>OY856411.1:801902368-803102368 GCA_963693085.1 Alisma plantago-aquatica
CCCAGTACCCCTCTATTTATAGGAGGGTTAGGGTCAGGGTTCCCAGTCTGAGTGGGAGCATAAGGGACTAGAATTTCACAAATTTTCTCAACTTATGAGTGGCAAACGATCGGTTCATGAGTGAACCAATCAGTTGGTATGTGAGTCGATCGGTTCACCTAGGGAACCCGTTGTTTCATCATGCTTCCCAATTGCAATTTTATTAGCAATTAAATTCAAATAAATATTCAACATGATGTAAACTTTAGTCCTTGATACAATCAAATTGCTCTATGAACCAAGCATCTCATTTATGAAACTATCGGTTGGCCAACCTTGAGCTGATTTGTTCACACTATGAACCTGTCAGTTCATGCATTGGCTAACCCTGAATTCATCTAATGCAATTTCCAATCAACTTGACACTCCAATCGATCAGTTCAACACTTGAACTGGTCGGTTCGGAGTCTGGTCTGTCTATTATTGTTTAAATTTAATATATAAACACTTTATCAACCAATTCAATTATCATTCAATATTAAACTCCTATTCCAAGTGTTTTCTATGTGTGTGACCCTATAGGTTCTAAGTTATGTTGGCAGTAAATGTATGTAACTGATATATGACTCGACAAGAAATGAATATCTAGTAATACATCTTTGCTATCCAAGTAGTCTAGAATATTGGAGAACAACTGCAACCTACAATTTGTGATTGGTTTTACAATGATTGTGTAATTCCTTTGTCTTTGATATCTGGATTGAACTTGAGGCATGTAATCATCATCCTCTCAGCGTTCAATCCATGTTTGTTGAACTAGAGCAGACTGTCTGAGATATATGTGACCTCAATATAATATATTGATTCACATGTGTATGGAGATGCTTTTCCCAGTCTCGCTTATCTAGGTGGCCTGGATATCAAACTCAATAGGAGGGACAAATACCATATACACCACTTACAAACATCCCCATGTGTCATAGTGTACCCAATCATCACCTTTATTGAAACCCTTACTAAGGATCAATGTGTATGATGTCAAAGCACATTGAATGATATGTGATGAGTGTAGTGATTTCAGGTCTGAGAACCATAACCACCACCATCACTATGAGAGATGACTTTGGCTATCAATTATGGTTTCCATATGTCACTCTCATGGTGGGTCTGTCTGATACACTATTCTCTAACAAGTATATATGTGTTTAGTTTGATATCACATATCATGATTGATGAGACTCTATAATCAACAAACACACATTCTAGTCTTATGTGTTACTTATGTCTACCAGCCTTCCATAGTAACATCTGACTAGGGACATAACAAAAATATACATACTCTTATTATTTGTTTGATCTCATTGTTCAGGTCATCAACCTGAAAACATACGTCGTTGAGTAATGTCTTTCTTTAGACATTCATTATGTTTTCTCATTATCTCATAATTGAGTGAAACATAACAAATTAGAAGATTGCCTTTATCAAATTGGTTATATAATATGACATCACAATCATCATATGATTGGCTCTCTGGGCATACATACCAACAATGACTTCATAGTCATACCAAGAACCCCCAGATGCATGACTCCAAGAAGGTGGACCAAACTCACTAATAGAACTGACCCCATGCTCACATTTATACAAGGCTAACACTAATGTTGGATTTTTGAATCAAAGTTTGAACAATTTGGGTGTTGTCTACAATGATGAGGTGGGTTATACTAAAGCTATGGTTATTGTCTCTCATTTTGGTTGTTGGGACACATTCACAACTTAGGTGATGGGTTCTAGGCACTTCTTATAGACTACCATTTCTCTTAACATAAGGGACACATCCATTGAAATGGATGCTAAAGGGGTTTGTGATTGACTAAAAATTTAGGTCTGAGAGGGAACGGTCCATTAATGGTACTCTTCAAGGAGATTGATTAGCTAACTAAAAGCTTCCCTTTTGTATCCTTTTCCTTTGTGTGGAGGGAAAAAACACTATTGCTCACAATTTAGTCAATTTTGGTTTGGGTTGAGCCCAGGAAAAATCTGGCTTTGTAACTTCCCGGTTGAACTGATTATTGTAACACATCATTTTATCTAGTAGATGGATTACAATTTGAATAACAAAATAGTAGTTTAGAACAACAGGGTGTGTGCCAATATGCACCACCTAGTTCTGGTAACTTTTCATCTATATATAGTGAAATCTTAAACATCAAGGATTAATACGAACATCATTTGAGGTTCTCTACCATACACCATACACATCTCTCCTCTATCTCTAGTAGATCTCATATTCTACATGGTATTGTAGCATTGGAAAACATTAAATTTATTAATGAACTAGATTTCTTGTCACTTTTTTCACTTACATGCAATATAATATTTGCATAGTTGGTTTGAGATGCATCATAATTTCCCATATCTCTTATATAAATACTTATCTAAAAATAATCATATGTTCATTCTATACACGATTGGTCAAAGTTATATTCATGTTGTTGTCAATATTTCTTTTATTAAACATGCTAAACACTGCAATACATCCAAAAATATATCAACCGT
Source organism: Alisma plantago-aquatica (assembly GCA_963693085.1). Classification (NCBI taxonomy): domain Eukaryota; kingdom Viridiplantae; phylum Streptophyta; class Magnoliopsida; order Alismatales; family Alismataceae; genus Alisma; species Alisma plantago-aquatica. The sequence continues at coordinate 801,904,908 of OY856411.1, forward strand.
GTTGGCATTTTGGTCTACATGTTTCATATCAGAAGATACCACAATAAATACATGTCACAATCAAGAAAAAATCAGCCTACTCCAAGGTCGTTAGGAAGGTAATAAAGGACATGACAAAACCAAATTTTCTCCATGATAATAAAGGCTACAAATAAGCATAATATCTAACTTTTTTCACACATTAGGAACTATAAACGTGTCATAAAGTTCCATTTGGTGGACCCTAATTGTCTCAACCATCATCAACATATGATTTCAGTGAGTGTTTATACAAACACAACAATGTCTTTAGCCTCATCCCTATATTGTAGGGTTTTAGATCGACTGCCTCTACTTGAATGCTAGATCATGTTGGTCCTTACCCAGTGTGATGGAACATGTCTAAAGCCACTTAAGTAGTAGTTTCTTTAGCTATCAATAGGAATAAGTAAGCCATGATTTTTTCCCCACTATGCTAGAAAACTTCTATTTCATTAATTTTCTCTAAGTATCATGTGGGATTTTGTCATCCATCTGCAAATGCTTGTTGGACATCAAATAAAATAATTGACAGAAGGAAATAAATTATTTTGAGCCTTCTCTAAAATGATGTGTATTCATCTTTGATGATGCAATTCTTTAGTCATTACAAATCATTATATAAATAATTACCTTGAATCAACAATGTATGTTGGTTGTATTATTTGAAGTTACCTAGGAATAGCAGTAATCTTTTGCTATTATTAATCTATTTTTTCATTAACTTATATCGCTATAATCAAATTAAGTTTTTTCAACATAAAGGTTACATTATTTTTCCAACATACAAAACTAAATTATCTCATGAGTATGCACTTATAGTCCCTAGAAACATGAGGATTGCAGAGCAACCGCTATGTTTAGTTAGATGTATGTGTATTACATGTAGTATATTGTGACCCCTTCTCTTTAATGAATACTGAAAATAATTATCTTATGAATATCTGTCACTTTAATATTTATTTTCCTTTTCCATGGTATAAATTATAAAAATGAAGAATATGATGTATTATATTTTACTTCTTCTTTTGATTATCAAAAATACTCAAAAATCATTGGTGTTGCAACTATTAACTCATTGAAGGTGTTGCTGGCACACCCCCTTTCCCTATTATTTAGGTGAAATGTGTGATTTTAAAATGGATATATACAAATTGTATAATGAAATTAAGGTAAACACGAATGACTTGACACATACAATGTTTTTTGAAAAGATGAAAGAAAACTTTGAATATGTGATACATTGATAAAAGAATATAAGTGAATTCTAGACAGCTTTATGTAATTATTTTGTAGAAATGACTGGAAAAAAATATCAAACTGTAATAATAGGTTCATGACAATGTTAACTTTTTATTTAAATAATTGATGAAATAACAAAAGAGTTGTATTTTTAATTTATTATTTTATTCCTTCAAATAAACTAACATTATGAAGCAGAAATGAAATCTAGAAGCACTTCAAGATCATAATTTGTTTTCTTATTTATCATGTAAAATTTATGTGTATTTGTTGTTGATTTGTATTTAAATCAATAAACTGGCATTTTACTATCCAAGACAAGTTGACTTTTGTAACCAATCAGTTGACAATTGCATGAATCAATCAATACAGACACACATCGTCCAGGATTAGTGTGCACTCAGGTTTTTTCAAGAGTAGCAGATCCAAATCTGTATTGTAAAGCTACAAAACTTAAATTGCTCTTAAATTATCATAAAAAATGAGTATGATAAAGTAGAAACTAATTGGATGTTAAATATTTGATGAATAGATACCTCCCATTTAGAAAATCCATATTTATAGTTATTTTGTTAGATTTAGGTGTATTACCATAATATAGAATATGTGCCTCTTACCGTAGGTAGTTGGGGAGTTATGTTTAGATAGGGGTTGTGTCTTAACTAGTTTTTATATGATATACTCTAATGTATATCCCATGCATACAAGGTGCATACTAATTGTGTGCCCCTAATTAGTAATTTATCTTCCATTTAAGTCAAACATATGAAATAGTGTCATCCATGTGAAAATTACAACATTCGTCAGTGAGGCATTTGTGAAGCCACATCGAAACCGGGAACGCATATACTCTACCTAATTTTTTATTTATAAATTAACATAAAGTACATATCCCATGTATTTCAACTACACATTTTTTGTGTGCCCCCTTGATTACCAAAATGTCTTCTTCTTGAGCCTCTATATGAAGCAGTGGCATGTGTAATTTCTCATCTTCACAAATGAGTGTCGGTCACGATATTGACCTCTAGGGTCGCATTCTTCAGATATGATGGTGTTGCATTATTGGACTTTCTGATGTTTGATATTTGAAGTTTAAACAATTAATTCACGACCATAGTGGTGATCATTTAGACTCACATGATCACTATTTTATTTACGGAATGATTTTTATACGATACCATGTTACTTAATCTTGGTCATCACTATACATAGGATAATAAGAGTGTTGAAACTTTCATTGATGGTCATGACCATTGTCTTTTCTAATAATGTTTCCTACATAAATAGTTATGCAATCTTACATATTTCTATATAGTTGTCTTTTAATTTATAAAATATTACGCATGGTATCACATCATAATAAGAAATCTAGTAAAACGGTTATATGTACTCCTTTTCTAATGTGGAAAAAGTGAGATGAAGTGTTTGATGCATGAATACTCTCTTGCATAGATACTACACAACATTTATTATTTGCTCTCTATATTTTAAAGAGACAATATTTAGTTCCTTTGGCTTCAACTTCATTCTTACCCATACTCCTGCATTGTGATGCTTCCTTTAGCCATATAGTAAAATAATCAATTAGATTGTGTTAATGCACAAGAAAGTAATGTTAGAGGATGTTGGACTACTAATTTGGTATGATTGTTTGGGTAATTGTTTTTAAAAATAGAACAATGTGTGTTCTACATATTATTAATTTGATATATATATATATATATATATATATATATATATATATATAGTGTGTGTGTGTGTGTGTGTGCACGCACGTGTATGGGTGTAGGTGTGTGTGTTGGACCCTAATGATACAAGTCTTGTTTGTTTGATCTTGGATGTATGTTGATGTGTTGAAATCGAGTTAGACCTTGATGCCTTGACCCTAGGGGACATCCACTTATCTCAAAATGTGTTTATTATGACAAAACATAATGTAATACTTACAAAAAATATTATTTATGAGATAAATGTATCAGCATGATGAAACATAATGGTAATATAAATGAAAGTTTAAAAATATCAAGTGTTCGACCACTTGAACAAGTATTACACAGGCGAATGGATGACTGAGATTAACTATATTCTTCCAATTAGAAACATGTGTTCTATAAATTGTTGTCTCAATAGATACAAAAATAGTGTACTATCACAAACCTAAAAGGTGATAACCCGTGAATGATGAAAACTATGCCTTCTAATTATCATTTTATTGGTAAGGAACCAATCTCTGTATAGTTCATTTGTACCAGAGATTCCAGTTAAATTACTGAGAAAAGGAGGTGACTAGATTTAAAACAAATTTTGCACCTATTATGGGAAGACACATGGATGCGACAGACAACACTGGTGTTGTCCCCTTGATGACCTCTAGACATGTGACGGCCATTAGAAATGACAACAAGAGTCCCATATTTAATATAGTTTTTAGGGACATTTGTTAAAGTATTATTTAAGTGGTGGAACATCTTGTACTTGAAAAAATCTCCAAACAACTAACTAAACATACAAAATGATATCATCTTCAAGATTATTCGTGTGCCGTGAATTATTTCTATTACAAAATCACACACACAAATATATGCACATATATACGATAGTTCCAAAATATAGTACATTTACAAACATTTTATAGAGTTAAACTATGCCATTGTAATTAGTACTACTTATTTGATATGATTCGAAAATATGAACGTGGTACAAAGAGAATCATATATTATGATCATTGGTAATAGATTACCTTTTGAAGGAATTTTTTTATTCTTTCTATTAGTTATATGGACAAACCCTCTAGTTAATAAATATCTTAATGTTGAAGTGAGTTTTGATTTTCACAATGAAGTAAACGTTGATGATGCCAATGAACTCTATTTCATTTAAAATGCAAATTTTAACTTATAAAAAGTATTCAAAAAATATAACAAAAATGACCTCTCTAATAATACAAATGGATAGAATGGTTGTAGATCTTATTATTCTCATTTATTCTCACTGAGGAAAAATTTAGAATAACGTTCATAGACTTTTTCTTCAGATTGTGTAATTGTCTCCCTTTCTTCTCTTATGCATGAATCATAGTTATTGTTGAATATGTTTTTCTTGGCCATTTTGCAACTAGGGTGTAATCATTTTAATGCAAAACACATGGAAATATTATCTTTGCATTTTTGTTCTATTCATTCTGAATGGTATACCTTCAAATAAAATGAATATATAAATTGTTGATTCATATCTCTTTAGAATATTTTCCAAAAAATTCTCATCAATTTTATGTGATAGAACATGCCAATGGTAATTCAATATAGCTTATCTACCTTAGGTGTATTGAATAAATTTCTACAAAGATGTGATGAAAATAAATAGCATGGTTAGTGAGTTTGCAGTTAGTTATTTTGCATATGGTAGAGATCAATGATTGAAATAATACATATTTTTTTAGAAGTTGGGCGGCCTTCTAATTTGCATGTTGTCCTTGTGCATGTTTCAAATGGGTTCCAAGTTACATATGAGTTAGAAACAAATATGACATTATGGACGCCATTACAAATAGAATTAGATATGGTCGAATGAAGCAAAGAGGGAGGGCTTCTATAGGTATAGTGGGTGAAGTTGGATTTGAGATGTAGTTTTGTAGGCCAATCTTCATCATGATTCTGTACCAAGTTCACCTTAGTAACCTAAAATCTCCATTGTTAGGAGAGTAATCATACTCTTTTGCTCTTGGAAGCTGTGAGATGGAAATTTACTAAAATTGACTTCAATAGCATGTATAAAATCATTAGAACCCAAATTTGTTAATGTAGTTGTTGAATAATATAAATAGATAATCTTAGTGGATAAATGCAAGTAATCATACTATATTTTTTCATGCCTTTCAATATTGATTTTCCTAACAAAGTAAAAGTTGATGATGTCAATGATCTCTAGTTCATTTAAAATGCAATTTTAATTTGTAATATATATTCAAGGAAATCTAATGACAGTGATTTCTCTAATAATGAAAATGGATAGAATGATTGTAGATCCTTTCATTCTCATTTGGGACAAATCTAGAATCACGATAACATATTTTTGTTAGATTGTGTAATGGTCTCCCTTTTTATCTTACCCATAAATCATTTTTATTTTTGGATAGTTTTTTTTTCATTTTGCAACTAGGATGCATTCATTAATGCAAAACACATGGCACTTTTATCTTTGTATCTTTGTTCTATTTGTTCATAAATAGTATAGATTCAAATAAAATGAGTATATCAAATATTTATGTCATATCTCTTTAGAATATTTTCCTAAAAATTCTGATCAATTTTATGTGATGCAATATGCCAATGGTAACACAATATCTCTTATCTACCTTAAGTGTAATTATTAGAATTCTATAAGGACGCAATCAAAATAAATTAGCATGGTTAATGAGTTTGAAGTTAGTTATTTTGCATATGGTAGAGATCACTATATGTCTTTTAGAAGTTGGTAGGCCTTCTAGTTTGCATGCACTCCTTGTGCATGTTTTGAATGTGTTCCAAGTTGCATATGAGTTAAAAACAAATACGACACTATGTATGCCATTACAAATAGCCTTTGATATAGTCAAATCAAATGAAGAGGGAGGCCTTGTGTAGGTATAGTGGATGAAGTTGGATTCGGGATGTAGTTTTGTAGGCCTATCTGCATCATGATTATGTAGGAGGTTCACCTTAGTAACCTATAATCTCCATTGTTGAGAGAGTAATCCTACTCTCTTGTCCTTGAAAGTCATAAGGGATGGAAGTTTACTAGAATGGACTTCAATTTCATGTACAACATCATTAGAACCATAATCTGCTGATGTAGTTTTTGAATACTATAAATAAAATTAATATAAATAGCTAATATCAGTGGATAAATGAGAGTAACCCTACTATCTTTTTCATGTCTTTCAGGATTGATTTTCATAACGAAGTAAATGGTGATGATGCCAATGAGATCTACTTCATTTAAAATGCAAATTTTGACCTGCAATAAATATCAAAAATTCTAACGACAATGATCTCTTTAATAATGAAATAGGATAGAATGGTTGTAGAACTTGTCATTTTCATTGTTGATAAATCTAGAATCATGATAATATATTTTTGTTAGATTGTGTAATGGTCTCCCTTTTTTCTCTTATCCATGAATCATTTTTATTTTTGGATATGTTTTTGACCATTTTGCAACTAGGATGCAATCATTAATATAAAAAACAACACACATTTATCTGTGTATTTTTTCTATTTGTTCATGAATGGTGTAGCTACAAATAAAATGACAATATCAAATGTTTATGTCATATATGTTTAGAATATTTTCCTTAAAAACCTCATCTAATTTGTGTGATAGAACATGCCAATGGTAATGCAACATCAGTTATTTGCCTTAAATGTAATGATTAGAATTCTATAAGGACATAATCAAAAGAAATAGCATAGTTAGTAAGTTTGTAGTTAGTTATTTTGCATATGGTAGAGATCAATGATGAATCAATACATGTTTTTTAGAAGTTGGGGGACCTTCTATTTAGCATGCTCTCCTTGTGCATGTTTTAAATGCATTCCAAGTTGCATATGAGTTAGAAACAAATATGACATTATGGACGTCGTTACGAATAGAATTTGATAAGTTCAAATCAAATGAAGAAGGTGGCCTTTATGAGTATAGTGGGTGAAGTTAGATTCCAGATGTACTTTTGTAGGCCTATCTGCATCATGATTCTATAGGAGTTTCACCATAGTAACCTATAATCTCCATTATTGGGAGAGAAATCCTACCCTCATTCTTGAAAGTCGTGAGGGATGGAGATTTACTAGAATGGACTTCAATTGTACAACATCATTAGAACCAAAATATACTAATGTAGTTGTTGAATAGTAGAAATAAAATTAATACAAATAGCTAATCTCAATGGTTAAATGAGAGTAATCTGACTCTCTTTTTCATATCTTTCAATATTTATGTATTATCTCTTTAGAATACTCTCCTAAAAATTCTCTTCAATTTATGTGATAGAATATGCCAATGGTAATGCAATATCGGTTATCAACCTTAAGTGTAATGATTATAATACTACAACGTGATCAAAAGAATTTTAGCATGGTTAGTGGCTTTGTAGTTAGTTAGTTTACATACGGTAGAGATCAATGATCGAACCAATACACATTTTTTCAAAGTTGGAGGCCTTCTATCTATCATGCTCTCCTTATGCACGTTTCAAATATGTTCCAAGTTACATATGAGTTAGAAACAAATATGACACTATAGACACCATTACAAGTAGCATTTCACATGGTCGAATCAAATAAAAAGGGAGGTCAGCTATAGGTATAGTCAATGTAGTTGGATCTGAAATATAGTTTGATAGATCTATCTTCATCATGATTATGTAGGAGGTTCACCATAGGAACCTATAATCTCAATTTTTTGGAGAATAATCATACTCTCTTTTTCTTAAAATTTGTTAGAGATGTAAATTTACTAGATGGACTTCAATTACATGTACAACATCAGTAGAATCAACATTGTTATGCTCATTAGATTGTCTCAAAATGACTACTTGATCAGAGTAATAAAAAAGACAACAATCTATGAGTTACATACTTACCTTGCCTTCAATAGTTGAATACATGGCCAGGGTATACAAGTACTGAGATTAGGTAGTATGCATCTTGTTTAATATCATATACCTTACTTTTCATTTTTATCCAAATTATAGGAATTAGCATCCCTAGATTTTCTCCAGGCATCACTTTACACCTCATCCCCTTTCACACAAATAAAAGAAATTATAAAGCATTTTAAAGATTACTTAACAAAATATAAGTTCTAGTCCTCATCATTTCTTCCCCATGTTCCCATAGGACATATTGTTGAACTTATTGGTTTACTTTCAATTTTGAATTCCTTTGATCAATTGATGTTCCTTTAAGTTCCAATAAGTAGTTAGGATTGTTGTCCATGGTTTAGAATAAAAAGACAAGGGTCTTGAGGTTGATGATGATGACATCATCATGGAACAACCTGATATGGGGTTGAAGTATCTTAAACAACCGATATGGAACCCAAGATGGTGGTTCACCCGATATAGAAGTAGGAGACACCTCATTCAATATATGAGGCATGTCTTATGAATGATATGGGAAGTGCCTACTTATACCTTATAAACGATATAAAGTTGAGATTTTATCTTTTACACGATATGGTACCATTAACCAATATGAAGATTGAAACACTAGTTGAAGAAGTGGAAACCCGATATGCCTTTGAAAATCTGACATGTCTCTATCACTTTGTAATGGATTAAAGAGTTCAACTAGATCCCCAACTTGTTATTTAATCATATGTTATAACTAATCCTTGGAAAGGAATGAAAAGGATATGAGTATAATGGGTTGTCGATATACTAACTTGATAGGTTAGCCAATATGCCAACACGATATGAAAACCCAATATGGGAACCCGATATGAGGATCCAACATGGTGACTCGATATGTCATGATGTATAGAATGATACTATGATGAAGTATCTACCCTATGCATGATATGGTGCACATATGGTGCATGATATGGCAGTAGGTATATTCATATGCCCGATATGGTGCACCCTTATGCACGATATAGGAACTCAATGTAACCCATACACGATATGAGATTGATTTGAGATGATAAGAACTAAGTGATAACTAATCCGAGATGATTACATGATATGGTGTTAGGGGATACACCCTATATGATATGATGATGTGGTTACACCACATGCTCGACATGGATGCACAACATGATGTGAAGGTTGTGCCTCAAACACAATATGATAGCATATATACACAATGATGCCTGATACGGTAGGTATGCTTCCATCCAATTTGACTAGTGATATATGTTGTGGTTTATGTTAAATGCTATATTAAGAAGTAATAAGTTTAGTGCAATTTGATAATTTTGAGTTAAGGTACCTTCAAGAGGAGGATTAAGTCAAACTTAATAAAGTAAGGTGTGGGCAATACCTTCAAGAGAGGTAAGGATGTACACCCATGTATGGTCAAGGTGATACACCATATAATTGGTAAGATTAATACCTTAATGAGTAAGTGATGAGAGATATGATGATGTCTAGCTTGATATACACCTAACCGAATACATGTGTTCAACTTGAGATACATGATTCAACCTGATACACCTTGTTAAGGTGAGGACAAGAAACTCTTAGTAGTGATGAGTGTAATACCAAGTCATGGTGTGGTCAATACCTTGTTAGGTGAAATACCTAAAGTATTTGATAATGTTCAAACCTATATCAATAATGTTGTAACCCGTGATGATTTCATATTACCTGATGATAGATGAGTAATTTAACTGTGTGACTTATGACCAATACACTACAAGGTAAATGTGATGAGTTACTGCATAAAGTATTAGGATGGGAAGTACCCAAATACAAGATAAGCTGATGAACTTAAGTAAGTAAAAGTAATGAGGGAAGTGATACACCAAGGCATGATAAATATCACATCCAGTACTTTAAGGTTGATACACTTGATGCACCTCAAATCCAATATACTTGGATGAGTAACACATGGAGTATGTCATGAAAATTATTGCATTAAGATATAATGGGTTGAATGCACTTGGATAAGTGAAGGCTAACATACCTTAAGAAAGGGGTTACATCAAGATAATAAAGTACGATGTAATCAATATCCTAGTAAGGATGAGAGAGAAACTCATACTTTGTGTTGATAATCATTTCATGACAAATGATGAGAATAAATAAGTGTGATTGATACTTATGATATCAATGTATGCTCCTAGATGTGTGAAGCAATGAATTAGGGTTTGGATTGATAATATGAACTTGAAACCCTATTCAACTATATAGGGAAACCCTAACCCTAATAATGGAAAGGTTGTATTACTTTTATTGAATAAGCCTTGTGAGACATGGGAAATACTTGTATGATGTTTATCCGGTCTGATGACCTAAAAGATATTTGTTGCCTAGTGAGAGGTGATCAGATGTTTAAATGGGCTTTGTGAGCTATGTGAAATACATGTACAACAAGTATAATGTTCATATAATCTGATATCTTAAAAGATGGTTGTTGCCTAGTGAGAGGTGACAAGATGTTTAAATGGGATTTAAGAGCTATGTGAAATACATGTACAACAAGTATAATGTTCATATAATCTGATATCTTAAAAGATGGTTGTTGCCTAGTGAGAGGTGACAAGATGTTTAAATGGGATTTGTGATCTATTTGAACTATGTGAATTAATACTTTGGTCTAATGACCTAGAGGTAATGGTTATCTGCTAAGTGGTGACAGTACTAAGTGATGAACTAAGGGTTTGAATACCCAAGCATGATGATGATAAGAGATTGAGACTCTAAGAGATCTATGTGTTCCAAAGAACATGAAAGTACTTCAGAAACATATTTATGTCTTTCTTTGTATAATCTAATATAATTCGTGTTTGTAACTTGATTGATGCTAAAAGATACTGGAATACACTTAATTAAGCAAGTTAAATATTATCATATAGTTTCCCAGACCATAGATCCATTCGGTGTCAGTATTTTCTGAATGGTGAAATGAGTTTAACTCAGTATGCATATTTTTGAATATGTAATCATTATATCGGGGTGCTCAGTGGACTCCCCAAATACACCAGGTTTCTCAGTGATCTTCCTGATGAAAAATAATCTAGGAAAGCATAGTGGTCTTCCCCCGAAGAGAGTACATGCTATAGATGTAACTCTACAAGTGAAGATGTCGCTATACCCCGACATAGCTAAATTGCTGTGACACAAGATGTCTTGCTAAGTCTAAGTGGTCTCGTATTGACCGAGACATGTGAGGTCTTGACAGCTGGCTCTGCCACTGACCTTGTATGGTACTGATTTCGACTTACTAGTGGTCAGTTGGAGGATGAACGGTATACTTCATCTCCTCTGGGCATAAGTGTGATTGTAATATGTAATCAGCCGTGTAGCGTATTTTCTTAAAGATTGAATATGGAAAGACATTGGTTGATGTACACTCCTTTTATACATCTTAGTTGGATAGACGTTATTCATGTTTTTCTTATATTCCTTGTAAAGTGAATAGATGATTTATTGATCTATCATAGATAGATGCATTATTTTTAGAGAATAAATTACTTTGTTCTGCTTATACAATGATTAATCCTGCTTATTAATATAAAAGAATATCTTCTCAGTTTTATACTGATTAAACTTGATAATAATATAGTCGGTGGAGAGTTATATCTCTCGCTGGGACAATTGTCTCACCCCGTGGGATCCACAATTTTTAGGTGGACATGCATGAGGAGGTAGAGACCTTACTGCAAAGGGAGAACAACAGCTGGGATAGTAGTAACAACTCAGGTTGAGTGTACTATCTGTCATGTCTTGATGAATGAAGTCATATGTGTCGTATATGTATTCTTAGGTCCTTGGAGTCAGTACGTAATGGTTTTATGAGCAATCTAAGATGTTTACATGTGTATCTCAAGGTTTTATGTTGCTTTAATTTATGTTTTGACAGAGCAATCATTATATGTTTTCCTCAAAATGAGATGATACAATGCATGTACTATGTGAATCATGATATATATATATGAATTGGATCTCTCAGTAAGAGTTTCCTGGTATTGGATCTCCTTGCAAAATGGTTTCAATCTTAGTGATTTTTATTAATTCGCTACTTATGGTGTTTTCACAATTAATTACTGGTGATCACTTGATTTGATGTCGATTCCTCACTAAGTTTTGGTATCATAGCTTAAGGTTCACTGAGTCTACAGAGACATATGACTAAGGTGTTGAGTCTGTTCTAATGTCCTCCAGTATACCCTATAGTGACTTCTGCTTATGCAGAAGAAAGGGTGAAGTTTAAAAATGACTAGAGAATACGAGGAACACATTACTAAAAGCAATGTTGTTGCACCCAAAGATGGTGCAAGGGATCATGCAAGAGAAGGATGAGTGCCTGAGAATTTCCATATTGACCCAATCAAGATAGAAAAACATGCTTTTTATGCTCTTGTTGGGTAGGTTAGGAGAACAGTGAGGCATATAGTAGACTGGATACTAGCATTACAATCTAGGTTACCAGTCCTCAATACAAAGACTTTGAGTTCTAAAAGGGTTCCTGAATGACATAGTCATGTTGGAACAATGGAAATGTGGAATTAATTAATATATGGCAAGGAAATAGACTCTGCCATAAGTATAAGACAGATAGTACATATTTGATGGCAATGCCCAAGGAGGGGCAATGAGATGAGAATTAAGGAAAGGTCTATACAATTCTAGAAACATTTACCTAGTAGTTCTAATAAGCCAAGGTTATTGGTGCCACCAGTACAATAAATGCCTAGTGTACCAGTGCAAAAATCACTAAGTAAAGGCAAAAGTCCTAACTTTCCACCTATAATAACTCCTAACTTAGCTTCTACATCGGTAATAAGACAAATAAGACCCTGGTACGAAGACAAGACATGTTGAGCATACTAAACCCTTTTGTTCAAAAAGAAAGGAGGAAATGATCCAACAACCGAGGCAGTCTCAGAATGGCTTATGAAAGTTACAACCCAATAGTGTAAAAAGGCAAAAGCAACCACATGAAATAGGTAGACTCTATGTTTTGAGTCAACCTAAAGTGGTAGATGACCACAAGGGGTGATAGTCAAATAGAGCTTTTTCATTTTGATATGTCTTCTCTTGATTTTATTTGATAATTATAAGAAGGATTGTTGTTGTTGACTTCCCTTTGGTTGTCCTATGGGAACATGGGGAAGAAATGATGAGGACTAGAACTTATATTCTTCTCAGTAATCTTTAAAATGCTTTATAATTTCTTTTATCTGTGTGAAAGAGGATGAAGAGTAAAGTGATGCCTGGAGAAAATCTAGGGATGCTAAGTCCTATATTTTTGGTTAAAAATGAAAAGTAAGGTATATGATATTAAACAAGGTGCATACTACCTCATATCAGTACTTGTATACCCTATCCATGTACTCAACTATTGAAGGCAAGGTAAGTATGGAACTCGTAGATTGTTATCTTTCTGATTACTCTGATCAAGTAGTCATTTTGAGACAATCTAGTGAGCATAACAAAACTAAAAATATGGCATGGATATTTTTATCACATTGTAAGTGCAATAAAATGGAATCTGAGATGGTCTAAGATCAATCTGTGTGTATGAGGAATTAAAAAGTATAATCCTCATGATAAGAGAAAAGGAACAAGGGAGATGATCCCTATTCGATAAGGACTGTGTGAATAGTAAAGATCTTTTCTATAATGTGAAAATGAGAAATGTGATAAAATCATAAATATTCATGAACATATTAGACAATAACAAAGAAAGGAGTGATGACATGTAATCATCCTTATAATTCCTATGCTGATGGCAAGGAACCTAGGATGAAACAAGAGTAAATGACTCATGAATAGATGAAAGTTCATGCAATAATCAGAGGAGATGATAATCTCTTCTCTTTGATAAACAACCTTGGGTGATGATGGGGTGATAAGAGGAATGTGTTTCCATATGTTCTTTCCTTATAAGGACATGATAATTAAGTAAGTCTTATGACACTTGATGTGCATGAGTTAGAAGTGTTCTTTTGATGGATACTTAGAAAAGTATTAGTTAATCCTGGATTTTTAATTCCAAGATAAAGTTATATGTGATAAGTAATGTCCCAATATGTAAGAAAGGTCCTATTATATGTTTGGCTTTGGTAATAACAACAGAAGATGGAAATGGTGGAGATGTGATGTGATTTCGACACATGTGATGGATAACAAGGTAAGGAATTCTGGTATCTAAGAAGTGTCATGTGGTATGGGAAAATGAGAACATGACTCCTGATAAGATGATTAATGTTTGGTTACCTAGAAGGGCCAACTTTGAGACCAGCCCAGTTATATATTATAGTATGGATACCATATGTTATGGGTTTATGCTATGCATAAACATAACATCTATAGATACCTCTGAGATAGTTCTTCTTTGATAAGTAGCCTCTCATTACGACAAGAAAATAAATAGCTAATGGGATAGTTGGTACAAGTCATATGTAAGTTTAGTATTGTGTCAACATATTAGAGTGGCACGATAGAAGCATGATAAGACGTGTAGTCCCATATGGGTGACAGAATGAAAATCTAGTCTTTCCTTGGAGGAGAAATGCTAAACTAAGTGAGGAGGTATGATAAACTCCCCAGAATCAAGGATCTTATCCTATAAGATGTAAGTTGAGAAGGTGACAATCAGTAAGGTTTGACATCTTAGTTAAATAAGGTAGATATGATGCTTATCTGATTAAGAAAAGTAATACCTAGCACATAGTTGACTCTATAATCAGTAATGGAAAAGGCAGTTGAGTATGTGTCATGTGTGATAGACAATCCTTAAATGAGAAGAACTATGTGAGGGACAAAGTTCTATGACATCGAGATGTTACATGGAAACTTGATGATATGATGCATGAATGACAATTGTCATCCTTCATCTGGGATTTCGGGAATGAAATCCTTATTAGGGGTTTATAATTGTAACATACCTGACCTGGGTTATGGTTTAACCCTAGAAGTTTTTCCTAAATAAGTTATTTACACACTTGTTCTAATCTTTTGAAAAGTAATTAAGACTCTTTGTGAAAGTTATTTTCAAGATTAAGCTTATTTGCAAACTATGTGTGTATTATATGATAGTTTGAGTGTAAAATGCAATTTACCCAAGATGAGGGGTTATATTGCAAATGTCACATGTTGAATGTACTCTAAGTGTTTTAACATCATAAGAGAGAGAATGATGCTAAGTGATGGCTTGTGGAAAGCCTAAATTCTAAAGTAAGAACTTGTTGAATAGTGCTAAGTGCTTTGTGCATCAATTTTGGTACGAAATGTAATTTATCCTAAATAAAGGGTTGATGTGAAAATTACCACTTTAGAGTGTCCTTACTCCTTCCTAGTATCATCTAGAGGATAGAGAAATGATGAGACACTGTGTTTGAATCACTTTTAGAATGGTAGCACTCTTGGTGATAAAAAGACCAACTGTTACGCTTGGGCCCACTGCCCAAGGCTCTAGTAGAGTTTCAGGAATGACGACTGGCCCCACAAACCACTACTAGCCTTAACTGCGTGCTTTATCCTCACTCACGCGTATGCCGGGATCAAATTCCCGACAGGTCACCCATCCCAGTACTACTCCAAGATGAGCACACTTAACTATGGAGTTCTTAGTGATGGGCTCCCGAAAAAGGAGGTGCACCTTGGTGATATGGGTAGTCCAATCATTCCTTTTAAGATCATGTTATCCGAGGCCTCACATCCTGGAATGTTAAAATCTCCCCCACTTAGTCTCTTGACATCCTCATCAAGGCTCAACTATAAGGCCTCATAATCTCTTCCCCATTTCAGTGCAGACCCACAATGGCCCATGGTCATCCATCTCACGATCACGAAATACCAGTGCAAGGGTGGCTACATCAACCATGGATAACCCTTTCCTACATTCCTAGACCACATGGCTCAAGACTGGCATGCCATTCCCATGAGGGCCCCACCTACTAGAGGGGTTATGGCGTTGATACCATTTGTAACACTCGGGCCCACTGCCCAAGGCTCTAGTAGAGTTTCAAGAATGACGACTGGCCCCACAAACCACCACTAGCCTTAACTGCGTGCTTTGTCCTCACTCACGTGTATGCCAGGATCAACTTCCCGACATGTCACCCATCCCAGTACTACTCCAAGCTCAGCACGCTTAACTATGGAGTTCTTAGTGATGGGCTCCCAGAATAGGAGGTGCACCTTGGTGATATGGGTAGTCCAATCATTCCTTTTAAGATCATGTTATCCGAGGCCTCAAATCCTGGGATGTTACACCAAGGAAGTTGTATAGTTGAAGCTTTATATGAGCTATATCAAGTTGAAGACTTTAAATAGGAGTCCCTATCAGACAAAGAGCCATAGAGGGAGCCTTCTATCAGTTTGTTGAATTCTTGGCTTTGCCCATGATGGGACAGGCACCTCAATAAAGTCATATGTATTAATTTGCAACTTTTCTTTGGAAAAAGGTTGTGTTGAATATAATAATAATGTGAGTGGAAGTAACTTGCCCTAGAAGATAACTAAGGAGCCTGACCCTTATCCCTTGCATTATCCTTCAGCTTTTATTTTTGCATGGCAAGATAAATAGGGGATGCATGCAAATACATGTGTCAATCCATGCATGGCTATGTGGCACTTAGTAGCTTAAGACAATGACACCTCTTACACCTATTAGTAGAATTTTTGAAACCACAATTATAAATATCCTTCTCTTCACCTATTAGTAGAATTTTTGAAACCTTGTTACCATCCTTCTCTTAGATATCGTACATACCACTCTAGTATCATGTATGTGTGAAGGAGTATCGAGTTATAGAGCTTGGTATCGGCCAAAGATAAGGGATATCGGCCAAGTAGGGGATATCAACCTAGCAAGGTGATATCAGCCACAAGGAGGGAAGATATCGTGCAAAAGCTAAGGAGCTCGAGTTTTGGATCTTAGAGAAGATCATCTTCAACCTTTAGAACGTCAAGAGTTGTATATTGAAGCTTGGAAATTTCTTTAGAGGCAGGTTATATAACTTGAACCCAACCATGTTATTATTCTTTTCCAATATTGTTGAACTAATTGGTTTACTTTCAATTTCAAATTCCTTTGATCAATTGATGTTCCTTTAAGTTCCAATAAGTAATTAGGACTGCTTTCCATGGTTTAGAATAGCAAAACAAGGGTCTTGAGGTTGGTGATGATGACATCATCATGGAACAACCCGATATGGGGTTGAAGTATCTTAAACAACTGATATGGAACCCAAGATGGTGGTTCATCCGATATAGAAGTGGGAGGCACCTCATTCACGATATGAGGCATGTCTTATAAACGATATGGGAAGTGCCGAATTATACCTTATACGTGATACAAAGTTGATATTTTATCTTTTACACGATATGGTAACATTAACTGATATGAAGATTGAAACCCTAGTTGAAGAAGTGGAAACCCGATATGCCTTTGAAAACCTGACATGTCTCTATCACTTTGTAAGGATTGAAGAGTTCAAGTAGATCCCTAACTTGTTATTTAATCATATATTATAACTAATCCTTGGAAGGGAATGAAAAGGATATGGGTATAATGGG
Source organism: Alisma plantago-aquatica (assembly GCA_963693085.1). Classification (NCBI taxonomy): domain Eukaryota; kingdom Viridiplantae; phylum Streptophyta; class Magnoliopsida; order Alismatales; family Alismataceae; genus Alisma; species Alisma plantago-aquatica. Next base: position 801,922,399 of record OY856411.1, read on the forward strand.
TTGCCCGATATACTAACTCAATAGGTTAGCCAATATGCCAACACGATATGAAAACCCAATATGGGAACCCGATATGAGGATCCAACATGGTGACCCGATATGTCATGATGTATAGAATGATACTGTGATGAATTATCTACCCTATGCATGATATGGTGCACATTTGGTGCACGATATGGCAGTAGGCATATTCCTATGCCCGATATGGTGCACCCTTGTACACGATATAGGAACTCAATATAACCCATACACTATATGAGGTTGATTTGAGATGATAAGAACTAAGTGATAGCTAATCCGAGATGATTACAAGATATGGTGTTAGGCGATACACCCTATATGATATGATGATGTGGTTACACCACATGCTCAACATGGACACACAACATGATGTGAAGGTTGTGCCTCAAACACAATATGATAGCATATATACACCATGATGCCCGATATGGTAGGTATCTGTTATAACCCCAATTTTTGGGTTCAAGTGGTGAGAAATATGATTTCTCATATTAAAGATGTTTGAACAAATAATCATATATTTGGTTGAGAATAATTGGATTTCGGTTAAAATAGCCTTGTTATTTGATTTGTGGGCTTTATTGGCTATTGGGCCCAATAAAAAGGAAAATAACAAAGGAAATTCAATTACTAAATGTATAATTAAATTTTAAGAAAAGAAATATGTAGAAACCTCTAGAAGGCAAATCCAAAGAGGATTTCGTGCCTCTTGGGTTCCTTGGGTACCAAGGAGTCCAAGGTTCCAAAAAGAAAGCAATGAGAAAAGAAAAGGTTAACTAAGTATTTCTTTATTAATAAATAAAGTGAAAATAATGGTAATATGTGAAAAATAAGTAAAAAGAGAAATAAATAAGTTATCCTTTGTGGGATTTCGTATCCCAAGGATCCCTAATGATAAAAGGAATATCAATGATGAAAAATTAAAGAGAAATTAAGAGAAATCTGAAAAAGGAAATATTTCCAATAAGAATTCAACATGATAATGTGAAATAATGCATATAGATGCATCTAAAAGGATAATGAGTCTCCTTAAAAATTAATTTCGAAATAATAGAGTTTCATGGGATCCAAGGAGTCCCAATGAAGAAAGAGGAAAGAGAAAATACTAAATTTGCAAAATATGAAGATAATGTGAATAATTAGTAATGAATTTTGTGTTCAAAAGGTAATATTTTCCATTTGAAGGAAACATGGTTTCGTGCCAATAAATTAAAAGTCATGAAGAGAATAAGAGAAAGGTAATTTTATTTTTCGATTTTCCTTTAGGAAAATAGATTCCTAATAGCCAGGGACTACTAATAAACAATGAATAGATTAAAAGGAGAAGTTACGCATAAACAAGGAAGATAGGCTATTGGGGACTTGTTTTTCCTCATGATTTAGCACGATGGGTGTTTCTATTCTCTCCTATTTATAGGATGGATCCTTGAACTCGAGCCCAAAGAGATTTCGGGCATCCCCCTCCTCTCTGCTCCATCTCGTATTCACATAAAACCCTAGTTGAAAGGAGCACCGCAACCTTTGAAACAAGGAGGAACCAGGGGCGGGAAAAGAACGAAGCTTCCGCATCGGTTGAAGGAGGATCGACCCCATCTAGCCCTTACGCAAGGTCGGTAGATAAGCAGCAAGCACGGCCGCCGTCCAGGGAGCAGCAGCGCGGCTACAGGAGGCGGAAGATGTGCAGGCCTAACCTACTTCCGACCTCGCCACCTCGGCTGCGGTTTGAAGGCCCTGAGGGTGCTATGGAGGCCGCCGGACCCAGAGGAGCTGGTTTTGGTGGCCGCCGGGGTCCGGATGATGGGGAGGAAGCCCTGCAACCCGCGGCTAGGGCGACGCAGGGAGCTGCGTGAGGAGGAAGAAGAAGGGAGGACCGTTGGACGGTTATACCCCTTTGAGGGCTGAAGCGCGGGCTGACTTATCAAGGGTAAAGTCGACTTTTCGAAATGTTTTAAAGCAAGCTGCGTGCATGGGACTTGGTGACGTGGCAATCTCGGATTGGCCAAGTAAGTAACTTTTTGCTAAAATCATAATTAATTCTAGGAAGCTCGGATTCAAACAAGTTATATATGAAAATTGATCCTCAGAATGAGAGAAACACAAACAAATTATGTCTGAAGCCTGTTTCTAATTGCAATCCGAAAAGTAATGAAAGTAATCATCTTTAATGATTTAATTCTTAAGGAACCCTATTTTGATATGATTAAGGTGTTCAATAGGGTTTAATGGATCATTAGAGTTGATATTAACCTGTTAAATGTATAAAGGGACATTATGTTAAAAAAAGGGAGAACTTTACACGTGATTAGTCTAATCTAGAGTTTATATGCATAAATATGCATGAAATTTGAAAAGTACATGAAGCTATCATCTTTAATGATTTGTTTAATGAAAAATCTTTAGATTTGATGATAGATGGATAAGTTAAGCCAATATTAACCTGTTGTTGATAAATGAGGAAATAGGATCTAAAAAGATGATCTTTTAATGTAATTGGCTTAAGTTAGGGTTTTGTGCATGATTATGCATTAATGAGCTTGAAAACCCTAATTTAAGAGAGTAGGTCTTTTAATTGGTTTAATTATCCAAATCCATGAATACATAGGGATATGATGATCCTAAGTCGATTTGAGTATAAAAGACTATTAAAATGGATAGTTTGAGCAATTAGGGTTTACATGAGTAGAAAAGAGTATTTTAGGGTTTGTTGATCTAAAAGGAAGGAAGATTGAGAAATTGATCTAAGAAACCCTAATGAATATCAATGAAACCTTAATGCGGATTAGAAACCCTAAAAAGTGAATCCAAGTCAATAGAGTAGATTCTTGATGAAATGTGTAATAAATAGAGTACATATTCTTTTCAGGAATTATGTGATGATTGAATTACTTGCTTGGATCTGTTGATTGGCTTGATTGTATATACATGAAGTAAATGTCGAATAATCTGCATGACTCATCAAATCAGGTATGTGGTTACTTATGGTTAATCGCTTATGTTTCCCGATGTTTCCCGAATGTTTAATCACATTGAATGTAACTAAACAGTTTGGATGTTTATTTCTGTCATGCAAAGTATAAAGTGACTATGACTATCACTTAATGTATATGCCTTCTAGCTCAATCCTTGATTCTCTCTGTGTCGTAATGGTTGACCTGATAAAAGACTACCTAGAGGGTAGGTACATCAGGTCATGAATGACTTTGACTACCTAGAGGGTAGGGTCATGAATGATTTTGACTGCCTAGAGGGTAGGGTCATGAATGACTTTGACTGCCTAGAGGGCAGGTCCATCAAGTCACCTTATAGAGGTACCATATAAGTCCTTACAGGGACACCACAGAGTTGTGGATAGGTATGGATTGAGTAGTTTGGCTTAAAACGTACTCTTGTTTGTTAAATGATTAATTGAATGATTACATGGTTATCATAGTTGCATGATTATCTGTTTCCCCCACATACCAGCTTTGGCTGACCGACGTTTTGTTTGTCGGCGTTTTAGGTACAATGAAAAGAACAAACAGTAAAGTGGCACATGTGATACTAAAAGAGAATTAATGTACAAAGGAGGATTAGATAGATTAGTATCGGTGTGGATAAAAGTTTAGAGAACCAAGCTTTCAACAGGTATGTAAAGAAAAATTTTATTACCATTTTCAATATAGTCTGTTAGAATTTAATAATTGTTTATGGTTATATGTCGAACCTTTGATCCGGGATTAATGGGTGCGGCTTCAACCTCTTGGTCTCCCTTAATTGGGGGTTATCGGGAGGTGGGGTCGTAACATTTGGTATCAGAGCTTAGGTTCCTCAGTTAAACATTAATAATTATTAAATTTTACAAACTCCATAGAACCCAAGGGAGTTATTAGAGAAGTATCTGAAAGACGGAGGTGTCTAGAAAGGGATCACGACTGGGGGCTGGCAAGATTTTCCTCCGCACCGCTAGTCGGAATATGAGGACTCGCGGACCCGTGTGACCGCCTGGCCAAAGTCTTAGGGTATGAATCGAAATAAGATACCTTTAGGACTTCTCATCTTATTCATCCCTTCTCATCACAAAATTCTGATAAGGACCTAAAGGATTAGGGTTTCCTTTCTTCTCCTCACCCTCCTGAGGTATGGGTAAGGTTAATAAGGTTTAAGGAATCCTCCACTAAATTAATGAAAGGCATGTAAATAAGATGTCATGGACATAAGCTTAATAGATTAAGCGCAAAATAAATAATAGATACATGCTTAGGTCGTATGACATAAGTTGTCATGTCATCAGAAGAGACCTGAGGCTAGACCTTCCTGTCAAGAGGATAAGTTAGTCTTGGAGATAGAGATCTCCATTGTAAGAAGAGACCTGGCATATCCTCAGAGGATGATGCTAACCCTAACCCTAAGTGAAGGTTAGAGAGAGATGAGTCGGACCAGGTGTTTGAAAGAACATGCCTTTGGGATGCCATATGATCCATGGGTAACCTAGCACCTTTGGCAACCCAACCCTGGGAAGGGTCGTGCATGATAGGGTAAAGGATAGTTCTTTAGATGATGATGATGATAGTAAAGGACCTTAGAAACCCTATGGGCTTGTGCAAGTAGGGTATAGCTGGCACCTAGGGCACGTCATAGTGATGACAGTAGGATAACCCTGGATAAGGAATCATGAGTGAGCATAAAGGGTTATCTTGAGCAACCATAAGTTCGAACCTAGGATTGACCCATGTAGAGCATACCTTTGAGGTTGATCCTTCATGAAAAGAGGACCTCTAATGGTGAGGTTGTATGTGGGGTTAGCTCTAGAGAGAGCAGGAAACCCAACAAGAAGGTAGGAAGCCTAAAACCCTGGGATATGAGGAACAATGGATAATAATGGTTGCCTCATGATCGATCCTTGAAAGTTGATTGTCTTTAGAGGGACCAAACCATTGAGAAAAGATGAAGCTTCTGGTACCTACGTTCCTATGGTATAGATGTTTACCTTCTGAGGTAGGAAGAAGAGTTCCTTAGACCTAGAAAGGTTTAGTAGTAGGTTATGAGGCCTTGTCCCTTGTTGGTTGTCCTTAAGGAGGACCCAACTCTAAGTGTTTCTTGGGTTGAAGGATGACAAAGAGCGCATGTCATACCTTTTTCATGCTTGGTTTGCAGTTAAGAGACAGAGCATGCAGTGAACCTAGGGTTCCTAGGCCTAAGAGGGGAAGTGGTGTACCTAAGGCTCATGATGAGAAGATGAGTTCCTATAGAAGCGAGCATAGTAATCCCCATGAATAGAGGAAAAGAGGAGCCCCTGAAGTTAAAGGTGTGTTTGATGAATCCCTCATAGCTAGGTTGATGATAAAGGAAGGTTTGATCTTGTTTCAACATCAAGGAAAGAGGACAAGTATGACCTAGCATAGTACAGTAAGTGATCTGCTCATGCCTTAATGGCTTGCTAGGATTAAGTAGATTCGTATGGATGTAAAGCCTAGACCTAAGAGATTTTGTGACCTTAGAGATAGTTTTCCTCCCATCCTGGGAGAGGGACCCCTTTGGAAGGGTGTATATCAATTTTGTTGGTTCAAGGTAACCTAAAGAGGTCTCATAGAATCTTGAGAAGCTAAGTGAAAGGTACATGGTATGAGAATGAATCTACATACCCATAGATATCCATCTCTATTGCATGTGAAGGTGTTACCATGGAGGTAACCAGTATGGGGCTTGACCAAGGTAGGCAGGTTGCCATGATGCCTATGAACGGATGAGAGTCAGCCCATGAATGCAGAAAGAGAGATGATGAAGACTTGGGTAAGGTTCTAAGTGAACATGTTCTATAATGGAGAATCCTATGTCTATCCTAGGGTCAGGTAGGGATAAGACCGATGAAAGTAGGAGTTGCCTAATTCCCCAGTTGTGCATGACCATAGGGTCGGGAGGTAACATCTATCATTGTCTAAGGGCCATGGGTTAGGAGATTGATCACCTTCATAAACTCATGGGACCCAAAGGGCAGATGAGTAGGGCACTCTCTTGATGCATGAGGGAAGAGGGATGACCCCAAAAGTTTCGGCACCCTTTAGACCTGGAGGGGATGACCAAGGATGGTGTGTAAACCCAAGTAGGTTCAAAACTAGTGATCCATGGAAGTAACCTTGATATCAAGATGTTTGTGAAATAGAGACGTAGGTGTCACGTTTCAACCTAAATTTGAAGGTGTACTGGCGAAGTGGGATGTACCATCTCTACTCTTGGAACAGGTTGAACTCTGTATTTGGACTGCAGCCAAATGCTTATTTCTTCTTGTTATGGGGGTGAGAGATAGGACATTACGCATGCCATACACCAAGGATAAGAGATAATGAAGGTTGGAACGTTGCCATGAGAGATGGGGATAGAGAAGATAACCTACCCTGGTAAAGTGAATGATACATGGATGGCTTGCAAACACTAAGAGGAATGAGGTAGTCCCCTTATGAGGAAGTTTCTATGATGAGCTATGTAGAACTTACAAGTTATACCAGGTTGAGTTTGGTCACCATGATGATGAAATCAGAGAGTGTTCTTAATAGAGATAGACATGGAGTATGAGGTAATATAAAAAGTGAAATACATGGAAGTGTATGTCTTCAATGTTACCTAATACCTAAGGATGAGAGGTGGTAATGTATGCTCTAGTTAAGACTTGTTTGACTAGAAGTTAGAAGAGGTTGTTTGGCTAACCCTAAGTTTGAAAAGGAGAGGTGTTTGGATAACACTCAGATATAACAGGATGCGTTGAAAAGTTAAGGGTTGTTTGGTTAGCCAGTCTAGTCCTTGATGCCATGAAAGGATGGTGGTAGAACCTCAGATGCACTTCTTTGGAAGAGAAAGTGACGAAAACCCAACTAGAGTGGTTTAGGGTTTCGGAGGAATCGATCTTGGAAGAATCATGACATACAGGAAATCATGATTGAAGATCGCCATACGCCATGAAAAATGGCAATAGCACTTTGGATGCTTATGATGAGGTTGCATGTGGTTTATGTCCATGCAAGCCGGGAGATAAAGGATGAACCCCAGTAACCCAGTGTATTGATATAGAGGACAAAAGAGTCCCTGAGAGGGAATGGGAGTTCATCACTATGAATGTTGTGATAGGTCTTCCCTAGACCAAGGAAGGTCCAGATGCAATATAGGTTATGGTAGGTCGCCTTACCTAGATGACATGAGAAAGAAAGAGTTCTGTTAGAGGACATATCTAGTTGAACTACCCATGAGAGAAATGGTTCAACTACACCATGATGTGAGTTCAAAGAATATGAGTTTGAATAAAGGTTCACTTCCATAAAGTGGAAGTAGGTACATGAAGAACTCAATGTTAGTATAGTTTATCACCCCTAACTATGGTTAGTATGATCCAGACTAAAGGGTATGATGAGGGCATGTGTGCTCGTTTAGGGTGATATCGAGAAACAGTGAAAAATGTGAAGATAACCACCATATCCAGTATCGGGTCTTATAAGAAGCTCTGTAAGGGAGGTTGTGTCGATCACCACTTTAGTAAGGTGATGTTGGTGAAAAGGACCACATGATGGACCACAGTGTGTGTAGGTGAAGTCACTTTGATTGTGCAAGGGCTGAAAGGAGCCTAGAAACGATGAGAGTCATGAGCAGATGCAAAGTAGACTTACATACAAGTTACTGTGGGAGAAAATGTGACATGAAAATCCGACCCCTCTAAGTTATAGCTAAGAGAGCTGAGTCCCCGATACATGGGTCCATTAGAGATGGATGGGTGGAGAAGGTTAGGTTCGACCCTACCCCTCAGGATAGAGTAATGAGAGATGTTTTCCATGTGTCCAATTTAGAGCACTATGTGAGGTACCCCGACCATGTGATGAGCAATGAACCTAGTGAGCCCCAAGGGAGGCAGACATGGCCTGAGTCACCTATGTAGTTTATTGACGCCAGGATGAAAGAACTCAGAGAAAAGAATATGAGATGATAAAGGTTCTTTGGATGCACCATGAGTACGGTAAAGCCACATAGGGGCCAATGATGGACATGGAAAAGTCTTATCCTGAATTGTTTATTTGCTTGTTTGAATTTTGAGGACAAAATTCCTATAAGAGGGGAAAGATGTTATAACCCCAATTTTTGGGTTCAAGTGGTGATAAATATGATTTCTCATATTAAAGATGTTTGAACAAATAATCATATATTTGGTTGAGAATAATTGGATTTCGGTTAAAATAGCCTTGTTATTTGATTTGTGGGCTTTATTGGCTATTGGGCCCAATAAAAAGGAAAATAACAAAGGAAATTCAATTACTAAATGTATAATTAAATTTTTAAGAAAAGAAATATGTAGAAACCTCTAGAAGGCAAATCCAAAGAGGATTTCGTGCCTCTTGGGTTCCTTGGGTACCAAGGAGTCCAACGTTCCAAAAAGAAAGCAATGAGAAAAGAAAAGGTTAACTAAGTATTTCTTTATTAAGAAATAAAGTGAAAATAATGGTAATATGTGGAAAGCAAGTAAAAAGAGAAATAAATAAGTTATCCTTTGTGGGATTTCGTATCCCAAGGATCCCTAATGATAAAAGGAATATCAATGATGAAAAATTAAAGAGAAATTAAGAGAAATCTGAAAAAGGAAATATTTCCAATAAGAATTCAACATGATAATGTGAAATAATGCATATAGATGCATCTAAAAGGATAATAAGTTTCCTTAAAAAGTAATTTCGAAATAATAGAGTTTCATGGGATCCAAGGAGTCCCAATGAAGAAAGAGGAAAGAAAAATACTAAATTTGAAAAATATGAAGATAATGTGAATAATTAGTAATGAATTTTGTGTTCAAAAGGTGGTATTTTCCATTTGAAGGAAACATGGTTTCGTGCCAATAAATTAAAAGTCATGAAGAGAATAAGAGAAAGGTAATTTTCTTTTTCGATTTTCCTTTAGGAAAATAGATTCCTAATAGCCAGGGACTACTAATAAACAATGAATAGATTAAAAGGAGAAGTTACGCATAAACAAGGAAGATAGGCTATTGGGGACTTGTTTTTCCTCATGATTTAGCACGATGGGTGTTTCTATTCTCTCCTATTTAAAGGATGGATCCTTGAACTCGAGCCCAAAGAGATTTCGGGCATCCCCCTCCTCTCTGCTCCATCTCGTATTCACGTAAAACCCTAGTTGAAAGGAGCACCGCAACCTTTGAAACAAGGAGGAACCAGGGGCAGGAAAAGAACGAAGCTTCCGCATCGGTTGAAGGAGGATCGACCCCATCTAGCCCTTACACAAGGTCGGTAGATAAGCAGCAAGCACGGCCGCCGTCCAGGGAGAAGCATCGCGGCTACAGGAGGCGGCAGACGTGCAGGCCTAACCTACTTCCGACCTCGCCACCTCGGCTACGGTTTGAAGGCCCTGAGGGTGCTATGGAGGCCGCAGGACCCAGAGGAGCTGGTTTTGGTGGCCGCCGGGGTCCGGATGATGTGGAGGAAGCCCTGCAACCCGCGGCTAGGGCGACGCAGGGAGCTGCGCGAGGAGGAAGAAGAAGGGAGGACCGTTGGACGGTTATACCCCTTTGAGGGCTGAAGCGCGGGCTGACTTATCAAGGGTAAAGTCGACTTTTCGAAATGTTTTAAAGCAAGCTGTGTGCATGGGACTTGGTGACGTGGCAATCTCGGATTGGCCAAGTAAGTAACTTTTTGCTAAAATCATAATTAATTCTAGGAAGCTCGGATTCAAACAAGTTATATATGAAAATTGATCCTCAGAATGAGAGGAACACAAAGAAATTATGTCTGAAGCCGGTTTCTAATTGCAATCCGAAAGGTAATGAAAGTAATCATCTTTAATGCTTTAATTCTTAAGGAACCCTATTTTGATATGATTAAGGTGTTCAATAGGGTTTAATGGATCAGTAGAGTTGATATTAACCTGTTAAATGTATAAAGGAACATTATGTTAGAAAAAGGGAGAACTTTACACGTGATTAGTCTAATCTAGAGTTTATATGCATAAATATGCGTGAAATTTGAAAAGTACATGAGGCTATCATCTTTAATGATTTGTTTAATGAAAAATCTTTAGATTTGATGATAGATGGATAAGTTAAGCCAATATTAACATGTTGTTGATAAATGAGGAAATAGGATCTAAAAAGATGATCTTTTAATGTAATTGGCTTAAGTTAGGGTTTTGTGCATGATTATGCATTAATGAGCTTGAAAACCCTAATTTAAGAGAGTAGGTCTTTTAATTGGTTTAATTATCCAAATCCAGGAATACAGAGGGATATGATGATCCTAAGTCGATTTGAGTATAAAAGACTATTAAAATGGATAGTTTGAGCAATTAGGGTTTACATGAGTAGAAAAGAGTATTTTAGGGTTTGTTGATCTAAAAGGAAGGAAGATTGAGAAATTGATCTCAGAAACCCTAATGAATATCAATGAAACCTTAATGCGGATTAGAAACCCTAAAAAGTGAATCCAAGTCAATAGAGTAGATTCTTGATGAAATGTGTAATAAATAGAGTACATATTCTTTTCAGGAATTATGTGATGATTGAATTACTTGCTTGGATCTGTTGATTGGCTTGATTGTATATACATGAAGTAAATGTCGAATAATCTGCATGACTCATCAAATCAGGTATGTGGTTACTTATGGTTAACCACTTATGTTTCCCGATGTTTCCCGAATATTTAATCGCATTGAATGTAACTAAACAGTTTGGATATTTATTTCTGTCATGCAAAGTATAAAGTGACTATGACTATCACTTAATGTATATGCCTTCTAGCTCAATCCTTGATTCCCTCTGTGTCGTAATGGTTGACCTGATAAAAGACTACCTAGAGGGTAGGTACATCAGGTCATGAATGACTTTGACTACCTAGAGGGTAGGGTCATGAATGACTTTGACTGCCTAGAGGGTAGGGTCATGAATGACTTTGACTTCCTAGAGGGCAGGTCCATCAAGTCACCTTATAGAGGTACCATATAAGTCCTTACAGGGACACCACAGAGTTGTGGATAGGTATGGATTGAGTAGTTTGGCTTAAAACGTACTCTTGTTTGTTAAATGATTAATTGAATGATTACATGGTTATCATAGTTGCATGATTATCTGTTTCCCCCACATACCAGCTTCGGCTGACCGACGTTTTGTTTGTCGGCGTTTTAGGTACAATGAAAAGAACAAACAGTAAAGTGGCACATGTGATACTAAAAGAGAATTAATGTACAAAGGAGGATTAGATAGATTAGTATCAGTGTGGATAAAAGTTTAGAGAACCAAGCTTTCAACAGGTATGTAAAGAAAAATTTTATTACCATTTTCAATATAGCCTGTTAGAATTTAATAATTGTTTATGGTTATATGTCGAACCTTTGATCCGAGATTAATGGGTGCGGCTTCAACCTCTTGGTCTCCCTTAATTGGGGGTTATCGGGAGGTGGGGTCATAACAGTATCCTTCCATACAATTTAAGTGGGTGATATATGTTGTGGGTTATGTTAAATTCTATATTAAGAAGTAACAAGTTTAGTGCAATTTGATAATTGTGAGTTAAGGTACCTTCAAGAGGAGGATTAAGTCAAACTTAATAAAGTAAGGTGTGGGCGATACCTTCAAGAGAGGTAAGGATGTACACCCATGTATGGTCAAGGTGATACACCATATAATTGGTAATATTAATACCTTAATGAGTAAGTGATGAGAGATATGATGATGCCAAGCTTGATATACACCTAACCCAATACATGTGTTCAACTTGAGATACATGATTCAACCTGATACACCTTGTAAAGGTGAGGACAAGACACTCTTAGTAGTGATGAGTGTAATACCAAGTCATGGTGTGGTTAATACCTTGTTAGGTGAAATACCTAAAGTATTTGATAATGTTCAAACCTATATCAATAATGGCATAACCTGAGATGAGTTCATATTACTTGATGATAGATGAGTAACTTAACTGTGTGACTTATGACCAATACACTACAAGGTAAATGTGTTGAGTTAGTATTAGGATGGGAAATACCCTAATACAACATAAGGTGATGAACTTAAGTAAGTAAAAGTAATGAGGAAGTGATACACCAAGGCATGATAAATGTCACATCCAGTACTTAAAGGCTGATACACTTGATGCACCTCCAATCTAATATACTTGGATGAGTAACACACGGAGTATGTCATGGAAGTTGTTACATTAAGATATAATGGGTTGAATGCACTTGGATAAGTGAAGGCTAACATACCTTAAGGAAGGGGTTAAGTCAAGATAATAAAGTACAATGTAATCAATATCCTAGTAAGGATGAAAGAGAAACTCATATTTTTTGTTGATAATCATTTAATGACAAATGATGAGAATAAATAAGTATGATTGAATACTTATGATATCAATGTATGCTCCTAGATGTGTGAAGCAATGAATTAGGGTTTGGATTGATAATATGAACTTGAAACCCTATTTGACTATATAGGGAAACCCTAACTCTAACACCCAGATTTTCATATCACATGAGTGGAAGCATTTTTTTTCTGGGTTGTCACACACATGATTATCATTGCAATTAAAGTAAATGAAACACCTTTGCATATATATGAAAATGATTCATACATAGTTCTTGTCAAAAAAAACTACATCATGTTCATTCATAAGATTATAATAAAAATATGTCAGTACTCTGGATCGTCTAGGTAAATGGCACCCCACTAGGTTGAGCATAAAATCTCCTAGTCATTTGCTTGTCCTTTTGTTCTTAAATTGCTCCAAAACCTATAGACATCGCATCCCCAACCATGTATCGGGAAAATAACAGGCGTTAGAGTAAGTGGCATTAGTATTCTAAAATATACATTGCTAAAGAACTAAAATTAGATACTATAAACATGAAACTAACATCAAGCTCTGAATAAAATCTGAAACATAAAGTCTCTTATTCCTTAGTCTGAATCCTTATGTTTCTACCTCATCTTATTCTAGAGTCATGTACTTTGGTACATGAATCTCATGACCTACACCAAAGTTCTTGGGTCATACATATCTTATCTAGTTCCCTCTCAGCATACTCATGAATGAGATTATGGGCATCTCTAATCTAAGATATATTTTACTTACGATTTTTATCTGACTCTGGCCACCATTATACAATAAGTCCTCCTGAATTGGCGTATCTACGCCCTGAATTGGTACCAAGGTACCGCTGAATTGGCACTACATGCCTCTGAATGACATTGAGGTGTCTCTGAATTGGTGTGGCTACGCCCTGAATTGGTGCCGCAACACCTCTGAATTGGAGTAAACACTCCTCTGAATTGGCAACAGATGCCTCTGAATCGTCCCGAGACTACTGAGTGGGGATTTATCATATAATGTCTTATGTGAAGGTTTTGACTTCTTTATCTTAAATCTAAACTTACTTAATTCTTAATTTGAACTAAAGCTGAATACTGATATCTTTGCTGAATACTGAATCTGAACCTATCTTATATTAAAACTGATAACTGGACTTATCTAAGATTGATTACTAATGACTGAGCATGTACTGAATTCTAAATCTGAATTTCTGAATCTCTTATTCTTAAATTATGAACTGAATCTACATCTGAGTATGAATATAGATCCCAATTACTTCATAATCAAGATTGGGTCTAAAACCCTTATCATGTATCTTTATTCAAAAGCTAACTACTCACACCATGAGTAGTCTAAGCCTGAATCTAAATCTAATATCCTTATTATCTGGATAATCCTTAATCTAATACTTCAATCTGATAGAAAGAACTTAACAACTTTTGATACTAAATATATGACAACTAAGCCTGAAGGCTTAGTGAAACGATCTGAACTAAATATGGGAATTTGAAGTATATGAGAGTCCTCGAGTATCAAATATCTATAAGAATGTTATTTCTGACAAGGTGACTCAATTTCTATAAAATCTCATTAAGTTTGATCTCAATACACTTGTATAAACTTAAATCTTAAATCTTAAAGTAGAAATCATATAGAGTCTCATCCTACAACTTAATCATGACTTGATGTCTCATAATTTGGTAATATCATCATAAGTTCATGTTACAATATATTCAGATCCCAATAGTACATTTATCTTGGAAATTGGGCCATGGTCTACCATGTACATCACTCATATTATCACATGATACTTAACTTATTAAACACTAATCTTTCTAAGGAATCCATTTCACTGCTTAATTTTTATATCGCTACATATATAAGAAACCTTGATGACATGTTCCTTCTTGAAATCTCAATACCTTATTACATATATGTATATGTATATATATATATATGTGTGTGTGTGTGTGTGTTTCTATATATATATATGTGTGTGTGTGTATATATATATATATATATATATATATATATATATATATATATATATAAGGGACACTGATAACATATTTGTACTTAAAATCCTAATACATGGTTATATCACATAACCATGGGAGGATGGCAGACTTATTTTTGTTTCATATTTTGTAGCTCTGTGTATCCATATGGAATATCTTTAAGGGATATGATAGAAATATATGTTCTTATCCTTCTTATGAACTTAACTCGTGATCTAGAATTATTCCGTGAATCATCACTACTTAAGGTATTGAGTATATGAAATTCTACAATCATAAGTGTTGGATCCTAGATGGGTGATTAGATGCTCTAGAAGGGGGTTGAATAGAGTTGAATACACTTAAACAAAATTCATTAGACCTTCAAGATATATCACAAGATAAGGTTGCTAAATAGAAAATTTGTGTGCAACTATAACATACATAACAAGGGAGAGAGAGATTGAGCAAACACAAGTAGACAAGCTATTTAGAGTGGTTCCACACTTCAAACTAGAAGTATGTCAGTCCACTTACCTAGAGAGGTCAACCTCTAGGATTTCCTAACCATTGCATTCTTATATTCATTCATAAAACTTACAATACATGACCAAACAAAGGACTTACGTATCTAATACAAAGAGTCTTCAACCTTATCAAGGACTTACCCACTTTGCAAGGAGTCTGCTGCCTTCTTCCAAGGACTTACCTACTCTTGCACAAGTCTTCAGCCTTGTAGGAATTACCCACTCTTCTTGGATCTTCGACCTTTGACTTCACCATCACTCAGAGAAGCTTCCACCAAGGACTTACCCACTTGAGCAAGGAATCTTCTGCCTTCACCAAGGGCTTACCCACTCTTGCTCCAAGTCTTCAGCCTTTATCTTCACCAAGGGACTCCTTCCCTTGTTCTTCTTCACCTCTCTTGGATAAGAGAGACAACCTTCATCTTCATGATTGAATTGAGAGAAAGGGATGTGGTGGAAGTGAGAGCCTCACAAGATATACATGTAGGACTAGCTCTCTTATAGATTTCCTACTCACTCAAATGGATGTAGCAAATGATTAAGCTTAGAGAGAGAGGAGGCTATAGGAAGCACTCAACTATAGAATAGGAACCTCACATATAGTTTTGCAATGAATGCTCAACCTTGGAATGAAGCCCAAGGGGTCCTATTTATAGCTGGGGATGCCTCTTAGCCTTTGGGAACACTTGAGAACGAAAACTAGCCATTTTATGGCTTACAACGGATATATTTTCACTTGTTGCAACTCCATAATGGCTAGAAGCACTTTTCTACACTTTTTTGTACAGTGCAATCGGTCGAGTTTCTATAAGGGTAACTCGACCGATAGAGTAAAAGATAAAGTCGATATTCAGACCATCGGTCGAGTTTGTCTTGGGGAAACTCGACCGACCAATGAAAATCGAATTGGTATGGTACTCTGTCGGTCGAGTTCTATGTAGTGTAAACTCGATCGATCAAAAGTCATTTTCAAGATCCAATCAGGATCGGTCGAGTTTGCACCTCACATAACTCGACCGATGAACAACCTGATGTTAATTTTGGAAAATGGATTTTGAGTGCTTAAACATTTGATCTAAATGCTACTCATTTTTTCTAATCTTAATTACAAGTCATACTATCATTACAAGTGATTTACAACATGATTCTAATTTATTTACATCATATTACAAAAACATGCACTTGTATTGACTTTGACTTGTCTTTTCTCCAATTTGATATGCGCAAGTTAGGGAATTTGGAGTGTGTCTATACCTAATCTGAAATCACTCAATTAGATACATTAGACACCAATATGTGGAATGGTTAGTGATCATTAAAACACGGGTTTAGTCAATTTAGACATGAGTCAACATTGACCTAATTGACCTTGAGTCAACATTCTCCCCCTTTTTGAAGATGACAAACCATTCCATAAATGTATTGAAACCTTTCAAGTAAAATCATACCTTCATAGAAACCTAGGGGTTTCAATAGAATGGAGTTCATATGCTCCCCCTCAATTGATGCGCATTGAGTTTTCAAACTCCCCCTCAATTGATGCTATTTCTCCTGCATGGTTAGCTTTCATAACATTTATAGAAACTATGTCTTCTACTCATATATGTTCTACACATATATGTCTTCTCCCATTTACTTTATCCCCTTTACATGGACATACTTCTCCTCTTCATGTAAGACATTCCTTCTTCCTCTTTTAAAAGAAGACATACCTTTCTCCCCCTTTGTCATTTCAAAAAGTGGGGTTATGAAGAAATAAGAAACATATAAAGAGAAAGGAGATAACAAAAATATATATAGGGGCTTGTCCAAGCATAGAAAGAAAAGCAAATTAAAGCATATAATTGAACAACCCAAAATGCAGGATAAAGTGCTGTAAAAAAATAATAAATCGCAATTTTGACCCTCAAGATGACAGAATTTGCCCAAAAGGCATCAGGGTTCATGGAAAAGCCATGAGCCTTGCTCAGAAGGTTGTTTCTGCATAAAAAAACACTACTCTTGCAGCAAAAACTGAAATTGGAGCAAAGCCTGCATAAAATCCAAAAATACTCCAATTTCTACATATAATGTAGATCTATGTACCCTGCATCACAATGTTATGCAAGCAACTCAAGATAGTAGATATGCAATTCAAGGAACAAGCTTGAGCATGTATGAGACAAGACACAAGCATAGCATATAGATGAGTAAAGATGCCAATTATGAACAAGGCTAGAACTACATGTATATGAACTACTAGTAGAACATATCACAGGTTAGGACTACTAGTAGGATCTAGATCATAGCAAGAGATACCAAAAGATACACAAGATAAAGAAAGCTATGAGTAGATGTAGAGATATATCCAAACAAAGAGATATGTAATTTTAGAAGCATGAAAAGATATAACTCACTAACAAGTATGCATCATTACCAAAAGATGATCACCACTAAGAACCTCAAGGTTGTATCAAAACAAGTTATACACCTAGATAGATGTAGCAAGTTAGAGCACAACGGAAGCAATTTTAGATACAACCAAGAGATCCAAAGAGATCATTACCAAAACCTGCAAAACAACTCAAAGCAAGTAATTACAAGATATAGATATACCAATTTAGAACAATTAGAGAGTTAGAGTTGTAAACAAGATAGGAAATTTAGAACATGGCAATATGCATATATAAAGGTACCAAATGAGAGTGCCAAATAATAAGGCTATTGGTTGAGAAAATCTAGTTGAGAGGGAAATTATCATTCAATAAGCCAATTGTATATTCTGTGCACAGTGTTATCAGTCGAGTTCTGTGCATTGACAACTCGACTGATGAAAGTTGCTGGAAACACCCATTGGTGCCTATTAGTCGAGTTTCAAATAGGTCAAACTCAACCGACAGAGCAGCTGTCAAAAAGTACATATATTTCATGAAAACATATTTAAAGGCATGCTAAATATACAAATCATATACAAACATGTCTAAGAAAGTTAGTAATGCACTATAGAAGCATTAGAAACAATTTTTGAGCAAGAGTGTGAAGAGAAACACAAAATACCACTTTTGAATCAAAAACCATATGTATAGTGCACACTAACTTGACAAAAACAAGTTAGAAATGGTTATAAGCAAGAAAACATTTAC
The DNA here is from genome assembly GCA_963693085.1 of Alisma plantago-aquatica. Taxonomy (NCBI): domain Eukaryota; kingdom Viridiplantae; phylum Streptophyta; class Magnoliopsida; order Alismatales; family Alismataceae; genus Alisma; species Alisma plantago-aquatica. The sequence goes on from OY856411.1 coordinate 801,940,389, forward strand.
CTTTGTTCTTACCATTCCTTTTTCACTAGTTGTCACCTTCTACACATCTCACCTTTCTTCTTTCATGTGGATTGAGAAGTCAAATTGCAATTCAATATCTCAAGTCAATCCATTTGCAAGTACCTACAAGAAGAAAGATGAAATGGTCCCCAATCATGTTTTTGGGTCCGGAGGGGTTAGTTTAGCAACCCAAGTCCTATTGGTCTTGGGTGATTTCCTAAAAAGACAACAAGTAGAATAATGACCAAAATCATTGCAATAGTTGCATGTGCCCATAGTCTTGGAACTAGAGGATTCTCCATGGAATATTGGAGGTCCTTTACCATTGTTGTTCCTCTGACTACTATCATACCCCAAACCATGTCTACCAATTTTTTTAGTAGTATGGTGTAGGATATCATTAAGGCTCTTCTTAACAAATAAGAATCTTTGCAAACAAGATCTCAAACCATCATTATCATGCATAAGAGAGATAATAGTAGAAGACAATTGATTAATATTATCTCTAGCATGCAAAAGATCATTTTCTAAGAAAAGAGCTTTAGTTAAATAAAAATCTCTATCAATATGAAGAGTAGCAACATCATTCTCTCTACTAGTAGAACTAGAACAAGATTCACGCACATTGATTTTAGCAAGCAAGGAGGCATTTTCTGTTTCTAATTCTTGCAAAACAAAATCTTTGTCCTTGTTTTCATATTTAAGAACATCAATATCATACATGAGAGAATCAACAATTAAAGTATGCTCTTCATTAGAACTAGGCATGAGAGGTTGAGCTTCTAGAAATCTAACCTTATCAAGCAAACTAGTATTTTCAAGTTTAAGAGAATCTACTTGACTAAGACAATCATTTTTATCATTAAGCAAACAAGAATTAGCATGTTCAAGATCATCTAGTTCTACATGCAAATTATCAACAATCCTAGCAAGCTTTTTCCTTTTCCTTTTAGAAGACTTAAGAGAGGCACAAGTATCATGAATAATATCAATCAAAGATTCTTTATCTAAAGGGTTTAGATTTACCTCACTTGAGTCCTTACTTGTTGATGCCATAAGAGCAAAATGGCATTCTCCTTCATCACTAGAGATTGAGCTTGATTCTTCACTTGAATCTTCACTTGAGCTTGAGTTGGAGGATCCGCTTGAGCTTGAGTGCCATTTCTCCTTCTTCTTGTGAAGATGGGTCTTTTTGCCTTGTGGGAAATCTTCCTTGTAGTGACCCTTCTTTCCACATGTGAAGCACCAGATGGAGGAGGACTTGCCTTTGTAGAATCTACCCTTGGAGTACATGGCATCTTCTTCAACTTGAGAGGATGGAGAAACTTGACCAACAATAGCCTTGATTTGAGCTTTGATTTTAGCCTTCTTCATTCTCTTGAGTTCTTTCTCCTCTTGTCTTTCTACTTCCTCCCTCTTGTCAAGTGTGGCTTCATGTGCTTGTAGGTTTCCAATGAGCTCTTCAATAGGAATATGCCTAAGAGACCTTGCTTCTTCAATGGAAGTCACCTTGGGTTCCCATCTCTTGGGGATAGTTCTAAGGATCTTTGAGTTGGTCTCTCTGACATAGGATGTCCTAGAACAGCAAGACCATTCATAATGGTGTTGAGCCTTGAGTACATATTTTTTATCCTCTCCTCCTTTCCCATCTTGAAGTTCTCAAGCAGCCCTTTGAGCATGTAGACTTTGCTTTCCTTCACTTGATACATCCCGTCATAGGTGATGCATAGCTTTCTTGATACCTCATGGGCGGTTTCAGATGAAGAAATTCGGTTGAACTCAGTGGGGGTCATGGAGGCATAGAGAATGCGCATGGCTCTAGCATTCAAGGTTGCTTTCTTTAAGGTAGCTTCATCCCAATCTTCAATCTTTGTCTTTGGTAGCATGTATGGGTTGTTCACCATTTCCACATCTCAATACTTGATCCTTGGATGTAGAATTGAAGCCTTCTTCTCCAATAGAGGAAGTTGCTCCCATTAAATATTGGTAGGCTGATCAAGTATTTCCCTCCTTGCTAGTCACCCATCTTCTCCTACTTGTTGAAGTATGCTTGGAGAAGACCCGCTCTGATGCCACTTGTTGGATCCTAGATGGGTGATTAGATGCTCTAGAGGGGGGTGAATAGAGATGAATGCACTTAAACAAAATTCATTAGACCTTCAAGATATATCACAAGATAAGGTTGCTAAATAAGAAATTTGTGTGCAACTATAACATACATAGAAAGGGGGAGAGAGAGATTGAGAAAACACAAGTAGACAAGCTATTTAGAGTGGTTCCACACTTCAAACAGAAGTATGTCAATCCACATACCTAGAGAGGTCAATCTCTAGGATTTCCTAACCATTGCATTCTTATATTCATTCATAAGACTTACAATACATGACCAAATAAAGGACTTACGTATCCAATACAAAGAGTCTTCAACCTTACCAAGGACTTACCCACTTTTTAAGGAGTCTTACATCTTCTTCCAAGGACTTACCTACTCTTGCACAAGTCTTCAGCCTTGTAGGAATTACCCACTCTTCTTGGATCTTCTTCCTTTGACTTCACCTTCACTCGGAGAAGCTTCCACCAAGGACTTACCCACTTGAGCAAGGAGTCTTCTGCCTTCACCAAGGGCTTACCCACTCTTGCTCCAAGTCTTCAGCCTTGATCTTTACCAAGGAACTCCGTCCCTTGTTCTTCTTCACCTCTCTTGGACAAGAGAGAGAACCTTCATCTTCATGATTGAATTGAGAGAAAGGGAGGTGGTGGAAGTGAGAGCCTCACAAGATATACATGTAGGACTAGCTCTCTTATAGATTTCCTACTCACTCTAATGGATGTAGCAAGTGATTAAGCTTAGAGAGAGAGAGAGGAGGCTGTAGGAAGCACTCAAATATAGAATAGGAACCTCACATAGAGTTTTGCCATCAATGCTCAACCTTGAAATGAAGCCCAAGGGGTCCAATTTATAGCTGGGGATGCCTCTTAGCCTTTGGGAACACTTGAGAATGAAAACTAGCCATTTTTTGGCTTGCAACGGATATACTTTCACTTGTCACAACTCCACAATGGCTAGAAGCACTTTTTTGCACTTTTCTGTACAATACAATCAGTCGAGTTTCTATAAGGGTAACTCAACTGATAGAGTAAAAGACAAAGCCGATATTCAGACCATCGGTTGAGTTTGTCCTGGGGAAACTCGATCGACCAATGAAAATTGAATTGGTCTGGTACTCTGTCGGTCAAGTTCTGTGTAGTGTAAACTCGACCGATCAAAAGTCATTTTCAAGATTCAATCGGGATCGGTCGAGTTTGCACCTCACATAACTCGATCGATGAATAGCCTGATGTGAATTTTGGAAAATGGCTTTTGAGTGATTAAACATTCGATCTAAGTGCTCCTAATTTTTTCTAAACTTAATTACAAGTCATACAATCATTACAAGTGATTCACAACATGATTCTAATGGATTTACATCGTATTACAAAAATGTGCACTTGTATTGACTTTGACTTGTCTTTTCTCCAATTTGATATGCACAAGTTAGGGCATTTGGAGTGTGTCTATACCTAATCTGAAATCACTCAAGTAGAGACATTAGACACCAATATGTGGAATGGTTAGTGATCATCAAAATATGGGTTTAGTCAATTTAGACATGAGTCAACATTGACCTAATTGATCTTGAGTCAACAATAAGGACATAAAATCTTTCTTACATATTTAACTTAGAATGTAGGAAATGAAGATCTTATCTAAGAATCATGTAAATGTACTTGTTTTGATAAACATAAATACTCATGGGCATGAACCACTTACCTGTCTCATAGAGGATAAAATCTTCATCCAAATTTCCCTAGTCAGGTCCAAATACTTTTAAAGACACTTCTTGTAAATCTCAACTATCCATCTACTCACATCTTCATCTTTAAATCACATCATACAAAATCTTATGGCATGCATGCATGCATACCCAATACATTATATAGTATCAACAAACCTCTAAATCATGAGTGGTCATTTCATCATACCTATTAAGATTATGGTGTAACACTTGCTTGAATTTCAATGATGAGGTCCACACCTTATCCATATATTTCTAGAGTCTGTAATCTCCTTCAAGATGTTCTTTGTATCTCAAGGTTTCCAACAAGCCCTTATACACCATATTCCGATAATTGTATCAATATTTACGAATCCTTAAAGTTTAGAACCAATTAAAATTTGATCATTGATATTACCTTATTTTCCTCTTCTTTTAGGTTAATTGGGCCTACTGGCTAGCAGTCCAACAAGGAGAATAGAGACCCTGTCCTCCACCTCTAGCGGGGCACAACACGGGCGTGATGCCCTTGTTCCTCCGTAAAAACAGAGGCAGCGTCGACCTCCTTTCCAGCGCCAAGTCCGGTCATCCAAGACCGAACTATCGACCATGGTTGATCAAATCACCGTTGAGCCTCTCCCTAGAGATGAGGCGCGTAGAGAACTGGTCCTAATCTCAACTCAACAAGGTTCTGACTGGGGATCTTGCCAGCCCTGCCTCCTGTGCCGAAAATAGGGCATCCGCCTAAGTGGTTTGATGATCTGTCGACGCCTCGACTTTGTAGCTTTCTCGGAGGAAGGCTCCTCACCTCGACGCATCCTCGTCCTCACCAGTCTTGGCCATTGAGCTTGCACCAAGAGGTGCCCTAGGGGTTTCGGTCTCCCTCGGAAGCCACTGCATCTGAATTCTGAGTGTTTCCATCCCCCTCATCTTGTTTGTGAACCTCCATTTCTCTCCCAACTCATGTCAAAAGCCCTAGTATAGGGTCCGACCGTCACCAATAATCAAGTATCGAGGGGTTTTATACTCCCCCTCTAATCCTATTCTAGGCAAGAACCTAGTTTCGGAAGCCCCCCTTCAGACTCTGTAAAATAGAGGGACGTCCTCCAGTTCGGGTTGGACTGGAGTCATCCTTTTTTTTTCTTTTGCATAATAGTCCATTATGTAGAAATAATTATACATGCCACAAAATGACCCCGTTTGACCTCAAATTTTGGGATCAACAAAATATTGTCATTTTATTTTCATGGGCCATATGTTAAGTCAAAATTAATATATTACATGCTCCAAGTTTATCTTTTGGGTAAATATAAAGTAATTACAAATTCAATCACTAAGGCCCCTAAATAAGTCAAAATCATATGAAATTTCTCCCACCATATTATATTCTAATTATTATTCTACTAAAATATTTTGATAAATTATTATGAGCACGAGGGACTCCATTGTCAGTTTTATATATAATGGACCTATATGTAAACCTTAATCGATCCAAATCGACTTGAATTTGTTTCAAGGGACAACAACCCATTTTTTTGGTCTTACAAAGAGTCCATAAGCTTAATCATATCCTTGATTATGATCAAACCAGTAACTACAGTCATCATATTATATATTCTTCACATTATTTTCACATGAATTATTCATTTATATTCATCTACACCCAACTACAATCACACACATATAAGCCATTATGTGTGTATTGGTTGACTAGATGACTTGTATTACATATTTTATGAACTTAATTACATACCTAGCCATGTTAGGTTCATTAATTCCCTTGGAATAAACTTACTAGATAGCCCCACATTAAAGGCTTACATTAGTTATGAAATTGAGGATGTTACAATTCTACCCACCTTAAAATAAATTTCATCCTTGAAATTTCTCTAGGCTACTGCCCACCTTAAGGTTCTTCTTACCTCTTCATTTATTTCTAATTAACATATTAAGGTACACATGCTCAAAATTTTGCATGAAAAGAGATATGTAAGGTATTTTCATAAAATATTTATGTGAGCATTTTCTATTACCTTGGTTTATTGCTCAACTCATACTTAGGGTTTATAAAACTAAACTTGGCTCTATACTTAGGACATCTACCTCAAAATTGTCATGATTTTCTAACATTAGGTGTACATGATTTTCTCATCTTAGGTTCTTTTGGTAACTCCTACATTCCTAGATATGTGGTGATCAGGCACATACCCAGAGATGTGGGATCCTGGCATACTACCTCTCACTAACCTACTAATACATGTGTCCCATCACTACTACAGAAATGGCTTATAAAGTCACTTTTTAAGGTGTTGGTTATATACAAAAACCGACACCTAAACTCTACAATGTCGGTTTATAACATAAACCGACATCCAATCTACGAAGGTCAACCAGACACGGGTACCACTTTTATTAAGTGTCGGTTAATTAATAAACAACCGACACCTAAACTCAACCGCCAAACCCAAAATTCCAGCGAAAAAATTGGCTCCAAAATTTTACATATGGCGTCGGTTCATAACTAAATAACCGACACTATAGGTTTAGTTGTTGGTTTTTTTAAATAACTGACACTTAGTATAGGTGTCGGTTCATAACTAAATAACCGACACTATAGGTTTAGTTGTCAGTTTTTTAAATAAACGACACTTATTGTCAACTTAATAGCTCACCAGCCCGACCGATTCTTCCCTTTCCCTATTTCATTCCTGATTTCCCTAACCTCCAGTGATTTCTTGCTCCCTGCCGCCGCCGCCCCTCCCTGCCGTTTGTGCTCCAACGCCCGTCGCCACCGCTCCTTCCTCCGTGCTCGCCCGTCGCCGCCCGCCTGCTGGCCGCCCTCTCCGCCGTCGCCGGTAGCAGCTAGGTCTCCTAGCCTCGCCGCCCTCTCCGCCGCTCCTCTCCTTGCCACCGGCAGCTGCTAGGACTTGCTCCGGCCGCTGCTCCTCTTTCCTCAAGGTGCCCGCCCTGCCTTCTTCTTCTTCCTCTGCTCCTCTTCTCTCAAGCTACCTGCCCTGCTGCTGGGTGTTTTTTTTTTAAATTTATTTACTTCTCTCAAGGTGCCTGCCTGCTCATACACATATTGATGTACATAAACCTGTTAGAATAAATGCTAAAAAGGTGTGATTTTAGGGTTTAGATACTGATTTTGTGCTTCTACTAAGCTGAATCCTCTATTGTCTATACAATACATGTTCTATGATAAGCCTTAGTTAATTTAATATGCATACTTTGTATGTAAAACATAGTAATCGGGTACTGCTGTATATCCAAGTAAATTACATGTAACTAATCATGACATAGATTTTAGAATGCATACTTTGGTTAAATGTACTGCTGTAATTTTTGATCAAGTGATGATATGTAAATGTAGCAATAAGTTAGTAAGGTATCAATGATAAGTCTGTTGTAATGTGATGCAAAATAGTTATTGTATCATGCATATATACTTAATACTTTTTTGTTTTATAGTTGTATAGGGTGTTTTATGTGTGGCAAGTCTATTGTTTAATAGTTTAGCTATAATCATTGTTTAATAGTTTAGCTATATTCTTGGTGACAATCCTAATCACCCTTCTTTTGCTTAATGATGAACTGTAATGCACACATGCTTGGAATGTAAATGATGAACTTTTCCCTAAATATATTGCCAATCATGCTTTTAAAGACATCAATAATCACCCTAACTTGAAGAACTAGGATTTTAGGTATAAGAATGACAACACATTATTTGTTGGCCTAGAAACCCATCCAAGATTTACTCATTAGGAGTAAATCTTGGATAGTCCCCGGTTTGGGACTGTTCTTGAACACCTAATCTCACTTAGGATGTAAGTGTATATAATGTGTGTTGGGTTTTTAAGAAAATTTCCGCAGCATTTCCCCGTTTGTTCTCTAAGTACATATGTACTTGGAGAACAGCGGGGAAATGCTGCTGAAATTTTCTTGAAAACCCAATACACATTATACACTTACTAGTGAGATTAGGTATTCAAGAATGGGATAGGTGGTACACATTTATTATATATAAGAATGACATCACATGTATATGTTAACCCTAGACCCTAATCTTGTCCTAATATATACTTGTTTTCTCTTTGATCATAGAATGGATAGATCATGGATGTCCATTCGCAATCGCTGCACCCCAGAGTTTATTTCTGGTCTTGACCAGTTTATTAGATTTTCCGAGGAACATAGGAAACAACCTGGAGATAGGTTCTACTGTGAGCTTTAGAATTTGAGCTTTAGAATTTGAGTTACTTTACAAGGTGCCCGCCCTGCCTTCTTCTTCTTCCTCTGCTAGAACTTTACAATGTGAGCTTTAGAATTTGAATTACTTTACAATGTGAACTTTACAATTTGAATTACTGTACAATGTGAGCTTTACAATTTGAATGTGAATTTGAACTTTACAATGTGAGATTTACAATTTGAATTACTTTACAATGTGAGCTTTACAATTTGAATTATGAGCTTTACACTTTAAATTACTACTTTACAATGTGAACTTACAATTTGAATGTGAATTTGCAGATGGCTGACCATTATCCTGATGACCGTGCTGATGACTACCGTGAGGGTGAGGACATCAATGTGCCGCCTCACAATCTAAGTTTTAAAAATATATCATATATTTATATCTATATGTCCATTTATAGTTATATCTTGTAAATGTGAATTATTTTGTCAAATTTTAGGTTGATGATGCACAGGTACCATCTGAAGCACTTGAGGCACTTGATCAACAGAACCAAAAAGTTGACAAGAGAAGGGGCATCACTATGATGAAGAAGTTAATTGCGCAAAAGGGCAATGGACCCAAACTTGTTGTGGATTTTGATAATGCAGGAAATGCATGTGGTGTGAATCGCAATCCATTTATTTCATATCTTGGGTTTGTTACTCGTAGCCATTGCGGTTGTCGCTTAGATTCTTGGCATAACGTTTCTAAGGAGAAGAAATATTTAATATGGAGGGATTTATGCGTGAGTTATTATTAATTTTCAATTCTATTTTGTAGATTACTAAATTTTTGGATACTAGTTAATAGCAATTCTATTTTGCAGAGTATATTTGAATTGGATGAAAAGCTACATTGTAAATGTGTGATGCAACACTGTGGGAGAGTCCTAAGGAACTATAGGACAAATCTCACCAGAGAATACATAAAAGAAGCCGACAAGAGGAAGAAGACAACCATTGAACAGTGGAACTTCCTGGACAAAGAAGAATGGGACGCGTTTGTCACTTCAAGACAAACTGATGAATTCAAGGTATTAGGCGTCAGTCTCAATCTCATTAATTAATATATGTTGTATTCACTTATTCAAGATTAACATTTAGTGTTACTAACCAAATCATTAATTTGCATACTAACTAGGCCCTCAGTGAGGCACAAAGATCAAGGCGTGCACTGAATGTGCATAACCACACAATGGGTCCAAAGGGGTATGCAGGCGTTCGCCAAAGACTACAGGCTGAGGCTACTACTGCTCAGTCTGCTGCTACTCAGGAGTCCTCTACCATAGGTAGCATACCTCTGCCTCGCGATGATGTCTGGATAGCTGGGAGGAAAAATAAGAAGGGAGAATTAACTAAGGCCGCAACTACTGAGGCGGCTGCAAAAATGGTAAAATACAACTCTTACAGCAATCATTCGAATATTGATTATTTGTGTTGTTTACTTAAGTACAAATTTTTATTTTGGCGATTAGCGGGAGCTGCACGAGCTGAGGAAACAAGGAAAGTTCATCCCTGAGGGCATAAGGGATGAATTGACAGTTGCTCTGGGTAACCCAGAGCATCCTGGACGTGTTAGGGCTACAGACACTGGTGTGGGCATCAAAGCTTTTTTTGGGCCATCCCAGCGCAAACATGTCCCAAAAGCGGGACTTTCACAAGAAGAGGTAACATATTTTTTCCTTGTAGATGTTACTGTAAAAGAGAATTCAAAAATTAAAATTTGACGTTTCTTTTATCCATGTATAGGTGGATAAACTATTTGACATGAAACTCGAAGAAAAACTCGAAGAAGCAATGAAAAAGTGGCAGACATCTCAGACTGCCACTTACCAGACAATACCTACTGCAGACTCTACTCCTACTCCTACGGCAGAGGTTGGGAGTAATCCTGTAGAACCACCACCTAGCACATCCACTGTAAGTATTTTTATGACATAGTAACTAGTTTTTTAATTCAAGATGATACATATATATGAAATTGTAGTCGTTTCAAAAAAAGATGATATGTATATATGTATATAACATTCTTTACACAAAAATTTGTAGGGGTTGAAGCCATGCCGTCTAAAAAGTAAAGAATATGTCATGGCAGAGGCGTCGTCTTACCCATCCCTACCAGGGGAAACGTGTCACGGGTCTCCAGTACCAACTGGTTGGATTCGGGTGAGCCCGATACATATATTCCCCCAGTGGATGGATCTTCCACTGCTATATGCCCACCCAGATTGTGAAACGCTTGGTGAGGCAGTAGGCGGAGTGGTATTGTGGGAAAAAGCGTATGTCTTCTTTACTGAAAAGGTGTGGTAAATTTACATTACGTTCAATTGTTAGTGTGTGTATATGCTGGAAGTTGATCTGAAATTATTATATATATATACAGGTTAAAAAGAAGACACCCACAGCATCTAGGACTCCACTTCCACCTCCTGCATTACCTATAGTTGGGTTCCACATGACCTACCTGTCCCGTTAGGTCCTAACTGTAGGGGTATGGCAGTATGGTTAGGGGAACATGATATAAACTCCCCTATAACTGTTTCTTCCGATTCAGATTCTACAGGTCAGTCATACAAAACAAAACTATTTATAGAAGATATTTTGGAGTTGTTTCGATATGATTGGCTAAATACATATGTGATAGAGCTATGGATAAGGTGAGATATTCTTTATACATCCATATACCTTGTGTATGATCTGGTGATCTGGTTTATATTTATTAATGCATGCGTAATTAATACATATTTTGCAGCTACTTAGACAACATATGTGCAGATTTTGGATTCGAACATGTAGGGTTTTTGATTCCATCTTTGATTAGTCTAGTAGCTAAAGACCCTACATCAGTTCAACAATACTGCTGTGAGGCTTTTTCAAATTTTGTTGTAAAAAAGAAGACGGTGATAATGTCTCCATTCAATGTAGAGTAAGTTTACTTTGCTTATTATAATTTGGACTTAAGAAAATTACATTTTATTGTGGATTTTGAGTTATTAATTTTTAACTTTTTTTCCTCTAGGGGTAGGCATTGGGAGTTACTGGTTATTGCCCCTGAGACGTTCACTATGTATTATCTAGATCCTAAGGGGGGTTATTTGAATACAAGATTTGGACACATAATGAAAATGGCAATATTCTGGTGAGAAATATTTCATTTTTCATATTCGTTAACATATGTTATTACATTACTATTTAATTGCAATGTTCTGTGTTACATTAACATGTAGGGGTTTTGAGGAGTACAAAAAGGCTAGAGGAAAGGTCCCCACGAAAAAGAACCAGCCAATAATTTGGAAGAACGTGAAAGTAAGTTCCCGACTGCAATATATGTATATATTATTTATGTGAACAATGCTTAATTAGTTGTATTTTTTAATATTTTGTATGTTTGAATTTATAGTGTACTACACAAGACAACGATGGGCATGTGGATACTATGTCATGTGATATATGCACATGATTATCAAACATGTCGTACTGGATATCGAATGTATTGCTCAGGTATTATATAGTCTCATTAGATAATATGATCGAAATATATCAATCTTATTTATAGCTCATTAATTATATATATACATCATTCTCTTTACAGGTGTTTAAAACTGACCCCATTACAGGAAAGGACTTACCAAATGTTAATGCTCCCTATACGATGGGAGAATTAAATGAAGTAGTAGAAGAATGGGAAACAACCATACAATTAGTGGGGGCTTTAAAATATAATTGGGATCCTGATAGCGAATAATGACTAAACAATGATACTTTGTAAATGAATTTCTGAATTATAATATATGTGTGAATGTTTCTACATGTCTGGATGTTTCTACATGTGTCTGAGTGAAAATGAATGAAAGTGTTGGTTGCTATATGAATGTTTCTACATGTGTGAATGTGAATGAATGGAACTACAGATTGCTAGCATGTGTGAATGTTTATAAATGTGTGAAAATAAAATGGAACTGCAGGTTGCATTGCTAAATGCATGTGCTGCTTTTTTATTGTTAATTTTGCAGGTTTGCGGCCTGTTGTCGACTGATATCAATGGATGTCGTAAAACCTGCAGTTCATAACTGAACTGAACAAGTTTCTCATCCTACGACCAGCCACAGCAGGTCTGCAGACTGATAGAAAAAAAAAAACCAATAGGCGTCGGTTATTTGTAAATAACCGACACATAATGTTATAGTGTCGGTTTTTTTACAAATAACCGGCGTCTATTTCGTGTGGCGTGAAGATATATGGCGTCAGTTATTTGTAAATAACCAACACTGATAGTGCCCAAGATGGCACCCTTTCTGTGGCGCGAAGGGTTTGGGCGTCAGTTTCTTACCTAATAACCGACGCCTATAGTCCCATGATGGCGCGTTTTCGGTGGCGCGCGAAGTGTTTGGGCGTCGGTTTTGGAACCGACGCCTAATGGGTGGACTTTTAGTGTCACCCACATAGGTGTCGCTTAGAAACCGACACTAAAGGCTTTAAATAACCGACACTAAAGGTAGGTTCTGTAGTAGTGCATACCACACATACTAGTAAGAAATGAGAGATGCATCAAAGTTTAGTGCTTATGACACGCCTCTTCAATTCTCAATTGGCTGGCCATAACCATTGAGAATGGATAAGCAATGTCATTAGCTAGGGTTAGGTTGAAACTTGATACCTAGAATAGTTAAACATCTATCTCGTACATCTCTATTTCATCTAAGGTGAAAACTTATTAGTCATTCTAGGTCATTGTATCTTTCTTTGGGAATCTATCCCTAAACCCTAAACCCCAATCTCTTATCTTCATCCAAGGGTGACTATGAGAATCATGTTTGTCTAGTGGCCATTTACCAAATCGCTCTGATACCATATTGTAACACACAGATTTTCATATCACATGAGTGGAAGCATTTTTTTTCTGGGTTGTCACACACATGATTATCATTACAATTAAGGTAAATGAAACACCTTTGCATATATCTGAAAATGATTCATACATAATTCTTGTCAACATAAAACTACATCATGTTCATTCATAAGATTATAATAAAAATATGTCAGCACTCTGGATCGTCTAGGTAAATGTCACTCCACTAGGCTGAGCTTAAAATATCCTAGTCCTTTGCTTGTCCTTTTGTTCTTCAATTGCTCCAAAACCTGTGGACATCACATCCCCAACCATGCATTAGGAAAATAACAGGTGTTAGAGTAAGTGGCATGAGTATTCTAAAATATACATTGCTAAAAAACTGAAATTAAATATTATAAACATGAAACTAACATCAAGCTCTGAATAAAATCTAAAACATAAATTATCTTATTCCTTAATCTGAATCCTTATCTTTCTACCTCATCTTATTCTGGAGTCATGTACTTTGGTACATGAATCTCATGGCCTACACCAAAGTGTCTGGGTCATACATATCTTATCTAGTTCCCTCTCATCATACTCATGAATGAGATTATGGGCATCTCTAATCTAAGATATATTTTACTTATGATTTTTATCTGACTGTGGCCACCATTATACAATAAGTCTTCCTAAATTGGTGTATCTACGCCCTGAATTGGTACCAAGGTACCGCTGAATTGGAACTACATGCCTCTGAATGACACTGAGGTGTCTCTAAATTGGCGTGGCTACGCCCTGAATTGGTGTCGCAACACCTCTGAATTCGAGTAAAGACTCCTCTAAATTGGCAACAGATGCCTTTGAATCATCCCAAGACTACCGAGTGAGGACTTATCATATAATGTCTTATGTAAAGATTTTGACTTATTTATCTTAAATCTAAACTTACTTAATTCTTAATCCGAACTAAAGCTGAATATTGATATCTTTGCTGAATACTGAATATGAACTTATCTTATATTAAAACTGATAACTAAACTTATATGAGATTGATTACTGATGACTGAGTATGTATTGAATTCTAAATCTGAATTTCAGAATCTCTTATTCTTAAATTATGAACTGAATCTACATCTAATTATGAATATAGATCTCAATTACTTCATAATCGAGATTGGGTCTAAAACCCTTATCATGTATCTTTATTCAAAAGCTAACTACTCACACCATGAGTAGTCTAAGCATAAATCTAAATCTAATATCCTTATTATTTGGATAATCCTTAATCTAATACTTCAATCTGATAGAAAGGACTTAACTACTTTTGATACTAAATATATGACAACTAAGCCTGAAGGCTTAGTGAAAGGATCTGAACTAAATATGGGAATATGAAGTATATGAGAGTCCTCGAGTATCAAATATCTATAAGAATGTTATTTATAACAAGGTGACTCAATTTCTATAAAATCTCATTAAGTCTGATCTCAATACACTCGTATAAACTTAAATCTTAAATCTTAAAGTAGAAATCATATAAAGTCTCATCCTATAACTTAATCATGACTTAATGTCTCATAATTTGATAATATCATTATAAACTCATGTTATAATATATTCAGATACCAATAGTACCTTTATCTTGGAAATTGGGCCATGGTCTACCATGTACAACACTCATATTATCACATGATACTTAACTTCTTAAACACTAATCTTTCTAAGGAATCCATTTCACTGCTTAATTTTTATATCGCTACATATATAAGAAACCTTGATGACATGTTCCTACTTGAATTCTTAGCACACCATTATATCTAGAAAGGAGAAGAAATCTTAACAACATGTTCTACTTGAAATCTCAATACCTGATTACATATATATAAGGGATACTAATAACATATTTGTACTTAAAATCCTAATACATGGTTATATCACATAACCATGGGCAGATGGCAGACTTATTTTTGTTTCATATTTTGTAGCCCTGAGTATCCATATGGGATATCTTTAAGGGATATGATAGAAATATATGTTCTTATCCTTCTTATGATCTTAAGTCGTGATCTAGAATCATTCCGTGAATCATCACTACTTAAGGTATTGAGTATATGAAATTCTACGATCATAAGGACATAAAATCTTTCTTACATATTTAGCTTAGAATGTAGGACATGAAGATCTTATCTAATAAGCATGTAAATGTACTTGGTTTGATAAACATAAATACTCATGGGCATGAACCACTTACCTGTCTCATAGAGGATAAAATCTTCATCCAAATTTCTCTAGTCAGGTCTAAATCCATTTAAAGACACTTCTTGTAAATCTCAACTATCCATATACTTGCATCTTCATATTTAAATCACATCCTACAAAATCTTATGGCTTGCATGCATGCATACCCAATACATTATATAGTATCAACAAACCTCTAAATCATGAGTGGTCATTTCATCATACCACTTAAGATTGTGGTGTAACACTTGCTTGAATTTCAATGATGAGATCCACACCTTATCCATATATTTCTAGAGTTTGTAATATCCTTCAAGATCTTCTTTGTATCTCAAGTTTTCCAACGAGCCCTTACACACCATATTCTGATAATCAAATCAATATCTATGAATCCTTAAAGTTTAGAACCAATTAAAATTTGATCATTGATATTACCTTATTTTCCTCTGCTTTCAGGTTAATTAGGCATGCTGGCTAGCGGCCCAACAAGGAGAATTGAGACCCCGTCCTCCTCCTCTAACGGGGTGCAACACGAGCGTGATGCCCCTATTCCTCTGTAAAAATAGAGGCAGCATCGACCTCCTTTCCAGCGCCAAGTCCGGCCGTCCAAGACCGAACTAGCGACCATGGTTGATCAAATCGCCACTATGCCTCTCCCTAGAGTTGAGGCGCATAGAGAACTGGTCCCTAATCTCGACTCAACTAGGTTCTGATTGGGGATCTTGCCACCCCTGCCTCCTGCGTCGAAAATAAGGCATCTACCTAATTGGTTTGATGATCTGTCGACGCCTCGACGTTGTAGCTTGCTCGGAGGAAGGCTCCTCACCTCGACGCATCCTCGTCCTCACCAGTCTTGGCCATTGAGCTTGCGCCAAGAGGCGCCCTAGGGGTTTCAGTCTCCCTGGAAGCCACTACATCTGGATTCAGAGCTTCACCATCCCCCTCATCTTATTCATGAACCTCCGTTTCTCTCTCAACTCGCGTCAAAAGTCCTAGTATAGGGTCTGACTGCCACCAATAATCAAGTATCAAGGGGTTTTATACTCCCCCTCTAATCCTATTCTGGGCGAGAACCTAGTTCTAGAAGCCCCCCTTCAGACTCTGTAAAATAGAGGGGCGTCCTCCAATTCATGTCAGACTGGAGTCACCTTTTTTCTTCTTCTTTTACATAAAAGTCTATTATGTAGAAATAATTATACATGCCACAAAATGACCCCGCTTGACCTCAAATTTTGGGATCAACAAAATATTGTCATTTTCTTTTCATGGGCCATATGTTAAGTCAAAATTAATATAATACATACTCCAAGTTTATCTTTTGGGTAAATATAAAGTAATTACAAATTCAATCACCAAGGCCCCTAAATAAGTCAAAATCATATGAAATTTCTCCCATCATCTTATATTCTAATTATTATTCTACTAAAATATTTTGATAAATTATTATGAGCACGAGGGACTCCATTGTCAGTTTTATATATAATGGACCTATATGTAAACCTTAATCAATCCAAATCGACTTGAATTTGTTTCTAGGGACAACAACCCATTTTTTTGATCTTATAAAGAGTCCATAAGCTTAATCATATCCTTGATTATGATCAAACTAGTAACTGAAGTCATCATATTATATATTCTTCACATTATTTTTCACATGAATTATTCATTTATATTCATCTACACCCAACTACAATCACACACATATAAGCCATTATGTGTGTATTGGTTGACCAGATGACTTTTATTACATATTTTATGAACTTAATTACATACCTAGCCATGTTAGGTTCATTAAGTCCCTTGGCATAAACTTACTAGAAAGCCCCACATTAAAGGCTTACATTAGTTATGAAATTGAGGATGTTACACTAACCCTAATAATGGGAAGGTTGTATTTCTCTTATTGAATAAGCCGTGTGAGATACAGGAAATACTCGTATAATGTTTATGTAGTCTGATGATCTAAAAGATATTTGTTGCCTAGTGAGAGGTGACAAGATGTTTAAATGAGCTTTGTGAGATATGTGAAATACATGTTCAACAAGTATAATGTTCATATAATCTGATATCTTAAAAGATGGTTGTTTCCTAGTGAGAGGTGACAAGATGTTTAAATAGGCTTTGTGAGCTATGTGAAATACGTGTACAACAACTATAATGTTCATATTCCCGATATCTTAAGAGATGGTTGTTGCCTAGTGAGAGGTGACAAGATGTTTAAATGGGCTTTGTGAGCTATGTGAACTATGTGAATTAATATATTGGTCTGATGACCTATAGGTAATGGTTATCTGCTAAGTGGTGACAATACTCAGTGATGAACTAAGGGTTTGAATACCCAAGCATGATGATGATAAGAGATTGAGACTCTAAGAGATCTATGTGTTCCAAAGAACATGAAAGTACTTCATAAACATATTTATGTCTTTCTTTGTAGAATCTAATATAATTCATGTTTGTAACTTGATTGATGCTAAAAGATATTGAAATGCACTTAATTAAGCAAGTTAAATGTTATCATATAGTTGCCCAAACCATAGATCCATTCGGTGCCAGTATTTATTGAATGGTGAAACGAGTTTAACTCAGTATGCATATTTTTTAATATGTAATCATTATATCAGGGTGCTCAGTGGACTCCCCAACTAAACAAGGGTGTTCAGTGGAATCCCCAAATACACCAGGTCAGTGATCTTCTTGATGAAAAATAATCTAGGAAAGCTTAGTGGTCTTCCCCCGAAGAGAGTACATGCTACGGATGTAACTCTACAGTGAAGATGTCGCTATACCCCGACATAGCTAAATTGTAGTGACACAAGATGTCTTGCTAAGTCTAAGTGGTCTCGTACTGACCGAGACAGATGATGTCTTGACATCCGGCTCTGCCACTGACCTTGTATGGTACCGATTTCGACTTATTAGTGGTCAGTTGGAGGATGAACGGTATGCTTCATCTCCTTTGGGCATCAGTGTGATTGTAATATGTAATCAGTTGTGAAGCGTGTTTGTTTAAGGATCGAATACGGAAAGACATTGGTTGATGTACACTCCTTTTATACATCTTAGTTGGATAGACATTATTCATGTTTTACTTATATTCCTTGTAAAGTGGATAGATGATTTATTTCTCTACCATAGATAGATGCATTATTTTCAGAAAAGAGATTACTCTATTCTGTTTATAACAATGATTAATCATGTTTATTAATGTAAAAGAACTTCTGTTCAGTTTTATACTGTTTAAATTTTGATAATAATATTGTCGACGGAGAGTTATATCTCTCGTTGGGATAATTGTCTCACCCCGTGAGATCCACAATTTTTAGGTGGACGTACACGAGGAGGTAGAGACCTTACTGCATAGGGAGAACAACAGTTCGGACAACAGTAACAGCTCAGGTTGAGTGTACTGTCTGTCGTGTCTTGTAGAATGAAGTCCTATGTGTCGTCTCTGTATTCTCAGGTCCTTGAAGTCAGTACGTAGTGGTTTTATGAACAATCTGAGATTTTGACTTGTGTATCTCGAGGTTTTATGTTGCTTCAATTTATATTTTGCCATAGCAACTGTTATATGTTGTCCTCGAAATGAGATGATACAATGCATGTACTATGTGAATCATGATATATATAAGAATTGGATCTCTTAGTAAGAGTTTTCTGGTGTTGGATCTCCTTACAAAATGGTTTTAATTCTTAGTGGATTTTGTTAATTCGTTGTTTATGGTGTTTCCGCAATTAATTACTGGTGATAACTTGATTTGATGTCGAGTCGTCACACAATATGTCCCCGGATGGAAGTACTGACACCATCAGAAAGAATATGTCCTCTTTAGTGACATATTGCCTCAAAAAATACTATTTTGGTAATTAAAATACTAAACATGTCATTTGGTTTTTTTTTTTTATCTGTATTGAACAAACGGCGGACATGGAATAATGTGTTGCACTGTCCGTCACGAGAAACGGCCGACATCCCGGCATTTGCTTGAGATCCACGTGGTTCTCATTCAGTGCAAGCATGCATGACAAGGGGGGCGGCGTTGAGATCAGACATATACAGAGAATCCGATCTAGGCGGACGAGGAAACGAAGGGAATCTTTGGTTGGGTGGTAGCAATACTAGAAACGTCGCATGATTCCTTCAGCACCCGCATGCGCAAGGCAGTGTGTTGGACAGAATGGCGACGGGGAAGCTGCTGGTC
This sequence comes from Alisma plantago-aquatica, assembly GCA_963693085.1. NCBI lineage: Eukaryota > Viridiplantae > Streptophyta > Magnoliopsida > Alismatales > Alismataceae > Alisma > Alisma plantago-aquatica. Next base: position 801,959,720 of record OY856411.1, read on the forward strand.
CCCGGATCTCCACTCCAGAGAGTCCAGATGGTCATTGGCATGGCAATATGCATGGGCATCCTGGTGGCTGCTCCTGCCCCTCAGCTTCCTTATCACCCTCTTTTTTGCATTATCATTCATGGGTCGCACACAAGCATACAAACAGGACGTCGAGGGGATTTGAGACGAGATGGCTCCAAGTAGATGGAGGCGCAAACACGTCAAGTATTTAGGTCACCCAGTCACCCACCCACCAGCTTCTTTGGCTCTTCCCTTCCCCACCAGACCAGGCCACAACACGACCGGGACGGTCGAGTGCGGCAGGACCCAGGTGTCTTGTCAGGAACAGGAATCGATGGATTGATTAGGTAAGGTAACCATCCGGCCAGCCAGATCGGAGGGACCTATGAGGAGATCAGGGATATACCCCATGGCAATCGGCATCATGGGGCCAGTTACTATACCAGGCCAGACCAGAGTGGCAAAGGTTGATGGTGGTTTGATTGCGATCTCAGTCACGCTTGTTCCAAGCTCCCACTCGCTCACTATTATGTCCACTCCCGCAACCCACTCACACGCTACGCGACATTACTTGAGTCGGGGTCTTCACCATGGCCACTGGCGTTGGCGTCCCCATTTTAATGTAACGGGCACATTACCAAGTATGTGTAATATCTATCATCATGTGTATGCAGAATGAGAGGTGCAGGGCAGCACCACTTGAGTCAGTGGTCATAGATTCCCCACCACCACCACCATGGATGGCACTCACTGTCTGTCATTCTATCACACCCCACCACCACACCACCATTGCAACAATCACGATCTTCATTCACGTACCACAAGGATTTGGGATTGGAGGAGGTGGTAGCTCCGTTTTTCTTCAGTTGTGGGAGACAACCGAATAGCAATAATAACCGCACCCAAGCTTTAATCAGGAGGAGAAGGATTTTCGATTGGAGGTGTGTATCGAGTAACCATGGACCCCTTTCTTTCCTATTGATGGATAGTCTCCCAAAGCTTGATTAGTTTAGGTGGGCCTATACAGCTACTGAACCTATTAGTTGGTTCAGTTGTGAAAGAAGGAATCTAATTTGAGTTGAACCCCAAGATGAACGAACATATTGTATGGGCCCTAGCTTGTTGAATGATAAACAATCTTTGATTAAGGCTATGTTTGGTTGGATGTGGTAACCACACAAAATGTAATTTCCAGTGTAACGAGTTCGTAAACGTTGATTTGCTGCTATTATAATTTGTTTGGTTAGGTGAGGTGCAAGTTCATTGATTTTATATTCTTTTATTTGGTGGATAGGGATGAGTTTTTGTGGCTCATGTCTGTGTGTTCCGCAGAGTAGGTATGATTTTTTAATTTCAAAAACTACACAGCAGGTGTGACGATAGTAGACCAGAAGTTGAGATAGCTTTTTCAGTTGGTTATTGTGGGATCCGCTTCTCGTTTACAGTGCAATACCTACACAAGCCAGCGTCATGGGCTCCTTCGGTCCGCGAACAGCCTAAAAGTGCAGTTGCAATTCACACGTTTACACCCTACATCCTACTAAACAATTTTAATTTTAAAAACACAACAATCAAACATCATTTGTTACAATTACTCCCTACCAAACCAAACAGGCCCTAAGATGAGCTATACACCTGCATGTAAGAGGGTATCCGCTGTACAAGTTAAAGCGATATTCTCTCTTCATGAAACCTCCTCTCATATGTCTCTTAAGGCATCTCGATGTTGGGACCCAACGACATGATTAATCCGGGGATTATGCATCTTACTCAGCTCGTTGATACCTAAATATGGTAAACATGAATGTTGTTGTGTGCGCTTTTAGCACGGGGGAGAGAATAAAGGCCCACGCACGAGAGGTCATTGATTCACTCTGACATGGGTGGGGCCCTCCACTGGACTCCCACGCTTAAACAGAACAGTACGTAGTTGCGGAGCCACATTTTCGCTTTTAATTTGCATTGATAATTTGCTTCCCTCTCGCTTTCACCATCGATCGATCCTGCACTGGTATCCAGAGCCACCCAAACCCTCTCCCTTCTTCCCACGCCCTAGGAAACTGACTATATATAGCTATAGCTTCACCCGATGACCCAACACAGACATAGCGAGCTAGCTGCGTTCTCAGTGAGCTAGCTGGACTCTCTTCTCATATCTTCAGTCTACCACATGCATATATCCTCATCGCCTTCTCTATACACGCACAGTTTGCTAGCTAGTTGATCACAACAACTTGGAGAGGTGGTGGACACAAACACAGAGAGAGCGTCATCGCCATCATCATAACGTAGAGTTGGTCGTAGTATAATCTGCAGGTTCTTTCCCACATCTCATCCACTACACCGTCAACCTGATCATCCCACGATGGGTGACGTCGACACCCACCGGATATGCGGGGTGCCGGAGAAGGTGCAGCTCCATGGCGCCATGCTGGCCCTTCAGTTCGGTTACGCCGGGTTCCATGTGGTGTCTCGGCTTGCGCTGAACATGGGGATCAGCAAGGTGGTGTTCCCGGTGTACAGGAACATCATCGCGCTCATACTGCTAGTGCCGTTCGCATACTTCCTGGAGAAGTAAGTTTCATTTCATGTTGTTTTGACCGGCTTCCTTTAGTTCTCCTTACTCATACTGCTAGTGCCGTTCGCATACTTCCTAGAGAAGTAAGTATAGTTTATGTTTATTTGATGCTGTTATGTTGCATGAACTCGTTCATCCGCTGATGATCTGTCAACAAAACACATATGTGCAGGAAGGACCGCCCTCCATTGAACCTGTCCTTTACCATCCAGTTCTTCCTCCTAGCCCTCTGCGGCATCACCGCAAACCAAGGTTTCTACCTCCTGGGCCTCGACAACACATCCCCAACCTTCGCCTCGGCGATCCAGAACTCCGTCCCAGCCATCACGTTCCTCATGGCCGCCGCACTGGGTATCGAGAAGGTGCGCCTCAACCGCCGTGACGGGGTCTGTAAATGCCTCGGCACGCTCCTGTGCGTCGCAGGCGCCACGGTCATCACGCTCTACAAAGGCCCGACCATCTACAGCCCAACAGACTCCGGGTCGACGTCGTCGGCCGCGACAGAACTCGTGATGATGAGCAGCGCCGCCAGCGGCGCCGGTGGCAGTATGTGGTGGTTGGGTGACGCTGGTGTAACGGACACGGGGAAGAGCTGGACACTGGGTTGCGTCTACCTCATCGGTCACTGCCTATCCTGGTCCGGATGGTTGGTTCTCCAGGCGCCCGTGCTTAAGAAGTACCCGGCGAGGCTGTCAGTTACCTCCTACACCTGCTTCTTCGGCGTCATACAGTTCCTCGTCATCGCGGCTTTCATCGAGCGGGACCTTGGTGCGTGGGCGTTCCACTCTGGGGAGGAGGTCTTCACCATCTTCTACGCGGTACGTACGTCGGGTCGATCATGTTTTGACTTTTTTGACTTGCCAGTTGTGGCTCCGCCTAGTATATAATATATAATATTTCCAAACATATAGATAAAGGTCCCTACAATATTATTTGATCTTCAACATGTTTTGCTCTTATGTCAAGCACATGTCCCACGTCTTCTTCTGCCCATGACGATCATCTATAACGACATCTTTTCGGACGTTTGTTGTTTTGTTAAATGGATCTTTTCTCATCCCTTTGTTAAAAGATTCAAAAAGGTCCCACCCCCACCCCCCATCCTCCAATTCCCTAACTGGAATAAAATAAAGGATATAATTTAGATATGCTGACCAACCAGAATATAACGACATCTTTTCGCTTTGCACTCCAAAGCCTTGCTCAATCCCTTTCGCTTTTGTGTTACAAGTGCCGTATATTACTTCGTTTTTATGGTATCTAGCTTCTTTTTCGTGTATATCGCAATCTTACTTTATTTTTCATTGTGGGGCCCACAAGTCTATGGATGAGATCTTTTACCTTATTTTCCATTGTGGGGCCCACAAGTCTATGGATGAGATGTTGCATAGAGGTTAGGTACATAAGATTTGAACTCATTTTTTGGTTATTGATACTTATTTCTTTTTTTCTCCTCGTCGATGCGCCTCACTGCAGTTGCACATAGACTGGTCCAGCACAGCCCAACCCAACCAACCTTTCTCCGTCAGTAGGACAGGGACCGGACGACCGCACGCTCTAACGGGATCCTGGATGGTCCATGTTCAAGATAAGAAATCCCACTACACAGTCAATCCCACTACCAGTCCATGATAATGGCACACCCACAGTCACAGAGAGAGATAGATAGGACCTGCATGGAAAACTCTGGCCTCCTCCTCTCCCTTCAACCAACCCCACCACGATAGCAGTCTTAGCAGAAGTTGTGGTGCTCTCCCTAGCATTCCGGCAAGCTCAATGAATGCTCCATGGCACGTCTTTCATGATAACCAAGGCTTGATTTGTGGATTCTTTATTAGTTACAGAGATATGTCATCATGTTTCATTCTATCCTGCCTGCCTTCCTACTGTTGTTCGACGTCGTACCCACCCTTCATCATTCTTCTTGCTTGGAGTATCCTGCCTTCCTTACTGTTGTTCGACGTCGTACCCACCCTTCATCATTCTTCTTGCTTGGAGTATCCTGCCTTCCTTACTGTTGTTCGACGTCGTACCCACCCTTCATCATTCTTCTTGCTTGGAGTATCCTGCCTTCCTTACTGTTGTTCGACGTCGTACCCACCCTTCATCATTCTTGCTTGGAGTATCCTGCTTTCCTTGACTGTTGTTCGACGTCGTACCCACCCTTCATCATTCTTGCTTGGAGTACTACTGTATATATATGGACCTGGCAGCTCTAACGAAGCTGTTGTCGACGTCCATCTGCAGGGTTTCGTCGCCTCTGGTATCGCATTCGCTGTCCAGATATGGTGCATCGACAGGGGAGGCCCGGTCTTCGTCGCCGTCTACCAGCCGGTCCAGACGCTTGTCGTCGCGATCATGGCGTCCATTGCACTGGGCGAGGAGTTCTACCTTGGCGGGTCAGTGTTACCACTACTTATTATTTTCCTCTTATAATTTATAATCTATACCACCATACCTTACTCTAATCTCTTTTGCTTTCCTCCAGAATACTGGGAGCCGTCCTGATCATCACGGGCCTTTACTTCGTCCTATATGGCAAGAGCCAAGAGAGGGCCTTCGCACTCAAAGAAACTACCGCGTCTGTCGTCAGCCCCAACACCTCAGCCCATCACGACAGGCCTGCATCGCTCCCACCCTTTAAGGGCTCATCTCATCTGGCCCAGCCTCTGTTGCCTCCGTCATCATCCCAGGAGGACGTCTGAAGTAACGCTTGTTGCACGCCCAGCCGTCGGTGCCGGGACAGCTAAACTAGCAAGAGATCAGAATGACGAACGATGTTCTGAAAAACTTTGATTATAAACATGCATATGGCTCTATAAAATGGCCCTTCATGCGGTTTGTGTTTTGGTTAAGTAGGTGGTAACGTTGTGCTGCCCAGCTGCTTCAGCCCTCATGCATCTGGCTAGAACGTATCTTGTGCTTTTGTGCTGTTTTTTTAGTATATATTATTATACAGCTCCTGTAAGGGTATGTGTGGGAGAGGAAAACGGGGTCAATCGGAAGGTGCTGCTCATCTGTATGTGCTACTCTGGTTTGTGAGTAACTTGCTTGCTTCTGTTTCGAAGAAAAAAACGACGATTTCATTCCCATGCATATTCTCACGATTGATTCCAGTAAGGGGCCGTCTGGCTGGGTTGCAAACCAAGGCCTGAGGTTCCAATTTATATAATCACGTCTAAATTATATTTTATATAATGAATAGTTTAGAAGAGAAAAATATACAACCCCGGTTCAGGGTTAACATTTCTAAACAGGCTCGTAAAAGATACGGATTAGTTTTTTGATTGGCTATTTTGCATCAGCCAGCTGGTTGGTTGTCCTGATTAGTAACCAGCGGTGGAACCAAGGGAGAGAGCAAGGGCCAAAGAGGTGGCGCCCAGTTGGTAAAAGTAGATGTAAGACCTAGAAGTCGCAGGTTCGGACCCAACCCCCTGGATGAATGAATGGTAATTTTTTTTAAAAAAAAACATAGAGTAGGGAATTAAAATTTAAGTTATACACATATATATTCATATGTTAAAGAATTAAAAATTAAGTTTTATATATATATATATATATATATATATATATATGTTTACATAGTATGTTGATAACATATAGTATTTATGACACATGTAAGACATGAATTCATAATTGTGTAGTGATTTACAGCTCCAATCTTATGTTGAAGGTCCCAAGTTTGATTCTTGGTCTGAACACTATACATTTTTTTATAATAGATGCATTATATAATTCCTATATGTATAAATTTTAACACAATAAACCACAAAGTCAAAGTCGGTATTCATTGTTGTATACGAAGTCACGTGATCAAATCTTATATTGAGCATTTAAAAAAAAAAATTGGCCCCCAACCATCAAGTCTTGCTTTCTCTGGTACTTTGTACCTAAGCGAAAGTGTTTTTTCTAGCATCACTAAGTTCAAGTTCAGTTCACACAATCACGCCTCTTTCGAGCACAATTTGATTCATTCAGTTGTCATGGGAGTTAGAAATCTCCCCACACATCCTCCTTTCCCATCTTTTAGCGGCACTCGCCCCACATGCTGAAGAAACTATAATGAATTTACATATAACTAAACTACAACAAATAAAAAATAGAGGTTTTTGTTTTACTTGAACCAACATAACTATCGCGTAACTATATTGTGCATGTTGTTGCATTTCCTATATCTTTTTTTTTTGGGAAATTGGGTAAGTCGTTTCCAATATCTTGATTTCATGCGTGTTTACATAAAATCAGATAAGACGCCCAAGGCAATTTATTGCCAAAGAATATATCACGCCAAGGCATCCAATCAAATTGAAGCAATATAGAAAAAACTTAACATAGACATACAAATAAAAACATGACACAAAAATTAAGCGGGCGTCTCAAAATGACAAATGACATCAACTACTTTCGATCAACATTGTTGGAAGGTTTTTATCCATGTTAATGATTTCATAAAAGAAAATACAACTTTCCACAACCCTATTGTCAAAGAGCATCCATCAATAGTAGACCACTGGTGTAACATCCCAGGATTTGAGGCCTCGGATAAAAAGATCTTATAAGGAATGATTGGACTACCCATATCACCAAGGTGCACCTTCTTTTCTGGGAGCCCATCTCTAAAGAACTCCATAGTTAAGCGTGTTCAGCTTGGAGTAGTACTAGGATGGGTGACCAGTCGGGAAGTTGATCATGGCTTGCACGTCAGTGTGGACAAAGTGCGCAGTTAAGGCTAGTGGTGGTCTGTGGGGCCAGTCGTCATTCCTAAAACTCTACTAGAGCCTTGGGCAGTGAGCCCAGGCGTTACAAATGGTATCAGAGCCATAACCCCTCCAGTAGGTGGAGCCTGCATGGGCATGGCATGCCAGTCTTGAGTCGTGCGGTCCAGGCATGTAGGAAAGGGTTGTCCATGGTTGACGTAGCCACCCTTGTGCTGGTATTCCGTGATCGGGAGCTGGGTGTCGATGGGCCATTGTGGGTCTGCACTGAAATGGGGTCAGATTATGAATCCATATAGTTGAGCCTTGACGAGGACGTCAAGAGTCTAAGTGGGGGAGATTGTAACATCCCAGGATTTGAGGCCTCGGATAAAAAGATCTTATAAGGAATGATTGGACTACCCATATCACCAAGGTGCACCTCCTTTTCCGGGAGCCCATCTCTAAAGAACTCCATAGTTAAGCGTGCTCATCTTGGAGTAGTACTAGGATGGGTGACCAGTCGGGAAGTTGATCATGGCTTGCACGTCAGTGTGGACAAAGTGCGCAGTTAAGGCTAGTGGTGGTCTGTGGGGCCAGTCGTCATTCCTAAAACTCTACTAGAGCCTTGGGCAATGGGCCCAGGCGTTACAACTGGGGTAGACGTTGAAAGAATAGAAAGTGTTGAAACAATAGAAAGTGGTAGTGCATGAAGGAGCTCTAAGCATTATGCATAATAGGTTAACTGATCGAGTAATTTACAAATCCACATACTAAATATCGATTCGTACGGACTAGGTGTATTTATCCATATGAGTATGATGTCAAACAATCATATTACTTCTTTACCTTTCTCATCCATTGCATATTCATTATCCATAGATCCATTAATCCTTCTATATGCCTAGTGTAAGGTGAAATCTCCATCGTTCTCAATCTCGCACATATTCAACCATGTTATTCGCAAACATTTAAGTGAGTTCATGGGTTCTACCGAAGCAAGGAAGCCTCACCACAACTAACTATGTCCCATACCATAGGAAAGACCACATGAAGGAAAACCTCACAACAATAAGCATCAACTCACCCACATCAGAAAACATCTATAAAGACAAACCTTGCAACATCTAACTTTACATTATACTCACACATTGATAACTTTGTGAAGGTGAGACTCATGACAATGGGTTTTGGTCCCACTGACAAGCCCACAAAAAAAGACTTGGTACAAGGCAATAACATACTGCCAAAGCATTCATCACAAGTACGTGAAGATCGCCTCTAACTGGTTATTGAATTTAGTTGATATTCATAATTGATGACTAGATAAAATAATGTCTTTATCTAGTCATATGTATATCTCATTGATTAAACCTAGCTCATATGATTGATCTATCGCTAATTTATTTATCTTAACTTTCACATTGTACCTAATCCAATTAAAGTTGACTACTAGATTGAGAAATTAATGTGATCACTTTGCTTTTGTTTAACTCAAACCAATCATAGATTATCTGACCTAGTTATCAACCTCTCCTCCAATCATCTATGTCTAAAGCCATGATACATTTTCCCCATCGCTAAATGGATATTCACCATGGGAGATTATAAGGTGAGTTGGATCTTCAACCATTAGAGTATTTAGCAACAATCATATAATGTTATGTTATCATTTTAAGACCCCAACAATCACCTAACCTTAACAGTTTCTTTTCTTCTTTGTTTTACTTTATGATCAATAAAGTAGTAAAAAAGTGGTAGGTTTCTTGCCAAGAAAGAGATGATTGATTTCCATATGTGAACTCCCTTACTGATTTGATTCCAAGAGATGAATAAGAGTAGAACTTGAATACCACAAGAAAAATCAGTAACAACGACGGAAAAAGTTTTTTGTGATTTAGAGAAAATTCGACGTTATTGTTAATAACAACAAGAAAAAAGTAGCCGCATCTTGTTGTTATTGGTCTTGCCGTAAATACCTTTAGCATCAACCATTTTCGGTCTGTCGTGAGTACCAACAACGACAACTAGTTGATTCTATCACTAATAGTTACAATGATGGAAACATTTATTTGTCATTGCTGGTGGTAACAACAACATGATTCCGCCACAACTATCAATAACATCAACTAATCAATTCACCATCAAGAGTGCCTACCAACTCCTGAGATAGAATAAGGATATTAGATTTCAGGGTAAGTGGAACATCATCTGGGAAATAAAAGTTGCGATGAAGGTGAAATTCTTTATCTGGCTAGTTGGCCACAATGCTTTCCTAACAAACAAGAAGAGGATGAATTGAGGTTTAACTACTAATGCTATGTGTCCTATATGTGAAGCCCAGGAGGAGTCTATTCTCCATGCCTTACGTGACTGTCCAAAAGCACAAGAGGTTTGGAAAGCCATTCTGGATAAGCAATTTTGGAATACTTTCTTCTCTATTATTGATACTTGGAAGTGGTTAGAGAAGTTTATTAAGATAGAGAAAAGGTTAAGCATGACATTCATGGTTGGATAATGGCAAATTTGGAAAGGAAGGAACACATAGGTTTTTGAAGGAACTAAACACTCTAGCAATTATATAGCTCATCTTATAAGAAATGAGTGTAATCTAACAGAGCTGGCTCTCAACTCGGTAGGGATAAATAAAAGAATACCACATCTTGCAGATGGATGCTGGCAGCCAACAGATTTGAACTATTGGAAGATCAATACTGATGCAACCTTCAGAAGCAACAAGACCCCCTCGACCATTGCCATTGCTTGTAGAGACTGGAATGGTAGATGGATAGGTGGTTGGGGTAAGAAAATACATGCAAGTAGTGTCCTTGAAGCTGAGGTCAGAGCTATACACTAGGCAGTTGAGATGGGAAAACATCTTTCGTGCAACCAAATCAATTTTGAGATTGATTCACAGAGAACACAAGAGGCCATTGAGGGAGATATAAAGCATTATTCGAAGCTGGCTATGTGGTTAATGTGGGCTCCGATCTCCAAACCACGAAATAATCACGATTTAAACTTGAGCGGAAGCAATTGATAATCAGCGGAAGACAAAAATCACGGGAAATTAAAACTTTTCGAGATAAGAGCTTGAAACCACAAACCTTTTCCATAGAAAAAGGATTTAAACTGTATACATCTCTGTCAAATTACTTCTTGAGTAATTATATACAACATGATACAAAATCTCAAGATCTCATGACCAAAATACTCCAAGACCTGAGAGTACAGAGGACACATAGGACTGACTCTAACTACACCACATAGCAGGCTGAATCTCCACCTGAGATTTACTGCTGCTCCTGGTGCTGCTGCTGCTGGGATTGGTCACCTTTAGGTCGGTTCCTCCGTCTTCGACGACCACCTAAAAAGTTGAAGTCTACGGGGTGAGACAATTATACATAATTGCCCCAGCGAGAGTTATAACTCTCCACTAGAAGCTTTATAAGCAAAACAAAGAATAACTAAGGCAGTAAAAGCTTTCAAAGCATTCATTAGCAGTTTTGATAATAAGCAAGAGTTCAACATTTATGAAACATGAAGAACATATACTTTATCCAGTGTAACATCAATCAAGTAATACTACGCTATTGATTATGTTTTTCAAACATTATTATGCCCTGTGGAGATGAGGTATACCACTCATACTCCAACTGATCGCTAAGAAGTCACATCAGTATCATACATAGGTCATTAAAAGAGACGGATTCTTATGACCTCATCTTCCTCAGTCAGTTAGAGGATTGTTTGCAGGACATCTGGCAGGACGTCTGCTATTTATAGCTCACCAGGGTAAACTGGACCTTTGCTATGTTTTTTGAGTTACAGTGGCGTTCTGTACTCTCTTCGTCATCGGAAGATTTCTTGATTATCTTTCACCGATGCGGTGTTTGTGTTTACTTTGGGAGAATAGTGATACATCTCACCTTTTGGGTTTGTAGTGAAGGTTTGACGGACTATAAAAATCTACATCAATTCCTACACTAGGATGTAAGGTTCTACACATCCATATACCCCACATACTCAAAAGTATGTGATCCAGGAGTTCCCTTGGGAAAACCTATTTCACCATCATTTAGACTCTGACAATGATGGATCTATGATCAGGGCTCTACATTACACTTGATTAGTTAGGTACATTCAGTATTCCTTTAACATCATACATGGTTCTTCAAACAATAACATTAGCATAACAGATATAAATGAGAATACTAAAATTAGCAAGCCTAACTCTTTTCAATCATCAGTTCTCAATCATTTCACCACAAGTCATCTATTAAGCATGACCTTGATGGTATTTATGGCTCTTACAGCCCATAAATCTCAATAGATGTCACTAGCAGTGCATCAAGATATTTCACTTATTCATAAATCTTAAGACATGCTTTCAATGAATATAGTATTATAATCCATACCTGGATATAATCATCATCTCATAACAACCTGCAAGGTTATTTCAACTGGTAATAGTAAACAATTCATCAATCAGGGTTTACTTATTCATCTTTCATGTTACCACCCTAGAATTAGGGTTTACTATTCACTCCATGGTGAATTGTACTCATTACATCATCATGTATGAGAAACATCATCATTAAAGCTCTTAAGTAAGATTAAGATTCACTAATTATCATAATTAGGGTTTCCATGATCTCACATAGGTGGATCATTCCCTGATCATGTACATTCATGTGTATTGAAAGTATTTTACTTAAGTTTCCACCATAAAAGGGTACTTTCTCTCTTTTAGGATATTTTCTCTCTCCTCTTACTAGTAGATGGTGATAACACCACTCTAGATCAGGTTGGGTTAAGTCCTCATTGACTAACATAAGCCAAAACATCACTATCATGTGATTAGGGTTTGATTAAAACAAGGTTTTACTCCATTAAACCCCTCAAGGGTATTTTGGTAATTTACCTCATGATCACCATCATGGGTCAACTCATTAATCACTTAGTCCCTTAATGACCTAGGTTACCATTAGGGTTTAGATTAGATCACCATTAAACCAATTACACCATCAATTGATTAAGTACAAACTACCTTGAACACCTTCAAACGGTTTCAACCTTCAACCACCAAACGGTCTTGAGACCGTTTGGTTTCAAACGGTCTTGAGACCGTTTGGGTGCGTTGACCATTTTGACTTTCAAACCGTTTGAAGCTCATGCGGTTTGAAACCGTTTGATCAAAACGACTTGAGATCGATTGGACCAAACGACCTTGAGATCGTTTGAGCCCAAATGGTCTTGAGACCGTTTGGCCCCAAACGGTCTTGAGACCGTTTGGCCTCAAACGGTCTTGAGACCGTTTGGTCCAAATGGGCTCAAACCGTTTGGACCTCCAAAGTGGTTCAAAAGATACAATTAGTCATGGATATGTATGTTGAACCCCTCAAGTAACCAAATCCATGATAACCACTTATAATTTGAGTCAATTAGGATGAACCTAAATCACTTGGACACCAAATTAACCCTCAATTGAAAGTCAATTAGGGTTAAGTCCATCTCAATTAGGGTTTCAGATCGGATGGTCATCAATATTCAACAATGTGAATCAATTCAAGGTTGAACCTATCAATTGACCTCCAATTGGGCCCAAACTTGGCCCAAACGGTCTTGAGGTCGTTTGGACATCATCCAAACGGTCTTGAGACCGTTTTCCCAAAGTTTGACCAAAAACCAAGTCGGTTAGATTAGGGTTGAACTCCAATTAGGTCAAAAATCAGCATTTTTATCAATTCATCAACTTGTTGCAATTGGACCTTCAAATCATTAGATTATCTCAATCCTAGACCTTCAAACGGTCTTGGGTTGTGCCCAAATGGTCTTGAGACCGTTTGGAGGAACCCCCAAATGGTCTTGAGACCGTTTGGGTCCTTCAACCAAAAACTCAACAAGATCTATGTTTTAAAACAACAATTTTGACCCGATTAGGGTTTGGATGTTGAAGTGCCTTCAACTCTCAATTGGTTAAGAATTAAACTTTGATTCTTTGCAGGAATGAAATTCAATATATAACCAACAGACCCTCAAACGGTCGTCCCTTGGTCAACCCTATCAAGCGGTCTTGAGACCGTTTCAATCCAAACGGTCTTGCAAGACCGTTTGAGGGCAAACGGTTTGAAACCGTTTGACCCCAAACGGTTTGCAACCGTTTGGACCAAAAGGGTCCAAGGTCGTTTGATAAAGTAACATAGGGATTCACGCCCCTCATCTTCAACCTCTGTCAAGGTCGGTTCTCCCACCGTTGTGCTTGCAAAAGTGCAAGGAAGAAGGGAGGTAGAAGAAGAACTAACATGCTAATTTTGCAAGAACAAAGTATGCATATAAAGCAAAGAGTTAGAGTTATAAAACCCGCCTAAAGGTCATTCCTTGAGATCCAAGCTTTCAAGATCCAATCTTTAATGGCGTCCTTGAACTTCCACAAGTCGGCCAGAGGTGATTCCTCCAAGGAAAGGTAGGATTGGTCGGCTAAAACAAGAAGACTAAGTAAGCTATCCACAAAACCAACCTTAAAAGATGAATTCCTCCATGAATTTGAGCTAGAAGGTGGTGTTCTCTTACCTAGAACAGGTTGGTCGTCCCCCTGAGCTCCAGAGCTAGCCTTGGTCGTTTTTAGGAAAGAAGAAAGGAAGTGAAGGAAATGAAGGATCCGTTCACTTATTTGCAAGGAAATGGCTTATATACTTTAGTCCTTTTTACACCATAAGGACCTCTCAAGTATGGAAATTAAATCTAAGTCCCTCCTTGCTCAAGGGCACGTCCACACTCATCTAAACTTATGCAAAGCTAATGAAATCTCAAGATCAAAGGGTGAAGAAAACCAACCTTCAACTAGGGTATATACATGAAAGGTCTCCATACCCATATTAGGTGACTTTCACCACAAAGATCACTTTTCTTATCTGATTATTCATTGATGTGTCCCTTTCATCATTTCTACTCTAAATGATGACAAGAGTTATAAAAGATGTTCTAGAAAGTGAAAATTACAAGTTGTACCCCTCAATTTGGGTAAATTGGATTTTACTCCAAATTAGGGTTTTCAAGCATAAGGATTGCTTCCACAGCTGCACCTTGGTGCTCAAGCTTGGGAAATCCTTCAAACTTCATCGTAAACATCCTCATGATGTTTAAACATCAAAGGAACATATTAACTTGTGAATTTGCAAGTTGAACCCTTAAACTGGGTAATTTGCACATAGGTCCCTGCATACAACACAATGCTACAACTTTGTTTAAAAAGGAGCAAAAATTGAAAATATATGTTCCTGAGGAACTTAATTACATGCCAGGGAGTATTCACAAGTATCTAATTACATATGTAAGCAAAACTTCCAGGGTTAGGTTATAACCCAGGGTAGGGATGTTACAAATTATCCACCCCTTCACAAGGATTTCGTCCCCGAAATCGATAAAGCGTATTAAGAGAAAAGAGTAGGATATTTCCTTTTCATCTCATCCTCTAGTTCCCAAGTGGCTTCTTCAACACCACGATGGTTCCAGAGGACTTTCACAAGACTTATATCCTTCTTCTTTAACTTTTTAGTTCTGTTATCAAGGATTGACACTAGTCCCTCCTCATATGTTATATCTTCATTCAATTCTACTTCCATAGGTTGTAGAACTGACTCGGTATCTGGGTGACATTTCCTCAGAATGGAAATGTGAAACAAAGGGTGTAACTTCTGCAACTCTTGAGGTAACTCTAGCCTATAGGCTACCTTTCCAACTCTTTCAATAATTGGATAAGGTCCCATAAATCTAGGAGCTAACTTTCCTTTTCTTCCAAAATGAAGAACTCCTTTCCAAGGTGAGACCTTGAGATACACTCTATCTCCAACTTGGAACTCTAGGGGTCTACGACGTTTATCAGCATACGACTTCTGCCTATTCTGTGTAATCTTAAGCTGTTGCTGTATAACTTTAATCTTCTCTGTAGTTTGCTGCACAAGATCAGGACCTAACAACTGGTGCTCACCAGTCTCATACCAACACAAGGGTGATCTACAACGTCTACCATACAAAGCTTCATAGGGTGCCATATCAATACTATGTTGATAGCTATTGTTATAGGCAAACTCTATCAAGTTCAGATGTAGATCCCAACTCCCTGTAAACTGGAGAACACATGCTCTCAACAGGTCTTCCAAGGTATGTATAGTCCTTTCCGACTGTCCATCAGTTTGTGGGTGAAAGGCTGTACTAAACCTCAGTTTGGTGCCTAAGGCTCTGTGTAACTGCTCCCAAAAGCGACTAGTAAATTGGGGACCTCTGTCAGAAACTATTGTGACAGGAACTCCGTGCAAACGCACTATCTCTTGTACATACAACTGTGATAACCTTTCAGCAGAATAGGTTGTTTTGACAGGTAGGAAATGTGTTGTCTTTGTCAACCTATCAACAACTACCCAAATGGAATCATGTCCTTTGTTTGTCCTGGGTAGGCCAACAACAAAGTCCATGGTCACATGGTCCCACTTCCATTGTGGTATGGGTAAGGGTTGCATTGTTCCTGCAGGTTTCTGGTGCTCAGCCTTGACCTGCTGACACACAGAACACCTTAGAGAAAACTCAGCTACATCCTTCTTCATCCCAGGCCACCAATACATATCCTTCAAGTTTCGATACATCTTGGTGCTCCCTGGATGCATGGCATACATTGAAGAATGAGCTTCCTCTAGAATTATCTTCCTCAGGTTATCTACATCTGGTACTATCATCCTCTCATGATAGCATGCCACCTGGTCATCTGAGTCATGGAAACCATCTCGCTTCTCATCTCCATACTCAGATCTAATCTGCTGAACTGCAGCATCAACATGTTGTTCCTCCTTAATCTGCTCTCTTAGGGTAGGTTTAATATGCATCTCAGCCATCAACCCAGCTAACAATGACACCTTCAACTGTACATTGTCTTGCCTTAAAGAGATAAGCATATCTCTCTTAGAGCATACTAAAGAGTTTAGTTTTGCTCTATCCATGATTGAGGTTGTTCATTTCCTACTCAAGGCATCTGCAACAACATTGGCCTTGCCCAGATGGTAATCAATTGTACAATCATAGTCCTTGATTAACTCCATCCAGCGACGTTGCCTCATGTTGAGCTCATGCTGAGAGAAGATATACTTAAGGTTCTTATGGTCAGTGAAAATCTGAAATGTCTCTCCATAAATATAATGTCTCCAGATCTTCAAGGCATGAACCACGGCAGCTAACTCTAGATC
This sequence comes from Alisma plantago-aquatica, assembly GCA_963693085.1. NCBI lineage: Eukaryota > Viridiplantae > Streptophyta > Magnoliopsida > Alismatales > Alismataceae > Alisma > Alisma plantago-aquatica. The sequence continues at coordinate 801,976,228 of OY856411.1, forward strand.
GTGTGTCAGATAATTCTCTTCGTGTTTCTTAAGCTGTCGGGAAGCGAAAGAAATCACTTGTTTATCCTGCATCAACACACATCCAAGTCCATTCTTAGAGGCATCACAGAAGACTACATATCCTTTTCCTTGCTCAGGTAGCACAAGCACAAGTTCACTTGTCAACCTCTCCTTCAACAATTGGAAAGACTGTTGACACTTATCACTCCAAGAAAAAGGAACATCTTTCCGGGTTAACTTGGTCAAAGGTAAGGCTATAGAGCTAAAGTTTTTAATAAACCTTCGATAGTAACCAGCTAACCCCAAGAAGCTTCGAATCTCCGTCGGTGTCTTCAGTTGTTCCCATTGTAGAACAGATTCTACCTTTGCAGGGTCAACACGAATTCCCGAGGCAGATATCACATGCCCAAGAAAAGATACCTCCGGCAGCCAGAACTCACACTTGCTAAATTTAGCGTATAGCTTGTGTTCTCTTAGCAAGGTCAAAGCTTGGCGAAGGTGCTGCTCATGATGTTGAGCATCTTTACTATAAATCAGGATGTCATCTATAAAGACGACAACACACTGATCAAGGAAAGGTCGAAAGACTCTATTCATGAGTTCCATGAATGCAGGTGGTGCATTGGTTAGTCCAAATGACATAATCGTGAACTCATAGTTACCATATCTTGTCCTAAAGGCAGACTTGGATATGTCACTGTCCTTAATGCGGAGTTGATGATATCCAGACCTTAAGTCTATCTTGGAAAAGACCGTTGCACCACGCAACTGGTCAAAAAGATCATCAATCCTCGACAAAGGGTACTTGTTCTTTATTGTTACTTTATTGAGTTGTCTATAGTCAATGCACAACCGCATTGATCCATCTTTCTTTTTAACAAACAAAACTGGAGCACCCCAAGGTGAAGTGCTCGGTCGGATAAAACCTTTCTCAAGTAACTCTTGAAGCTGTTTCTTGAGTTCTGCCATTTCGGCAGGCGCCATCCTATAAGGAGTCTGGGCTATAGGTTTTGTATCTGGGACTAAATTGATTTCAAAATCAATCTCCCAAGGTGGTGGTATACCAGGAAGTTCTTCAGGAAACACATCCTCGAATTCCCTGACTATAGGAACTTCAACAGGGTTGGGACTCTCCTTGGTAATATCTACCACATGGGCCAAGAATGCATAACATCCTTGCCTCATCAGCTTATCAGCAACCATAGCTGATACAAGACAAGTGGGCAGAATCTTTCTTTCTCCTTGAAAGATCCATGTGTTGCTTTCATCAGCAAATACTGCCAACTTGGACTCACAATCCAAGACAACTCGATACCTTTCCAAGGTATCCATCCCTAGGATTACATCAAATCCTTGCATATCAAGCGGTATAAGGTCCACTTGAATGTGATGTTTAGAAAAGAAGAGGATGCAGGGAGAGCATACCTCCTGCAAAACAGCAGACCCACTCAACGGAGTCTCCAACAACAACCTATCTGCCCTATGACTAGCTGTCATATTGCAGTTGCGAATCACTCTTCGAGTGATGAAAGAGTGCGTAGCACCTGGGTCAATCAGAACAGATACTACACAAGGTTTAGACATATCAGAATATAAAAGTTCCATCTGACCAGTCACCACTTGTGGATCGACCACTGCCTCTGGTGGGTTCATAGCATAGAACCTTGCTATCGCCTGGTGTTGAGGTGGTGCTGATGATCCAGCTTGAGACGCTTGTCCACGTCCTCGAGCTGCTCCTTGAGATTGCATTCTCTAAGATCCTTGTTGATTCTGTCTCGAAGGCTGTGTCACACTGACAGGCCTAGATCGGCAGTCCTTCATCAAGTGTCCCACTTTACCATAGTTGTAGCAGCTTCTCTCCAGTTGTTGTGGTCTGGGTGGTCCAGTAACTGACATTGATGCAGAACTCTGAGTCTCCTGAGGTGGTTGTCTTCGTCCTCTACCTCTACTTGGAGACCACTGAGTCTGAGAACTAGATCTAGGTGGTGGAGGGTTAGGTGCAGAGGATCTAGGCTTCTTAAAGTCCCTAGATGAAGAACCTTGGAATTGTGGATATCTTTTCTGAGTTTGCCTCTTCTCAACCACAAATCTCTCTATCCTTCAGACTGACTCAACGAAGGTAGAGAATCTCTCTCGGTTTTCTAAGGCAGAGACAGGGGTAGTCATGTCAGCATTCAAACCCCTCTCGAATCTCCTGATTCTTTCTTCTTCTGTGGCAGCCATGTGCGGACAAAACCGCAACAACTCAATGAACTTAGCTTCATACTCGCTAATGTTCATTACTCCCTGCCTCAGTCTCTCAAATTGAGAGATCTTTTTGTCTAGGAAGGTCTTTGGGAAATATCTATGAACAAACTCCCGCCGAAAGTCTTCCCACGAGATCTCTATTCCATGTCTCTTCTGCTCTTCCATTGTCCACCAATGACCAGCGCTTCCTTTGAGAAGATAGACAGCGTGTCTAACCTTCTCAGCTTCAGGGATATTGAGGATCCTGAAAGCCTTCTCCAACTCCGTCAACCACAGATCAGCATCTGCGGGGTCGGCAGTCCCAAAGTACTCGGTAGCTCCGACACGACGAAGTCGCTCGAACATCTTACCGATACCTTGTCCTTCAGGCTGGGCAGGTGCCCTAGGTGCAGGCATAGGCATCCTGTCGATTATGTGTGTCATGGCAGTCATAAACTGCCCGAACATCGTCTGTACAGCTGGGTTACCCATGTCGGCTGGGTCAAACTGGGGTGGCTCTCTTAGTGACTCTGGTGCAGGCTGTTCTATTCTTGGAACCCTTGCACCGCCTTGACGTGCACTAACACTACTTTCTGCCACATACTCATCATGAGGCTCAGCCATCCTTATGTATCTTCTTCTCCTGAGGAGCAGAAGATTCTATTAGATAAGGAAGGAGTACTAAAGATAGACTTGATATCCTAAGTCCTATGCCTCTGTAGACTCAACTGACCTAGAGCTCTGATACCACTTAATTGTGGGCTCCGATCTCCAAACCACGAAATAATCACGATTTAAACTTGAGCGGAAGCAATCGATAATCAGCGGAAGACAAAAATCATGGGAAATTAAAACTTTTTGAGATAAGAGCTTGAAACCACAAACCTTTTCCATAGAAAAAGGATTTAAACTGTATACATCTCTGTCAAATTACTTCTTGAGTAATTATATACAACATGATACAAAATCTCAAGATCTCATGACCAAAACACTCCAAGACCTGAGAGTACAGAGGACACATAGGACTGACTCTAACTACACCACATAGCAGGCTGAATCTCCACCTGAGATTTACTGCTGCTCCTGGTACTGCTGCTGCTGGGATTGGTCACCTTTAGGCCGGTTCCTCCGTCTTCGACGAACACCTAAAAAGTTGAAGTCTACGGGATGAGACAATTATACATAATTGCCCCAGCGAGAGTTATTACTCTCCACTAGAAGCTTTATAAGCAAAACAAAGAATAACTAAGGCTGTAAAAGCTTTCAAAGCATTCATTAGCAGTTTTGATAATAAGCAAGAGTTCAACATTTATGAAACATGAAGAACATATACTTTATCCAGTGTAACATCAATCAAGTAATACTACGCTATTGATTATGTTTTTCAAACATTATTATGCCCTGTGGAGATGAGGTATACCACTCATACTCCAACTGATCGCTAAGAAGTCACATCAGTATCATACATAGGTCATTAAAAGAGACGGATTCTTATGACCTCATCTTCCTCAGTCAGTTAGAGGATTGTTTGCAGGACATCTGGCAGGACGTCTGCTATTTATAGCTCACCAGGGTAAACTGGACCTTCGCTATGTTTTTAGAGTTACAGTGGCGTTCTGTACTCTCTTCGTCATTGGAAGATTTCTTGATTATCTTTCACCGATGCGGTGTTTGTGTTTACTTTGGGAGAATAGTGATACATCTCACCTTTTGGGTTTGTAGTGAAGGTTTGACGGACTATAAAAATCTACATCAATTCCTACACTAGGATGTAAGGTTCTACACATCCATATACCCCACATACTCAAAAGTATGTGATCCAGGAGTTCCCTTGGGAAAACCTATTTCACCATCATTTAGACTCTGACAATGATGGATCTATGATCAGGGCTCTACATTACACTTGATTAGTTAGGTACATTCAGTATTCCTTTAACATCATACATGGTTCTTCAAACAATAACATTAGCATAACAGCTATAAATGAGAATACTAAAATGTAGCAAGCCTAACTCTTTTCAATCATCAGTTCTCAATCATTTCACCACAAGTCATCTGTTAAGCATGACCTTGATGGTATTTATGGCTCTTACATCCCATAAATCTCAATAGATGTCACTAGCAGTGCATCAAGATATTTCACTTATTCATAAAGCTTAAGACATGCTTTCAATGAATATAGTATTATAATCCATACCTGGATATAATCATCATCTCATAACAACCTGCAAGGTTATTTCAACTGGTAATAGTAAACAATTCATCAATCAGGGTTTACTTATTCATCTTTCATGTTACCACCCTAGAATTAGGGTTTACTATTCACTCCATGGTGAATTGTACTCATTACATCATCATGTATGAGAAACATCATCATTAAAGCTCTTAAGTAAGATTAAGATTCACTAATTATCATAATTAGGGTTTCCATGATCTCACATAGGTGGATCATTCCCTACTCATGTACATCCATGTGTATAGAAAGTATCTTACTTAAGTTTCCACCATAAAAGGGTACTTTCTCTCTTTTAGGATATTTTCTCTCTCCTCTTACTAGTAGATGGTGATAACACCACTCTAGATCAGGTTGGGTTAAGTCCTCATTGACTAACATAAGCCAAAACATCACTATCATGTGATTAGGGTTTGATTAAAACAAGGTTTTACTCCATTAAACCCCTCAAGGGTATTTTGGTAATTTACCTCATGATCACCATCATGGGTCAACTCATTAATCAGTTAGTCCCTTAATGACCTAGGTTACCATTAGGGTTTAGATTAGATCACCATTAAACCAATTACACCATCAATTGATTAAGTACAAACTACCTTGAACACCTTCAAACGGTTTCAACCTTCAACCACCAAACGGTCTTGAGACCGTTTGGTTTCAAACAGTCTTGAGACCGTTTGCCCTCAAACGGTCTTGAGACCGTTTGGGTGCGTTGACCGTTTTGACTTTCAAACCGTTTGAAGCTCATGCGGTTTGAAACCGTTTGATCAAAACGACTTGAGATCGATTGGACCAAACGACCTTGAGATCGTTTGAGCCCAAACGGTCTTGAGACCGTTTGGCCCCAAACGGTCTTGAGACCATTTGGACCTCCAAAGTGGTTCAAAAGATACAATTAGTCATGGATATGTATGTTGAACCCCTCAAGTAACCAAATCCATGATAACCACTTATAATTTGAGTCAATTAGGATGAACCTCAATCACTTGGACACAAAATTAACCCTCAATTGAAAGTCAATTAGGGTTAAGTCCATCTCAATTAGGGTTTCAGATCGGATGGTCATCAATATTCAACAATGTGAATCAATTCAAGGTTGAACCTATCAATTGACCTCCAATTGGGCCCAAACTTGGCCCAAACGGTCTTTAGGTCGTTTGGACATCATCCAAACGGTCTTGAGACCGTTTGCCCAAAGTTTGACCAAAAACCAAGTCGGTTAGATTAGGTTTGAACTCCAATTAGGTCAAAAATCAGCATTTTTATCAATTCATCAACTTGTTGCAATTGGACCTTCAAATCATTAGATTATCTCAATCCTAGAACTTCAAACGGTCTTGGGTTGTGCCCAAACGGTCTTGAGACCGTTTGGAGGAACCCCCAAATGGTCTTGAGACCGTTTGGGTCCTTCAACCCAAAACTCAACAAGATCTATGTTTTAAAATAGCAATTTTGACCCGATTAGGGTTTGGATGTTGAAGTGCCTTCAACTCTCAATTGGTTAAGAATTAAACTTTGATTCTTTGCAGGAATGAAATTCAATATATAACCAACAGACCCTCAAACGGTCGTCCCTTGGTCAACCCTATCAAATGGTCTTGAGACCGTTTCAATCCAAACGGTCTTGCAAGACCGTTTGAGGGCAAACGGTTTGAAACCGTTTGACCCCAAACGGTTTGCAACCGTTTGGACCAAAAGGGTCCAAGGTCGTTTGATAAAGTAACATAGGGATTCACGCCCCTCATCTTCAACCTCTGTCAAGGTCGGTTCTCCCACCATTTTTCTTGCAAAAGTGCAAGGAAGAAGGGAGGTAGAAGAAGAACTAACATGCTAATTTTGCAAGAACAAAGTATGCATATAAAGCAAAGAGTTAGAGTTATAAAACCCGCCTAAAGGTTGTTCCTTGAGCTCCAAGCTTTCAAGCTCCAAGCTTTAATGGCGTCCTTGAAATTCCACAAGTCGGACAGAGGTGATTCCTCCAAGGAAAGGTAGGATTGGTCGGCTAAAACAAGAAGACTAAGTAAGCTATCCACAAAACCAACCTTAAAAGATGAATTCCTCCATGAATTCAAGCTAGAAGGTGGTGTTCTCTTACCTAGAACAGGTTGGTCGTCCCCCTGAGCTCCAGAGCTAGCCTTGGTCGTTTTTAGGAAAGAAGAAAGGAAGTGGAGGAAATGAAGGATCCGTTCACTTATTTGCAAGGAAATGGCTTATATACTTTAGTCCTTTTTACACCATAAGGACCTCTCAAGTATGGAAATTACATCTAAGTCCCTCCTTTCTCAAGGGCACGTCCACACTCATCTAAACTTATGCAAAGCTAATGAAATCTCAAGATCTAAGGGTGAATAAAACCAACCTTCAACTAGGGTATATACATGAAAGGTCTCCATACCCATATTAGGTGACTTTCACCACAAAGATCACTTTTCTTATCTGATTATTCATTGATGTGTCCCTTTCATCATTTCTACTCTAAATGATGAAAAGAGTTATAAAAGATGTTCTAGAAAGTGAAAATTACAAGTTGTACCCCTCAATTTGGGTAAATTGCATTTTACTCCAAATTAGGGTTTTCAAGCATAAGGATTGCTTCCACAGCTGCACCTTGGTGCTCAAGCTTGGTAAATCCTTCAAACTTCATAGTAAACATCCTCATGATGTTTCAACATCAAAGGAACATCTTAACTTGTGAATTTGCAAGTTGAACCCTTAAACTGGGTAATTTGCACATAGGTCCCTGCATACAACACAATGCTACAACTTTGTTTAAAAAGGAGCAAAAATTGAAAATATATGTTCCTGAGGAACTTAATTACATGCCAGGGAGTATTCACAAGTATCTAATTACATATTTAAGCAAAACTTCCAGGGTTAGGTTATAACCCAGGTCAGGGATGTTACAGTTAACAGACATAAAGAATGGATGGAAGAAGAGTTGGAATCTCAGATATATCCCCAGAGATAGAAACAAGGTGGCTGATGGCCTTGTTAAACATCACCAAAAAACCATGGATGGTTCCTTTATCTATAGGGTACCTCCTAGTAGTCTTGTTGCCTGTGTCAACTTAGAATCTTGTAATGGTAGTAGTACTACCAGATTTATTTTAGCAACTAAGTATGTATGCTGTAATGATCCCCAAGATTTTGCTTGCAAGAGAGGGGCGAGATGAATAAAAACCCTCTGACTTATCTTAAAAAAATAAGAATGACATTTTTCTTATTAGTAAATGCTTGGGGCTCCTCTTTATAATGGTATGAATCAAAGTATGTAATATTTATAAGTCTCCAAGAGACATCAACAAGAAATTATAAAAGTAAAGGAAAAGAATTACTTTTTATACAAAAAATGAAATCCCTTTCTATAGTATACCAACATGTCTTTACATTGCCCTCCTTATTCAAGAATAACCGTCTATTTCTCTCCTACCATACATGATATAAGGTTGTAAGATAGGCTAAGTGAGATTTTCTCTTCTTGATCATGTTAATGCAGTCACACCAGGATTGAGGAGCATGTGAGATCTGGTTCATCTTCACAACTTCATTCCAAATAGCTTGAACAAAGTTACATTACAGAAATAAGTGTGTGCTATATTCATAGGTTATGCCATAGAGGGGGCATCTGGAAGCAACACACATACTTAATGTATGCATAACATCTTGAGTGACAGATTTATTCAAAAGAATTTTCCAACCGAGGACACGAAAGCTCTTAGGAATATCCTTTTTCCAAATGAAGTTGCCCCAAGGAACAACATCATCCACGCATCTCTACTAGATTCCCAGAAGTCTCTGAGTTTAGGCTCCTTCAAACATTTGAAGAGTATCCTATCACATCTTTTAAAGGATACATTCATATTAGAATATAGTTCTTTGAAATCTTTATATCTTCTCTTAGTAGGAATGTTCCACAATCCATTAGAAATAAAATTTCCAACCTGCCAAACAGTCCTACTCCAAGCTTGAGGATGTTTCTAGGATCAAGAACATCCATAAGAAATTTAACCTTTAGGCAACTAGGGATCCTTCCATAGCTTTAAGGACTCACATAAGTGATGTGGGGCAAAATAAGAGATCTATGATTTAAGACATTTTGCCGCATCCATGATCCATTAGGATATGCTTTAAGAGATCTATGACAAAATTATTACTATGTTTTAATGATATTAGTCCAATTAATAGTTGTTCTTCTTATGCTAAGTATAAATTTGTTAGAATGAAAGATGATATTTTAGCATGCAAGATATATTTGTACTGAGATGAAATTTGAAAATTACATTTTCCATTGCCAACACTCCTTTTTGTAAGTTGATTAATATTAGTGTTCTTGCTCATATCCATTGGCTAAAGTTAAGCTTGCAAAAAAACTCTAGTCTAGGAGCTAAAGAAGTTAGTGTTTGTTGCAAGAATTTATGTCGAGAGAGCCTTTTTTTAAGAAGATCAAAATGTATTATTTACATGGTAAGAAGTCAAAATATCCATATGGTTACCTAATGTGTCCCTAAATATCTTTCATATTTTAATGAATGAATAATAATCATGTACCAAAAATTAATGAATAATAATCATGTACTAAAAATTAAGGAATAATAATCATGTGGACAACTATATTATAGTGCTATCTTCAAAGATGGGTGATTATATAAATTTAAACAAACATGTAGATAAAGAAGCAAGGTATAATATATATATATATATATATTCGTGTAGCATATATTTGATTTGGAATTTGCATATCCAATTAATCAATGTGTGTAAGGACCATGACCTTCGTTTTGGGCTTATCCTATTTGCTTTGCCTAAACCTTGTGTTTAGTTGCTTGCTAATCTCCTTTAGTGGTGATTAGGGTTTGCTTGTGCTTTGTTTACGGTTGGAGGTGATACTTGCAAATAACCTAAGTTTAAGGTTGATGAGCAAGTTTGTCACCTTGAGAGATGTTCTCTCTCTTTGCTTCATCTAGAGTTGAGAGGAAGGGTTGGGCTTGTTTCTTGGGTTGCCTTGGGCCTTGTAGAGCTATGTTGGGCTTTGTTTTGCATTGTTTGGGCCTTGTATGGACTTGATGAGCTTTGTATCGGGCAGGTGCACCTTGTGTCGGCCATGGGGGTGTCTCCCATGGGTGTGTCCAAGGTGGTGGTGTGTGTGTCGACCTTTGACCCCTTTGACCTCCTTGATTTGGTTGTGTCACCATACCTTGGACATGTGGCCGATCTCTTTATGAGTGGTGGCATAATATGTTGCATGTGGTTTGCAAGGTGGCAAGACGTTGGATAAGTGTCCCTAAGTAAGATGACACCTTGCCTTGGTTCACCTTTGATCCTTTTCTATATATATATCTTCCCTTTCACTTCCTTAGGATCCCTTTTAGCTCTTTGTTGCTCTTCTCTTCTTTGGTGCACGACACACCTTTCTTTGGTGTTCTTGGTGGCCGATCCCCCTTGGTGGAGATCTCTTCTTCTTACTCTAGCTTGGTGGCCGAACCCTAGGTGGACCTTGCTTCCTTGGTAAGCATCTTCCCTCTCTCCTCAGCATCTTCTTCTCCATCTTGCCTACTCTTCGACCATAGTGGTTATGATCTTTGTCCCTTTTCTTGAGGTGGTCGAAAGTGGTGTGCTTTGGAGCTAGAAGCTTAGATATTGGAGCTTTAGAGCTTGAGGAGCTTGCTTAAGGCGGGTTACATAACTTCTAACCCTAACTATACTACCTTCCTTTTTGTTGTATGTTCATGTATGATCATATTCATCCATGCAACTTGTTGAATATACTTCAAGCTTAATTATACCTTTGATGTTGTTGATATATGATCTTGTTTGCTCTTTTGGATATGATGTGGATGTACCTTTGGATCTAGTTGGCCGAACCCATAGTTGAGGGTTTCCTTTGGTGGAAATACCCCTTTCTCTCCTTGGTCATGAGAAGTGAGTTTGAGGCCTAGTGTTATAGACAACACCCCTCTCTCTTGGATGTTGAGAGGTGAGTCTATACTCTAGATGCTTAAGCAACACCCTTGTCTCACCATGGATTTGATAGGTGAGCCTAGGTGGAGAGTTGACCTAGATGTGGTGGTGATCCATCTGGGTGCCCGATATGGCCCTCTTGACTTAGGTGGTGAGCTTGGGCGATACACCTTAGACCTAGTTCTCTGCACGATACCCTATGGGGAGAGGTTGCCTGATACCCCCTTGCCTTGAGTTTAGTCATGGCTGGTATGATGAAGTGGAGATGAGCCTTGGTGGCTTGGTGCCCGTTATGGTGTTTGTATGGTGAAACCCTAATAGGTGCCTTTAAGGGCTGGACGATATGATGCTACCATGCTCATGGACAATATGGTTTGATGTTGTGGGAGATAGAGTGCCTTGATCGATGGAGGTTGTCCCTTGTGCATGACACACACTCCTCTAGTTCTAGCTGCATGACACACCTCTATGCTAGTTGCTCTCTAGTGCACATTAGAGTGTAGTTTGGTTGGCCGTCATGGTAACATGTGCTTTAGGGTATGAAACCCTATCCGGTTAACTTTTGGTGAGGGTATGACCTTATCCGATACCATCTGTAGTGAGGGGCGCCCTACCTGTCACACTTCTAGTGAGGGTATCAGTCATCTTTAGTGAGGGATAGAAAACCTAGTTTATGGTTCTTTATCTTATAATCACGTCTTGTTGATAATGCAAAATGGATAATGGTTTGTAAACCAATGACTTGTTGGATGCTTAAAAGTAATGTCAAATAAAGATAGTATGATCATAGTTTATGCATATGAAAGCATAAATAGATTCCCACATTTTGATAGAAAGTAATGTGATTGATATAATAGAACCTAATGACATGATAAATAGTGGAGCTGTATGCCTAGTGATTTTAAAGATGTCTCTTTTATACTAACTATGCAGGTTACAAGATGAATTCATAGCCAGGTAAGAGCTATGAGGCACATGTGTTTGAATGACTCTGTATCATGATGATAACTCTTGTTGATGAGATATATATGTATCACCAGTGTGGTAAGATAGGTCTGAGGACCTGATAAAGGCTGAGTTCCTAGTGAGGTGTTATCCTCTTGTTGATGAGATAGGGATTCTTATCCCAAGTGGTGATGTAAGATGGTGATGATGCCTTAAGAGGCAATTGTTTTCTATAATAAGGGATTGATATCCCAGGATGATGTGATGATGACAGTAATAATATAACTCACTACTTGTATGTTTTACAACTCGGTTGCCTCACCAATCCACTTAAAATATACTAATTAATTAAAGTGGAACTGAACATGTAGTTTGCCCTGGCCATAAATCCATCATCGTCAGTAGCTAGTTATGGTGAAACATGTTCTCCTGTGGGTTAACCTGGAAGCACATATTATTGAATATGTGTGGGTTTCTCCTAGCCAGAAAATAGGAGAATTTGAGTGCAACTGCGATTGCAGACTCGGGATATATGGAGCATGGTGAACAGGCCCATTGCTCAGGATATGTGATAGAGCATGAATGTGTTCATGGCTCAGAGCACGGTGAACAAGCCCATGGCTTAAGGTTTACTAGCGCCGAGACCTATACCAAGGTGGGCTAGAGTTATGGGTAGCTTGCGGAGCTGACCCTATGGCTGAGGCCACTTAAGCATGAGACTGTGGTCCTGCTTTGGTTCTCATGCACTGACCACAAGGTGGTGAGGTCGTGGAGTCCAGCTCTTCCATTGACCTTGTATGGCACCGGCTCCAGGTTTCACAGCCGTCGGTTGGATCTGAACGGTACGACTCACTTCCTCAGGGCATAATAATGCATAATTCAACTGAATAGTGTTTATTTCTTAGTACAAAATATGAAACATTGGTTGATACCTTACTTGTGTAGTTGATCTTATTATACCCTGTAATTACTTATGCGTTCCTTATGTTTTGTGATAAGATCTTATAAATCTTATCTTGTCAATCATGTTCCATAAAAGAAAATTAGGCTATATGCCTCCCGTGATCTTGGTAAGATGGATGATATAGTAAGTTCTGCTCAGTATGCCACTCATATAATCTGTGTATATCAATTATCTGCTTTTCTTTCTTTAAGCTTTCTGTAGTTTTATAGTTTCAGAGGGGAGTTATGTTTCTCACTAGGACTGTGTGTCTCACCCTGCTGGTTTACACCCTTTTTAGGTGATCATGCTAGATGTGATGGTCGTGAGGTTGTGGCTGAGCAGTAAGAAGAAGAGCAGTAGAAGGCAAGAGATGGACATGTTGCATGTTTTGGTGTTTTGTAGTAGAGTTCTAGAGTCATCCTTGCACTCTCAGGTCGTCGGGGGTGTTTTGACAATGTTTCACGATGTATAGCTTTTGCACTCTTGTTCATCCTACTGTTGGCCTTATGTGGCTTGTTATGTACATATAAATAGGTGATGAACTCATGTGCTGGCAAGGCAGCTAGTTTCTGTAAGTTGTGAACTAATATTAAGGCCTGTGTATGTTCATATAACATGTTACCTCCCAGGATGAGGATCTGAGTATAATAGTTCTCTTTTATATGTTTTTCTGCAAATAGTTTTAATTAACCCGTGTTTTTGGTAATATGTGGTTTATGGAAGTTTTGTGCATTTTCGTGTGTCACCTTACTGTCTGTGTGATGGTGGGGTGTCACAGTTAGTTTGGTATCAGAGCCCTAGGTTCACTGAGTGTACAAGGATCTAGGACTAGGTTGTGTCTATTCTTGTGAGATTTCTAGATCTTCTTAAAATATTCTTCTGCCCTCAACGGAAGAAAAAGCACAAAGATGTCTGGGAACCATGAAGAACATGCTTCCGATAGCAGCGAGGCTGCATCAGTTGATGGAGCTAGAGTATATGCACATGAAGATCGGGTGCCTGAGGTCCCCCAACTTGACCCAGCCATTCTCAAAAACCCTGCCTACCAGTAGCTTATGGGGAAGTTGACGGCTACGATGAATCTCATGGTAGAGAGAATGTGAGTGCCTCCACTAAGAGAACATTCTCCCCATGGGGAAACATCAGGTATTGGGAAGACCTTTGAGTGGCTCCGCCGAGTCAGAGCTTCAGATTATGCTGGAACGGATGATCCAGTAGATGCAGATATGTGGCTGACAGGTCTTGAGAAGGCCTTCTGGATCCTCGACATCCCCGAAGCAGACAAAGTCAAGCACGTTGCCTACCTTCTAAAAGGTAATACTGGCCACTGGTGGGCCATCGAGGAGGAGAAGCGACCCGGTGAGGTGATCGGTTGGGAGGTTTTCTGGCGAGCGTTTATCAACAGATACTTTTCAAAGATGTATCTGGATGAGAAGATCAACCAGCTTGAGCATCTGCACCAGGGATCAATGAGCATCACTGAGTATGAAGCCAAGTTTATAGACATGCTGAGGTTCTGTCCTCACATGGTGGTGACAGATGATGAGCGGATCAGACAGTTTGAGAAAGGTCTGATTGCTGAGCTGACAACACCTGCTACTGCGTTGGAGAACAGAGAGTGGTTTGCCATGTTTGTGGAGTCTGTCCGAAGGATCGAACGGTCAGTCAAGGAAAAGAGAGAGACCATGTCCAAGAAAAGGCATGCTCAGTTCCAGAGGCAGAGGTTTGATGGCTTCAAGAAGCCAAAGTTTTCAGCACCTTCTGGGTTAAGAGGTTCCAGTGCACCGTCACAGTGGTCCCTGAGTAAGGGAAGAGGATATGGTTCTTCACCATCGAAGGCACATAGTACAACTTCAGTGGCAGTGACAAGGCCATCTAGGCCGTAGTTTGAGGATAGGGCATGCTATATCTGTGGATAGATGAGGCATTTCAAGTTAAATTGCCCAAGGAGAGATGTTGAAGTGACACAACAACCTAGGCAGAATCAACAAGGGTCAGATAGACAGAAACCTAGTAGTAGCAGAGGGCGAGGACACGGTTAAGCGTCAAAAGCAAGACCGTCTGCTCAAGGAAGCAGAGGATGAGGACGACAACAAGCAACGACTTGATTCTATGCTATGATTCAGCCAGAGGCGATAGTCAACCTATGAGTGGTGACAGGTCAGATGCAGTTATTTCATTCTGATTTGTCTTCTTCTTACTTTATATCTGTTTTGGTTGACCCGGGTGCTGCACCCTCTTTTATCGCATGAACTATGCTTGAAAACTATCCTTTACCTATTAGTTGTAAGAAAGATAGCATGTTGTTAGAAACCCCTCTTGATGGTTCCTTGATGCTTCGAGAAGAGTGTCCATCTTGTGTCTTATCTTTTTCGAGACATAGTATACAAGTGGATCTTATACCACTTGAGATGCATGGATTCGATGTGATCCTTGGGATGGATACCTTCGAGAAGTATAAGGTTGTGTTGGACTGTGGTTCCAAGTAGGCAGTTTTTGATGACGATGGAGAGAAGTGGATCTTCCAAGGAGATAGGAAAATTCTTCTGACGTGTTTGGTGTCAGCTATGGTGGCAGAAAAGATGTTGCGACAAGGTTGTAAGGCATTTTTAGCTCACGTTGTGGATACCAAGGAGAAAGGTCCTAGCCTTGAGGAGGTGTCGGTTGTCCGAGAGTTTACGGATGTGTTTCCCGATGAGTTCCCCAGTGTTCCCCCACCTCGAGAGATTGATTTTGAGATCAATTTGGTACCAGGAACACAACCAATTGCCCAGACACCATACATGATGTCTCTAGCCGAGATGGAAGATATGAAGAAGCAGTTATAGGAGTTGTTGGATAAGGGTTTCATCAGGTTGGGCACATCACCGTGGGGTGATTCGATCCTATTCGTAAAGAAGAAGGATGGATCGATGCATTTGTGTATAGATTACCGATAGTTGAACAAAGTCACGATCAAGAACAAGTACCCGATGCCGAGGATAGACAATCTGTTCGATCAGTTGTGTGGTGCTACAGTGTTCTTGAAGATCAATCTACAGTCTGGATATCATCAGTTGAGGATTAAGGCATATGACATACCAAAGTCATCTTTTAGGACGAGGTATGGCCACTTCGAGTTTGTGGTTATGCCATTTGGGATAATCAATGTGCCTGCTGCTTTCAAGGATTTGATGAATAGGTTGTTACGTTTGTTTCTAGATCAATTTGTTGTAGTTTTTATAGATGACATTTTGATCTATAGCCAGGACAGTCAAGAGCATGAACAACATCTTCGACAAGCGTTGACTCTTCTTCATCAACATCAGTTGTATGCCAAGCTCAATAAATGCGAGTTCTGGTTGAAGGAAGTGACATTCTTGGGACACATGATATCTACTGAAGGAGTCAGAGTGGATCCCAAGAAGGTAGAATCAGTGGAAGATTGGGAACAACCAAAGACACCAATGAAAGTTCGTAGTTTTCTGGGTTTGGCTGGATACTACCAGAGGTTTATAAAGGACTTTAGTGTGTTCGCATTGCCAATGACAAAGTTGACTAGGAAGGATGTACCTTTTGTTTGGGATGGTCATTGTCAGCAAGTTTTCCAAAGCTTGAAGGAGAAGCTGACTAGTGCTCCAGTACTAGTGTTTCCAGAGCTTGGGAAAGGCTATGTTGTTTTCTGCGATGCTTCCAAAAAGGGCCTAGGATGTGTGTTGATGCAGGAGGATCATGTGGTTTCTTTTGCTTCGCGACAGATTAAGAAGCATGAGGAGAACTATTCGTCACATGATTTGGAGTTGGCAGCGATGGTCCATGTGTTAAAGATTTGAAGACACTATCTTTATGGGGAAGTGTGTCAGATCTTTACAGATCATAAGAATTTGAAGTACATCTTCTCGCAGAGTGAGCTGAACATGCGATAGTGTCACTGGATGGAGTTGATCAATGATTATGACTGCACCATCGAGTATCATCCTGGTAAGGCGAACATGGTAGCTGATATGCTTAGCAGAAATTCTTCTTCTTCTCACTCGATGAAGAAAGCACATTTGAGTTCTTTGGAATTCCATAGGCGGGATATGTTTGTTTCCTTGCGGCAGATGAATGTGCGGATGGAGGTTTCTTTGTTGGAAGGTTTGTTGGAACATATGCAAGTCAAGCCTACGTTGAGGCAATAGATCAAAGACGCACAACAGACAGATGCTTTAGTTCGGTTTATCAGATCAGATTTCAGTAGTGAAAAGCGTGATGGGTTCCATGAGTCCGAAGATGGACTAGTTTGTTATCATAATAGGATGGTGGTCCCTGATGTTGATGATCTGAGAAAGCTAGTGCTTGAGGAAGCACACACATCAATGTATGCTATGCATCCAGGAGTCACCAAGATGTATCACAATCTGAAGGATCTGTATTGGTGGCCTATCTTAAAGAAGGATGTAGCCGAGTTTGTGGCTAGGTGTGTGGTATGCCAGCAAGTTAAGGTTGAGCATCATAAGCTGACAAGTATGTTGCAACCCATGTCGATACTGTAGTGGAAATGAGATCATATAACCATGGATTGCGTAGTTGGTATGCCAAGGATAGCTAGGAATCATGATTCCATTTGGATGATAGTGGACAGATTGATGAAGTATACCCATTTCATACCTGTAAAAACAACATATATACTAGAGAAGCTTGCTCAGGTGTATGTAGACGAGATAGTGCATTTACACAATGTAACAACAACGATAGTTTCCGACAGAGGTCCTTAGTTCATGAGTTGTTTCTGGGAACAGTTGCACAAAGTGTTGGGAACACTGTTGAGATTCAGCACCGCTTTCCACCCACAGACGGATGGATAGTCTGAAAGGACTATCCAGACTTTGGAGGATCTTCTCTGAGCTTGTATTCTGTAGTTCCTAGGGATTTGGGATGTGCACCTAAGTTTGATAGAGTTCACTTACAACAATTGTTATCAACAGAGCATTGACATGGCTCCTTATGAGACTCTACGGAAGGAAGTGTAGATCCCCCTTATGTTGGTATGAGTCTAGAGAATATCATCTTTTGAGTCCAGAGTTAGTACAACAGACAGCAGAAAAGATCAGAGTGATACAACAATAGTTGAAAGTGGCAAAGGATAGACAAAAGTCTTATGCAGACAATCACTGATGACCTCTAGAGTTCCAGGTGGGAGACAAAATGTATCTCAAGGTCTCACCATGGAAAGGTGTGCTAAGGTCATCAGTGATTGTCTGCATAAGACTTTTTTCTATCCTTTGCCACTTTCAACTATTGTTGTATCACTTTCAACTATTGTTTGGCCAGAAAGGAAAGCTGGCACCTAGATATATGGGGCCATATCCAATGATAGCACATGTTGGCAAGATAGCTTACAAGTTAGAGCTGCCGCCAGAGTTGCACATGTTACATCTGGTGTTCCATGTCAGCATGATGAAGAAAAGTCATCCAGACATGGGAATAATGATATATCCAGTTGAGGTTGAGCTCGTTGAAGATGTGACCTACGAGGAAGGTCCATTGATGATCCATGACAGAAGAGTGAAGAAGTTGAAGAGGAAAGACCTAGTTCTTGTGAAGGTTCTTTGGCATCATCGTGGCATTGAGGAAGCCATGTGGGAGCTTGAGGAAGAGATGAGGAGGAAGTATCCCTTGCTTTTCTCTTCAGATTTTGGGGGCGAAATCCCTTTGTAGAGGTTTATGGCTTGTAAGGACCCCGACCTTCATTTTGGGCTTATCCTATTTGCTTTGCCTGAACCTTGTGTTTAGTTGCTTGCTAATCACCTTTAGTGGTGATTAGGGTTTTCTTGTACTTTGTTGAAGGTTGGAGGTGCTACTTGCAAATAACCTAAGTTTAAGGTTGATGAGCAAGTTTGTCACCTAGAGATATGCTCTTCTCTCTCTTTGCTTCCTCTAGAGTTGAGAGGAAGGGTAGGGCTCATTTCTAGGGTTGCCTTGGGCCTTGTAGAGTTCTGTTGGGCTTTGTTTTGCCTTGTTTGGGCCTTGCCTGGCCTTGACGAGCTTTGTATCAGGCAGGTGCACCTTGTGTTGGCCATGGGGGTGTCTCCCTTAGGTGTGTCGGCCAAGGTGGTGGTGTGTGTGTCGCCTTTGACCCCTTTGACCTCCTTGCTTTGGTTGTGTCACCATACCTTGGACATGTGGCCGATCTCTTGATGAGTGGTGGCATAACATGTTGCATGTGGTTTGCAAGGTGGCAAGACGTTAGACAAGTGTCCCTAAGTAATATGACACCTTGCCTTGGTTCACCTTTGATCCTTTTCTATTAATATCTTCCCTTTCACTTCCTTAGGATCCCTTTTAGCTCTTTTTTCCTCTTCTCTTCTTTGGTGCACGACACACCTTTCTTTGGTGTGCTTGGTGGATAATCCCCCTTGGTCGAGATCTCTTCTTCTTCCTCTAGATTGGTGGCCAAACCCTAGGTGGACATTGCTTCCTTGGTAAGCATCTTCCCTCTCTCCTCAGCATCTTCTTCTCCATCTTGCCTACTCTTTGACCATAGTGGTTATGATATTTGTCCCTTTTCTTGAGGTGGTCGAAAGTGATGTGCTTTGGAGCTAGAAGCTTAGAGCTTGGAGCTTTGGAGCTTGAGGAGCTTGCTTAAGGCAGGTTACATAACTTCTAACCCTCTCTATACTACCTTCCTTTTTGTTGTATGTTCATGTATGATCATATTCAGCCATGCAACTTGTTGAATATACTTCAAGCTTAATTACACCTTTGATCTTGTTGATATATGATCTTGTTTTCTCTTTTGGATATGATGTGGATGTACCTTTAGATCTAGTTGTACAAACCCATAGTTGAGGGTTTCCTTTGGTGGCAATACCCCTTTCTCTCCTTGGTCATGAGAAGTGAGTTTGAGGCCTAGTGTTACAAACAACACCCCTCTCTCTTGGATGTTGAGAGGTGAGTCTATACTCTAGATGCTTAAGCAACACCCTTCTCTCACCATGGATTTGATAGGCGAGCCTAGGTGAAGTGTGGACCTAGATGTGGTGGTGATCCATCTGGGTGCTCGATATGGCCCTCTTGACTTAGGTGGTGAGCTTGGGCGATACACCTTAGACCTAGTGCTATGCATGATACCCTCTGGGGAGAGGTTTCCCGATACCCCCTTGCCTTGAGTTTAGTCCTGGCTGATATGATGAAGTGGAGACGAGCCTTGGTGGCTTGGTGCCCGTTATGGTGTATGTATGGTGAAACCCTAATAGGTGCCTTTAAGGGCTGGCCGATATGATGCTACCGTGTTCATGGATGATATAGTTTGATGTTGTGGGCAATAGAGTGCCTTGATTGATGGAGGTTGTCCCTTGTACACGACACACACTCCTCTAGTTCTAGCTGCATGACACACCTCTGTGATAGCTGCTCTCTAGTGCACATTAGAATGTAGTTTGGTTGGCCGTCATGGTAACATGTGCTTTAGGGTTTGAAACCCTATCCGGTTAACTTTTGGTGAGGGTATGATCTTGCCTGATACCATCTGTAGTGAGGGGCGCCCTACCTGTCACACTTCTAGTGAGGGTAACTGGCATCTTTGGTGAGGGATAGAAAACCTAGTTTATGGTTCTTTATCTTATAATCACATCTTTGTTGATAATGAAAAATGGATAATGGTTTGTAAACCAATGACTTGTTGGATGCTTAAAAGTAATGTCAAATAAAGATAGTATTATGATAGTTTTTGCATATGAAAGCATAAATAGATGCCCACATTTTGATAGAAAGTAATGTGATTGATATAATAGAACCTGATGACATGATAACCAATGGAGATGTATGCCTAGTGATTTTAAAGATGTCTCTTTTATACTCTAGGTTACAAGATGAATTCATAGCCAGGTAAGAGCTATGAGGCACATGTGTTTGAATGAATCTGTATCATGATGATAACTCTTGTTGATGAGATATATATGTATCACCAGTGTGGTAAGATAGGTCTAAGGACCTAATAAAGGCTGAGTGCCTAGTGAGGTGTTATCCTCTTTTTTATGAGATAGGGATTCTTATCCCAAGTGGTGATGTAAGATGGTGATGATGCCTTAAGAGGAAGTGGTTTTCCGTAATAAGGGATTGAGATCCCAGGATGATGTGATGATGACAGTAATAATATAACTCACTGCTTGTATGTTTTACAACTCGGTTGCCTCAACAATCCACTTAAAATATACTAATTAATTATAGTGAAACTGAACATGTAGTTTGCCCTGGCCATAGATCCATCATCATCAGTAGCTGGTGATGGTGAAATAGGTTCTCCTGCAGGTTAACATGGAAGCACATATTATTGAATATGTGTGGGTTTCTCCTAGCCAGAAAATAGGAGGATTTGAGTGCAACCGCAGTTGTAGACTCAGGATACATGGAGCATGGTGAATAGGCCCATGGCTTAGGATATGTGATAGAGCTTGAATGTGTTCATGGCTCAGAGCACGGTGAATAGGCACGTGGCTCAAGGTTTACTAGCACCGAGATCTGTACCAAGGTGGGCTAAAGTTATGGGTAGGTTGCGGAGCTGACCCTGTGGTTGAGGCCACTTAAGCACGAGACTGCGGTCCTGCTTGGGTTCTCATGCACTGAACATGAGGTGGTGAGGTCGTGGAGTCTGACTCTTCCATTGACCTTGTATGGCACTGACTCCGGGTTTCACACCGTCAGTTGGATCTGAGTGGTACGAATCACTTCCTCAGGGCATAATAATACGTAATTCAGCTGAATAGTGTTTATTTCTTAGTAAAAATTACAGAACATTGGTTGAGACCTTGCTTATGTAGTTGATCTTGTTATACCCTACAGTTACTTATACATTCCTTATGTTTTGTGATAAGATCTTATAAATCTTATCATGTCAATCATGTTTCATAAATAAAAATTAGGTTATATGCCTCTCGTGATCTTGGTAAGAAGGATGATATAGTAAGTTCTGCTCAGTATGCCACTCATATAATCTACGTACATTAATTATCTACTTTTCTTGCTTTAAGCTTTCTGGAGTTTTATAGTTTTGGTGGGGAGTTATGTTTCTCACTGGGACTGTATGTCTCACCCCGTTGGTTTACACCCTTTTTAGGTGATCATGCTAGACGTGGTGGTCGCGAGGTTGTAGATGAGCAGCAAGAAGAAGAGCAATAGAAGGCAAGAGATGGACATGCTACATGTTTTTGTGTTTTGTAGTAGAGTTCTAGAGTCATCCCTGTACTCTCAGGTCCTTGGGGGTGTTTTGATGATGTTTCATGATGTATAGCTGTTGTAATCTTGTTCATCCTGTTGTTGGTCTTATGTGGCTTGTTATGTACATATAAATAGGTGATGAACTCATGTGCTGGCAAGAAAGTTGGTTTCTATAAGTTGTGAACTTATATTAATGCTTGCGTATGTTCATATAACATGTTACCTCCCAGGATGAGGAACTGAATATAATAGTTCTCTTTTATATGTTTTTTTACAAACAGTTTTAATTAACCCGTGTTTTTGGTAATATGTGGTTTATGGAAGTTCCAAGCATTTTCATGTGTCACTTGCTGTCTGTGTGATGGAGGGGTGTCACAACGTGAATCACTAAAAGGCCATGTTTTAAAAACTAGAGTATGTCTAGTTTATATATTAGTTAGATTAGCATTGTAACATAGATGTGATGTGTTTGGTTGTGCAAATCTATGTCGTGAGTGAGAAAAAATAATAAAGGGATATATGTAGTTTATTTAAGCTCATGGGAAGGAATTATTCTAAACCAAGGAACCACCTCTAGGCTATGTAATTGTTTATTAGATCACTTTAAATCTGAACTCAATGAATCATTTGAAAATAAAAGTAACTCATCCATTTACTAAAATATTATAACATAAATTTTGTCGCTTAGAAAAGAAAATTAATTATTGCTCACTTAAAAGATAAAGAAAATCAATAATTCCCTTATTAGTTTAGTCATGTTGATTAATGTTTTATTCAAACATGCAATACATCTATTACTTGCATAAGATAACAAATCAAATAGTTTATTTAAACATGTGGTTTATTAATTACTTTCATAATTACAACCTATCCAATACATAACCCAAATTGTAAAGTTCAATTACATGTGCTTCTATTTTTAGATATAGCATTTATATATTTTTCTATGTAGAAAATGGTAACAAATAAGCAGTGGATTAGACTTGTTGATGAGCGACTTGATGATCCAACATATGGAATTGGTGTTGAAGAGTTTCTAACTTATGCTTGTCAAAAACTTGTTGTAAATGAAATAAGGTGCCCATGTGTCCGTTGTGTTAATACTTCCTCAATCCCTCGTGATTTGGTTAAAACACACTTAATGGTGTATGGCATGATGAGGAGTTATAATCTTTGGTATCATCATGGTGAAACGGGACATGACTCTGATTCAAATACCCTAAACATTGAAAGTCAAGAAGATGATGAAATTAATGATGAGATGTTAGATCTTCTTCAAGATATGCACCCTAGTCATCATAATTTTCAAAGAAATGAGGATTGTATGGGATTTTATAGCCATGATAGCAATGATGAGGAACCTAACAAAGAGGCTAAATATTTTTTTAGGTTTGTTAGATGACCTTAATTGACCTCTTTATAAGGGGTCAAAAGGTTCAAAGTTGTCTGCCTTAGTAAAGTTGCTTCACATAAAGAGTCCTGGGAAATGGAGTAATGATTCTTTCACAATGCTACTTGAATTGTTGAAAGATGAATTATTCCCAAATGACTCAACCTTGCCCAACTCTTACTATGAAGCAAAGAAAACGACCAAAGATCTTGGTTGCTCATATGAAAAGATAGATGCATGTGTGAATGACTGTATGTTGTTTCAGAAAGAAGACTATGCTCTTGACAAATGTAGATTTTGTAATGCTTCAAGATGGAAACATGACAAGCATAGTGGAGAAGAGAAATTAAAATCAAATGGCAAGAAAGTTCCCACAAAGATATTGTGTTACTTCCCACTGAAGCCTCATCTTCAAATGCTATTTTTGTCCACAAAAACATCTGCACTAATGAGATGGCATCATGATAAGCATGATGATGGGGATTTGTGTCATCCGGATGATTCTTTGGCATGGAAATTTTTTAATGAAATTCATCAGACTTTTTGTGATGACCTTGATTTTAGGATTTTGATATCCTTTGTGACCAAGGATGCTTGTATATGGTTGAAATCAACTTGAGGATCTTGTTATTATAATAATAATTTCACCCGAAAAACATGATTAAAGATGTAGTTGATGATGATGACTACTGATTGAATTCAATCATGGTGCGTGTCTTGGTATTCATCAACTTGAGTAGTTGCAATGAGCTTGAGGGGTTAATTGATGCACCCTATGGTTAGGAGGATCGTACAAAGTATTTTGAGGTTTATTGATCAAGATTTGAGGATTAATTGAACTTTCTTTAAGGTCTATATGAGGTTATTTGAGGAATTATATTAGATAACCACATGGTATGTTTCTAGTTTTAAACTTGTTAATAAGAGGGTTTAGGTGATGATGAAACCATGGTTCAAATTTCAGATGAATTGGATTATTGTATCATATAGTTATAAGGGCATAGTTTGATCCAATTACCCTGTCACACACCCAATTTCCTTGGCGGGCTGTGTGGCACCTTGTTGTTGGGTCCAATGCTACCTGGTCATCCTCACCATCCGAAAATGGAGGAACAACACGCCATTGAGGTGTCCCCCTAGATCCGATGAAGCTGGGATGATTACCAGATATGTTACTTGCAAAACAAACCCCAACTTGCGAGATATGAAGGGGAGATGAGAGAGACATTAGCCTTGACCTCCTCCTCCTTTTCCCCATTTCTTCTAACAGCAACAAACCCTGGATATGGAGGGAGTCATATGCTGTCTCCAATCGGCATCAAAGGGTTGAGAAAAGATGGAAACAAATCATCGGAGAGGCGAGCTTAGTCTGATTGCTCATCCGTCCTCACCAGCTATCCATGCCTTGAGTCTAGTGGCAACTACAGCAAACCCTAGGTTGTCATTGAGACGCATCATAGGCATGGAACTTTGCTGTAAGGGTGGGGGGCTACATGAGGCTGGTAGCACCAAATACAGACAGGGATGGAGAAAGACGACTATGGAGCCTCGCCGAAGAGGTAGTGTTGGCGACACTGATGTTTGTAGATCATCAAATCTGTCCTAAGATCCATGGTGCCGGTGGTTTTCTACTGTGAAGATGAGGCACCCCCATGTCTTCGAGGATGGTTCTATCAGCTCACCAGATTCTACACCCTGATCCGGGCCACAACAGCACTGGAAGCAAGCACAAGGAAGATTTGAGATCATCGTAGGATCCACTCTTTGCTCTTCGGTGATCCAGTTCTGTGGAAGTTCACAGTGGTCGAAGATAGAAGAAACTCGACCAGAGCGGAAGGGAGATCAGGACGAGTCTACAACCTCGAGGATGCGAGCAAGAGGCGACCTCATATGATGCCACACCCTTCCACGGTGGCTGTGCTGAGGGAGGCGCCTGCGTATGTATACCCTTCTTCAACGAGCCTAGGGTGGGCGGACGACCCGCACAATCCCACCGAAGCGGAAGGGGCGCACAGCTCTGTTTTGCAGAGCAAACAGGGCACCCCAAAGACTGGGGATCCATCCACCTAGCGGATAGGGTCCTTGAGTATGTCTGGGTAGACATGGCACCGACAGATTCCCTGGAGCGTCAAGGTATAGTCGGAGTGCTCATCCATCCTCGAGTCTGAAACTAGCAGATCGTGAGGTTCCCCACTGTGAACCGAGGCCACGATGGCACTGGCAATCGTGCAGGCGGACACCGCGCATCGTGAGGGGAGGAGGAAGACAGGTTGGCTCAATAGGGAAACCCATCCAGAGATGGTCGGTTCATGGAAAATTAGAAGACTGAACCGCTCCAGTCCTTGGGATAGGTGGCGACCCATCTAGGGTGCCTAGAAGGGGATCCAACGACCCATTCTTTTCCAAGAAAGGTAAATACCTCTTAAAATTCCAAAATATGTCTATATCTTGTATAATACATAGAAAATAGCTCTAGTGCCCAACAAATTCCTGAAAAATACCCCCAGACTCAAAAAGGTATCCTCTACACTACTGGACCCTTAGATCAGACTTTTGAAGAACAACTGATGATGATATTAATGTAGATGATTTAGAGTCCATTAGTTGAAATAAATAGTATCTAGGTGATATTAATTCTCAGAAAATTTTAGTAGAACTTTAATAACATTGGAAACCCACTTGTGAACTCTGATCTAGGTTTTATTGATCTATGTTAGGCCTTTTCTCATTAATGCCTAAATTACATGTTTAATCCTCATATTAATTATAGATAATAGATAAGGCATCAAAAAAATATGAAATTCGTACCAGACCTTAATAATGACATATAGTTCAAATTAAAAATATTAGACACCATCCTAACATTACATTGACCTAGGTTTGACCAAAATCCTAAACAGAACTTAAATACCATTAATAATGATGAACCTTGTATTAATGATGCTCAATTATATTTAATCAGGTCACAGACAAAGTTCTAGATGATCCAAGATGATTAGAATTCTCTGAACTCAGGTACGTGGGTTTTATTTAAGTATATGACTATGGTTTTCTTGCTTGCAATCATGATATGTATGTATGCTCTCTTCTATTTGCAAATATTGGATGTAGTAGCACTATATAGTACTCGATGTTTTATCACTTGTAAAAATAAATGATAAGTAGATGCTTTGTAGTTATTTAAGGTGTTCATTATCCCCCTTATGAGGGAATGGATTAATGTTGGCTAGTACACCTCCCTAGAGCACACGATGTACGGGGAGTTTCCCTAGAGTACTTGGTACACGGGGATGGGCTCAATATTTATGTTTTGGTACTAGTCCACCTTGATAATGCAATTCATCTAGGAAAATGAATTAAATTGGCGTATTTCGCTTAATAAAGAAGTGGTTTCTATGATTTTCTTTCCTTCTGCAAATATTTTTTTCAAAATTATGAAAGCCATAAATATATGTATCTTTCAGCCCATGTACACAACACCTTGTGTGTTGATTTGTTGTTTCATGTATGTTTTAGGTTGAGAGATAGCATGGGAGAAAAGTACAGGATGTGAGCAAGTTGTATAGGTTGTACCTATTGTGTAGATCCTAGTTTAGCATATATGTTCTTAGACTGTAGAATCTTCATTCAATATGTAATTGTAAATCATTGTGTAATAATTCATGTTGTAAAAATATACATGTTGAATGTTGAGAAATGTTATTGTTGTATGTTCATGTATGCGTATTATGCTTCCGCATCGCTTTCTGATATGATTGGATGATGTTTTCAAATTCTGACATCTCATTCCCAATAGGGTTTGGAGAAATCAAAATCCGGCGACGTCACACTTTTTCTACAGATTCAAGAAATGTCAAACTAGCCTAGCTAGTGATGGTTTTCAATCATTCAATAATTCCAAATCATCATACAATATTTGGCATGTTATTTGAATTCCTCACAATTTTCCTCCTTGGATGTGCATGAAGCAACCTAATTTTATTTTGTCCATGCTCAATCCTGGTCCTAATGGTCCTGGTGATGCAATTGATATTTATATGCAACCTCTAATTGAAGAACTATTGGAGTTTTATAATATTGGTATTCAAACATTTGATGCAACTATGTGTCAAAATTTTAATCTTTGGGCAGCTCTTATGTGGACTATAAATGATTTTCCTACTTATGGGATGTTATCAGGTTGGAGTACTAAGGGAAAATTTGCTTGCCCATGTTACCATAAGGGAATCATTCAATTTGACTAGATAATGGTGGAAAGGAGTGCTTCATGGGTCATCAACATTACTTACCTATGAATCACCAACGGAGGAAAAATAAATCTACATTTGATGGAACTATTGAGAAGGGCACACCTCCGCTACCACTAATTGGTGATGATATCCTCGTTCAAGTCCAGAATCTTGAAGGCAATGTTCTGAGCAAATCTTCTAAGAAAATATCCCATTAGAGTAGGGGAGATAACTGGAACAAGAAAAGTATTTTCTTCAAGCTTCCATACTGGAAAGATCTTTTGATATGACATACTTTAGATGTGATGCATATAGAAAAGAACATATGTGATAGTATTTTGGCAACTCTTCTAAATGTGAATGATAAGACAAAGGAAAGCTATAAACCTCATCTTGATTTGCAAGCAATGAACATTAGACAACAATTGCACCCAATAATAAGGGACGGAAAATTTGTGTTGCCAGATGCACCATTCACATTATCTCAAGAGGGTAAACATATTTTTTGTATATTATTGAAGGATTTAAAAGTTCCAGATGGATTTTCTTCAAACATTTCACAATGTGTGAACTTAAAAGAGAATAAGATTTTAGGATTGAAGAGTCGTGATCATCATATTTTGTTACACCACATACTTCCCATAGCATTGCGTGGTCTTCTTCCTAAAGTTGTTTATGAACTGATTCTTGAGTTGTCTCATTTTTTCAAGGTATTGGGTTCTAAGTGCTTGAATATGGTGGAGTTGAAGAAAATCGAAACTCAGATTCTAATTACTCTTTGTAAGTTGGAGTAGATTTTTCCACCATCATTTTTTGATGTGATGTTGCATTTTCCTATCCACTTGGCGCATGAGGCTATGTTATGTGGGCCCATTCATGGTCATTGGATGTATCCGGTAGAGAAAAAAATTGTTCACACTAAAGTCTTACATCCGTAATTGGACTTGTCCAGAGGGTTCAATAGCAGAAGGATACATAGCTGAAGAATGCATGAATCTTTGTTCATGATATTTGCATAAAATTGAGACAAGGTACAATTACCTTGATCGCAATTATGATGATGATGTCAATGAAGCTGTTGTCTTGTCTATATTTGCATACAAGGGAAGAGTGTTAGGTTGTGGTACAACAAAAGACCTCAATGCATTTCTACTGCAACAAGCTCATATTTACATTGTAAACAATTGTGAAGAAGTTCAAAAATTCATTGAGTGAGTCCTAATTTCTTTATGTGGGTCCCTTAATTAATGATCTTTAGTTGACTTCTATTAACTTCATCATGTATGTTTATTATTTATTTATTGTAGAGAATATTATCAAGTCTAAGAAGTTGATCAACAAGATGTCCCTCTTAAGGAAATAAATGAAAATTTCATAGAGTGGTTTAAGATGAAAGTAAGATTTTTGTTTTTATTCCATGTAGTAATGTACATATACACTAGTTTTCTATTTATTCTTCTTTTGTTACCATGATATTTTAGGTTTCATATCAATATGAGAATGATAAAAGAAAGAAGATGGATGAGATACTTTCACTGTCACATGGCCAACAAAAATGTGTGACATGTTTTTATGGCTATGAATTGAATGGGTATCGATTCCACACAAGGTCCCATGATGAAAGATTAATATCACAATGTAGTGGAGTGGTTGTGGTTGGTGATGATGGAAGTGGAGGTACAATAGATTACTATGGAAAACTAATTGAAATTGTAGAATTACAATATTTGGGTAATAATAAGGTGGCATTGTTTCGATGTGATTGGTATGACATTTTCGATAAAATTAAAGGAGTAAAGATTGATGAGTATGAGTTCACAAGTGTTGATTGCAAACATATTTGGAAAACTGCTGAGCCATATGTATTAGTCGCACGAGCATCTCAAGTATTTTATACAAATGATCACAATAACAAGGGCTGGCATGTTGTGATAAAGGTTAATCCACGAGATAAGTTTGATGCAGTCCATGTAGAAGAGGCTCAAGATGATGCTGATATTGATAACATTAGCTAGAATATTTTTCACCTTTAAGAACCTTTAAACATTTCAAACATGATTTACTTTTGAAATTTGCATACTCTTGTAATATGTATTTTTTTGTTATAATAACCATGTCGTTTACATTAACTTGTGAAGATATTTTTTCCCAACCAACTTTGATGGTGATATAGGAGTATGGTTATAAGGACAAAAAAAAATGACAAAGGTCTGTTGGAGAAGTCTAAGGCTAAGAACTATATTCTCCCACAACAATTAAGTATGATTGGGAAGCATCGTGGTCATGGAGTAGATCTTAGAAGCTGTCTGTCAAAGTTTATATCCCATGGCAACAATGGTATCAATGATTCAAGTACAAGTCAATTGTCATTTTTAAACAGTGGGGCAACATATTTATCTTCCCAACAAGGTGTCAATCATCCCCATTCTTTTCCACCAAATGAGAGTACTCCATCACCAAGAAATGTTCCTTCCCCACCAACTGGTAATGATTTTTTGCCTCCTGAAGAAGCTCCTCTCAAAGAAGAAGGTTGCATTACTACTGAAGTGATGGCTTCTCACTCCAATAATGAGATATCAACATGTATGATTACTTTCCTTCATTCAACAATAAGTGTTGTACTCCTTTCTTAATTGATTTGGTGGATAAAACAATCATGTTGATGTTTAGTTATGTATAAATTACAACATTTTATCTTTTTCAAATTGAATGTTAGTTCTATCTATTCCATGCAGTACATTTTCATATATTATACTACACCCTTGAGACTTGCTTTTATAAGTAACTGGTTTTCTAATGTTTCTCATGTGGTTTGGTATAGTTTTCTTGATTTTTCTTGTATTTTCTTCCATTAATACAATTCTTCAAATTTTACTAATGCCATCTATATGTTTATTGAAATTTTGATCTTAATAGTAGCTAATGTATCTGAAAAAGTGGTGAGATGTTGAGGAAGCAACAAATATAAAAAGGTTGCTAGATTAAGAGAAGGTAACAAGATACAAATCACCTTCTATCAAGGATGCCCCGTTGGTAAAAATCATAAGGTGTGGAGTAGACACTTAGGCATGATTGTTCGTGATCGGAACATTTGTCCAGTAAAGGTGCATTCTTTGAATGATGTCAATGAAAGCCAAAAAGAACACACGTGGGCTGCGGTTATGGTATTTATAATGAGTTTTTCTTTTAATAGAATCATGAAATTCTATTCTAAGTTCATATTATACTGGTTCTAGGATAAATTCACAAATGACAAGATGGAGGATTATAAAGGTCATACTTTGAAACATCTAAAAGAGTTATGGATAAAGTAGAGGGCAACAATATACCAAAAAATTAAAGGGTTAGACATGCAACAACAACTACAAAGGAAGCCTATGGCAATTGAAGTTGAAAGTGATTGGAAATGGTTGGTGATGGAGCATTTTCATAGTGAAAAGTTTTATGGTAATATGTTGCAAAATCAATTCCACTTATTTCTTTTTTCACTTATTTTATACTTGTAAGTTTTTTATTGTGATCAATATACATCTTGACACAAATGTTGGATGTGAGTAAGAGAAACATTGCAAATAGATAGGGGTTGAACAAAAAATTACTTCATCATACTGGTAGCATGCCTCTTAGAGAAATATTGTGGCAAAAGGTTTTCTATATATATATGTTTCTACTCAATGCATTTTTCATATCTCTTGTCATGTAGATAACTAAATTTGGTACTATTATAGGGAGGAAAAGATGGAAAGCCACCTGACTTTGGCACAATGCATTTTGAGAGCCATAAGAAGGGAAATACATTAGCTACCACAGAGGCATATGAAGTTCATATAAGTCATAATTTGCATCGTTGCAATCACTATCTTTATATTTTTCATGAATAATTAGTTTGTATTATAGGAAACAATCATAGACATTCAACAAGCTGAGTCTTCACTCCTACCTGTTGAGGTTGTGGAAAAGGTGTATGGAGAATCACAAACAAGAAAATATATAGCTGGTTATGGTAGAGGAGTAACACCTAGAGATGTTAGAGGACCATATAAAACAAAGCATGCCCTATTGGATGAGCTAAAATCAAAGGACCAAGCATTAAAATACAAGGAAGAAGCCATAAAAGTTCAAGCACAAACTCTTCAAGCAGTCAATGATGAAAAGAGAGCTACACAAAAGTGCCTCTGAAAAGTGGAAAATATGCTTGACGTGATAGTGAAAAATCAAAAATTTCAGCAGCTTTTGCAGTTTAGCGGGGATGATTACAATTCTTCCTCTTCTGCATCTATGTCAGAAGATGATAATCTTAACTAGTTACAAGGTTAGATATGAGAAATATTATCTTTTTGGTACCTTTTTCTCTCTTTGTAATATCCTCTCTAGTTATTTTCTTCATTTAAATAGGTAACAATGCATCAACATATGAACATAGACAATGTAATTTCTTGTAGAGGTTATCTTAACGATCAATATATTGACCCATAATGTATGACAGGGACTTGTGGAAAATTCAACAAAGGACATTCAGAATGTGTCAAAGACAGACAAAGAGGGACAACATAATGTTCATTATTCTTTTTTTTTTGTCTATACGTGTAGTCCAAGATAGTTTTCTTTTCTTTAAGGTCAATTTCTAGTTGTGTTATTATTTTGTTTTTCTTTTGATACTTATATAGTGTTGTAAATATAACAACTTAATTAGTTTTTTTTGTCATGTCATTGGAGAAGAATGGGTTTACCTATGATGTTTGGTTTATTAATGTTGTTGATGTTTATCGTGTGGACTACATAAAATGTCAAGAAACATTAAAACATAAATGTTGGAACCATATATCCTATTGGAGGAACAATCTACTACACATGTGAATAGATGACATTACAACACCACATGGGTTTTGTGCTCAGCCTCAAATATAGTGCCGACCTCAGTCTTTCTTTGCACTTTATCTTTATATTCATACAAGGTAAAGAATCTCTTTCTTTTTGAAGTTCCTTACAATATGTTTATGTTGACTTCTTAATCCATGCATTCTTTTGTTGCCAATTATTATTCTTTCTTCTTACAGCCCAGACAATGTTCTTTACTATGGACTACTGGCGGATTTGTAGTAAGTAAAACTACTTACTCTTGTAAAAACACATATATGATATTTTCATAGGTTTTAAGTTCTTTTTTCTGTGACACACATGATATTTCCATCTCCATTAGGTTCCCATTGCATATGTTAAATGGCCAAGAGCTGGGCATGGATTGGAGGAGTTCAAGGTTCGCCATACTAAAGAAAACATCAAACATTATTGGTCATTTAAGTTTGAACATTTATATTGTGTTCCTTGAGATAAAACTTGAAATAAATGGAGGGACTAACTAGTTAATTTATTCACAGGCATGGAAACTTTGTAAAGAAAGAGCAATCAAATTTGCTGATCCATCGTTGGTAGCCTCACTTTTGTATGAAAAAGTCATCATATGCATACAGATTGACATACTGTGTCACCTTACTTCGGGCATGACCAAGGTTAGTATACAAGTAGCGATGTTATATTTACTAGTCATTATTGACAATCCAATTACTCATCATTCATCAAAGAATGTTATCCCACACCTAAATATATTAATTACACTTCCTACATTGGATTACTTCCAAAGTTGAAACCAGTGATCCTGGATTTCTTCATGTAAAGACATCAACTACATGTTGCCCCTGATTCCATTTTCTAAATTAGTTTCTTTTGTAGTCATGTTATTAGAGAAGAATGAGTTTACCTATGATGTTAGGGTAGCTGTACCATTTCACATCTTAATTGTCCCCAAAAATGAGATGGTAGTATATCTGCCTATAGCGGTTACAAGGAGAAACCTGGACACATACTATACAAATATTCTAGGAATGGTGGGTTTGTGTATTATATCTATATGTTCTTCTTTTCCAAATGAAAAATAAAATATGGTATAGGAACTATGGAAATCATCAATAAAGCAATCAACTTTGTTGATCCATCATTGAAAAATTCACTTCTGTATGAAGAAGTCAACAGATGCATACATATAAACATACTCTGTGTCACTGTATTTCAGGCATGACCAAGATTTGTATACAAGAACATGATGGTTGGTAAACAAGAAGTGATGCTAAATTTACTAATGTCATCATACTGTAGGTGTTCTTGATTTGAAATGATATTTTTGTAAAAGTACAACACATATAAATATTAGATAAGTTGACCAATTTTCTAATCCTTGTTCTTACAACATTTCTCACCAGTTCTAAATAGGATATGTACAATTTCCCTACATGAAAGCTCCCTTATGGCGGTGAGTCAATTTTACTGGAATACTTGGAATGTGAGTGCTTGAGTGGCAAACCAACAAGAGTAGAGATCAAGAGCATGAGCACAAATGGTATGGAGCTTATATTTCCTCAGAATAAGACCATCTCATAGCATAAGGTAATTGTACACTACATCAGAAATCCAATAATTCACCATGCATAATAGCTTTATCTCACAAGCATGTTATCATTCATTTTCAAATCTTCCACAACTACATGGCCCCTGGAGTTGTGGATCTGGTCTCTTGACTTATGCAGTACTTCCCAGGTCTTCAGTGTACTGCTGTGAGTATATTCCTTGATTGAGCTTTTGTTAGTTTCATTATTATAGAACACAAAGTTATGCACGCAAAGTTATCTAGTAGCTGTTTGGAATTCAAGATCACGACACCATTTCTTCTTCAAATTTTGTTGGAAATTCCTTGTCATCATTCTAGCTTGCCTTCATCCTGTAAAAATGTCACTTAGGTGTTACTACTATAGATGTTTTAAGTAATAGAATGACGTGGTCTGAGCCAATTTGTGCCAATACTTCAACCGAGTGATCCTGATGGTTAACTGATTCCTACTAAACTGTTGGTAAGATGAATGATCATTATCTTATAGGAATACCATACACTAGACATGTTTGTTTGATTTAATTATACATACCCATGCTTTCTTTTGATCTTGGATCAATAACACTTGCACTTACTGCTATCTCTTAGCCTTCTAAATAGTAATCTGATTTATTGTCTTTACTGCTCCCACATCGCTCACTTGTTAAGAACTGTGGAAAGAAGCCACCGAATTTCTTTATGGTAAAATAATTGTGCAAGACAATATACACACCTTACGAAGTGCATGTCCATGTTATGATGATGTATGGTATAATAATTGTGCATGACAATATACAAAACATTGTAATGTTTGACTCCCATGTGTAGGGTTGTCACCTGATTTTTTTTATCTCAATCTCCAAGGGATTCTTGAAAGATATCATAAAGGATAGAGGGTGGGTTTGAGGTCCCCACAGTATCACCTCTTGATCTTTTTGTTGATATATAGGTAGTGTAGGTTTGTCTTGGGTCTATTTAAGTTGGGAATCCTCTAAATAGTAATTAGTACTTAATAAAGATACTAAGTCAAATGTAAGCTTCCAGCTGGACTGGAGTTTATATGAGTTTCTTAATACTGGGTTAGTGTTGCTATAGTGCTGATTTGGTGACCAGCTTATAGGTGAATTCAGTAGTGTCAAGATTCTTGTATGGATCTACATTTTGCATCAAGATCATGTGAAAAAGTGGTCATGGTAGTGTAAACATTGAAAATGTAGACTCTTTTCTCCCCTTATATTTTTCTAAGTTGAATCGACTTCATCTTACGCCATTCTTTACTAGTAAAATGTCACCATAAGCATGCATATGGAAAGCTACATCGACAGATCAAAGAGTAACACATGGATTTAGAAAGAGGATCGACCACCATGAGGATAAAGGATGTCCCCTTCACATCAACTCCTCTTTCTTTGCGTACAACTGGGGATTCAACTTGCCTGTGTTCCAAGCTTGCACTAGAGCCTATAAATCAGGCAATGTAGCCTACTCCTCTCATGCTACCGCCAACCAATATCACAGTGGTCATCCCACAATAAGATGCTTCTTCTTTGCAGCGTGATAGGGCATCTGCAGCTTGGTTTTGACTCCCCTTCTTATATTCCACCGTAAACGAATATCCTAGTAGTTTGTGTAGCCATTTTTCTTGATTTGGGGTATGAATTCACTGTTCCAAAAAGAATTTTAGACTTTGATGATCAGATTTAATCACAAACTCCTGCCCCAACAAATAAGAACTCCATTTCTGTACACACTCCATGATTGCTAAAAATTCTTTCTCATAAGTCGATAGATTTAGTTGCCTCCCCTTCAATTCTCAACTATAGTAAGCAATAGGATGTTGGTTTTGTGACAGTACTCCACCAACCCCAACCCTTGATACATCACTTTCAATGGTGAATAGACGAGAAAAATCTAGAATAGCTAATATGGGTGCAGTCGTCAATGCTAGCTTCAATTTATCAAAAGCTTGAGTAGCATTGTCAGTCCATAGGAAGGCATCTTTCTTCAGTAGGGACGTAAGAGGTCATGCAATAACAACAAATCCTTTTATGAAATTCTGACAATACCCAGCTAGCCCCAAAAATCCCATCAATTGCTTCAATGTTTTGGGTACGAGCCACTGTTGAACATCCTCTATCTTCCCCTTCTCCATCGCCACCCCTCTTACTGACACCACATGTCCC
Source organism: Alisma plantago-aquatica (assembly GCA_963693085.1). Classification (NCBI taxonomy): domain Eukaryota; kingdom Viridiplantae; phylum Streptophyta; class Magnoliopsida; order Alismatales; family Alismataceae; genus Alisma; species Alisma plantago-aquatica. Next base: position 802,011,933 of record OY856411.1, read on the forward strand.
AATTATTGCACTTCTTCCATGACAAATATACATTTCCCTTTCTTTGCATACAACTAGTGTGATTTTAGTATCTCCAAAACTTACTGCAAGTGCTCCTTTTCTCCATCCAACTTCTTGCTATATACCAGTATATCATCAAAGAAGACTGGTACATACCTGCGAAGCATCAGTCGGAAGATCTCGTTCATGAGATGTTGAAATGTGTTCAGGGCATTTGTCAGCCCAAAATGCATCACCACAAATTTGTAATGGCATTCATATGTCCAAAATGATGTTTTTTGGATATCTCCAGTATCCACCCTGATCCGGTGATAGCCGGAGCATAGGTCCAGTTTGGAGAACCATCATGCACCTGCCAATTTGTCTAGCAGCTCGTCTATGTCTGGAATGGGGTGCCCTTGACAACAACTAGCCCCCACCTCCTACTTCCACCTTCATCGTAGGAGTAGGTTGTGTCTGTACGTAATCCCCAATCCTCCACCAATGACAAATCTAAGAAATTGTGTGTTGCTCTAGAGTCTATAAAAATCAGACACCTCCGAACTTCCAAAATTCCCCACATCTTAAACTGCTTTGTCCTCTCTTCCCCCATCACCAATTGTAAAGATATGGTACTAAACTAAGGTGTCTCAGTCTCCTCTTCCTCTTCTACCCGATCTATCTCACCTCCTTCCTTCAGCAATATCTCCTAGGCTTCCTCATCGTCTTCACAGAAGAGACACAACAACTTTCGACTGCATTTGTGCCGGGGTAGATACTTCTCATCGCATCGGAAACACATCCCCTTAGATATGTATTCGTCCCTTTCCTCCCTTGTTAATTGCTTGATCATTAGCGGTCTTGATCCTCCCATCGTCCTCGTCTGTCACAGTTTCTGGGGATCGAACTGAGTTCGCCCCCTATCGACAACAACTATCGTCTCTGCAGGCTACACTTTACCTTGACAATTGCTGCCTTCTCACACAAATCCATTAAGTCAGTGAATCCCACCACCTTCAACTTAGCCTTAATCTCTGGCTTGACTTTTCCTTTGTAGTTTGGACACAACATCACTTCAGACATCGGTGTAATACATCTATCATGTAATTTTCAAGTCTTTAAAACACATTTAGATACTTAGTACTTAGGATCTCAATCCCTTATCACATTATTGAGAATCCTCATCCCTTCACATCATCATCATCATCGTGATTACTGGATCTAGGTATTCAATCTCTATATCACCACATAGCTTTGTTACCTCTGAAACAGGTAATCGTTACCTCTAGGTCCTCATACCAAGGTATTCATTTCACTTGTTGTACAAGAGTTTCACATAGCTCACATAGTTTGATTAAGCATCTTGTCACCTATCACTGGGTAACAATTACTCACATGGCTCACAAGGCCATTAAGCATCTTGTCACCTCTTACTAGGCAAAAACTATTCACATGGCTCCAAAGCCATTAAACATCTTGTCACCTCTCACTAGGCAACAAATATTAACACATGTAATTTAATAAAATGAGTACAACCTTCCCATTATTAGGGTTTCTCTTTATAGACGAATAGGGCTTCAAGTTCATATTATCAATTCAAACCCTAATTCATTGCTCCACACATCTAGGGGCATACGTTTATGTCATAAGTATGCATTCATACTTATCTGTTCTCATCATTTACCATTAAATGATTCTCATCACAAAGTATGAGTTTCTCTCTCATCCTTACTAGGACGTTGATTACATCATGCTCTTGGTTCAATCCTCCTCTTTGAGGAATACATCATTAACAATTCACATCATCTTTTATTTTGCAATTAATTCAACATGCAACATATGTCACTCAATCAATCACATATGATTGAAGTGTCTCTACCCTATTGGGTATTAAGATTTATCATATCATTCTTTAAGATACATTCTTTTCTTCTTGTTGTGTATCCATATTGAGTATATGTGATAATCACATCACCGTGTCATGTTTTAGGGTGTATCCCCTAATCATCATATCATGTACTCATATCAAATTGACTATCACTTAGTTCTTATCATTTCAAGATAACTTCATATCGGGTATGAGCTAGGAGCTTGACCCCATATCGGGTATAAGTTAGGTGCTTGATACCATATCATTCATAAGATATGCACCATAAAGGGCATAGAGCATGTGCCTCATCATGTATCATTTGAGAGGTGTATATACAAGATACCATATCAGTTTCCCTTCATGATTATCATATTAGTATCCATTTCGGGTAACATATCAAGTTACCATGTTAGGTAGACCGTTAAACTCATAACCCCTTCCTTCCTTCAAGGATCAACCTTATCATATAGTAATTTGGCAAGCTAGTTGTGTTATTAAATCCTCATACCACAATCTATTACACAAATGGTAGGGTATATCAGGTTTCAATCCATCATCTAGGGTTTTCCACCAAATTGGGTAAATTATGCCATATCGTGCATGAAGTATAAATTGAACCTCATATTGTCCACAAGATAGGGGTAGGTGCTGTTCCTATGAATCGATACATAGAATTCATATCGTCCATGTGGTATCACTCACCACTTGTATCGACTTACCCATCACCTAGGGTTATCCAACTCTATATTGTTTAGAGTGTTCACTATCTCTCTATCATGCAAGAGGTGTAGTCTTAGACTTGTATCGTGTATAAGGGTAAGTGGTCATCTCCCATATCGTTCAAGGGGCATAGCTCATATTGTGTATGTTCTATCATTTATCCCCATATTGGGTTAACCCCATCTCGGGTTTCATATCAGATTAAGATATCTCAACCATACCATGTATTTAATTCTATGTCTTATTTTATGCATAGGTGTATACTTCATCAACCATATCGTGCACCAGATGTGTTCTACATGATATCATGTACAACGTGTGTACTTACATGATCATATCATGCAAGAGGTACTTGCTTAACTTACTTATATCAGGTTACCCCAAACTAGGGTTTTAACATATTAATTTCTTTGAAGTTCATACTTGGCACTATATCATGCATGGAAACCTTTCTTACCTTCCTATCGTGCAAAGGGTTGTAGGGTTCACACCATATCATTTTTAAGGTGTGAACTTTATCTCCATATCGTATAAGGAGATATATCTTTCTAAACATATCGTGCAAGAGATGTTTGCACATACCCATATCGGGTTAGAGGTACTAGTGTGTATGCTTGAACCTGATATCACTTTATAAAGTGATACCATCTTGTTCAAGCTCAAGAACTTCATTATAAATATTATAGTCCATGTCAACATGTCTAAACAACTACTATAACTCATAATTTCATCAACTATTAAAGAAGATCTCAGAATTAAATGTAGATCATTAAGTATAGCAAGTTAGGTGACAAATAATAATATGATTGAGTTCAAGTTATATAACCCGCGTTATGAACACTTCAAAGCTCCAAGCTCCAAAGCTTCACATCCTAAGGTTGAATATGAACTTCTATAAGGTCCAAGTCTCATTCACAACTCCTCCATAGAAAAGAGATCACCATAGTTAAGCACTTGGTGAAGAAGGAAAGAAAGGAATATTCATAACCTGATATCCTACTTCCACCAAGGTTGAAGATGACCAAAACCTTACCTAAAGCTTGGTGCTCTATCTATCCTTTCTCCTTGAGCTACTTTTCACGATACATATGGGGTTTTGCATGATATCTCCAAGGGATATGGTTATGAGGATCGTAAACTTTCATAAGTTGGTGAAAGGTGAAGTATATATACTTGGGTTCATGAGATAAAGTGTATAAGAGGTGTCTTCACCTTAAGCTACTAGATGACACATGGCCATGCATGCACACATCTATATTTTATCATGAAAGAGTCTTTAGGATAAGATAGAGACAATATCTCGGCCATCCTTTATCTTGTTGGATAAGTTTCCTCATCTTTATCTCATCAACAAGGCAACCTGATACACTTTATGCAAGGGGCTTTGCAACCCATCATGGACCACCTCCTTGAGGTGCTCTTCCCATCATGGCCTTTTCCATGGCTCAAAAAACCGATAGGAGACTTCTACTATGGCTCTTTGGCTGATAGGATTCCTATATCAAGTCCACAACTCGATACAACACATATAAGGCTTCTCCTCCAACTCTTTCCTTGGTGTTTCCATTACCAAGAGTATCATCACTCAAAAGTTATTCAAACATAGTATCTACTTCTTTATCTTTCCTCTAAAAGATACATAGAGGGAGTAGGGACACTCTAGAGGTGGTAATTTGCATTCCAATCCCATTTATTAGGTTAATTACAAATTGTACCAAAATTGGTGCACAAAGTACTAGCATTGTTCAAACAAGTTATAACTTGGGATTTAGGCTTTCCACAAGACATCACTTAGCATCATGCTTTCTATTACGATACTTAAACACTTATAAAACTTTCACCATGTAACATTTTGCAATGTAACCCCTCATCTTGGGTAAATTTCACATTTCACTCAGACTATCAATTAATGCACAAGCAGTTTGCAATTAAGCTCAAACTTGACAATAAACTTCACAAAAAGCCTTAATTACTTTTCAAAAGATTAGAATCACTTTGTAAGTATCTTATTTAGGCAAAAATCCTAGTGTTAAGTCATAACCCATGTCAGGGGTATTACAATTATAAACCCCTAACAAGGATTTTGTCCCAGAAATCCCAGATAATGGAAGACAATTGTCGTTCATGCATCATATCATCAAGTCTCCACATAACATCTTGATGTTATGGAGATTCCAAAGAACTTTGACTATCACCAAGCCTTTTCATAAAAGATCATCATAAGACCTATCATACATGATAGAACCTTAGTTGTTCTCTCTATCACTGACTACAAAGTCAATTCCAATTCAAGTAACACTTTATAAGTCAGAGAAGTACTGTGAATAATTCAGGCGTCAAACCTTATTGAGTCACATATTTTATGTGACAAGATTCTAGGGAGTCTTCCATACTCCTCACTCAATTTAGAATTTCACTTTCAAGGAGAGATCAGGGTTATGTTTGGTCACCCCCTTGGGACTACAGTTCTTATCATACATCTTTAGTACCACTCTAATCTCTTGACACAACACCAAACTTTCTTATGACTCGTATCAACTATCTTCTTAATTGTTCATTCTATTGTCATAAGGAAAAGTCACTTACTAAAGAAAAACTTATCTCAAAGATACCTCTAGATGTTATGAATATACTGCCTTAACATATCTAGATAGGGATACATTAAGGAATTATTTTTAACTTTAATAAGCTTCCTCTCAAAATGATTCTACAATTGTTCCTTCAATTAATACATCTGTATCAATGTTATGTTTATGCAGAGCATAAACCCCTAACATATGATTTCCATACTCAAGTTATCTCAAGATTGGCCCTTATAGGTAACCAAACATTATTCCTCTTATCAGAAGTCATATTCTCACTCTCCCATTCCTTCTGGCACATCTTGGATACCGAAATTCTTTACCTTGGTATCCTTCACATGTGTCGAACACATCACATCCTCATACTTTCCATTTCTCTATTGTTAATACCAGAGTCAAACATACAAAAGGATCTTTCTTTTATCTTGGGACATAATATATTAAACATATCTTTATCTTGGAACCAAAGTCCAAGAATAACTAATACTTTTCTAAGTATCCATCAATAGATTACTTTTAACTCATGCATATCAAGTGTCCTCAGACTCACTTGATTGCCATGTTCCTGAAAGGAAAGAACACAAAGAAACATATTCCTTTCATCACCCCATCATTACCTAGGGTTGTTCATCAAAGAGGAGGCATCATCATCTCCTAATATTATTACATGAGCTTTCACTATTCATGGATAATTTACACTTGTCTCATCTTAAGTTCCTAGTCATTTGCATATGAATTATTTGGATGATTATATATCATCATCCCTTTCCTTTATTATTTCCTATCATGTTCATGAACATTTCATGATTTTATCATCTTTCCCATTTCCACATTATGGGAAAAGATCTTTACTATTCATATAGACTTTATCAAACAAGGATAATCTCCCTTATTCTCTTTCTCTTATCATGAGGATTATACTTTTTACTACCTCATACATACAAATTGATCTGAGATTGTCTCAGATTCCACTTTATTGCACTTAGGATGTGATACAAATGTCCATACCATATTTCCAGTTTCATTATACTCACTAGATTGTCTCAGAATGACTACTTGATCAGAGTAATCAGAAAGATAACAATCTAAGAGTTCCATTTTTACCTTATCTTCAATAGTTGAATACCTGGCCTGGTATACAATTACTGAGATTAGATAGTATGTACTTTGTTTACTATCATATTCCTTACTTTTCCTACCATCAAGAACATAGGACTTAGCATCCATGGATTTTCTCCAGGCATTACTTTTACACCTCATCCTTTTTCACATAGATAAAAGAAATTGTAAAGCATTTAAAAGATTACTGAGAAAAAATGTAAGTCCTCATCTTCCTTATGTCCTCATAGGACTAGTCAAAGGAAGCTCAATAACAACTAATTTTCTTATATATAAAAGATAGAATCATGAAACGACATATCAAAATGATACTATTTCATATGACCTGTCTCAACTCATGGATTATTCACTATATTAAGCTAATTCTTTTCATAGAATCTTGTCATTGCCTAATTCCAACGTTGTGCTCTATTGCTCGATGTTGATGGACGTACTCGGGACATCTGTCTATGTCCTCGTATGCCACTACTAGACCATTGCCTTTGAGAGTCTTACTGACTCTGCCTCGGTGGTTGGGTCATTTCTTCCTTCCTTTTTAGACAAGAGGATCTAATATGCCCAATCTGTTTACACTCATAACACATCTTATAAGCATTCCCCGGCCTTTTCGGCCTTATAACCGATGTAGAGGCCAAACCAAGAGTTCTAACATGTGGGATATTAGGTCTTTTATCCTTTATTGGTAACCACTGCCCTGGTGCATTAGACATTGGTTGCACTGGTGGTACCAAAAACTTTCCCTTTTTAGAACTACCAGGCCTCTGTTCCCGAGTTTGGATAGGTCTTTTCTTAATTCCTACCTCATTATCCTCTTCTGGACAGTCTTTTATGATATGTCCAGGCTTCCTACACCTATATCAAACCCAATTTTTGGGTTGTAACCTATTTCTTTCAACATTTTTCATTGCTCCAACATATTGATGTTGATCAGGAATCCTGCTAGAGCCCAAAATTTCATCATTGGGGGCTGGTAATCTGGGTTGTGTTACTAATACCCAGTCCACTATACGTATCATTTCTTTCCTAACCTACCCAACAATGGTATCAAAAGAAGGATCCCTTATCATAACTGGATTATCTTGGGGATTCCCAGGCAGTCGTTCTTCTCTCGCCTGCTCCCTTGCACCTTCTCCTAGTGCGACAACATTGCTTTCAAAAATGTACTCCTTGTGTTCTCCAGACATCTTTAAGCTTTACTCTATCTTCTACATAAGCAGAAGTCACTATAAGAGATACTGGAGGACACTAAAACAGACTCAACACCTTAGTCCTATGTCTTTGTAGACTCAGTGAACCTTAAGCCCTGATACCAAACTTGTAACGACTGTCATCAAAATGACAACCAAATTGTTACTAATTATGCAGAATTACCATAAACAATGGATTAAGAAAAATCACTAAAATTTAAAACCATTTTTCTTGAAGATCCTCTTCTAGATACATCTTCCTAAAAGATCCAAAACTTATACATATCATGATTTACATTGTACAACATTATTTCATCTCATCTCAAGGACAACATATAATAGTTGCATTATCAAAACACATACTGGAGCAACATAAAACCTCGAGGCTTTACAAGCCAAAATCTCAGATTGTTCATGAAACCATTATGAACCGACTTCAAGGACCTAAGAGTATAGACATGACACATAGGACTTCTATCTACAAGACATGATAGATAGTACACTCAACCTGAGTTGTCACTACTGCCCCAGCTATTGTTCCTCCTCTGCAGAAAGGTCTCCACCGCCTCATGTTCATCCACCAAAAAATTGTGGATCCCACATGATGAGACAATTGTCCCAGTGAGAGATATAACTCTTCGCGGACCATATTATTATTGCAGATAATTAATATAAAACTGAGAAGGGGTTCTTTTATATTAACATGAAGGATTATTCACTATATGAATAGAATAAATTAATCTCTTTACTTAAGGAAAATGAGGTATCTACCCATGGTAGAGTAATAAACCATCTATTTATTTTGCAAGGAATGTAAAGAAACATAAATAACATCTATCAATTAAAATGTATAACTGAATTGTGCATCAAATAATGTATTCCAGATTTGATCCTTAAGTAGATATGCTACACAGCTAAACATCTTTTACAATCACACTTATGCCCTGAGGAGATGAAATATACCGCATTCATCTCCAACCGACCACAAACTTCTCACAAGTCGGTACCATACAATGTCAATGGGAGAGCTGGTTGCCATGACCTCAGCTGTCTCGGTCAATACAAGACCACATAAGATTCAGCAGGACATCTCGTGTCATCTGCTGGTAGGATATCTCGTGTCAGCTGCAATGGAGCATGCCAGGGTACTAGGCAACTTTGCTCAGAGTACTACGTCAACATGTACTTTCTTAGGGGAACATATACTATCAACTGTCCCCAGTTATGAAATTACTAAGTTATGGTCACACAACCATACTCTGTACCACGGGCCAGTTCACCGTGCTTAATTGAGACATTTATTTCGAGTTCGTAAGGGGATTGGCTCACATCTGTCCATCCTTACTTACACCCCTCCCCCAAATATTCAAAAATATGCATTCCGGGTTATTCCGCGGGGAGCCCATTTCACCATTCAACAAATTCTGACGTTGATGGATTTATGGTTAGGGCAACATTTTGTGGTTTCTAGTGATATATTACATGCATTACATCATTCTTTTAGCATCAAACAAGTAATCATTATTAATTACAACAAATGCTACAAAGAAAGATGTAATACATCTATCATGTACTTTTCAAGTCTTTAAAACACATTTAGATACTTGGTACTTGGGATCTCAGTCCCTTATCACATTACTGGAAATCCTCATCCCTTCACATCATCATTATAATGATTATTGGATTTAGGTATTCAACCCCTATATCACCACATATCTTTGTTACCTCTGTAACAGGTAATTGTTATCTCTAGGTCCTCAGACCAATGTATTCATTTCACTTGTTGTACAAGAGTTTCACATAGCTCACATAGTTTGATTAAGCATCTTGTCACCTCTCACTAGGCAACAATTATTCACATGGCTCACAAGGCCATTAAGCATATTGTCACCTCTTACTAGGCAAAAACTATTCACATGGCTCCAAAGCCATTAAACATATTGTCACATCTCACTAGGCAACGAATATTCACACATGTTATTTAATAAAATGAGTACAATCTTCCCATTATTAGGGTTTCTCTTTATACATGAATAGGGCTTCAAGTTCATATTATCAATTCAAACCCTAATTCATTGCTCCACACATCTAGGAGCATACATTGATATCATAAGTATGCATTCATACTTATTTGTTCTCATCATTTACCATTAAATGATTCTCAACACAAAGTATGAGTTTCTCTCTCATCCTTACTAGGATGTTGATTACATCATGCTCTTCGTTCAATCCTCTTCTTTGAGGAATATAGTTCATCATTAACTATTCACATCATCTTTTATTTTGCAATTAATTCAACATGCAACATATGTCACTCAATCAATCACATATGATTGAAGTGTCTCTACCCTATTGGGTATTAAGATTTATCATATCATGCTTTACGCTACATTCTTTTCTTCTTGTTGTGTATCCATATTGAGCATATGAGATAATCACATCACCATGTCATGTTTTAGGGCATATTCCCTAATCATCATATCATGTAGTCATATCAAATTGACTATCACTTAGTTCTTATCATTTCAAGATAACTTCATATCGGGTATGAGCTAGGTGCTTGACCCCATATCGAGTATAAGCTATGTGCTTGATAACATGTCACATATAAGCTATGCACCATATCGGGCATAGAGCATGTGCCTCATCATGTATCATTTGAGAGGTGTATATACAACATACCATATCAATTTCCCTTTAGGATTATCATATTAGTATCCATGTCGGGTAACATATCGAGTTACCATGTTAGGTAGACCCTTAAACTCATAACCCCTTCCTTCCTTCAAGGGTCAACCTTATCATATAGTCATTTGACAAGCTAGGTGTGTTATTAAATCCTCATACCACAATCCATTACACAAAGGGTAGGGTATATCAGGTTTCAATCCATCATCTAGTATTTTCCACCAAATTGGGTAAATTATGCCATATCGTGCATGAAGTATAAATTGAACCTCATATCATCCTCAAGATAGGGTAGCCACTATTCCTATCAATCAAGAGATATCGTTCATATCTTCCATGTGGTATCACTCACCACTTGTATCAACTTACCCATCACCTAGGGTTATCCAACTTTATATTGTTTAGAGTGTTCACTATCTCTCTATCATGCAAGAGGTGTAGTCTTAGACTTGTATCGTGTATAAGGGTAAGTGGTCATCTCCCATATCGTGCAAGGGGCATAGCTCATATTATGTATGTGCAATCCTTTATGCCCATATTGGGTTAACCCCATCTCGGGTTTCATATCGGATTAAGGTATCTCAACCATACCATGTATTTAATTCTATGTCTTATTTTATGCATAAGTGTATACTTCATCAACCATATCATGCACCCGATGTGTGCTTCATGATATCATGTACAACATGTGTACTCACATGATCATATCGCGTAAGAGGTACTTGATGAACTTACTTATATCGGGTTACCCCAAACTAGGGTTTTAACATATTAATTTCTTTGAAGTTCAAACTTGGTACTATATCGTGCATGGAAACCTTTCTTACCTTCCTATCATGCAAAGGGTTGTAGGGTTAACACCATATTGTTTTTAAGGTGTGAAATTTATCACCATATCATATAATGAGATATATATGTCTAAACATATCACGCAAAAGATATTTGCACATGCCCATATCAGGTTAGAGGTACTAGTGTGTATGCTTGAACCCGATATCACTTTATAGAGTGATACCATCTTCTTCAAGATCAAGAACTTCATTCTAACTGTTATAGTCCATGGAAACAGGTCTAAAAACTACTAGAACTCATAATTGCATCAACTATTCAAGAAGATCTCAGAATTAAAAGTAGATCATTAATTATAGCAAGTTAGGTGACAAATAATATGATTGAGTTCAATTTATATAACCCGCCTTATGAACACTTCAAAGCTCCAAGATCCAGAGCTTTACTTTGTAAGGTTGAAGATGAACTTCTCCAAGGTACAAGGCTCATTCACAACTCCTCCATAGACAAGATATCACAATAGTTAAGCACTAGATGAAGAAGGAAAGAAAGGAATATTCATAACCCGATATCCTACTTCCACCAAGGTTGAAGATGACCAAAGCCTTACCTAAAGCTTGGTGCTTGAGCTCTCCTTACTCCTTGAGATACTTTGCATGATACCTAAGGGGATTTGAATGATATCTCCAAGGGATATGGTTATGATGATAGTAAACATTCATAAGTTGGTGAAAGGTGAAGTATATATACTTGGGTTCATGAGATAAAGTGTATAAGAGGTGTCTTCACCTTAAGATACTAGATGACATGTGGCCATGCATGGTTGAAACGTGGCCATGCATGCGAACATCTATATCTTAGCATGTAAGAGTCTTGAGGATAATCTAGAGACAATATCACAACCATTCTTTATCTTGTTGGATAAGTTTCCTCATCTTTATCTCATCAACAAGCCAACCCGATACACTTTATGAAAGGGGCTTTGCAACCCATGGTGCTCTACCCGTCATGGCCTTTTCTAAGGCTCAACAAACTAATAGGAGACTTCTACTGTGGCTCTTTGGCCGATAGGATTCCTATATCAAGTCCACAACTCGATACAACACATATAAGGCTTCTCCTTCAACTCTTTCCTTGGTCTTTCCATTACCAAGAGTATCATCACTCAAAAGTGATTCAAACATAGTATCTCCTTCTTTACCTTTCCTCTAGAGGGAGTAGGGACACTCTAGAGGTGGTAATTTGCATTCCAACTCCATTTATTAGGTAAAATACAAATTGTGTACCAAATTGGTGCACAAAGTACTAGCATTGTTCAAACAAGTTATAACTTGGGATTTAGGATTTCCACAAGCCACCACTTAGCATCATACTCTATTGTATGATACTTAGACACTTTCAACATGTAACATTTTGCAATGTAAACCCTTATCTTGGGTAAATTGCACATTTCACTCAAACTATCAATTAATGCACAAATAGTTTGCAATTAAGCTCAAACTTGACAATAAACTTCGCAAAAAGCCTTAATTACTTTTTAGATTATAATAACTTTGTAAGTATTTTATTCAAGAAAAACTCTTAGGGTTAAGTCATAACCCAGGTTAGGGGTATTATAGAATTACCCACTCTTCTCTTAGATCTTTAGCCGTCAACTTTAGCTTCACCAAGGAGAAGCTTTTACCATCATAAATTTGAGAGAAAGGTATTGGGAAAGGGAAGATGAGAGCTTCTCAAGGTGTACAATGAAGAATCACTCTTACAAGAAATATCTCACTCAGATTTATCTAGATTAGTAGTAAGCTTGAGAGAGAAAGGGGCTCTTAGTTGACAAAACCAGCCAACTATAGCTAGGAGCAAAAAAACCAAACTTGGAATGAAGCAAAAGGGCATCTATTTATAGTTGGGGTGTCTACTAGATAGTAGATGCACTTAGGAATGAATTCTAGACATTTGGTGTTTTACAACAGATATATTTTGAGTTTTTCAACACTCCAACAATTAGAAACATTTTTTTTGCACATTTTGTACAATGTTGTTAGTCGAGTTTCAATAAAGGAAACTTATCCAATGGCACTATACAAAAAAGTAATTTTGAATTTTCAGTCAAGTTTATCCTGGATAAAAGTTGACTGACTACACAAAATTGATTTTCCATTGTAGGGGTGTTGGTCGAGTTTGTCCTAGGGGAAACTCAATCGACCCTGATAGTTACCAAGACTCACACAGGTTGTCAGTCAAGTTTCATGAGAGGGAAACTCGACCGAAAAAAGTGCTTGTGATGAATTTTGGAAAGTACAATAAAAGCTCTTAAATGTTCGATTGAAGTTCATTTTATATTTTTCTCAGGTTAGTTACAAGTCATAGAATCAATAGACGTGATTTATAAAATTGCCCTATGTGATTGAGGGTCTTTTCCAAAAAAGTGAACTTGTCTTGATTTTGGCTTGTTTTTGGTCAAGCTAGAGCTTGGTTGAATTCATTCTTTTCATGTATCTAATACCTAAATTCAATCTCAAATAGACATATTAGATACATATGAATAGAATGGTTAACTCATCATCAAAATATAGACAATGTAAAATTGTTATGTCAACATTACATCGAAAAACTATAAAATGTGGTCTTACCTATTAAGAATTCTCTAAACATGGATCCTCCCATTTTCATTTAACACAAACCATGATAAAACTTATCTAAATTTGGTATCACCATTGAAACTATAAAAAAATACAAAGCCTACCAAACCATTGGATTTAAAGTCAACTTGCATGTTGATCAAATTTCTAAGAACCCTCACTACCCTGCCTGAAGGATTTTAAAATCAACTCACATCCCTTTTCTTCCAATACTATAACTCCCAAACATCTTTCCCTCACCTTCTTTTAAAGACAAGATTAAAGGATGTTGAAATTGATCTATCTAAGATTTCTTAAAACAAGCTTTAATTTTGTTTTCTTTTTAGAAGCTTATAAAAATTTGTTGATGAACTTTTTAGATTGACCTCCTCATCCGTCATAAAAGGATAACCAATCCGTGATAACCCCTCAAAGAACCTTAACAACTCATGATCATATTTTCACTACAACAATGTTTTTCATAAAGGCCTCCAAATTCCATCTGGCCCACCCGTTGTTGCCTCCACCATCCACCCAGGAGGATGTCTAAACTATTGGTGTAGCATGTCCACACATAGGTGCAAGGATGAATGAAAAGAAAAGGAAAGAGTCAAACTATAACAATAGATAATGGAGAATGATATCCAAAATAGTTTGATTATATGCATGACCGATTCTGTGATTGCTCTTCATTCATGTGGTTTGTGCTTTTTTTAAGTAGATGCTAACACTATGTTGCCTCAGCCCGCAGCTGGCTGGCTCCAATGTATCTTGTGTTTTTGTGTTTTCTTATTATACAATTTCAGTAGGGGTATGTGTGGGAGAGGAAAAAGAGGGGGGTTTCATGGATTCACATCTTCTACACTAGTTTGTGAGTATTTTACTTGCTTCCATTTGGAATAAAAAATGGACCTAGTTTAAAAATCTCAGTTCAATTCTTTGACTTGTGATAAATTCTCATTAATGGCCCCTTTGGTTGGGCTGCAAACCAAAACCTACAGTCCCAAAACACACGTGATTTTCAAAATTTTGCTTTGTTTGTAGGGCTGTCAAATTTTGTCTAAACCTGTGAATTCAACAATGTCCAATCTATTTATCACAAGTCAGACATTGAACAAAAGCATGGCTTTCCACAACCTTAATGTCAAAGACCATACATCAAGAATATTGCAATAGTAGACATTGAAAGAAAATAAAGTGGAAATAGTAGGGATGAGTCCTAAGTATATTAAGAAGAAGAGGTTAATTGATCAAAGTAATATACAACTTTGAATACCAAGCCTCCCTCCATATGACTGAATGTGTTATGAAAATGGGTATGATCTCAAAAAATCATATACCTTCTTCCTTTTGCATCCCATACATATTCATGATCCATAGATCAATTAACCCTTCTATATCTCTACTATAAGGAAAAATCCTATTCTTCTCAATCTCATACATAATCAACCATGTTATCTTGAAACATTTATGTACGTTCATGTATTTTCCTAACACAAGAAAGTCCTAAAAGAACCAACTTTCACCCACACCGCGGGAAAGACAACGTGAAGGAAAATGTAACACCCACATCCCACAATTACCACTAATCATGAGATTAGGGCATAACTTGAGAATTAAACATGATACACAAATCACTCTTAACTTTTTCTTAGATTTCAAAACTCTTTGTTTGCTCATATTCAGTCACATAAATGACATTAGAAGGAAAACTAAAACTTGATCACTCTAATCTAATTTTGACACTAAAGATACATATCTAAACATGCATTCTATTTCTCACACTTCCAAGTATATACGACATGATAATAAGATACACTCTCTATTATTAAGGGATCAAAGCTACATAACATCATTTACAACTCCCTCACTACTCTATAAGGACCTAGAGTGATAGGGAGTGACTAAACTTAACTAATCTAAAACTTAGCTCCTATGGCAGATCTACTCTGGCATTAGCATTCTTCAGATCAACATGGTTTCCCTAAAATTTGTGAGTACAGGTGTGAGCCTACTTGCTCAATGAATGAGTACTTCAAAGAAATAGTTTAAAGTACTTATATAATTACATATATAGTGTTGAACAACTGATATTGTGACAGAATCCTACTCAAGCAACTGATATAATTACATATAACAGAAGCAAACTATAAAGTGACTATTCATTCACAAGCATAGATATTGCAGGTTACTCTAAACGACTACAAAGAGTAAATCAATCTCTGAACATTCTTGATCAATCACAAAAAAACATGGTAATTCAGAAACATACAAATAGAAAATTACTCCATAAAATTCCAAGGAATAAATCAATAGACGCACACACTTGATTGGCCTCACATTTATTTTATTATGCCCTGAACCCACATGAAGTATACCAAGACATGTGAAATAAACATAGCAAGATGCAATTTCACTGTACAAGGCTTATAAACATGCTTGGGTTCCCCAGCCTATAGTCTCATCTGCCTTGTCTACAATGGGCAATCTCCACGTATGACTTTCAACGGATAATGGAAGCGGCCAAATATGTACACTCCTCTAAACTTGGGTACTCAGGTGGAGAGTCAAAGCACTTTGGCTTATTATGCATCAGTGCACCTACTGATCGGTGATCACTACAACCTGTAACACAGGTACCACCGACATCTGAGGTTGGTGTTGGATGACACACAATTCATAAGGAGTCTTCTCTATCACTCAAGACCCCCACACCCTACTAGTACGATCCAACTTACCTTGATCTATACTACCTCCAATCAGGAAGTCTTTTCCTTCTCATAGTGTAGGCCTCATTCTACGAGGATTCTATAGTTTTTAGGGCATCTAATGTCTAATTAATATTCAGGGAATCTAGTATCTAATTCACTCTTTAGATTCACAGTTCAATCATCAGATCAACAATTCTTAGTTTAGCTTTGTAAATAGTTCATTTTATAGATTATCTATAATATGTATTACAAACTGAACTGTTAAACATCACCATATCACATTCTTAGTAACATTGATATGAAATACTTGATTCACTGAATACCCAATCCTTATAATTTCATTTTCCTCACTCACATATCATATGACTCATATAAATATTTAATGCATTATAAACATTCACTTAATTAAGACTGCTCTCAACAATTCACATATAACCAAACATACATATGAAACCCTGATATGCACTAAAATAGGGTTTCCAAGCCATTTATTGAAATATCATGAATTATGAATAACCTTGAATAAATGAATTCATAATGATAAAAGAATCGATTAGCTAAATTTCATGATGTCTATTTGCGTACTTCCAACTTTCCATTCATCTAAAGTTTCACCCTCTTTATTGAGATATTAAGCAAACACTGATAATATGAATGAAATCCAAGATAGTATCTAATATATTTGTACTACACATTCAAACAATCATTCATAAATAAGGGGATTCAAATAGTCAAAGCTCTTTATTCAATTATACAACAATTTCATACGTAGCCGAAAACCCTAGACTCCAGTATGTTCTTATAACCTCTACAATTACTTTAGGAATTCTCTTTTAGATATTTGTATGCATTTATAATATGATTTTATCATTTGAAGTTCATCACAATATAGAAATAATTCATTTCAAATCATATTGGAAATGCTAGAATAGAAAGACATTTTAGGGTTTGTAGTCACATACAAAGGAATTGAAGATTATTGATGATTTAACACAATGTCATGTAATATATTGTTCAACAGAAGTACCCACTCAACCTAATGTGTGAAAACACCTTAAAAATGTAGCCTACATCTGAAATTCTCAAACTCATATCAAAACCCTAGCAAAAAATTGCTTTCTTCTTCCTTTCAACTTGGGAATCCTAGGAATGGAGATTTATGGAGAAAGAGTGAGAAAAGGGGAAGAATTTTTATTATTTCAAATCAAATTAGAGGAGGGACATAAGACGTGAGATAAGATTCACCATGAAAGGCTAAACAAAGAATCTAAACTTGATTTCATCATATCTCGGATAGTCAAAACCTGGTCAACATCTCCACCACTATCTCCTCTCAAAATCCTAGCTCTCGTCTCTCTCTATAATTTTGTTTATCTAGAATAAATCATGAAATATGAGAGCTCCTTGGGTTTTAGGTTTCTCTTATAGAGAAATTGAGGTGCTTGGGTCAATTGCAGATTGACCCTACTTATACTTAACTTTTATTTCAGTAGAATTGTATGTCATTAAAATGTTATTGTAAATCGTTTACTTCAGAGGTCAACACAACTAAAAAATTATGAAAATTTATCATGTTGTATGTCATTCTACAACACCTATAAAAGTTTCATTTAATTAGGGACTTCCAATAAATAACTAAAAATCAAATACTATGCTACTGAATAGTTGTCTACAACATGGTCAGTCGAAGTATTGTTCGACCGAGAACCATACTCAAAGAATATCCAATTATTCTGATTTTTTCAATAACATGAATGATTGAATTATCCCTAACATATACAAATTTCATGTAAATCCAATTTAGATAGAAAATATGAAAAATCATTTACCATACTGCTATACCTATAAAAAATTGTATCTATATACTATTAAAACTCTAATGTTGGTGATTGGGGTTTACACATGTCAAACTATAATCCTTAAAAGTAAAATCATTATTAGAGTTCCCTCTTAGGCTCAAAGCGTCATAATTGAAATTTCATCATCAATGAATTTTAAGCGATGATCAATATAATTAAAAATGTAATCATCCAGGTAAACCCTAGTTTAATAATTAAGCTCAGATGGGGTCATAATAGAAAACCTCACAACAATAAGGATGAAATCACCCACACTAAAACACATGTATAAAGACAACCTTCACATCAATGAACTATACATTTTACTCCGGAGGCAAGTCTGACAAAAATGAGTTTTGGTCCCATTTGCAAGCCCACCTCAAAAATCCAAGGTACAAATCATCAAATTGTAGTGCCCACTATTCGGGAAATCGGTCCGTGCGGGCGCATATACTCCCGCTTATGCCTATTCAATCACCCTACCACACCACATATTGCTAATCAGTCCACTAAGCGGTCCTGGACTGCATATACTCCCGCTTGACCGATTAAGCGGTTGATTAAACTCGTATTTTTGAAAAGGCAAAAACTTACATCCATGCATTTCAAAGATACATGCATACATATTCATGGGCATTTCATTATATATTAAAACTTAAATATATAGTCATTAATTTATATGTCTACACTGTAACACAACAATTTTCACATGCTTCTGTACAATTATATGAGTATCTTTTGACATATTCACATGTATAAGCACATATATATTGACCAACATATACAAACACATATTAGTATATGTATATATACATTTTTATTTATTTGCATTTATGCACATGCTCTACACATTCTCACATTGATATACATTTGTTTTAATATTTGTACATTTATTACAAGCAAATTTGATGACATATATAAGTATATCATACATGCATATTAATATGTTTATATGTAGTTATATATAAGTGCCTAATCTATATATATATATATTTATTTATGGTCTCAACATATCATTTAATATATAATTAGTTTATTTAAAGGAAAAAATCCAAAACTGCATATACTCCCGTATATACTCCCGCATACCACATATACTCTAATAGGTACCCTCTCTGCCCGTACACTGAATACCACTTTCCTGAACAACGGTAGTGCAAAAGCATGCATCGCAAGTTCGTTAAAATCACCTTAAACTCATTCTTGAATTGAGGGTTCTAGTTGGTAATCATTCTAGTTGTTTCATTACTTTCTCGATCATGACCTAGTCTAGTTGATCATTCATATTTGGTGAAAAGATAAGATAATGCCTTCATCTTGTCATATGTATAAGTCTTTGATCATGATCTCAGTTCCATATTCTAACTTGTGATAGATTCACATAAGGGTCCCTCTACTTGGGATGACAAACAAAACCTACAGTTCCAACCGCATTTGAATACCTATATTTTACTTTGTTCATAGGGGATGTTAAGATTCTATCTGAACTTGTAAACTTGATCATGTCATATTCATTTATCACAATCCAAATATTGAATGAAAACATAGCTTTACACAACCTGAATGTCAAAGACTATACATTAAGAATAGTTTGCATGAGTGGACATTGAAAGAAATCCAAGTGCCAATGTAGGCATGAACCCTACGTATTAAGCATGAGAGGTGAACTTATCAAAGTAATTTACACCTTCGAATACCAAGATGTGTTGTCCAAATGGGTGTGGTCTC
This sequence comes from Alisma plantago-aquatica, assembly GCA_963693085.1. Taxonomy (NCBI): domain Eukaryota; kingdom Viridiplantae; phylum Streptophyta; class Magnoliopsida; order Alismatales; family Alismataceae; genus Alisma; species Alisma plantago-aquatica. Next base: position 802,031,762 of record OY856411.1, read on the forward strand.
AAGCAATTATATTCCTTATTCACCTTTTCATCCCATGTTTATTCATGATCCATAGATCCATTAACCCTTCCATGTTTATTTCAAAAGCAATAATCTCGTGGGTCACAATCTCATACATACAAAAAAATGTTTTCCTAAAAAAATATGTACATTCATTTTTTTACCAATTCCAGCAAGCCTTACAACAACCAACTTTCACCCACACCATCAGAAATACAATCTATGTGAATGAAAATTGCACAATATAAATAATAAACTCACCCACACCTAAACACATGTATAAAGGAAACCCTCACAATTCTAACTTTATCTTGTACTCACACATGGGTAATCTTATCAAGATGACTCTCACAACAATGGGATGTGGTCCCACTTACAATCCCACATCAAAAACCTAGCTACAAAGAAACATTGTATAGTTCTAAAACATGCATCACAAGTTCGTCGACATCACCTCTAACTAGTTCTTGAATTGTGGGTTCTAATATGCTAATCATTTTAGCTGTTTTATTACATACTTGATCATGATTAGTCAAGTTGATCATTCTTTTTTGATGATTACATAAAATAATGTTACCATCTAGTCATATGTAAATCTCTTTAATTTATCTTAGATCTTACGATGGATATGTCTCTAGTGGATTGATCTTAAGCTATTATGATCTACCTAATATACATAAGATTGACTACTTGATTGAGAAATTAATGTGATCCCTTTGATATTTCTTGACTCGACACAATCATAGTTTCATCTGACATGTTTCTCAACCTATCCTTAAATCAAATATTTATAGACCCACAATATGTTGTCCCCATCGCCCAAGATGGATATTTAGTGTTGGAGATTTTGAGGTGATTGAGATCTTCAACCATTAGAGTACTTAGGGACGATCATATAATGTTCCATTGTCATCTTAAGCCCTCAATGATCAACCAACCTTTAAGTTCTTTTCTCTTCTTTGTTTTACTTTCTTAACCTAAAATCCATTAAACAAAATCAAATCATATTTTGAACTCGATGATACATGATCAAATAATAGGGAGTGTCTAACACCTACCCTAACTGCAATATGTTTTCCTTTCTTAGTTTTATGGGCATATTTTTCATGCTTATCTACCCTTAAGTAGAGTCATATCTATCCTTTTGTGTTTTTTCACAAATACACACATTGATCTACAATTTTCTTTGAAAATATAGTGGAAACTAATCCTTATCTTTGTATATTATTTTATATCTTCTAGTTTAATGCCAAATGTGGGAAGTTTCATTTTTGATTGGTAACACGATTTGGGAAATATGTTGGGGGCTTAGTCAAATGTAAATTTCTTTCCATGTTCTGTTGAGTTTTTGAGCTTGCCATTTATTTTCTCTTTTTTCTTTATTTAATTATTGGGGTGTCTTTGTTTTCCTCTAAAATTGAAAACTAACAAGTAAACTTTCCCTTCCTTGAAAGTTGTTACATTATCCTCATCTCATGATTACTTACTTGAATGATACAACAATAGTTTTTTGGATGGGGTGGTAAAATTACATGTCCAGATTGTGATTCTTGGTAAAATTTACATGCTTTCTCTTTCCTTTAAGATTGACCTCAAAAACATAAAACATCTTCACTCACACATTAAGGCCAGGATGCTGAAAATAAATTTTGACAACTCACTTACAAGTCTTCAATTTTCCAACTTTCTGACACCCCCACATATGTCAAAAGATTGTCAAAATTAAAATCTCACGTATAAGGAATGCTCTAAATATGGATCTTTACACACCTTGTGGTAAAAGATGTCTACATTTTGTATTACCATTCAAATTATAAGAAAATATACAAAGCTTACTTAAACATTGGACCCGATGTCATCTTGTATGTCAATCAAATTTCTAGTTACCCTTGGTGACCTACATGAAGACTATCAAAATCTACTCAAATCCCTTTCCTTCCAATATTATAACTTCCAAATATATTCTAAATCTAGATATATATCAACATTTTTCCTAAATTAGACAAAACATATACCCATGATCTATTTCCCTTTCCTTCTCTCTAAGAGAAGATGAAAGGATGTTGAAACTGATCAAACTAGGGTTCCTTATAACAAACTTTACTTTGATTTTATCTATAGAAGGCTATCAAAATTTGTTTATGAACTCTTTATATTGACCACCCCATCTATGGAAAAAGGCTAATTAATCTATAATAACCCCTCAAAGAACCTTATCAGATCATGTTCAAATTTTCACCACATCAATGTTTTGCTAAAGGCTTCTCAATTCAAATGGATCCTTTCACGTGTCTAGGCCACTTCAACTTCAAAACATCTTCAAATCATGTTGAAAGTTTGTAATTATGGTTAGTCTCTCTAGTATCCGGTTCAATTTTCTCAACATGATTTGATGTATGTAGGCTGCCTAATGTTGGAATCATGTTTCTAAGCTATGTGCTCATAATCTAACCACATAAAGTGTTGGTTCATGTCCTTGATTCTACCCAACTATGTGTTAATTGATGTATAAGTAAGATACATATATGTACAAGTCTAGTCCTTCTTACAAGCCTATAAACTCATACTAAGCATCCAAAGTACTTATACGTATGCTCACACTCAATTTTTCTCTTAAACCCAATTGTTACATTGACATAATTTATGCCATGATGACTACAAGCTCAATAAACCTTTGAGCTTGACTTATGAATCATACAATATAAACCCTTGTACCTTAAGTTTAATTATAAGGATGCAACTTTTCAACCTGACAACAAACCCTAATTCCACCTAAACCTCAACTTGTACAAAGCAATGAATTTTGATTCAAGAGGATTCTACAACCAGTTCAAACTCAATCCAATAGTTTGATTCGGTATCACACAAATATCTATGGTCATGGTCTGTAAATTTAAAGTAGAAAATTTGGTTCCTATACAATGACCTTAAACTAGTTCATATCATCACTCATTGGGCCCTTACTTATCGTCTTGTCCTTTGACACTAAGCAACCCATTTTTATCTATCTCGAAATGATTAGTGATCTCATAATCCATCTTACTTATAAAGGAAAAACTAGACTGTCATTTTGTTGTGCATAGATCTTAGAAACCAAGGTCGGAAGGACATAACCTCCCCTTGATACTTTAGCCACCTGGTAGGGACAATAGTGGGTGAAGAAGGATATAGAGTCAAATGGACCATCCTTACCTATGTCCAGTTGAGACTATATCAGGAAAGGGAATCCTAATATTCACATCACATAAGAGAGATAACAACCCATTTTATTGATCTTGAACCATCACATAACTAGATACATATGATATATAATAAAAGATTGTATCAAAAGAATCTTACTACTCCTGCTTCCTCAAGGTTATTCATGATTCACCCCCTTTATAAACAAGGGTAAGATTTTGTAATATACCATGACCCTCGTGTAGGGAAATACAACATCATGTAGGCAGCAAAAACAAAAATTTTACTGACATATTTCCCATTAACCAGCAGATCGTGTCAATAACTATGCAATGGGAAGGATGGTCTCATGACGATATACCTGGTCCTGGAGAAAGTCCAGTGGCAATCCTCGTCGATGTAGATGTGCACTCTATCTTAGATGATGTCTCTGTAGCTCCTAGTCACACTCGAAGTCACACTCAAACTTGTCTGATTGCTCCTCCACTAATAGTAGACTCTAACAACTACTACAACGGCTCCTCAGATCTCGCCACTAACTGCGAGTTGATGTTGCCCTCCTAGCAGCAACCAATAGACTCCTACCTCTATAGTAGTCCACATAGATCAACTAGAAAGCATGTCTTCATTTAGGAATGGATAGGAAAGAGTTGTCCCTCCTGTTGTTGTACTAGTCACCAACATGCTCTCCCAAAACAAAGATCCTCAGTTGTTTCTCTCCCATGGCTATCCCTCCCGAGTCAGGTAGGACTTGCCTGGGCTCTCCTGGTTACCACAACCAGAGAAGACAACAATTGTCAAAACAACTAATTCTTAATTGTTTGTGTAGTATTTGTGTTCTGGGAAGCCCCCAATACCCCTCTGTATATATAGGAGGGGTTAGGGTCAAGGTTCCCAGTCCCCAGACAATGCAACACTAAATTGGGAGTGGAAAGGACAAGAAGATCTTGAATTTTCACAACTTTTTTGGAAGTTTCAAATCCTACATGTGACAAAACAGTCATCTCGCCCAGTGAGACAGTCATTTCCTAAGAGAAATGGTCATTTAAATAAGAAAAACGGCTGTTTCGCACCTTCCAGTTCTACACATATGTTGGAAATTGAATTTGAATTAGTACTCAACTTGATGTACCCCCGAAAAGGGTGTTTTATGCAAGTGAGACGGGCGTCTCACACCAAACCAAATGGCCATTTGGTGTAACTAATATGGGCCTATTGCACTGAACAACCATTTTGCAAGTGAGACAGGCGTCTTGTAGCCCAAGTCAGGCAAAATTCCAACCAATGTACAATACAATTAGTGTGACACTCCAAACGACACTCTAACACTTCAATCGATCATCTGGTAGTCTAGTCAACTGATCCGTTGAGTGAATTGAAATACCTAAACACTTTAGTAATCAATTCAATTATCATTCAAGATCAAACTCCTCTTCTAGATGAGTTCCTATGTGTGTGACCTTATAGGTCCCATATCACATTGGCAGTGAATGTCTATAAGTATCTTATGACATTACAGGCAAAGAGTGGTGCCTAGTTGCATGTCATTGCTACCCAAGTGAAATGGAATGTTGGGGAGAAACTTCAACCAACAATCTGTGTATGGTGTTATAGTGTTTGTATAGTTCCTTTGTCACTGATATCTAGATTGAACTAGAGGCATGAATAGTCATCCTCATTATTATTCAATCTTGTTTCTTAAACCAGAGAAGGCTGCATGAAATATATTTAAGCTCAATATAACATATTGACTCACACACATATGGCCAATCTTTTCTCAGTCTTTCTAGTAAGAGGCCTTGGATATTACACTCCTATTGGAGGGAAAAATCCCATATCTATCACTCACAATCATACCCCATGTGTCAAAGTTACCCAATCATCACTGTTATAACAACACATGTTTCAAGACTACGTTTGATGATGTCAAAGTGTACCCAACAACATGTGATGAGTGTAGTGATTTCAAGTCTAAGAACCACAACCACCACCATCACTGTGAGACCTGACTATGACTTCCATGATGATGGCTTCCATGTGTTAGTCTCACGGTGGGTCTGTCTGATATTGTTCCCTAACATGTATCTATGTGCTTGGTTTGATATTGTCATATCATGACTAATGAGATTTAGTCATCAACCAACTCACACTCTGATCAAATGTGTTATTATTGTCTATCTACCTTCCACAATAACAACCAATCAGGGACATAATGAGAATGTATACACTCTTAACATCCGTATGATCTCATTCTTCCAAGTCACATACTTGAAGGCATACATCATTGAATAATATTATTGTTATGTAATTCAGTATCTCATAACTGAATATTCAAAATAAATCAGAAGCTTGCCTTTATTATTATCAAATAAGGTATCTAATGTCATACCACAATCATCATATGATTGGCTCTTTGAGCATACATACCAACAAACTCCCACTTGCACTTAGAGCCAATCACCCACAGATCTCATCCTGAGTGACCTAACATGACCTTCATGCTTCTACTGCGTAAGTGCTTTTATAACGGGTTTAGCAACTTTTGATTTAAGTCAGTATTTTTCAATTTTCACATCTCTTCACTATATGAGGAGATGGAAGTGTCGTAGTATGCTATCTGAGATTCCCAACCTAACTAGTAGCTCCATTGTTGTGATCAATATTTCTACTATGTCATCAATGGCTTGGAACCTCACATAAGTTCACCCATATGAACTTCATGATCCATACAATATCCTCTATTGTTATTATAGCATAGAGATACTTGACTTATTTTTTAGATTTGAACAACAATCATTAGCTCAAAACTCTTTCTAGCTTACAGTTTTCATTTAATGTTAAACACCATCACAATCATTTTATTAGTTTGGAAGCTTGCATGGGTGTACCCCTTTACATGCAACTCTTCCTTATTACCATAACAAAGGAACCAATCTTTTAAGTGCTTCACAAGCACATAAGGACGTTCAATATGGTATTCCAATGACTCTTACTGGTATCTGACATATACTCTCTCATCATGTCTTATACATACGATATTGCTAGGTAGGTATATATGTGTCTTCTCATCATGTTAAAACATATGAGATGACTGGATATCCTTTCATCATGTCCAATACATATGAGATTCCCATATATCTTCTCGTCATGTCCAATACATATGAGATAACATGATAAGTACATATAATAGCATTCAAGATAGATCCAATGGCATCTATCATGTGTCCTTGTTCTTCATAAGAACTAGGACACTAGGCTCCTAAGAGATTAGCTCCATGGAACATGGACAAGTTTTCTATCATTGAGTCTTGCATGTTGAACCCTTCAACATCTTACCAATGTATGTGATTTTACTTAGGTCAAGAAACTTTCTAGATCTATCTCTATAGACCTCGATCCCTATCACATAGGATGCTTCACCTAAACCCTTCATATAGAAGGTACCTTCCTTGCAAGGTTTTATCATTTATAGGATAAGGACATTATTCCCCATCATTATGTGGAATATCAATATGCTCCCACTTAATATTTTATAATCACAAATTCTATCTTCATTCTAACTCAAGTCAAACCCTTTGACTATCTTGTCAAATCGAATATTCTAGCTCTAATATGCTTGCTTCAATCCTCAGATTGACCTTTGTAGCTTATATACTTTTGTAACTGTGATATATAAAACCATTAGGTTGTGTCACATACACATCCTCTTAATTATTCTAATTAAGGAATGTTCTTTTAACATCCATATGTCAAATCTCACAGTCATAATAAGATGCAACATCAAGCATGATCTAGATGGATTTAACCATAGTGATTGGTGAAAGGCTTCATCACATTCAACAATTTGAACTAGTTTGAAACTCTTTTGCAGCCAGTTTTACCTTTCCATGTTGGTCTTCTTATAGAGACCCAAATGCAATCAATGAGTTTTACCCCTTCAAGTGGATCCACAAAGGTCATACCTTGTTTGTTTACATGGAGTCCATCATTGATATTATGGCCTAAAGCCATTTCTCATAATTTAGTTCCTCAATAGTTTCTAGGTAGGTAGTTGACTCATCTCTATGATCAACTTACCACCTTCTTGAGTAATCATAATCTTTCAAACTCAAGGCATTCTACTAAAACTATGAGTTTTGTGTTTACATAAGGAACTTGAGTTTCCACAAAAGTTTGTGATTCTCCTTGTTCCTTGTTGTACCTCTTTAGGTTCAATGTTTTCTTGTTTGTCTCAAACATTTCAAGTTCTACTTTCACTCCCACTGATTCCTTTGGAACTAAGTTCCCTTTAGAAATTCAGCCATCCTAGCAACAAACACTTTGTTGTCTGATTGGAATGTAAGTAGTATTCAACAAGATAACATTCAAGTTATTTGTGGATAAAGCCCTTTAAGAAACTATTTTCTTATACAAGCTTTCAATCCTCATCACTATGAAAGACACATTAGGACACTTCCCATGCCATATCTCATATGGTGTCTTTTGAACCATTTTATATGGTACATTGTTTAGTGTAAATCATGTGCCTAAAAGAAATATTAGAAAATATCTAGATTTAATTGATAATCACACCATGACTTAATAGGGTGTGATACCTTCTTTCTGACATATTAGTATGTTTTAGGTGGAGCTCATTATGATACACTATCATGATCTCCCAGAAGGTCCTCAAACTCTTGGTTTAAAATATTTCAACATCGTTCATATCGAGGTATCTTAATACTTTTACCAATTTAGTTATGTACTTCATTTACGATCTCCTTGAACACTTGAAGAGATCCAAACTTGTATTTCATTAAATACAAATTTCAATATCTACTGATCATATCAATAAATATAATGAGGTACTTGTAACTACCTTTAGCATTCATTCTAAAAGGTCTATATACATTAGTGTGTACTAGTCCTAATGGAATAGTCAATCTCCCACTACATCTAGTGAAGATCATTTTTTCATATTGCATAACAAATAAGACATGCATGTATCTATTGGTTCAATAACCAAAAGAGTCTAGATAACCATCATATGGATTCTAGATATGCATTTCTCATTTATGCATTGTAGATGATAGTGCTATAGGTATTCATGTTTGAGTTATAAAGTCATTCAATACATGTGTCATACACATTTTTCTTTACAACTATCAAGTATAGTTTATGAGATAGGGCATCACCATAAAAGATCATAATGTTCTTATCACACAATAGCAATTCACAAATTCTATTATATGCCCACGAATGACAACCTTTAACTATAGTGACAGAAACCCTTGCTCCATATAGTTCTAGCTTACTTCTTCTCAGGTCTTGAAGTAAAGATCTAAAACTCTATCTTCTTCCTGATATCCTCTATGAAGAGGATAATTCCTTTCCAATGTCCAAACAAGTGACAATGGTGGCACTTTGTTTTCTTTATCCTTTAAGTGAAAAGGACAGATTCCTTTTACACTTACCCTTCTTCATATATTGAGTGTAGAAGAGTTGGGCTTCAACTTATCCTCAAAACACTTCCTGATCTTGCTTTTACCCTAGGACTCACTTACGTTGATCACCATCAAGGATTTATCCTTGTTCTTCCTTGATTTGGAATCAACATGCCAAGCATGTGATAAACTGACTATATGATTCATGTAACACTTGCATAATCATATTCACAATCAACTCTTAACCTAATATAAATCCAAGTCATTCCACATGTCCAAACATATTGATCACATGGGGTTCTACTGGACCTCCCTTTGTCAATTTGTACTCAATTAGCGCTTTGGAGACATTATACCTGCTTTACATGATTCTTGAGATGTGTTACCATCTTGAGAATGTTCATGTATTCACATTGTTCATGCAACGCATAGTTCATACAACATAGCATATGTATGTTTATGTCTATGGCATCATTGGTATGCTTCCAATAATCATAGATTTAGCCTTAGACCCATTTGGGTCAGGTTCCTCTGGCATTGGTCTATCAAGGACATAGAGCTTTCACTCATTGATGAGAAAATTTCACAAAGTCCTTAACCAAATGTGGAACTTTATCCCATTTTTCACTTCTTGAAGACTGATCAAAATTTGAACGTGTTTTGTGTTTGACATTTGATTCTACAAAGAAATATTACAACTTTTCAAAACATTTTTTATTTGGTTTGATTTGATATTATAATGATATTAATTAGGTCTTTAATTAACTATCACTCCCACTATTTTATTCGAATTGATAGCCCTCAATATCATATAGGAATATTGTAGTGTGTAATATTCTAGTGGGCCAAGATCCATATTTCAATAAGTCATGAGTCAGATTTTGCCGATCACCCACAACCTGACTATTTAGGTAGGCCATCAAGAGAATTGCATCACATGCAACTCTTGTATAGATGATATGCACAACTCTTTGCCATGATCATCTACATGCCTCTGGGCTTGGGCCCTCCAAGTCACCAGTTAAGCCTGACCCAATATCCAATACACTAGATACGCACCATGCTTTGTGCACATATACATATCTACCATGACACTTCCATGAATAGACAACTATAATAACCTATACTCAAATTACTTCACACCTCGACAAGTTTTACACTCAATTATTCTCAATAACCTTCCTTGCTTTCTATTTGATGGATATGAGTCAGAATGTATGCAAGTAAATGCTTCAGAACTAATTAAATTTTGCAATGTACTTTATTTAACTATGTTAAGGTTTTGTTACACCATGGATATGTAACTCCATTAGTCCTCATTATGAGTCTCATTCTATCCTAACTTCAACTTCATGTTGTGGGGCTTGATATCATGGTTCAAGCACATCCTTCCTTGCCCAATTTGGAAATTCCATGAGGGAATATGGACCTATTTTGTAACATCCCTGACCTGGGTTATGAACTAACCCTAGGTGTTTTGCTTAATTATGTAATTAGATACTTGTGATTATCTTTTGGTATGTAATTAAAGCTTCATAGGAACATACTTTTGAACAATATTATAATATTGTTTTGTAATACAAGGACTTATGTGCAAATTACCCAATTAAAAGGGGTTAACTTGCAAATTGCACATGTTAAGATGTTCCTTTGGTTTTGAGACATAATAAGAATGAATATGATGAAGTATGATGGATTCTCCAAGTTTGGGCACCAAGATGCAACTTGTGGAGCAATCCTTGTACTTAAAACTCTAGTTTTGGTGTAAAGTGCAATTTACCCAAAATATGGGGTGCAACTTGTAAAATACACCTTCTAGAGTATCTTTTATGACTCTTGGCATCATTTAGAGTAATAATGATGAAGAGGGAACTTCAATTGAATAATCAAATAAGAAGGAAAACCCTTGTAATTAAATAATCAAGTTATAAGCCTAATAACCCTTCTATATGTGCAACTTAGTAAGAAGTTGTCCTTCTTCACCTTTAAACCTTGGGTTTAAGATGATTTTTGCTTAAGTATGGAAGGGAGAAACGTGTCTTAGAAGAAGGAAAGGACCTAGATGAGAAATGGAGAAACAAGTTGTCCTTATGTTGGAATTTCACCGAAAGTATATATACACCTTTTCTCACTTAGCAAGGATCGTTTCCTTCACTTCCCTTCTTATCCCCTTGCTTAGACCTACTTAGGACAGATATCTGGATAAGAGGAGAACGGCCAAGCAGTTCTATGTAAGCTTTGATCATCATCTTGCTCGAATTCATGGAGGAAATCATGTTGCAAGGTTGGTTCTATGGTCTTTCTTACTTAGTTCTTCTTTCTAGCCATCCTTTCCAACCAATTCTTGAAGAAGGAACCTTGTACGACCTGTGGAGCTCAATCCACCATTAAATATTCAAAGCTTGGAGCTCTAGAGCTGGTTCTAAGGCGGGTTTTATAACTCTAAACCCTTAAACGTTGTTATGCACCTTTCTTTCTTGCAAAAGTAGCTTGTTCTTCTTTCCCCCATCCTTCCTTGATTTCTTGCAACTAAAACCATGAAGAACAGACTTAGATCTGGAGGTATAAGAATATGGGTGTGATTACCAATGCTACTTTAGCAAATGGTCTTGCCCCCCCCCCCCCTTTTTGGCCAAACGGTTTGCTAAACCGTTTGAAGGGCAAACGGTTTCCCAAGGTCGGTTGGAGAAAACGGTCTCCAAGACCGTTTGGTTGAGTTTAACAAGGGTTGACCGTTTGAGATTTCTGTTCATAATTATGGTGGTTGATAACCCTCCAGTTTTGAGGGATTAACTCCCAAGGAATCATGAGTTGAAGGCTAATCAATTAGGCAAACCTAATTGGATTAAGTGCTGATTTGTCAGCTTGATTAATTGAACATTTTGGGAAAACGGTTTCAAAACCGTTTGAGGGCGTTGACCGTTTGAGATTCCTGTTCATAATTATGTTGGTTAATAACTCACCAAATTTTATAGGTTAATTCCAAAGGAATCATGAGTTGAAGGCTAATCAATTAGGTAAACCCTAATTGGATTAAGTGCTGACTTTCAACTTGATTGATTTGACTTTTTTGGTTTTCTTGCCCAAACGGTTTCAAAACCGTTTGGGGATCTCCCAAACGGTCTCAAGACCGTTTAGGGGTCACCCAAGACCGTTTGAAGGTCTAGGATCAAGTATGTATATGTGTTTGAATATTCAAAGATGTGGTATGAACCCTAATCGGCTAAGTACTGATTTTGCAAGTGATGAGTTGATTGTTTTGGGTTGATTGGCCTAAACGGTTTCAAAACCATTTGGGGATCACTCAAACGGTCTCAAGACCGTTTGGGGATCACCCAAGACCGTTTGGAGGTCTGGGGTTAAGTATAGTTGACCAATTGAAGGTCCAAAGGTACAAAATTACAAAGCAATCAATTGCTGATTTGATGATCAACTCAATAGCTCAAACCCTAGTGATTTTTTTTCACTAGAATCCAAGGGTTGGGTGAGACAAACGGTCTCAAGACCGTTTGGAACTCATTCAAATGGTCTCAAGACCATTTGGAGGTCACCCAAGACCGTTTGGACGTCTAGGGGTGAGTATGGTTAAGCAATTGATGATCCAATGATACTAAGTTGGAGTGTAATCAATTGTTGTTTTGGTGATCAATCCAATGATCCAAACCTTAATTGGTTGACTTGGATTTTGATGATATGATGGGAAAACGGTCTCAAGACCGTTTGGAGGTCATCCAAACAATCCCAAGACCGTTTGGGGTCAGGTCATGTCCCAATTGAATGATGGTTCAATGGGTTCAAATCAATTAGACCCACATTGAAATATGTTGAAGGGTTATTGATTCCAAACCCTAATTAAATTGATTTAAACCCTAATTGATGGTCAATTGAGGGTCAATTGAGGGTCAAATCAGTTGAAGGTTGACCTATTAAACTCAATTGAGGTATGAGTATAGGTCCAATTGATGATTGGTTCCATGAATTCAATGATTGAAGTAATCAACATTGGAAACCCTAATTCAATTGGATACCTTATGTAATGGAGGTCCAATGTGATTGAATCTTTGGGAATTAAGATGATGAATGTTCTATTGATCCAATGATGATTAGTAATGACAAACAATGAAGGCACAAAGGTTGAAACCCTAATAGTACCTAAGTGACTAGTACCAATTAAAGAGAGAATTCTTAATTGTTTATAGGATTAATAGCTTGATACACTATGTTAACCATAGTAGTATGTACTTGATTGAAGGGTTGATATAACCTAATAAAGTTGAAAGAATGAAAGATTATAATACATATATATACAAATATGAATCATGTAATGATCTTCTGTAGCACGACCATGTAAGGGAGCACAACCGTGGTAGCCTTAACTTGCACGACCGTGCAAGGGAGCACGCCCGTGGTAGCCTTACTTTGCACGACCGTGTAAGGTGGCACGACCGTGGTGTCCTATAAAAAAATTGAAAAGTTTTGGTATTGTGCTGACATTGTTATATATGCATGTCCTTATTTGTATAAGTCATACAGGTTGATATTATGAGGTGATCATAGCCAGGTAAGAGTTATGATGTCATATTCCTAGAAAACAATTATAAGCTTTTAGAGTAATGATATGTGAAAAGTATATACATTGCTTCAATCAAGGTCATGTTGTTAGATGACTTGATGCTTATATGTCACTTGGTAGCAAGTGTTATGATAATCGGAGGGTTTGAATAACCATGTTCCTGAATCATATGATGAGATGGTTAAGAATTAATATCCATATGATAACTGATATGAGTTAAACTTGATACATTTAGTATTCTTCTTTTATAGTAGTGTTTTTATGATTAATGATTGAGAACATGCTTGATGCTAAAATAATGCTAAAATGTACCTAAATAATCAAGTATAATCATATCATGTAGAGCCTTGATCATAGATCCATCATTGTCAGAGGCCAAATGATGGTGAAACAGGTTTTCCTAAGGGGACTCCTGGATCACATACTTTTGAGTATGTGGGGGATTATGGACACGAATATCCTTACGTCCTAGTGTATGAATTGATGTAGATGTATCTTAAATCTATCAACCATTCACTATATGTTTATGTCGGGATGATGTATCACTAATCTCCTGAGGGAATCTTTAATACCACATCGATGAGAGATAAACAAGAGATCTTTCGATGATGAAGAGAGTACAGAACGCCACTGTGACTCTAATAGCGAAGTGCCAGAATACCTTGGTAAGCTATTTTAGCAGAGACACGAGATGTCCTGCATGTTGATCCTCACACTGACTGAGGAAGATGATGTCATAAGAATCTGACTCTTTTGATGTCCTATGCATGATACCGATGCGACTTAGTAGTGATCGGTTGGAGTATGAGCGACATACCTCATCTCCGTAGGGCATAATAATGATTGAAAATCATAATCATCCGTGTAGCATAACTTCTTAGGTTGAACTATGAGAAACAATGATTGATGTTACATTGTTTATAAAGGCTCTAGTCAAGTAACTAGTATACATGTTCTTCATATTCCTTATTGATATGATTGCTTAAGTAAATGTTGTCTTACTTAATACCAAATCTATTATTGAATGCCTTGAAGATTATATTGCTTATGTTAATCCTTTATTGTTATAACAAAGCTTCTGGCGGAGAGTTATAACTCTCACTGGGATGATTATTCAAATTGTCTCACCCCCGTGGGATTCAACTTTTTAGGTGGATGTCGAGGATGGAGGAACCAATCTGAGGGTGGGCAGTATCAGCAGGAGCAACACCAGGGGCAACAATGAATCTCAAGTGGAGATACTGAGTGCCATGTCTTATAGATAGTATGTCTTATGTCGTCTCTGTACTCTCAGGTCCTAGGAGTCAGTAGGTTTGAGGTTTTTGGCTTAGTGCCTCGAGATTTTGTATCTTGCCTTCTTCAGATAATAAGGCAATGGATGTATGTAATCACAGAGATGTAATGTCAAGCTATGATGTAAACAGTTTACCTTGTTTTCTTATAAAGGAGTTATGGTTTAAAGTTCTCTTTCCAAAAAGTTTTAAAATTTAGTGATTTTTCAGTATTCCGCTACTAATAATTTGCTTCCGCATTAGTTAATCTCGTTTTCCGCGACGAGTCATCTCAGTTTAGTGGTAACAGAGCTCTAGGTTCGCTGAGTCTATAGAGACATAGGACTTAGGATGTCGAGTCTATTCTTAGTGTTTTCTAGTATATCTAATAGTGTGTTCTGCTCCTCAGGAGAAGAAGATAAATTAAGGATGTCTGGACCACATGAGGAATATGTGGCAGAGAGTAGCGTTGCTGCACTATGAGAAGGTGCAAGGAACCATGAGATAGAACAACATGTACCTGAGCCACCCCAGTTCAATCCAACTGACATGGGGAATCCAGCCGTCCAGACCATGTTTGGGCAGTTTGTGATTGCCATGACACACATAACAGATAGGATGCCCATGCCTGCACCTAGGGCACCTACCCAACCTGAAGGACAAGGAATCGGTAAGACGTTTGAACGACTTCTCCGAGTTGGAGCAACCGAGTACTTTGGAACGGCTGATCCCGCAGATGCCGACCTATGGTTGACCGAACTAGAGAAAGCTTTTAGAATCCTAAACATTCCAGAAGCTGAGAAGGTTAGACATGCTGTCTATCTTCTCAAAGGGAGTGCTGGTCACTGGTGGACCATGGAAGAGTAGAAGAGGCCTGGTGTGGAGGTTGTATGGGAAGTCTTCCGATGGGAATTTATCAATAGATATTTCCCTAAGACGTTCCTGGACGAGAAAATCTCTCAGTTCGAGAGGTTAAGGCAAGGTCTGATGAACATTAGCGAGTACGAGGCTAAGTTCATGGAGTTGTTACGGTTCTGTCCGCATATGGCTGCTACAGATGAAGAAAGGATCAGGCGGTTCGAGAAAGGGTTGAACGCTGAGTTGACTACTCCTGTGTCTACCCTAAGAGAACCGGGAGAGGTTTTCTACCTTTGTTGAGTCAGTCCGAAGGATAGAGAGGTCCGTAGCAGAGAAGAGGCAAACCCATAAGAGATATCCTCAGTTCTAGGGATCTTCATCCAGAGACTTCAAGAAGCCTAGATTTTCTGCGCCTATACCACCACCACCTAGACCTAGTGCTCAGACACAATGGACACTGAGTAGAGGTAGAGGATGAAGCCTACCACTACAAGGGGCTCGCAGTTCAGCATCTATGTCGGTTACAGGGCCACCCAGACCACAACAACAAGATAGAAGTTGTTATATATGTGGGAAGATGGGACATCTGATGAAAGACTGTAGAGCTAGACCAGCAAGTGTAACCCAACCACAGAGTCAGGGTCAGCAAGGATCTCAGAGAAGACAGTTTCCAAGAGGAGCTAGAGGACGTGGACAAGCGTCCCAAGCTGGATCGTCAGCACCGAATCAACCGCAAGCAACAACAAGATTCTATGCAATGAATTCACCTGATGCAGTGATCAACCCTCAGGTTGTGGTAGGTCAGATGAAGTTGTTATATTCTGATATGTCTACATCCTACATTGTACCTATTTTGATTGATCTGGGTGCTACACACTCCTTTATCACTCGAAGGATGATTCGTAACTGCAATATGACAGTTAGTCATAGAACAGATAGTCTGTTTCTAGAGACTCCGTTGAGAGGGTCTGCTGTGTTACAGGAGGTATGCTCTTCCTGCATCCTTTTCTTTTCTGAACACCACATTCAAGTGGATCTTATACCACTTGAGATGCAAGGATTTGGCATAATCCTTGGGATGGATACCTTGGAAAGGTATAAGGTTGTTTTGGATTGTGAATCTAAGCAAGCTGTGTTTGCTAATGAAAGTGACACGTGCATCTTTCAAGGAGAGAGAAAGATTCTACCCACCTATCTCATGTCAGCTATGGTTGCTGAGAAGATGATGAGGCAAGGATGTTCCACATTCTTAGCCCATGTGGTAGATACTACCATGGAAAGTCCTAACCCTGTTGAAGTTCCTGTAGTCAGGGAATTTGAAGATGTATTTCCTGAAGAACTTCCAGGTGTACCACCGCCTCGAGAAATTGATTTTGAAATTAATTTGATCCCAGACACACAACCTATAGTACAAACACCATATAGGATGGCGCCTGCTGAGATGGCAGAAATCAAGAAACAGCTACAGGAGTTGCTTGAGAAGGGTTTCATCTGACTGAGTACTTCGCCTTGGGGTGCTCTAGTGCTCTTTGTTAAAAAGAAAGATGGATCAATGCAGTTATGCATTGATTACAGACAGTTAAATAAAGTAACAATAAAGAATAAGTATCCTCTACCGAGGATTGATGATCTTTTTGACCAGTTGCGCGGTGCAACTATCTTCTCAAAGATAGATTTGAGATCGGGATATCATCAACTCCGTATTAAGGACAGTGACATACCCAAGTCTGCCTTTAGAATGAGGTATGGTCACTATGAGTTCACAGTTATGTCATTTGGACTAACTAATGCACCAGATGCATTTATGGAACTCATGAATAGAATCTTCCGACCTTTCCTCGATCAGTGTGTTGTTGTCTTTATAGATGACATTCTGATCTATAGTAGAGATGCTCAGCAGCATGAACAACATCTTCGTCAGGCTCTAACTTTACTAGGAGAACATAAGCTATAGACTAAGTTTAGCAAGTGTGAGTTATGGTTACCAGAAGTATCTTTCCTTGGACACGTGATATCTGCCTCGGGTATTCGTGTTGACCCTAAAAAGGTAGAATATGTCCTACAATGGGAACAGCCGAAGACACCGATAGAAATCCGTAGTTTCTTAGGGTTGGCTGGCTATTACCGAAGGTTCATTAACAACTTCAGTTCCATAGCCCTACCTTTGACTAAGTTGACCCGGTAGGATGTTCCTTTTATTTGGAATGATAAGTGTCAGCAATCCTTCCAGTTGCTGAAGGAGAGGTTGACAAGTGCACCTGTACTTGTGTTACCTGAGCAAGGCAAAGGATACATAGTTTTCTGTGATGCCTCCAAGAATGGACTCGGATGTGTGTTGATGCAGGATAAACAAGTGATTTCTTTTGCTTCTCGACAACTTAAGAAACACGAGGAGAATTATCCGATACACGATCTGGAGCTAGCTGTTGTAGTTCATGCCTTGAAGATCTGGAGACACTATCTCTATGGAGAGACATTCCAGATTTTCACTGATCATAAGAACCTTAAGTATATCTTCTCTCAGCATGAACTTAACACGAGGCAACGTCACTGGATGGAGTTAATCAAAGACTACGAGTGTACAATTGATTACCATCGAGAGAAGGCCAATGTAGTTATAGATGCTTTGAGTAGGAAATCAACAACACCAGCCTTAGATAGGGCACAACTAAACTCTTTAGTATGCTCTAGGAGAGACATGCTTATCTCCTTAAGGCAAGACAATGTACAATTGAAGGTGTCATTGTTAGCCGGGTTGTTAGCTGAGATGCATATAAAACCTACTATGAGAGAGCAGATCAAGGAGGCACAACAAGTTGATGTTGCAGTTCAGCATATCAGATCGGAGTTTGGTGATGAGAAACGAGATGGTTTCCATGACTCTAATGACCAAGTAGTCTGTTATCATGGGAGGATGATAGTGCCAGATATGGATAACTTGAGAAAGTTAGTCCTGGAAGAAGCTCATTCTTCGATGTATGCTATGCATCCAGGAAGCACTAAGATGTATTGAAACTTGAAAGATATGTATTGGTGGCCTGGGATGAAGAAGGATGTTGCTGAATTTGTTATGCGGTGTTATGTGTGTCAGCAAGTTAAAGCTGAACACCAGAAGTCAGCAGGGACAATGCAACCATTGCCCATACCACAGTGGAAGTGGGATCACGTAACCATGGACTTTGTTGTTGGCCTACCTAGGACAAGCAAAGGGTATGATTCCATTTGGGTAATAGTTGATAGGTTGACAAAGACAGCACATTTCTTACCTATCAAAACAACCTATTCTGCTGAGAGGCTAGCACATTTATATATTCAGGAGATAGTGCGACTGTACAGAGTTCCAGTCACTATAGTTTCAGACAGGGGTCACCAGTTTACGAGTCATTTTTGGGAATGACTTCATAAAGCTTTAGGCACCCAATTAAGGTTTAGTACGTCCTTTCATCCTCAGACTAATGGACAATCTGAAAGGACTATACAAACCTTGGAACACTTGCTGAGGGCATGTGTTCTCCAGTTTACAGGGAGTTGGGATCTGCACCTAAGCTTGATAGAGTTTGCCTACAACAATAGCTATGAACATAGCATTGACATGGCACCTTATGAAGCTTTGTATGGTAGACGTTGTAGATCACCCCTAAGTTGGTATGAAACCGGTGAATATCAACTGTTAGGTCCTGATCTTGTGCAACAGACCACAGAAAAGATCAAAGTAATACAACAACAGATCAAGACTGCACAGGATAGGCAGAAATCTTATGCTGACAAGCGTCGTAGACCTTTGGAGTTCCAGGTTGGAGATAGAGTGTATCTTAAGGTCTCACCTTGGAAGGGAATTCTGAGGTTTGGAAGGAAAGGGAAGTTAGCTCCTAGGTTTATGGGGCCTTATCCAATCATTGAACGGATTGGAAAAGTAGCCTATAAACTAGAGTTGCCACCAGAGTTACAAAGGTTACACCCCGTGTTTCACATTTCTATGCTGAGGAAATGTCACCCTGATACCAAGTCAGTTCTACAACCTATGGAGGTAGAATTGAATGATGACATATCTTATGAGGAAGGACCAGTGTCAATCCTTGATAAAAGAATTAAAAAGTTGAAAAAGAAAGATATAAGTCTTGTTAAAGTCCTCTGGAATCATTGTGGTGTGAAAGAAGCCACTTGGGAACTAGAGGAAGAGATGAGAAGGAAATACCCTTCTCTTTTCTCTTAATATGTTTTGTTGATTTCGGGGACAAAATCCTTGTAAGGGGTGGATAATTTGTAACATCCCTGACCTAGGTTATGAACTAACCCTAGGTGTTTTGCTTAATTATGTAATTAGATACTTGTGATTATCTTTTGGTATGTAATTAAAGCTTCTGAGGAACGTATAATTCTATTTTTGTCCCTTTTGAACAATGTTATAATATTGTTTTGTAATACAGGGACTTATGTGCAAATTACCCAATTAAAAGGGGTTAACTTGCAAATTGCACATGTTAAGATGTTCCTTTGGTGTTGAGATATCATACTAATGAATATGATGAAGTATGATGGATTCTCCAAGTTTGGACACCAAGATGCAACTTGTGGAGCAATCCTTGTACTTAAAACTCTAGTTTTGGTGTAAAGTGCAATTTACCCAAAATATGGGGTGCAACTTGTAAAATACACCTTCTAGAGTATCTTTTATGACTCTTGGCATCATTTAGAGTAATAATGATGAAGAGGGCACTTCAATTGAATAATCAAATAAGAATGAAAACCCTTATAATTAAATAATCAAGTTATAAGCCTAATAACCCTTCTATATGTGCAACTTAGTAAGAAGTTGGCCTTCTTCACCTTTAGACCTTGGGTTTAAGATGAGTTTTGCTTAAGTATGGAAGGTAGAAACGTGTCTTAGAAGAAGGAGAGGACCTAGATGAGAAATGGAGAAACAAGTTGTCCTTATGTTGGAATTTCACCCAAAGTATATATACACCTTTTCTCACTTAGCAAGGATCGTTTCCTTCACTTCCCTTCTTATCCCCTTGCTTAGACCTACTTAGGACAGATATCTGGATAAGAGGAGAACGGCCAAGCAGTTCTAGGTAAGCTTTGATCATCATCTTGCTCGAATTCATGGAGGAAATCATGTTGCAAGGTTGGTTCTATGGTCTTTCTTACTTAGTTCTTCTTTCTAGCCATCCTTTCCAACCAATTCTTGAAGAAGGAACCTTGTACGACCTGTGGAGCTCAATCCACCATTAAATATTCAAAGCTTGGAGCTCTAGAGCTGGTTCTAAGGCGGGTTTTATAACTCTAAACCCTTAAACGTTGTTATGCACCTTTCTTTCTTGCAAAAGTAGCTTGTTCTTCTTTCCCCCATCCTTCCTTGATTTCTTGCAACTAAAACCATGAAGAACAGACTTAGATCTGGAGGTATAAGAATATGGGCATGATTACCAATGCTACTTTAGCAAATGGTCTTGCCCCCCCCCCTTTTTTGGCCAAACGGTTTGCAAAACCGTTTGGGGCAAACGGTTTGCTAAACCGTTTGAAGGGCAAACGGTTTCCCAAGGTCGGTTGGAGCAAACAATCTCCAAGACCATTTGGTTGAGTTGACAAAGGGTTGAATGTTTGAGATTTCTATTCATAATTATGTTGGTTGATAACCCTCCAGGTTTGAGGGATTAACTTCCAAGGAATCATGAGTTGAAGGCTAATAAATTAGGCAAACCTAATTGGATTAAGTGCTGAATTTTCAGCTTGATTAATTGAACTTTTTGGGCAAACGGTTTCAAAACCATTTGAGGGCGTTGACCAAGCGTTGACCATTTGAGATTCCTGTTCATAATTATGTTGATTAATAACTCACCAAATTTGATAGGTTAATTCCAAAGGAATCATGAATTGAAGGCTAATAAATTAGCCGCATCGATGAGAGATAAACAAGAGATCTTGCGATGACGAAGAGAGTACAGAACGCCACTGTGACTCTAATAGCGAAGTGCCAAAATACCCTGGTAAGCTATTGTAGCAGAGACACGAGATGTCCTGCATGTTGATCCTCACACTGACTGAGGAAGATGAGGTCATAAGAATCTGGCTCTTTTGATGACCTATGTATGATACCGATGCGACTTAGTAGTGATCGGTTGGAGTATGAGCGGCATACCTCATCTCCGCAGGGCATAATAATGATTGAAAATCATAATCAGCCGCGTAGCATAGCTTCTTAGGTTGAACTATGAGAAACAATGATTGATGTTACATTATTTATAAAGGTTCTAGTCAAGTAACTAGTATACATGTTCTTCATATTCCTTATTGATATGATTGCTTAAGTAAATGTTGTCTTACTTAATACCAAATCTATTGTTGAATGCCTTGAAGATTAAATTGCTTATGTTAATCCTTTATTGCGATAACAAAGCTTCTGGTGGAGAGTTATAACTCTCGCTGGGACGATTATTCAAATTGTCTCACCCCCGTGGGATTCGACTTTTTAGGTGGACGTCAAGGACGGAGGAACCAATCCGAGGGTGGGCAGTATCAGTAGCAGCAACACCAGGGACAACAGTGAATCTCAGGTGGAGATACTGAGTGCCAAGTCTTATAGATAGTATGTCTTATGTCATCTATGTACTCTCAGGTCCTAGGAGTCAGTAGGTCTGAGGTTTTTGGCTTAGTGCCTCGAGATTTTGTATCTTGCCTTCTTCAGATAATAAGGCAATGGATGTATGTAATCACATAGATGTAATGTCAAGCTATGATGTAAATAGTTTACCTTGTTTTCTTATAAAGGAGTTATGGTTTAAAGTTCTCTTTCCAAAAAGTTTTAAAATTTAGTGATTTTTCAGTATTCCACTGCTAATAATTCGCTTCCGCATTAGTTAATCTCGTTTTCCACGACGGGTCGTTTCATATTTGAATATAATACCTTATTCCTAAACTTTTTTTTATTTGATTTGGTTTTGGGTTGGCTGGGATCTAGGTCCATGCACCCCACCCTTTTCATTTTCCTTGCCTCCTTATCATCTCTCATGTGTGGTTGTACAGAGATCGGTGCCTCTCATGTTGTGGCTCGAGCTTCTCCTCTTTTCTCTATTTTTTCCCACCTTCCCCTCCCCTTTTGGCCACTTGACCAACTACGACTGGTAGTGGGGGCGCCAATGGGGGAAGGATAAGCATGGCTGACCGCTGCCACCCCCAGCCTTTTTTTTTATAACGAGGAACCCCTCATGGGATCGACTACCATTGGACCCCACCAAGCTAAGGGTAAACCCTAGAACCAGCCACATACTTGGGGGTACCACGACACGCTCAGTAATGTGGGGCCTTTATTGCACCCCGAGGGTTTTCACCTAGAGTCGAACCTGGGTCCCTTCATTGGGGATTGCCGAGCCGCACCACTTGAGCTACCCGCAAGCCTTGAAGCACCCAAAAACCTAACCCAACTCCTCTTATTCCTTCCCCCCTACTTAAGCCCTTCAAAATCCTTAACTCGATGACAAGAACTCTTTCCCACCATGAGAAAGTGTTATCTCTCCCATACCTCGCCATCACCTCACTTATGCCCGTGCCAAGCTTTACAGAAACCAAAGATGAGGTTGAAGATAACCTGTTGGGTTCCCCAGTCGGAAGGGTGTCCTGCCATACAAGCTCTCTCCCTCCTCTCATTCTCTCGAGTCCACTGGTACAACCCGTTGGATCCCTTAGCACCTATGTTGCAAGTCACCTGCTTTGCGCCGCCAGTGGAGGCATGATTTTAAAAACCCTAGCTTTGTCATGGAGATGACCAGAGGGGGCAGTACAACCCTTGTTACCCCTACCCTACTCTCTCCTTTCTCTCTCTCTATTCAACTGGGACTAGTCTTCAGTGGTCTCTAGCCAGCTCGACAACCATGCTTGAGCTATTACAGCAAGCAGTGCGACACTGGCATAGTGTAGATGATGATCGAGCCTGGCGTACAACTACTCCGGGTCATGAATGCCCACCCCCAACTATACCTCTCTTCTCTCGTCTATGGGTCGAAACCCGAACCCACTCCCAGCTTCCAACTAATGATTGTTACGGTCACGAAACGCGGGCGCACTAGAGCCTTATAGGCTGGCCTCTTGGCCTTGTCAATTTTGGTCCACTTAAGGGTAAAGTCTTCCTATAAACTCTTTTCTCGGGTTGCAATTTTAAAATTTCATAACGTTTTGATGGATTAACCAAATGATATGATATTATATACAAACATAGTTAAGCAAACGTTTTCCCTATTTAATATGTACCAAGATCATCATGTGAAGACTTGTTACATGAGGAAACTCCCCTATTGGCTATTGTTCTTCTTTGTAGACTCAATTCAAATGATACAGTGGACCTAGATTTGAATCTTGCACTATTATACTCAAACTCTTGAGTTCTCAATTTGACTTCTCGATTTCTAAAATCTACCCTTACCTTGATCTTGAAAGAAAAGGAATGAAACTTGACCTTGATCTTACAAAATCTTCAAGTATGGTTGCCCTATTTTGACCTTGATGTTTGACTCAAGATCTAGTGATATACGTGTTTATAGTTGATACTCGCCCCATTTGGATATGCTTGCTGGCCCAAACTAATGTGCTAGATAAAGGTGATTGTTGACTTATAGGTCCCCTAATCTAGGTCACATCCCTATTATGACTACCTCTAAATTTTCATCTTATTGATTATTTGGAATTCGAGAGGGCACCCCCTCCAAACGATTATGATTCCTTGACCTAAGTCTCCAATAGGTCAAATACATGACAATATTGATACTCAATCTTGATCATGTTTTGATGACGACCTTGGAATATGATGACATTGACAATAGTTAGTGGTTAAGTTCCTAGAAAGACCTAGGCCTAGATCATTCATCAACCTTGAACACCATAAAAATGAACTCAATATTGATGCCATAAATGTTGAATAATGCTCAAAATGTTGCTCAATTGTTGTATTTGGATGAATGATCACCTTTAGGTCTAAATAGGAATTTAAACCCTAGCTTTGAAATGTTTGGATCTATGACTTTTATGTCCAAACTCGACTCTCGATATTGCATAATGAAATCTTGACTCGTGATGATTGATCTTGGTATTGACTTGACTCCTATGATCACCCTATTTGGATCTCGAGATCACCCTCGACATATGACTAATGACTTTCATGTTCCCAAATCACAAAATTGAAAGGATGACCATGATTATTTGCTCTATTTATGACTTAAGGGTGAGCTCCATGTGGGCTAGGGTGGGACTTTCCATTGATCTTGAGCATGAAATTATGATGTTCAAATATGATCTATGTCACAAATTGTGGAAATATGAATTCTCGGTCATGGATGTATAACTCCACCTAGGCCAATGTAGAATCTAGGACCCAAAAATTCAGGTATGAAAAGTCATTTTGTACTCTTGATTTAAGATCTCTATTTATTTGACCTAATATGTGATCTTTATGAAGGGTGATCTCCCTGATTCAATGATCTATGTGACTATGTTATGATCTTGATACTCAATTGGTTGGTTTGGAATGATAACTAATATCAAAAGTGATGACAATACTTTATTGACAATTTTTGATATGGAATACGAAACTCAATATTGAATGATGAAATGTGCTAATTTTGGGTACAAAATTTCTTTTAAGGTGGGGAGGATGTGATAACCTATCCTCAAATTACTTCACACCTCGACAAGTTTTACACTCAATTATTCTCAATAACCTCCCTTGCTTTCTATCTGATGGATATGAGTCACAATGTATGCAAGTAAATGCATCAGAACTGATTAATTGTTACAATGTACTTTATGTAACTCATGTTAAGGTTTTGTTACACCATGGATATGTAATTCCATTAGTCCTCACTATGAGTCTCATTCTATCCTAAATTCAACTTCATGTTGTGGAGCTTGATATCATGGTTCGAGCACATCCTTACCCAATTTGGAAATTCCATGAGGGAAATGGACCTATTTGAATATAATACCTTATTCCTAAACTTTTTTTTATTTGATTTGGTCTTGGGCCGGATGGAAACTAGGTCCATGCACCCCACCCTTTTCTTTTCCTCGCCTCCTTGTCATCTCTCACGCGTGGTCGTACATAGACCGGTGTCTCTCATGCTGCGGCTTGAGCTTCTCCTCTTTTCTCTATATCTTCCCACCTTCCCCTCCCCTTTTGGTTGCTTGACTAGCTACACCTGGCAGTGGGTGCGCCAATGGGGGAAGGATAAGCATGGTTGGCTGCTGCCACCCCCCAGCCTTGCAACACACAAAAACCTAACCCTACTCTTCCGCTTCCTCCCCCCCACTTAATCCCTTCAAAATCCTTCACTCAACGGCAAGTACTCTTTCCCACCATGCGAACGTGCTATCTCTCACATACCTCACCATCACCTCACTGCTACCCGCGCCAAGCTTTATAGAAATTGCAGCTGAGGTTGAAGATAACTTGTTGGGTCGCCCCAGCCAGACGGGCATCCTGCCACATGATCTCTCTCCCTCTCTCTCATTCTCTCAAGTCCACTAGTCTGACCCGTTGGATCCTAAAGTACCTACATCACAGGTCACCTTCTTCACGCCACCAGTGGAGGTAGGGATTTGAAAACCCTAGCTCCATCATGGAGATGACCGGAGGGGGCAGTATGACCCTTGTTACCCTACCCTATTCTCCCTCCCTCCCTCTCTCTCTCTCTCTGTTTAGGTGGGATGAGTCTTTGGTGGTCTCTAGACAGCTCGACAACCATGCTCGAGCTACTGCAACAAGCAACACAACACTAACATAGCGTAGATGACGATCGAGCCTGGCGCACAACCACTTTGGGTCGCCAACACCCTCCCCAACCGCACCACTCTGCTCCCAACTACGGGTCAATGCCTAAACCCTCTCCCAGCCTCCAACCAGTGGTCATCACGGTCATGAAACACGGGTGCACTAGAGCCTTGCAGGTTGGCCTCTTGGCCTTGTCAATTTCGGCCCACTTAAGGGAAAATCTTCCTATAAACCTTTTTCTTGGGTTGATATTTTAAAACCTCATAACTTTTTGATGGATTAACCAAATGATATGATATTATATATCATTTTGATAGGATAAATACCATCTTTAGAATGAAACTATCACACTACTTATTTTGTCCCTATCTCTCCTATATTGCTATGAATACTTCTCTTATGAGTATAGTGACGATGATGACTCTTTTGCATGTTTTACCTTGTATCCTTATGATCCCTAATTGCATTAATCCCTTAAATAAATAAGTTTTGTTCTCTCTTTCTATGTTATAGGTCTTGGACCATCTAAATGAAGCATAGTTATCATCTTAACCTTCTATGGCTAGCTTTGCTCTAAAAATGGCTCTTTATGTGTTTAATGATGCAAGTGGACCATATATGGAGTTTTGGACCTAATTGCTCATCATGTAATGATTGAATTTTGAAATCAGCTATATTCCTAATGTATGTTCTATGTTTGACTAAGGTCTTATGAACTTTTGCTAAGATGTAACTCATGCGACCTAAGGGACTCACCTTTGTACACTATGATGCCCTACTATGCAATGTTTAGTACTTATAGCCTTGAATCTTTAATACTAATGAAATGGGGATCCTAAGTGATCAAACATATATTTTTAAACCTCAAATCAGTCCCCAAAATGACTTGTAAGACGAATTTCCTTGTAATATCCTCATATGCACTCATGACATAAATGTGACAATTAATGTGATGGTAATGCATGTGTTAATTGTTGGGCCCTAACCTTGATAAATATTGATCCAATGCTATCCATGATATCTTAATCACTCTAAATTAGTAGAATCACCATGTTTGATCTAATCCTATCTTGTTCTACCTATTGCTTCTATAACTTGTAAATGTGACTCTGTTGCGTGAAATGAATATAACATGGCTAATTATGATCTTACATGAATGGACCATGATACTAAGCTAAATTTCATGCCTCCGTTACTATTAAACCAGACTTTGTCTTTATATGGTATTACTCATGATATGGATGTATCATCTAGAACTAAGGTTTTGATGTGACCCTTGAATTATGGTTGATTGATTGCATGCACATATGGAAACTTGGACCTAAGTTGATCTTTTTGAAACCTAGTTCTAGGGAAACATCAACATGAATTATATCATGTTTATCCTAATCAGACCTTGTGATCTAAGACACTATGTTGTTTATGTGTACATCCTAGGTCCATGTTGGATTGGGCCTTCTCTAGGGATCTCACTCAATAATCACAACTTGTACTCTACCCGTAAGGTACGCTTAATCTCTTGACCCTACTATGTTATTGGCTTGCTTGTATCTATGCTCGTATGAATGCTTGGCAAGTTAGTTACTTGTTTGATCTACTAGTTCCCTATGATTAGTATGTTTATTTTGCTTGAAATATGTTGAATAAACCTTGAACATAATTGAACTTGTCCATTATACAAACCTCGTGTACCTGCCTATATTTTTGGGGTAAGGGCACAAGGTTGGGTGTCTTACTTGAGATGTCAAGATAAGGTGGACCATGTTGATAAAAGGGTAGCTAATCTTGAGCACCCTTATGAACTCTTCCAATGGGAATCTGGTCAATTTCCATAATATGTTGTTGAGTATAATGGAAATATACCTAAAATATGCTTTAGATAAAAGAATGTAATTAATTGTTCTTGCCTTTTTTCATCTTATTGCTTATATGATGTTTCTAGCCAAACAACTTTTATAGTATTCTTAAATTGTTTATATTCCCTTTCATAGTGTACTTAATGCTTTAGCATTAATATGTTTTGTTTATTGATTTTGTAGTTTCCAAATGAAGATCCGCTGCACTCAAGACTCTAAGATCATAAATGAAACATCAATGGGGTATACTTGAATCAAGAAAAGGGTAAATATCTTTTATCTCCACATTTGGTATCTTGTTTTATCTTGTGTTACTGCTTTTACATATATATTGTCTATGTGAAATATTCGATCCATTCTTTGATGAGCACCCAACCCCTACTTCCACTGACTCTATAGCCAGTGGGGGTAGGAGGAGGGTAACAAATAGTTCCATGACAACAACGCACCATGCTTTGTGCAAATCTACACTTGGTCTATCAAGCTTTTCATGTGTATTGCCAATGGAAGGCATCTTAGACTTAATATTTAAGTTGATGGAGTTTGTTTGTATAAATACATATACTTTATCCAATCACTACATATATCATATGTATCATATACATGTTATAACCACAAATGAGAACATGTAATAAATAAAACACACAAGCAATGGTTATGACCATACTAATGTAATTCCTTGGAGCCACAAGTAATTACTACCACCTATGGTCCACATCATATTTAACATGTTGTTGGTGAAGATTTGTGCTTGAACTAATCTGGGTTGACCAGTTCAACTCTTGAACTAGTCAACTCGCCTCCTGGTCGCCCAGTTGGGCTCTTCTAAAATGGTCATCTGGTTCTCAGGTCCAAGCACCATCTGGACACCTCCAGTCAATCGGTTGGGCCACCAGTCGATTGGTTTGTCCTACTGTCATCTAGCCTCCTCGGTCCTCCAGTCGATCAGGCCATCTCACAAGCTAGTCATTTCATCTTGTGCAAATCATCATCTCACATCAAAACATATATTAAAACTATTCTATTCCTTTTTACATTTTATATGAGAAAACCTCAAGTTACATTCAAAGGGAAATAGGAAGAAGAGCATTAATCTACATGTGGAAAGGAGAGAGGCTTGGTTTGCTGACCGATTAACAACAAGATTAATAACCACAACCATGCACACAGATATGGGGTGTTGGCCATAACCATGCTTTTCATCCACTATCAAAACTGATTTTATGGTGACACATGTAAATTGCATATATATATACATATATGTTTAGGTTCTTAATGTGGTGATAAGATAGACATGCACATCAACCAGTTTAAATATTTGCATTGCATGCAATAAATAAATACGATAAAACCAAAATCTGATCATATTGTTTATCCTAAAACATAATTAATTAGCATGGCTCTAATACCATTGTAAGGTAATGCAACATTAGGTAGGAAGCAGAAATAAAAAATTTACTGACATATTTTCCATTAACTATGAGATCGTGTCAATAACTATGCAATGGGAAGGATGGTATCATGATGATATACCTGGTCCTAGAGCAAGTCCAGTGACAATCCTCGTTGATGTAGATGCACATTCTGTCTTGGATGATGTCTATGCAGCTACTAGTTACACTGGGGCTCGTCTGACTGCTCCTCCATAGACAGTACACTCTGACAACTGCTATAGTGACTCCTCATATCTCATCATGGAATGCGAGTTGACGTTTCCCTCCTAGTAGCAGCCAAAAGACACTTGCCGCTAGAGTAGTCCACACTGACCAACTTGAACTCCTGTCATCCTACATGAACAGACAGGAAGGAGTTGTCCCTCCCATTATTGTACTAGTCACAAACATGCTCTCCCACAATAATGATCCTCAGATGTTTCTCTCCCATGGCTATCTCTCCCTAGTCGAGTTGGACTTGTCTGGGCTCTTGTGGTTACTACAACCAGAGAGGACAACAATTGTCAGAGCAACTGATTCTCAATTGTCTGTGTACTAGTTGCATTCTGGGAAGCCCCTAGCACCCCTCTATACATAGGAGGGGTTATGGTTAGGGTTTGCAGTCCCAGGACAATGCAGGACTAAAGCGGGAGTGGAAAGGACAAGAAGATCTTGAATTTTCACAACTTTTCTAGAAGTTTCACAACATGAGTGCAATGAAATAGTCATCTCTCCCAACAAGATGGTCGTCTCACGTGAGAGACAACTTTTTTGCTAAGTAAAATGGCCATTTCGCACCACTACAAAAAATATGGTCTTTAACTACAAAAAAAAATTGTAGCGAAAACCCCAAAATTTGTAGCTAAAAGCTTTGGCTACATTTATCCTTACATTTATAATATATAGCTAATACCCGTGTAGCTAATTGTTTAGGCTACATTTTTGAAAGTTGTAGTTAGTTATTCCTCTCGCTACAAATTCATATGTAACCCTAATTGTAGGTAAAAATGTCCTTACACATAAACATGTAGTTTCAATTGTAGCCAAATGTATGACTACAATTCAATTTGTACCTATGATATGTAGGGAGAGATGGCATTGGTTACAATTTGTATTTGTAGTTCATGTATAGAAAAAATTAGCACTTGCTACACATGTAATTATAGCTAGTGTGTAGTAAAAGACACCATGTACTATACATACATATGTAGTGAGAGACATTATGTATCCAGTCAGTCGCTTGCCAATATAGAGTCATTTTCAATAAGAAAAAAGATGAATGTTATTCAAGATCGAGTTGTGCTTACAATGTCACCAATGATACTTTTATTTATATTTGAACAATGAGTACACATGGGGAGGACATTAACCTGACCCCTGTTTTACAATATGTATGGAAAAAAGACACATGTATACAATATCTTCTTCTGACTACATCTATCCACTATAGAGTACAAAGCACAATATAAAGAGGGCTCATCTCCCTTAGTTCCTCCACCTAATTCACAGTGAGTTCAGCAACCCTATGAATCTCATGCACTTTGTAAGCTATATACGTTGTAAGATATTGGATTCCATCTGATCAATATGTATGGAAAAAAGACACATGTATACAATATCTTCTTCTGACTACATCTATCCACTACAGAGTACAAAGCACAATATAAAGAGGGCTCATCTCCCTTAGTTCCTCCACCGAATTCACAGTGAGTTCAGCAACCCTATGAATCTCATGCACTTTGTAAGCTATATACGTTGTAAGCTATTGGATTCCATCTGATCAATCTCCATGCACAGCTCTGTTAGTAGACGTTGGCCACTTGGGATCCTCTGCGCCGCCCTCCTACACAGCCAAGAAGCAGGTTGAAGACCTGTCTCCTAGCTGCAAAAAACTTCATACTTCGTGAGCCCTTTTGGACATGTACAATTGAAACCTCCTGGATAATTAACACATGTCTGAGGTGTGCTTCCAGGTACCAGCGCCCATTTATAATAACAAGGATTGTTCACTTGGTCTATGCAGTCGTCGATGTCTGCAATAACCAATAGTTAGTAACACAATCAGAATTAAGAAAGGAATTTGCGTAGCGTTGGAATGACAACACTAATTGTAAAAGCTGGAATACCTTCGCATCCATTGACAAGGTAGGGATTCCCATGGTAAACGCACGTGTAGTTGCAGATGTATCCGAATCCAGTGTTAGAATCCAGGCACATGCTATGGTTACTCTTGCACGCATATGTGCGGGCAATCTTTTTAGCTACGCTGTAGTTCTCCTTTCCAATTGCCCAGTCTAAAACGGCCTGGAGAACCAATTTCTCCATTGCCGGCCTCTCCATGTCGCTAGTCTTGAAGCTGTAGTTGCTCTTCTCCACTATGAACATGTAGCCGCACTCGCCCGTGTATGAAGTGTCGACGGTGACGTTGGCAGCTGATGTACCATCTTCATTGACAATGCTGAGGCGGCGGGTGGTGGTGGAGTAACCCCAGAGACTGGAGGGGATGGCGACCTGGCAGCAGCCGATCCCAACAAGATCTGCTCAGTCCCAACAAAGTTGTGCCCCAACCTCCTAGCATCTTCCCGAGCCAACATGATAACCTTAATGGCCTTCTCCGTGAACCGCTCGAACATAGCCCTCACAACCCCTCTGCTACCTCTGCCCCTGGGCAGTGAGATAGTAGAAGCAACCACGGACTGAAAGTCCTTGGTGTGCCTTGACAAGAAGTCCACAGCATTTGAGGACCGCAGACCGGAGAAGCTCTGCAACCTTAATGGCTGAGCACCTGCAACGGCCATCATCTTGGGAACACTCCTAGCTCTCCTGGACTCACGCAGTTTGCCGCGACTATCGCTAGTCACTGTCACTGGGAGAATAGCAGATTGTACCAGTGACCTCGCCATGGTTGTAGATTGTAGTGATTTTAGTTGAGCAGCGTAACCTGAAGAAAACAGATGTCGTGTAGATTCAGTGGATGAAAATCCGATTCAAATTGAAAGCGTGATCTTGAAAAACAGAGAACAAATCAGTGAAAGTAATTGACAAAACAAAAATGCCCCACATACATGCCATGATGAATCAACGGCCTTAGAAAGGCCAGTAACGAGTGAAGAGAAACACATAAGATCAATGAAGTATTTGGGCCCATTAACAAATAGCCTCGAATAACTTAATTAATTATATTAAACAGACTAGCTGATTGAAGTATTTGAAATGGCAAGATTGCTGAAGAACAAATCGGATGAGGCTTATCAGTAGTATAGTTATAATATGACAATGGAGAGCCAACCAATCCCGAAAGGTATTTGGGAATGAATCAGATGAAATTCATCCACTCATTCCTAGAATTTCGTCCTTTATATGCTGTTGTGGTGGTTAGGGTGGCTTCAGGGAGCAGCATTGTAAACACAAAATGTTGTCACTAGAGATCAGCACCTTCAGAGGTGCAGTCTTTGTGAACAGATGGTATAGGAACTTTAAGAATTTGTGCAGAACAGAATAGATAATGCAGTTAAAATCAAATGAAATTTTCAATATAAATATTATGCAGAAAATTAGTTTCGCATATAATAATTTAGAAGGAAAGAAACACAGTCATATCAAGAGTGTCCTTGCAATTTTCAGCTGCACCCAGCATCATGTACTAGGTCCAAATGGCCAATGGTGTTATGGTTCGGTCAGCAGGTGGGTGTGAGTCTCAGGATGAGGGTGGGATATACATAAGTGTCACAAATAAAAAATGATACAAGAACTAGAGGTTATTATCAATGTCATCATTATAAATGAAAGCAGTTGTCTTTGTAATAATTGTTCAGATTGATATAGGCCACAGGTGAAATTTCTCGTGTTTGTAGAACATTAACAACAATATAGGATAATATGTGCGAGAAGCACATATACAATAATCCAGTCTAGTTTATAAAAGTCTGTAACTCCTCATCATTATGTAAAATTCAACTGCAATCTTGGAAAATATTTCGGATGTTTCTGTGTACAGATAATCACTCACATGAGGCCTGAACTAATGAGTGTTCTACTATCGCGATCGAATGCAGTTTAATTGTTTTCTAGTAGATCAACAAAAGGTTAAAGATATAGCCTTGAAAGACGCAGAGCAAGAAATTCTAGTGGAGTACAGACTAAAGACTAACATAAATTACAGTAACACTTCCACAAAGAATTTTGGAAGTCATATGAATGAAGCAAAAGATTTTCTGGCAGCTGCGATATCTTCAATTGACATATCAAAGCCTAATAGATCTCATCATCTAGAATCTCGATATCTTCAATTGACATATCTATATATCATTTGGAACTTACTTTCTGGAATCCAAATGCAAAAAAATCTAACTAAAAGAAGACCAACACGAGCAAGAGGGATAAGCATTCAGTACGCCAACGAGCTTGCATATGTTTCAAGCACATTTGTAAAGAGAAGAACACCCTAATACCCTATACTACATATTAGGCACCCATAAAAACATGCGAAGCTTTTTCTTTCTGTGCTTGATATTGCTTGAAACATTAGACCAAGAATGAAAAAAGTAAACGTTTTACTATTGACCAAAAAAATTGACAATTATGCATAGAACCAATTCAGTAAAGCAATCTGTCACGACTGAAGACGTTATGTAACAAAGGAGGTGTGATGTATTTAGATTACCTGGAGTTCACCTCTAGCAAGTGCAGGTTTTAATATGTTGGCAGCATCAATTGCACCGTCTGCTGCCCCAGCTCCTATCAAAGTATGAACCTCATCAATAAAGAGTATAATGTCATCACTCTGTTTGATTTTTTCCATTAATTTCTTCAATCTTTCTTCAAATTCTCCACCATACTTTGTACCAACAACTAAAAGACCCATATCAAGTGTGATCACCTAGCATCAAAGAAGTAACAAATAAACATGTCATTACGGAATTAAGAGCTTATATATGTCTGACTCCAAAAGTATGTCAGCAATTCAACAAAAAAAATAAACAGTTAATATCTGGTGGCAAGACCTTTTTCCCTTCTATTGTTTCAGGAACATCTCCAGTTGCTATACGCTGAGCAAGCCCTTCAACAATTGCAGTCTTACCAACACCAGGCTCTCCAATAAGGCAAGGGTTGTTCTTTGTTCTCCTGCCAAGAATTTGAGTTACACGCTCTATTTGCTCCTGCCTTCCAACAACAGGATCTAGCTTGCCCTGAATTTAAGATATATGTGAGAAAACATTCATTTATTAACACCATTTATATAGAAAGTGATAATCAAGTGTGACGCCAGTAAATTTTAGGCTTACGTCTTCTGCCAGCTTTGTAAGATTTGTTCCATACTCCTCCAGCGTAGGCATGGCATATGCATCATCATTTAGAATCTGGACTTGCCGTAGGCATTAGCAATATACCCAGTATAAAGAAGTAAATCTGTATTTAATAAATTATCACTATTATAGCATAATGTTTGGATCAAGTCTAGGTAACTATATCTTACAAAATGGACTAAACAAAATTCCAATCCGCGTTCATGTTTGCCGTTTGTAACATAATTCTGAACATATTCTCCAACAATATCTGATTCAACCTTTAAGTCATTCTATAATTTGAAGTTCAACCAACTCGTCCTCAACTACATCCTTCTAAAAAAAAAAGGTTGATTCTTATTTCTACAGGAAGAAGATAACACTTGATCCATACAAAAGTCAAACCACCTTTCCTTTTTTTTTAGTTGAGACTAAAGACACCAACATATAGCCAGGAAACGAAGCACTACTGACAGTAAAGTAAAACCAAAAGTCAAAGCATTGAAGACTGTAAAAGTCAAACTCATAATGGTCTTACACGAATCTGTTGAGGAAGAGCACTTAATTCAAAGTCAGTGACTTTTAAAAGGCCATTGGAATCCAGCAACAAATTTTCAGGCTGCATTTAACATAAAGTACCATCGTTTTGAATGCGCTCGACAAGGGGGATCAGAAGAAGGGAAAAGAAAAAGATGCCATCTTTACCTTGAGGTCTCTGTGACAGACACCCCTACTGTGGCAGTAATCGACTGCGTTAATAAGTTGTTGGAAGTACTTCCTAGCTTCTTCTTCCTTGAGGTTTCCACGTGAGGACTGATTGATTATAAAAGAGATGATCATGTTATATATATTGTATTGTATAAGAGACTACTATTACAAAAGGAAAACTATGGAGGGAATAGAAGCCTTACAATTTTGTCAAAGAGTTCACCACCGGTCACGTATTCCATTACAATATACACTTTGGTCTTGCTAGCCATGACCTACAAAATAACAGAATATATTTCAGGGCAGCCGCGCGTGTGTATTGCAAGATGTCATGGGCAGTGTTTGGGGGACAGACAATATATCTACTAGAATTTATGCACTAGATAGAATATATCTAGTGCATATGCACGTGTGCAAGCAAAAGCCTAGATAGAGTATCAGGAAGCATATTTCATATCATGTTAATGCCACTGTCACTGATGCTTGATCTGGCATTAAACAAATAAAGGAACAAACCATTATGATATGGACTTTCTGACTGACCATTATATAACCAAAAGTGTTTTGTAATTAGCTGGAATATGCTAAAAATATTTGCGATACAACATAGTTGACCAAATCCAACAGAGAACTCACCCACTCAGATCAAGCAACTCTAGACCATTGTAGCATTGAACAATTGCAGCAACAGACGCATCTATGATACCTGAGTCCAGAACCAGAGAAAGCATGCTCAAACCCCTTGAAAAGATCATAACAGGCAATCATTAATAATAGCAGGCAGTTCACTCCCTTCATAAACAACATAGCGCATGTTGAGTAACCAAGCATGAACCATAGCTTGGGCTGCACCTGCAGACATCAAATGCAGATCCAAATAAGAGTCTGCCCATGTGGTGTCCCATACATTTCTCTGCCTACCTTCAAATACTACTAGTTGAGCTCCTCTTCTCTATGAAATTGAGATTGGGGCAGAGAACACGATCAGCATCAAGCAGGTCTCAAGAAAACAAAATTCTAATCTCATAGAGGATCATATATATATATGAAGAGTATTAATGAAGACTTTTTTTAAGACATGGTAAGATTTCTATATAAAATCTTAGAGATAATTGTCCTACCTTTAGCATATGATTGTGCTGCCTTTCTGCTGATCCGAACTTGCAGTCACCACTTGCCACTTTAGTATATTCTATTAACAAATACAAAAATAGATTTGGGGGGGGGGTGCAAAAGACCAGCTGTGAATCGGATCGCTCTTTTTTGGGGTCAACCAAGCATAGCATAGACCTCCTTTCTTATTACTTTAGAATAGGCAAAAGCCCAAATGATATTCCAGTCCAGTTACAAATGAAGAAAGAAAGGAGGAAGGACGATATCTATAGAAGACTATATACTAGTGAAGTAATAGCAAAGCAAGACAGTGTATAAACTATAAAGTGTTTCATGTATATACAAGTCAAGGATCACACATTTATATGTTACACCCAAATAAAAAGATTGGACAGACTATTTAGAAATGTAATTACTTGAAAATACAACATTTCACATGCAGGCCAAGGTATCGTTAAAGTTAGCTGAATACTAGATCTACCTATAAGGGACAAGCCGCTCGACAATGTTGTCAACTGCTATATTTGAAGTAGCACAAGAAAGAATTTTCGATCCTCTTTAAACTTCTTGCAAGATTATTTCTATGACTGTTGTAGTCTTTCCTATCCCTGGAGGACCGTGCAATAAGCATACATCTTTCGACGATAGTGCCTTGGCAATGGCATCTTTCTGCACAGGATTTATAGATGAACCATTTTTCAAATCACAATCTAAATGATGGAAATAAATAACCAACAGAAGAAAAAGGCAAAATACTTTGATGAATATATATATTGAGGAAAATAAACAATGCCAAGTAAAACCTGAGAATGATCAAGATTTTTATTGAATGGAGCAATTTGCATTGCTTTTTTTGCCACATATGGTTTTCTTTCTTCAAATAGCACAGGAACCAATTCCGCAGCAGGCCCCTTCTGAACTCCCTTGCTTGAATCAATGTATCCTTCAGCCTCCGGTATGTTATCTGCAAGTAAAGTATCAACTCAGGTTCCTCATTGGTGAGTCATCAATGTATCCTTACAGAAGGGGTCTTCACCTAAAAAAGGGCCTATGTCAAAATATTGAAAGATTATAGAATCTCTACTCATGCTTATTGGGTCAGGATCTGGAAGCTAAAAGATGATAGAAGATCAGAACTATCATGTGGCTTGCACTTCATGAGAGCTTGATGACTAACTATACTAGGGTCGGAAGAGGCTTTGCTAGTACAACCATTTTCTTGGGATGAGTAGAAGATGATTCTATTACACATGCCTTAGACATTGCAGATTGCTAAAACCTATCTAGGATTGCAGAAGAACTATGGAGTCAGTCCCAGACTTCTCAAGGTCATACATAGCATAGTGTATCTCTAATAATCTATGGACTTTTCTCCAAAGAACTAATTTGATCACTGGTTTGTCATTATCCTATGGTAGGTCTAAATTTCTAGAAACACTCATATTAGAAATATCTCAGAGTGAATAGACTACATGATGCATCATTCATCAGTTCTAAGTAAATCAATTTGCATT
This sequence comes from Alisma plantago-aquatica, assembly GCA_963693085.1. Classification (NCBI taxonomy): domain Eukaryota; kingdom Viridiplantae; phylum Streptophyta; class Magnoliopsida; order Alismatales; family Alismataceae; genus Alisma; species Alisma plantago-aquatica. The sequence goes on from OY856411.1 coordinate 802,069,735, forward strand.
TAAGGGGTTCATTCCTAGTAGTAGTTTTGTTGCAATGACACCATGCTCTTGGGAGAGACCACCAGCAGGAAAATGGGAACTCAACCTGGATAGATTAGTGATTCAAGGAAAGAAATAATGAGTTGGTTGCTTCTATTGCTCTTTGTTCTGAGGCTTTGTTGTTGGATTTTGTGTTTTCAAGACATACTTTTGAGCAATTTTCCTTTAAAGACTCACCTGATAGCATGCGAACTATGAACTGGATCATCTAGAACTTTCTACTGTTATAATCTTCCAGCAACTCACATTGAGGTTCTGAAGAAATAATTACAAGTATTGGTGTCTTGTGTAGGACAGATTTTGGTATGTCAATGCACGAGACAAGTCAATGTCAAATGAACAATTTCTTTGCAAATTGGACCCTAAATTGGCCAATACTAAAGATCCTACTTTCCCCAATCCATGAACTAAATTATAGTTATCCATCATTGATTGAGACCTGAGAAGAAGCTGAAACAAAATACAGATCTGAGATAAATCCAACAAGCTAAAGTAAATAGATCAAAATACAAATCTGCGTAAATCGGACCTATTGCTTTTCATGATCATAGGCTTATGGATGGTGGATTTTTTATCTACATAAGTAGCAGCAAAATGATAGAGTAAATAGATCTAAATCTAGTTTCCTATAAGAGTAGGGCTAATGAAGAGCAATCCAAATGCGTGCATATTAATTTTCAAGAGATGTTGTGGTTTTACATGAATGGAGAAGAAGCTTACCAAAGTTATCTTTGTACGGACCACAAGAAGAAATATATAGTATATAAGTATGCTTTGTTCAAGACCATGTTCTATGATTGCATCAAATCATAAAGACTTAAAAAAAGAGTTCCAATTTTATGAGGTTCCCCTGTTTGGCATATATAAATCTAGAGCAATCTACTACCAGAGAAAATTGATTTTGTTCTTGAGAAAAATTATAAAATAAAATGAGTGGAGCACCAGCTGAAACAATAACTTCAGCTTATCCACTGACCTCGTCTAAGTTTATATCAAATGAAAATCACATGTAATATGGTATGCTATTTTCTTTCCTTCTCTCGAATAAAAGCATTTTGTGGTCAATCTGAAATGGACTATGTAGTTGTCAGCTTCCCAAATCTTTAGCTCACCACAAAAGAGGACAAACCCCCCCCTTTGAGTTAGCAATATCACAGATGGATAAAGGAAGAGAATGCAGCAGATTTCCACGACAAGGTCATATTGATCCATTGCAAGGTCTGCATGCAAACTATCATGAGTACACATTCGAATGGACATCAAAGGAGCATGTCAAAACATGCACCATGAGAGTCCTAGACAAATTCTTTTATCTAGCAAGTACATCTATGAAGATGAATGAATGCCCTACAAAATGATTGTGCGCTTTGTAAGAGGATTCAAGTCCAATTAGTTGTTTCACATGACATAAAATTGGGGTGTGTCAGACATTTAGACAACATTCATTTCTAAGTCAAAGAAACATACCTTGAAACTGACATCCAGCTAGCTAGTGAAATAGCATGGCTTCGCGTGAGCTATGAATGTTTGCACCAGTAAGCAACATATATCTCGTTGTGGATTCCTGATAAGTACAATGGACATTAATATCAACATGGGGCTTTCATACTAACCATGCATACTACACAGTCTGCATTCTACTAGAGAAAATAGTCCATCATATAAAATGCCCGTATAGGAATAATGATGATAAAAAGAAGCATGTACAGTCAACATTTACAAAAGGATGTCAGAAAGAAACTCAGAGCATTCAAAAGAGAATCCAAGATTCTTTGGGCCATCATAAGCATAACGAAGATGGGAGTCATCCCCATGACACTAGATTATCAAATAGAGCCAAACGGCTCCTTCTAGAGTTGTTTACTGACAAAGCAAGACCAAGACAGCAAATGATGCAATATGATGTTGTTTTATATGGTACTAGAAGAACGTCCAAACCAAGATAAGACCAAGTATCTGTAACAAAATATAGAATGAATCATTAGCCTTGGTGCAGAACAAAAGGAATTTACAATAAGAAACAAAATCTGAGCAAGGAAACGAAACCATGTAACAGAGAGCATAACAATGACAATGTAGATCATTATGTAGTAGACCACCTGTCAATCAACTCCTATAGTAGACTAGACAAACACTCAACAAATGCTTCAAAGTAGTAGACCACCTGTCAAACAACTCCTATAGTGAGTCAGCGATATCATAGCTAAGAAGCAGCTGCGGACCAGTAGCATAAGCCAGCCAGGTATGCACAAAAAAGAAGCATTAGACTGAATCATAAGTTGTAAATATGTGTTGTTTGCATTTCATATCTAAATCAAAACAGAGCAACACATAGACCATCTTGAGCTGCAAGCTAAACACATGTTCATTCAACTAGAATTAACCATTTAGATAAGGCAAAGAATGCCGACTTAATTAAATTTTTCTTGACACTTCATATAGTTTCGTGTTCCCTCTATGGAATTTATGCCAATGTACTACCAGCCAGAATCACTGTTTTCAAAACACCAACTATCATCCCAGTACTATCTCTAAATTTTTCTACCTCCTCTATTATCCTTAGCAAAGATTTGTCCTTAGGTCATTTGAGCATGGTCTCTTTGGTGAAGAGGGACCAGAGTCACCATTTTTTGCAAGTACAATGCAAATATATAAACCATAAGAACAGTAGTTGTCTATGCCCTTCAACTTTTCTGCATTCACACTAATAAAATGACTATTATCAATAATTAAGCTGGGATCAGCATGTAGAAACTAAGCTCATTGGTCAGCATTCTTCAAAAAACACATAACACGACTAAAAATGAACTTTAGGACTTTCACTAACTTAAAAAATTTCTAAAGCAAGGTCAACATGACATTCGAATACAGCCTTGAATAATATCTTAGATCACTACAATTTCCAGCAATTCTAGATATCATATAAACATCAGGGATTAGGGGAAGAAATCAATCAACAAAGTTACAGTGAGGAGTCCTATGTGTAGCTCATGAACATGAACCATACTATCCATCCACATTAATGTTTCTTTGGATTCTTTGAACTAGAGATTTAGTGTCTAGCATTATTAGAATGCTTCAGTAATGGCTTTTCAAGATCATCTTTGTGCACATAATTCCCTGATTGAAGGTCATGATTAACAATTATAACTCATCCATGGCTACATTTAACATGAGTTTGATTCCCATGAGAATGTCCAACATCATAATGATGATCTGAATCATCATGGTTGTGTACATCATCATGGACATGGTTGTGGTTGTGACCATTATCATGGCTATGATCATGTCCATGACCATGTCCATGCTCATGTACATGACCGTGTCCATGCTCATGACAAGCAATAGAGCCATAACAATGATAACCACCAATTCAAAGGCAATGACAACAAACACCAAGAGTCTCTGCACTTCACCACTACTATGTAAAAGCATGTCAATATCTTCATAGACAAGAATTCCGCCCAAAAGCCATTCAGCTGAATGGAAACCAGATCCAGGACAATCTTGACCCCGAAGAAATCCATATAGAATTTAGCAACTTTGGAAATTAAGATAGTTTAATGGTGCAAGATCAGAATTTCTAGCAACAGTTCCCAAAAAGGAAGACAGGTCATTCTGATGTGGCCCTATTGGATCCCCATTCTCATCCAAAGTAATTGGCAACTTTTTTTCCCCTGTCTTACCCCATAATCGGATACACTTAGAATAGCCCCTTGTTTTTTTATTTGTAGCTCCCCCTACAAAATCATGAATATGATGCAAGCATTTACAAGGATATACATATTATACACATATAATTAAGTAATCATTTGTGAAAAATATAATGCATCTTCGTATCTAAATTTTCTTACCTTCACTCTGCCCAGGATCAAAAGTAGGAGACTCAGCAACAGAATGTTGATCATTATCTAATTTATCAATTTCAACCTCTTGATTGTTACTGACATCATTTACCAAACGTTGCATACTTGCTTTTACAGGCACTCCTTGATGAATTTTTTTTTCTAAGTGTCTTTTAGAATGACTTTCTTCTCTAGCAATATTTGAGTTTGCCACCACATGACTTTTACCAACGGCACCAACTCCATCATTTGACACAGAAGATTTTTTTTCTTTTGCAAGGTTTAAAGAAGAACTTCTATTGTTATTTGCAGCTGATCCCGCCACAGTTTTACTGTTTCTAAGTCCTTCTTTTGCATTTGAACACCCCCAATCAGCATTTATTGAGCCAAGATACCCTCCTTTTGGTCTTTTGGAAGTACCTGCAACTAAAATGATGATATGAGCGGTTCTAAGAAAGATATTCAATGATGTAATTTTTTATTTTACCTGTCATACTCCCATGAGTTAATCCTTCATTGCAGACATCATCAGTAAGTGGAGACAATAGCTGACTGCGTCTTTTCATTCTCCTAAATAGACAATTGATATCAAAAATATTCAATTACAAACTGAAATCATGGCATACATTCTCTAATTGTGTTCCTCAAATAAAATTAAAAATTTAAAAATTTCAATAATATTTTAATTTTGCTGATGAAGCCAACATACAACAAGCAAACTCATTAAGCAGATTAACCCAAATATATAATTATGTAAAAGAATAAATGATCATTTTATAAATAAAGGGATAGCAGCATGAGTGTTTCCAGTAATTGACCCAACTAATAAAATAAAAAGAGTTACATAAGATCAATGATGGGGATCATGACCCTCTTCATAAAAGGTCACACCCTCCATGTCTTCTCTGACTAAATTAACGTCATCACAAACGTCACTTAAGATTTCTTCCAAATCACTTAGAGATTTATCTTCTGACAAGAAGGTTCCATCCATGAAATTATCATGAAGCTTCTCCTCCATGTCATAAGTATCACGAGGTGTAGTGTGCACAACAAAGCTCCAATTTTTTTGACTTATGTCTTTCACATAAAACACTTGTTGTGCTTGGGAGGCCAATGCAAATGGACGATCAGTTACATCAATACGTTTTAAATTGACCATTGTGAAGTCATTTTCAGATTTTTTGATGCCTCTATTTGCATTGACCCAGTCACATTTGAACAATACAACTTTGAGTTGCTCGTAATAACTGATCTCAAAAACGTCTCTTAACACCCCGTAGTACGTAACCTGACCCGTTAGAGGATTTTTGTCCTTGGAGCTGGCAAAACTTTCGGTCTGAGCATTCACCATAATTCCACTATTTTGTGTTTTCCTCCCGCATTCTCGATCCTTGGTGCGAAATCTATAACCATTTGTTACATATCCCGCATATTGCATCGTCATTTGTTGCGGTCCTCGAGCCAACACTAAAAGGTTTGGAGACACAGTTGTCGACTTTGCCTTCTCCTCAATCTGAAAATATTATGAATTTTATTATTTATATATTTTTGTTATTTTGCTAATGGAAATAACTTATTTAAACTTACATCTTTCTTAAACCATTCATTGAAACTGTTCATATGAAGATTACTGATTTCCCATTGCCGTGCACGTGGATTGATTTTCTTCAAGTATCGGATGTGCTCCCTGCTAACAAACACCTGTGACACACCTAGACGTAAATATGAAAGTACATTGTGAAAAGTAAACAACGATCTTACTTCACGTATGGATCAACTGCATCACAGTTTGCCAAAATATATTGATGTGCATCTTTGAGCATTGTGCTATCAAGCATAATAGGAGTCTTCTTTCCTAGATGACGCCCTTTATGAAAGAATATAGACCACTCTTCATCATTATCCATATCTTCATCTTCCACATCATTTCTAGACAATTTAGTGAACCTTGTCTCAACTCCTGAGAGATATCACGAACAAAATGTTAAGCATTCATCTGCCAAGTAACCTTCTGCTATAGAAGCTTCTGCAGCAGCTTTATTTCGCACATATCTTTTTAAAGTTTGCAAGTGTCTACATTAATAAGAAGATAAAACTCTGTAAGAACATCACATACAATCGGATGCAAAGTCTGAACAAATTTAATTGTTAGAAAGATTACCTCTCCACGGGGTACATCCAACGATAGAATATCGGTCCGGCTATCTTCACTTCTCGTGGAAGATGAATGACCACATGCTCCATCACATCAAAGAATGATGGTGGGAGAATCTTCTCTAGGTTACAAAGAGTCACTGCTATTCTGGATTCCAACTTCTCAAAAGTATTTGGATTTATGACTTTAGAGCATAAGTCTTTAAAAAAATTGGACAACTCAATTACAACAGATCTAACATTTTTGTTGGGCAACGCTACTTGTAAAGCTAATGGGAGGAACTGTTGCATCAATACATGATAATCATGACTCTTCAATGCCATCAGCTTTCTTTCTTTGACGCGTGCATTTCTAGATATATTAGAAGAATACCCATCAGGAACTCGAGTAGACTTCAACAGCTTATAGAATAATTCTTTTTCCTCCTTTTTTAAAGTAAAACATGAAGGCGGGATGATTTTTTTATTTCCGTCCTTGATAATGTGAAGTTTATTCCTTATGCCCATCTCTTCGAGGTCATATCGAGAATTTTCAGTGTCCTTTGACTTCTCCATTCCTAGCAGTGTGTGAATCAAACTCTCACATACATTCTTTTCTATGTGCATCACGTCAAGATTATGACGTATAAGGTTATGCTTCCAGTATGGCAGCTAAAAAAATATACTTTGCTTTCTCCAGTTGTACGGTAGATTATCTACATCTCTAGTTTGATCTAGAACTTGACTTCCAGACAACATCTTAGGATCACTTCTAAATTCTTCTTTTCCGTCAAATGATGAAGCATCTTTACGAAATTTATGATCCATTGGGAGGAACCTCCTATGACCCATGAAACATGCTTTCTTGCTATATGGTAGTCTCCATGAGCACGCGTCTTTGTTGCAGAAAGGACATGCAAGATACCCACTAGTTTGCCAACCAGATAGATAACCATATGCAGGAAAGTCGCTTATCGTCCACAGTAAGGCAGCGTGCAACTTGAAAACCTCTTTACGATCAGCATCATAAGTATCAGCACCAGCTTCCCACAGTTCTTTTAATTCCTCAATCAACGATTGCAGGTAGACATCTATGTCCATTCCGGGTTGAGTTGGACCAGGAATAATCATCGACAGGATAAAATTGGGAGACTTCATGCACAACCATGGTGGCAAGTTGTACGGAATCAATACGATGGGCCAAATCCTATATGATAGACTCATGAGGCCAAAGGGATTAAATCCATCGGAAGTTAATCCAAGGCGAACATTGCGAGAATCAGAAGCAAACTCAGCATGCATATTATCAAACGTCTTCCATGCTGGAGAATCTGCTGGATGTCGTAGAATCCCATCCTTGGTACGACTTTCATCGTGCCACCGCATTAGGGGTGACAGTTTCAAACACATGAACAATCTCTTCAACCTAGGAGTCAAGGGAAAGTAGCGCATGACTTTACAAGGAACTCCTTTCTTGTTCGTACGAATGTTTTCTACACCAGCTTCGTCAATTTCGATTTCTTTATATCTAGAAGCACCACATTTCGGACATGAAGTCTTATCTGCAAAATCCTTTCGATACAAAATGCAGTTATTTTTGCAAGCATCGATTTTATCATAGTTAAGTCCAAGGTCCCTGATTATTTTCCTGAATTCATAATAAGAGTCGGGCAACGTCTCACCCTCTGGAAGCAGTTCCTTCAAAAGCTCAAGCAACTCAGAAAATGACTTATTACTCCAATTATTGACACATTTTATGTGAAACAATCTCACAACAATGTACAATTTATAGTACTTCTTACTTCCAGGGTACAATTTATGTGCAACAATCTCTAACAGTTTGTAAAATTGCTCAGCTTCCGCGTCATCAACAAATACAAATCGATGGTCGTCGTCTTCCATATTCTCTCCATCCTGTGATACACCATACGCATCACGCAACATGTCTCTCATGTCATCTTTGGACGTGTCATTTTGTATTTGTGAATCCTCAGAGCTATCAGATGAACCCTCACCGTGAAAAATCCAATTTGTGTAGGTGGTCAAGAATCCATTCCATAACAAGTGTTCAGTTGCGACTTGTCGATTCTACCTATGCACATTTAAGCACTACTTACAAGGATATAAGATAGTCCCATCCCTGCTGGATTTTGAAAATGCATGCTCTATAAATTTAACCACCCCAAGTAAATATGTCGTGCTTGTTCTATGTTCCTCATGGATCCAACTTTTATCTATCATGACTACCTATAACAATTAAGAAAAAAAATAAGAATACAAAGTATTAAAAATCATTACATAACTTATTAAGAAAAAAAAGATAAGAATACAAAGTATTAAAAATCATTACATAACTTAGTTTCAATAAGATTTAAGAGCTCTTTCTCATATCTTGGGCAGAGTTTGCCCAGAACAATAAGAAATTGGACTTTTCAAAGCCTGATGAGAGACAATGGCACGAAGGCCAGTTCAGCCTCTACCAATGAAGAAAGCATCAGCTACTCACTTTCCAAAGCAATCCCACTTGTTTATCATTGTAGTGAGAATATAGTATAATTAAAATACAATCCATAACTTAGTCACAATGTTAAAAAAATGAGAGTTGCACATATGTTGTGGAAGGAGAACCATGCAACTTATAGCATAGTTTCCTTGTGGAGTGCCCTTTTCTTCCATAATGAGCACACTCCTTTTTTTTATCCCTTGTTCCTTTTTTTGTATATATCAAAAAGTGAGTTTTTACAATGCATTGGCTTGATCCATGAACTATAAATAAACACACAAAAAAACTATGTACAATAGTTCATGCAAGCCTCAACAAGCCATATGACTCAAAGCAAAATATCTATATTAATCTTCAGTCTGATCCAAATAGGCAAATAGTAGTCATATTCATGGACAAGCCGATCATGATTAATGTATATTGTCCATCATGAGGGGGAACCTTAAAGTGAAAAGGAGGTTACATAGTATTAGTGGGCTTATTAGGCGTAACATGATTATCATTACTTAATATATATGTTTGTCATACATTGTATAATTAGGCAGTTGTTCTTCTTCCCAATGCCTATTTAAGAGTTATGGTGTATCCATTACGATAATCAAGCAAAAATCCGTCTCCTATTTAATAGAAGAATGTGCTGACAGAAATGTCAAACGTTCCTCTTGTTGCATATGTACGAATGATATAGAGGGGAATAAAGAGAAAAATTGCTCTCACAAGTGTAGGCAAAAATGGATGGCCCTTACAGAGGGATGGTATTCAACGGAGCCTAAGGTCTGTGTGTCACTTCTAATATGGGATAAACCTATGAGTATTCAATGGTATTCCTAATGCCTACTTTTACAGGTATTGTGTATCCACAACAAGCATCAAGCAATAGTCTTTCTCCTATTTCATAGAGGAAGGGGCTGACAGAAATATCGAATGTTCTTCTTGTTGCAGTTGTAGGATTGATAGAGAGAGCAAGAACGAGAACTGGATATAATATATATATGACATATATGGAGAGAAGAGCAGAGAGTAGGCACCGTCGTACGTCGGAGAGCGCAGGGAGCACCGTCAGAGAGAAGAGCAGATGGGAGACGCTGCCAGAGAGCGCACAAAGCAGGGGACCGCTGCAGGAGCACCACCGGAGAGAAGCCAGAAAGGAACGCCTCCAGAGAGAAGACTGGAAGGTGCACTGTCGGAGAGGGGATCCGCCGGAGAAGGCCTGCTGCTGGGGGGAACCTGACCGATCGGACGACAGGGGGCGTAGAGAGATGGTGGCGCAGAGAGATGGGGGCACAAAGATTGGCGGACGGCTTCGGAGTCGGAGGAGGCAAGGAGGTTTCAGGCGTCGGGCTTCAGGAGTCCACCGTTGGACGACGTGCAAACGGCGGAAGGCGGACGGAGTCTGTGCGGCGCCGTTGTCGGAGGAGGCAAGGAGGTTTTAGGCATCGGGCTTCAGGAGTCCACCATTGGACGACGTGCGGACGGAGGAAGGCAGACGGAGCCTGTGCGCGGAGGGTTCCGTTGTGGACTGGGGTCAGGCGATCGGGGATGGGGAAGCAGGGGTAACTGTCTATGCTAGCGTAATGGGGGAGTGAGTTTGGGGTTTGCCTCTTTACGATCATTTTGCATACAAATAAAATGAAGTGAAAAATTGTAGCTACACCTAGTGGCTACAATCATTTTAGTTATACAAAAATATTTTATAAGTAAAAATAGTTCTCGCTACATATAAAGCAATTGTAGCTGAAGCAATTGTGGCTAAATCATTGTTTTTTTGTAGTGTACCTTCCATTTCTGCACATATGTTGGCAATTCAATTCCAATTGGTACTCAACTTGACGTACCCCCGAAATGGGCATTTAGTGAAATTGAGATGGGCATCTTGCACCAAACCAAATGGCCATTTGGTGCAACTGAGATGGGCATCTCGTAGAAATCCATAAGGTCGTTTTGCAAAAGCGAGATGGGCATCTTGTAGCCCAGGTCAGGAAAAATTCCAACCAATGTAAAATACAATCAACCTGACACTCCAAACAAGAGTATCGACACTTGAACCGATCATTTGGCCATCTAGTCATCTGATCCATTGTGTGAATTGAAATACCTAAACACTTTAGTAATCAATTCCATTATCATTCAAGATCAAACTCCTCTTCTAGATGAGTTCCTATGTGTGTGACCCTATAGGTCCCATATCATGTTGACAACAAATGTCCATAACTAGCTTATGACATCACAAGCAAAGAGTGGTGCCTAGTCACACATCATTGCTACCCAAGTGAAATGGAAAGTTGGGGAGAAACTTCAAACTAAAATCTGTGTATGGTGTTATAGTTTTGTATGGTTCCTTTGTCACTGATTTCCAGATTGAACTAGAGGCATGGAGTAGTCATCCTCATTATTATACAATCTTGTTTCTTGAACCAGAACAAACTGCATAAGATATATGTAAGCTCAATATCACATATTGACTCACACTGTATGGCCATACTTTTCTCAGTCTTGATAATCAAGAGGCCTTGGATATCATACTCCTATCGGAGGGACAAATCCCATATCTATCACTCACAGTCATACCCAAAGTGTCAAAGTCACCCAACCATCACCGTTATAACAACCCATGTTTCAGGACTGTGTTTGATGATGTCAAAGTGTACCCAATGACATGTGATAAGTGCAGTGATTTTAGGTCTAAGAACCACAACCACTATCACTGTGAGACCTAACTATGACTTCCATGATTTTGGCTTCCATATGTTAGTCTCACAGTGGGTCTGTCTGATACAATGTTCCCTAACATGTGTCTATGTGCTTGGTTTGATATTTCCATATCATGACTAATGAGATTTGGTCATCAACCAACTCACACTATGATCTTATGTGTTATTTTTGTCTATCTACCTTCCAAAATAGCAACTGATCAGGGACATGATGAGAATGTATACACTCTTAACACCTGTGTGATCTCATTCTTCCGAGTCATGTACTTGAAGACATATGTCATTGAGTAATATCATTCTCAAGACATAATCAGAATTTTGCCTTTATTATTATCAAATTCGGTATCTAATGTCATATCTCAATCATCATATGATTGGATCTATGGGCATACATACCAACACCTCGAGTCTTCCCCTCTACTTAAGGGATAACATTCATATCGAATGTAGATTGATCAGGGGAGTGATGTCACCAATCATAATCTTGGCACTTCTTTCTCTGCAAGGAGGAAATTGTTTTATTTCTTTCTTGTGTGTAGGTCTAAACTTGAGGAATTAATATCTTTGTTCAATATGACTAAAATTGGCATTTAAATAATGTTCATTTACACATAATTCAACATGGATTTCTCTAGAAGCACAAGCCTCCTCAGACCTGAAAAGCCTTATTCAACATCATAGCTTCACATGTGATTGATAGGAATGAAGAACTCCCAAAGGGGGTCTCCCATACTGAACCATCCAGAAACAAGGAAAACCCAAAGGGGTCATAGGGCATCAAGGAGATCTCACATGTAGAATAAAAGTCTATGGGGGAACCAAACAACCACCAAACAATCCCACTCAAGCCTCCCTTAAGTTTGGTTACATATCTCCATTAACATTCAACTATCATCCTAGCTTATAGTATCCAAAGTTATTTGCATATGAAGGTACTCACATCGAGCAGCCACATATGTCATCACCTTTCAGCATATTAAATCCATACCAACACCAAATAGGACCATTTCATCTATGATCATATTAATATTCATTATATCGCTCACAAGAACATCCTCATGGTAAAATCCACTAGAAAAATTCTATCATGGTGGTCATCCCCATTGAAAATATAGAACATACATATACATTTTAGGATAACATACATGTAATTAATTCACCACAAGTACTCGCATCTGAGACGTGTGATATCACCATCTAATCACAAGAATTTGAAAATTCCATCGGTTGGGTTTTGTGGAGAAAACATGCGCGACGAAAGCAATAAAATCCACACAACCCGAAACAGGATCTCATCGACAACAACATATTTGGAAGGAGTGTTTGCGGGATATACCTTATCATGGAGCAAGTCCGGAGATGTCCCGCTGCACGACGGTGTGCAACGCTGTTGGACTACACGGACGAAACTTCTCTCCCATTCTTCAAGCGCGTCACAAGAAGATCCGGCGGCGTTTCTTTGTGGCGGTGACGTACGCTGCTCGCAGCGCGTACAGGTGGTCGTCGACGTCCTCCGAACATAGGTGTAAAGGCGTCTGCGTCTCTACTTCATCCACGCGGATGGACGGAACTTCACGTCACACTTCCCAAGCTGACGAGAAGAAGTCGTGTCTCTGTGGAGGCGTGCTAGCGGCGTGTTTCTCTCCTTTCTCTCCTCTAAGTACGATGACGGCTAGGGTTTACGTGTGTGAGCGTATGCTGAAAAGCCTCTATCTATCTTATATAGATATCGGTCGTTAATCCTCCTTTAAACAGGATACGAAGGGAAATAGGGTTTCCTAAACCCATCGGTAAACAGAAACGTTACGTTAATTAAAACACTCGTGGATTAATTAGAATATTCTAGAATTCATTAATTAACCAAATAATCACATTAATTGATTAATTAATATCTGACTCCATGAAATCACTTGGGATGGCTTTATGCGCATATACGCCAACAAACTCCCATTTTCACTTAGATCTAGTCACTCCAATATTATTCTAATCAATTACATAAACATTTTAGTAATCAATGGGATTCAAAGCAATTCCAATCAAATCCACAATTATACTCCTATTCCAACACATCCTATGTGTGTGACCCGGTAGGCTCCAAATTACATTGGTAGTGATATCCATAATCATATTATGATTTCACAAGCAATGATTGGTATCTAGCAAGACTTCATTTCCACCCAAGTAATTGGAGAAGTTGGAGAACAACTTAACCTATCATTCATGACTGGTGTTATAATGATTGCATAGTTCCTTTGTCGCTGATATCCGAATTGAACTCGAGTCATGGAATTGTTATCCTTTTCAACGTTCAATCCATGTTCCTTGAACTAGAGCAGACTGTGTGAGATTTATGTAAGCTCAATACCACATATTGACTCACATCAGCATGGCCATGCATTTCTCAGTCTCTCTTATCAAGTGGCCAGAATATCAAACTCCCGTAGGAAGGACAAATTCCATCTACATCGCTCACAGTCATCCCCATGTGTCACAGTGCACCCAATCACCATCTTTATGGCAATCCTTATTCAGGACCACAGTGGATGATGTCAAAGTACACCGAACGACATGTGATAAGTGTAGTGACTTCAGGTCTAAGAACAACAATCACCACCATCATTATGAGATGTGACTCTAACTACCAATCATGGCATCCATGTGTCACTCTCAAGGTGGGTCTATCCGATACACTGTTCTCTAACAAGTATCTATGTATTTGGTTTGATATCTCCATATCATGGATAATGAGATTCTTCCATCAACCAACATACATTCTAATCTTATGTGTTATTGATGTCTATGGATATTTCCACAATAACAACCGATTAGGGACAAAACAAGAATACATACTCTTAACATACATATGATCTCACTGTTCAGGTCATCAACCCGAAGACATATGTCATTGAGTATATTATTCTATAGACATCTATAAGTTTTATGGTCATCTCACAATATAAAACACACGCATATAGATTGGAAACTTACCTTTATTGATATGATCAATGTAGTATTACAAATCGTTTACATAGTATCCCATTACAATCATCGAATGATAGTCTCTATGGGCATACATACCAATAGATTCCCACTTGCACTTATACCCAATCACTCATGAATCTCAATCCAAGTGATCGAACATGTCTGTCATGTTTCTGCTGTGAAAGTGCTTTTGTGAGCGGGTTAGCCGCATTACTTTCTGTAGGTACTCTGCAAATCTTTACATCTCCTCATTGTACGATCTCTCGTATGAGATGGAACCGCCGTAGAATATGTTTTGAACGTTGGTGCGATCTTGGTTCTTTAGCCTGTGTAATTGCTCCATTGTTGTCGCAAAACAACTCAATTGCATCACCAACGCTTGGAACCACTCCAAGTTCAGAAATGAACTTCTTGATTCACACAGCTTCCTTCGTAGCATTAGATGCGGAAATATATTCGGCCTCTATTGTAGAATCCGCAACCGTCTCTTACTTGGAACTCTTCCAGCTAACAACCCTGTTGTTCAGGCAAAACACAAATCCAGATTGCGATCTGTAGTCATCTTTGTCACTTTGGAAGCTAGCATCGGTGTAACCCTTTACCACGAGCTCTTCCTCACCGCCGTATACCAAGAATTGATCCTAAGTCCTTCTCAAGTACTTTAGGATGTTCTTTACGGCTGTCCAGTGACATTCACCTAGATCTGACTGATACCAGCTCATCATGCTCAAAGCATACGACACATCATGACGAGTACATAACATCGCGTACATGATAGATCCAATTGCTGATGCATATGGAATATTACTCATGCATGCCCGTTCATCACATGAACTAGGACAGTGGGCTTTAGAGATTGTAACCCCATGGGACATGGGCAAGTTACCTCTCTTAGAACCCTCCATGCTAAACCTCTTTAGCACCTTGTCAATGTATGTGCTCTGGCTTAGGCCTAGAAGCCTTCTAGATCTATCTCTATAGATCTTGATCCCTAGTATATAGGATGCTTCACCTAAATCCTTCATAGAGAAAGTCTTCCCTAGCCAACCTTTTACTATCTGAAGAGTAGGGATGTCATTTCCCATCAATAGTATGTCATCCACATACAATATGAGAAATGTGATTGTGCTCCCACTAACCCTTTTGTAAACACAGGGTTCATCTTCATTTTGACTAAAGCCAAAATTTTTGACTATTTCATCAAAACGTAGATTCCAGCTCCGAGATGCTTGCTTCAATCCATAGATTGACCTTTGTAGCTTACAGACTTTATTGGCTTCCTTTGGATTGATAAAACCCTCAGGTTGTGTCATGTACACATCCTCAAGTAAATTCCCATTAAGGAATGTTGTTTTAACATCCATCTGCCAAATCTCATAGTCATGATAAGCTGCAATGGCAAGCATGATCCTGATGGATTTAACCATGGCAACTGGTGAGAAGGTCTCGTCATAATCAACACCTTGAATTTGACAGAATCCTTTCACAACCAATCTACCTTTATAGATTTGAACATTTCCATCCATGTCAGTCTTCTTCTTGAAGACCCACTTGCACCCTATGGGTCTTACCTCTTTGGGTGGATCCACCAAGGTCCATACCTTGTTGGTGTACATAGATTCCATCTTAGATCTCTTGGCTTTGAGCCATTTCTCAGATTTTGGTCCCTTAGTAGCTTCTAGATAGGAATTTGGCTCACCTGCTATGCCCAATTCATCACTGTCTTGAGTCACGAGAAATCCAAATCTCTCAGGCTCAAGTCATGTCCTACTAGACCTACGAGGTTCCTGTGTTACATTTGGAACTTGAAATTCCACAACAACTTGTGATTCTTCATGTTCCTTATGTACCTCCTCAGGTTCTCTACTTTCTTGTTGGTCTTGAACTTCTTAGAGCACTACATTCCTACCACTAATTCCTTTGGAAATAAATTCCTTTTCAAGAAATACATCAGTCCTAGCAACAAACACTTTGTTGTCAGTTGGTGTGTAGAAGTAGTATCCTCGAGTTTCCTTGGGGTATCCAACAAAATAGCATTTTTCCAATTTGGGTCCAAGATTTTTAGGAAATTGTTTCCTAACGTAAGCTTCACATCCCCAAATCTTTAACATAGACAAATTGGGACGATTCTCATTCCATATCTCATATGGTGTCTTTTGAACCGATTTGGAAGGCACACGGTTAAGTGTAAACACTGCAGTTTCAAGAGCATATCCCCAGAACGATATTGGAAGTTCGGCTAAACTCATCATTGATCGTACCATGTCTAATAATGTACAATTCCTTCTTTCTGACACACCATTATGTTGTGGTTTACCAGGTGGAGTCCATTGTGATACAATACCACGGTCTCTCAGAAGGTCCTCAAACTCTTGGCTTAAGTATTCGCCACCTCAATCTGAATGGAGTGCTTTAATACTCTTACCAAGTTGCTTCTCTACTTCATTCATGAAAGTCTTGAACATTTCAATAGTTTCTATCTTGTGTTTCATAAGATATACATAGCCATACCTACTGAGGTCATCAGTAAAGGTAATGAAGTATTGATAGCCTCCTCTAGCATTTGATCTAAAAGGTCCACATACATCAGTATGTATGAGCCCTAGCAGATCATTGGCTCTCTCACTGTGTCCAGTGAAAGGAGTTTTGGTCATCTTCCCTAATAAACATGCCTCACATGTCTCTAATGATTCAAAATGAAAAGAGTCTATATAACCATCCTTATGGAGTCAAGATATGCACTTCTCGTTTATGTGCCCAAGACAACAATGCCATAAGAATGTTTTGTTTGAGTTGTCAAGTTTTAACCTTTTTGTATTTACGTTGTATATGCTAGTCTCAAGTTCTAACAAGTAGATACCATAAGACATAGGGGCATTCCCATAAAAGATCTCATCTTTAGATATAGAAATAATTCCATTCTTAATGTGAAATTCAAATCCACTCTTGTCCATACAAGATACAGAAATAATATTTCTATTAATGGCAGGTACATAATAGAAATTCTCTAATTCTATTACAAGGCCCGTAGGCAAAGATAAACTAATAACTCCAACTGCGGTGGCAGCAACTCTTGCTCCATTAGCAACTTGCAGCTCGACTTGGCCCTTTCGTAAAGCTTACTTCTTATCAGATCCTACATATTAGAACATATGTGAGATCCACATCCGGTATCCAGTACCCATGATGAAGAAGTATTTAAGTTTATCTCAATAATGTATATACCTGAAGTGGAGATCTCTATCCCCTACTTCTTCCACAGTTCCTCTAGGTAGAGAGGACAGTTTCTTTTCCAATGTCTAGGTTGGTGACAATGGTGACAACTGCCTTCTTTGGAGATCCCACCTTTAGCTTTGAGCGCGGATGGCTTTGGCTTCTGCCCGGCTTTAGAACTTTACTTAGCCTTGCCTTTACCTTTTGACTTTCCCTTTTCCTTTTTGATCACCATCACATACTTGGGCTTTTGTTTCTTCATCTGTGCTTCAGCTATCCTCAACATGCCCAACAATTCTGACAACGGCTTGTCAAAAATTTTCATGTTGTAGTTCATGACAAAATGATTATATGATTCAGGCAGTGATTGTAGAATCACATCAGTGGCCAACTCTTAACCTAGGGGAAATCCCAGCTTGGATAGGCTTTCCACGTACCCAATCAAGGTGAGTATATGGGTGCCAACTGAGTCTCCCTCTTTCATCTTGCTTTTGAACAAAGACTTTGAGACATCATATCTCTCCTGTCTTGCTTGATGTTGATACATGTTCTTGAGATGTGTTACCATCTCCATGACATTCATGTTCTCATGCTGCTCTTACAACTCATAGTTCATTGAGCACAACATCAAGCACTTGACATCCACTGCATCATCAAGGTGCTTCTTGTAAGCATCCTTTTCAGCCTTGGGCGCATTTACAGCGGGCTCCTCTGGCTCTGGTGTTTCAAGGACATAGAGCTTACGCTCATGTGTGAGAACAATTCTCAGCGTCCTAAACCAGTTTTGAAAGTTGGTTCCGGTAAGTTTGTCCTTCTCAAGGACCGATCACAATGAGAATGTGTGAGTGTTGTTTTCCATTTGATTGCTACAAAAGAAAAATTTGCATTTAGTCCAAAACATTTTGACTTGTAAAGATTTGATAAATGATATTAATTAGGCCTTTAATTAATTACACTCCCACTATTTTATTCAAATTGATAGCCCTCACTATCAACTCGGAAGATTGCAACACACAACCTTCTAGTGAGTCAAGACCCAAAATAATTGGATCAATGCCCAGCCAACGCCGGCGTCAAAGACCAAATACTAAGGTAGGCAACTTTTGCCAATTGCATCATATGCAACTCTTGGATAGATGATCATACACAACTCCTTTCCATGATGCATCTGTGTGCCTCTAGGTACTTGATCCTATCAAGGTTCCCTAGTTAAGTCCAACCCATAAGCCAACACGATGAGTGTGCACCCTGCGGAGGCAGACCCACACACCCACCAACACACTTCCACGAGATAGACAGTGTACCACGCGGAGGCGTGCCCACACATAGTCGATCAAGCTTCTCATGTGTGTTGCTTTATGGAAGGAAACTAAAACTTAATATTATTAATTGAGGGGTTTTATTAATACATATACATATCCAAACACCACATACTTATAGTACATATCATATACTATTATATCCACAACCATAAACGATAGACATGCAATCACAAACACAAATACATCAGTTATGGCCATACTATTGTAATCCTTTGGAGCAACAAAGGATTATGGTCCACCTATGGTCTTATGCATCTCATGCAACACCTATGAATCAACCTGTAAGCATGTAATGATCATCATTACAATGAACAACTTCGTGGATGCTCCGTGAGGTTGGAACTTCAAGTTGCTTCTTGGAATTGGATCTTCTTGTTGCTTCTCCATGGACGCTCCTTGGAGTTGGATCTTCAGGTTGCTTCTTGTAATTGGATCTTCATGGTGCTTCTCCATGGACACTCCTTGGAGTTGGATCTTCAAGAGGCCTCCTTACATCAAGTTTACAAAAACTAAAACTAATCTTATCTCTATTACATCATATGAGTACAAATATAAAAGAAAAGAATTAATTACACTTTGAAATAAGAGATGAGGCTCGGCACTTAAGCCGAATACTTTATATAAAGGATCCATATTCAACCATTATACATCCATAGCATTCATAAACAACCATATCCACAAGATAGACATCCACATTCACAAAAGGGGATACTAGGCCATAACTGTGCATGCACTCACCACATAAAATAGATTTTAAAGGCGATGTGTATGCTATCATAGGTATATCTACATATACATATATACATATTAAAATTGCAGTACTTGTAATGTGGGACATTCCCCATTAAAAAAATTTGACTCCCACACAGACAATGCGGGGCACACAAGGTCTACAAAATTTTACTTCCGTGCACTTAGGAAAATCAATATTTTCCACAGTCGACCCCGTCCAAAACGTCAAAAACAATAGCATGTGGCGTATGTGTAATTAGGTTTAGATTTGCACATTAGCAGGTTTAATTCGCATCATATGCAACATAGAAAACAGTATACAGTGATTCGATCATATCGAAACGAATCCAAATACGTCGTAGATCAACACTGCTCTGATACCAATGTTGGGTTTTGTGGAGAAAACATGTGTGACGGAAGCAATAAAATCCATACAACCCAAAATAGGATCTTGTCGACAACAACATATTTGGAAGGAGTGTTTGCGGGATATACCTTATCATAGAGCAAGTCCGGCGATGTCCCACTGCACGACGGTGTGCAACGCTACTGGCCTACACGGACGGAACTTCTCTCCCGTTTGTCAAGCGTGTCGCAGGAAGATCCAGTGGTGTTTCTTTGTGGCGGTGACGTACGCTGCTCACAGCGCGTACAGGTGGTCGCCGACGTCCTTCGAACACAGGCGTCAAGGCGTCTGCATCTCTACTTCATCCACACAGATGGACGGAACTCCACGTCGCTCTTCCCAAGCCAGCGGGAAGGATTTGTGTCTCTGCGGCGGCGTGTTAGCGGCACATTTCTCTCCTTTCTCTCCTCTAAGGACGATGACGGCTAGGGTTAACGTGTGTGAGCATAAACCGAAAAGCCTCTATCTATCTTATATAGATATCGACCGTCAATCCTCCTTTAAATAGGATACGAGGGGAAATAGGGTTTCCTAAACCCATCGGTAAACAGAAACGTTGCGTTAATTAAAACGCTCATGGATTAATTAGAATATTCCGGAATTCATTATTTAACCAAATAATCACATTAATTGATTAATTAATATCTGACTGCTTGCAATCGCTTAGGATGTCTTTATGTGCATATACACCAACACCATCATCATAAACTTTTCATGATACATGGGATAAGGAGTCGTCCCCTGACCTATATTGCATAAAATCATATAGAAGCTTTAGGAATTGTTGGGGATGAAATATGATTCCAAATTCTTTGGGGAATTCTTCTAAATTCCTAGACAACAATGCCTAACAAATTGTCAGTTCACTCTTCAACAAGTATAAAGGAAAAGGATGTTGTATGGGGCACATAAGTCATACATATCAAACATGGTGGATATCCAAGACAATGAAAATGTTCTAATATGCATATTAACCATGACTTTATCTATGTTTTCTCTTTCTTGGTATCCAAGAAATATCTCCCATCCTTTAAAAGGTAGGCATAGGTCACTCATATTTCATCAACCAATACGTCTATAATCTAAACTAGGTACCTACAAAGTAGGAATTGGAAAAACTACATCAGAATGCAGATATTACCTTCAATGAGTTCATTAAATGATGGAGAGAATTGGTTACACAACTTGAATTTGAGACAACAAACAAAACATTACTAGATATGATATTTTAGGTAGCTACCCCATCAATCTCATAGCTTGGGATGGAAAAACAAGACATGTCCCGATGGACCCTATCTGAACCAGAAGTTTTTAATTAGGTTAGTGTCTAAGGGTTTTTGACACAACCAAAAAACTGACCGATTCTGAAGAATCACAAAATTTACTTTAGGGTCGGGTCTGAGTTTGGACTTCAGACTTGAATTAATGCATTGGCCCAAAATTGAAAATTATATATCTAATGAATATTATAGATACCAAAGTTTAAGATTGCCAATGTCCTACTAAGTTACAATCCATGATCTGTGAATTTAAATTGGCAAGTCTACATAGTTTTGTATTGGTCTATATGACTTCTTATGTTGATTGTTTTATGAATTTGTGTTTAAAGCTCTCAAAACAAACTAAAATAAGCTTTATATGTGTTTTTCAATTAGATTGTAAGTTTGTTTACATTAAAAATTGTTTATTTTACTTGGTAATTATCAATGACTAGATAAGTCATAGCATTTTATTAAAATGTTCTCTAGGTATTTGGATATATGAGTCACACATGATAGACTTGGAAATATTTGCAGGTCGGGTTAGTGTCAAGGGTTTTGACCTAAAAATCAATATTTTACAAGTTTAGGGTCTTACCAAAAGGTGTTATCTTGAATGACTTCAAAATAAAACTTGGTCAACCCAAACCTAATTGCCACCCCTACTCGTAGATATAGTATCTTTAAATGTTCAAAAAATTCCTCGAGATCATACAAGAAGGGGCACATACTAATAGTTCTATTAGATGAGACATCCATCACAATTTCAGCCTCAACTTTCAAGCCACCTATACTCTAAAACTAATATGGGAGAATGTTTCCAATGCTAAAAGGAATGATAGAACTGTAGGGAAATCACCATTTGCAAATGAGTAGAAAATAAAAAAGCGTGTAAGCAAAGCAAGGGGGTAACACACATCACAAGCTTGAGTTATTGCAATCTCACTAGAATTTCCACAACAACCCTAGGTACAACATATCTTGGTGCAACACGCTTACAAACCTCTACAATATAATATCTACGTGATTACTTTTATAGTTATGCACCACCATTGTTTCAACTACATGTATCACCGCCACCAAAAAAATTATGCCCTCATTGCAGCCAAAAGCAAATATTTTGCTCACATCAATCAAGAGGCAGTCCACTAAAAAGGTGAAAAGAGTTCACTACTTTAGGATCATCACTAAGTGACATTCTTTCTACCATGAAACAATCTTTGTACTTTCAGTTGATTGGGGACCCATCAAATTTATCAAAAAATATTACAAATTTGGTGGTCATAGTGACTTTTGTCAGACAAAGGTGAACACAAATAACATATGCATCTCTATCAAGAAACCTATATAAGATTTATGGAGTAGGTTAACTCATAGTAGGAGCATAGAATAACACCCTAGAGAAATCAAATGAAATTTTATCCATCATGGATGAATAATCAACATAACTAATCACTTCAACGGTCCATCTCGAATTGGTATCTCCAACACAAACCATTGATATTATTTGTGTGCATGAATACAAAAGATATGCATAATGTGGATTGTTAGTTACACTAGTAAACTTGACATCGATAGCTAAATAATTGTTTTATTAGGAGCAACTCCATGACTAGCGATTGGTGACTCACCCGATATGGATGCTAAGTCCAAAAATAGTGTAAAAGTTTACAGCATGAATGGTAACACAACATCTCCTCTAAGAACCACAATGCCTATTTCCTTGCTACACTCGTTGAAACTTAATTCATAAATACCCACATGGAGGCCAAAAATAGAAGAAAGAGAAAATTTCTTTGATGAAAAACTACACCTCATTTATCCTTGGAACTTACGTTAGTCATAAAAGTAAGAGTATGATTTCAATCCCATACATAAGTGGAAGACAAAAGTAGTGATCCATGACAGATTCCAAACATGCACTCCAATATTATTAATTAAGAATATTCAAGCCCGTGGGAAAACACAAGAGGAGTCAACATTCTTGCATAAAAGTTTAGGAAGGTTAACCAAATCTGATGGCTTGGAGTACAACCATGTCGTGTGGGATCCAAAGGAGAAAATTCACTTTTGTTATGATGTAGACTTCCCAAGAACACAAAGAAGCAATAATTATGACACTTGAGGGATCTTAATTTGACAAGGATGTGAATCTTGAAAAATTTATCCATAACCAATGGGCTCATCATTCATCACCATGGGTTCATAGTTTATCTCATTGTCTAAATGTAAAATACCCTAAGGAGTTGATGGAAACCAAGTCTTTCTTAACACCACCTTTCACACAAGAGTCAAAGTGACCCAAGATTTGTAAAAGATGGAGTCTGTTGTTTTTCCTAGAGACACTCATCATCTTGGGGGGATCTAGAATATATACAACCAACCATCATAAGGAAACTAATTTGGGGTATCAACGATTCCTCAAGATAAAGTAAATCAGATATTCAGTGAACTAATTATGGTCATAAACTAACTATTGTGTTAAACCTGCTATTGTGGAGGCTAAGGATTATTCTAAACAAAACCATGTCATCATACCTTCACTAAAAGAATACAAATTAAATCAGATATTTGACATTCAAATTTCATGGGGACCCACACAGGAGCACCATTGCATGAATGCAACAAGATGAGTTGAAGTTGTGGTTTTAAACACCACATTTATACAATCAACTATGTACTATCGATACAAAGGAGAAGGTGCCACTTGATATTTGATATAACACAATTAACTAGATGATTGTGAGAGACATAAATCCACTAAAACAAGACTCTAGGCTAAAATAGCAAGAATGCATAAACATTATCCAATTCCTCCCGCATCAGAACTACATGTGTATGGTATTATGTAGACAACCAAGTATCATTCCATGTATAAAAAGATGGAAACCCAAGTGGAGGCCAACCTTACTAAGGCCTATACTAGATAATCTGGAAATTCCTATATTGTTCATAACTATGGAAAATAATGTGTGTTATTGTTCTAAACAAGATTATACGATACACTTCCCGCATTGTTCAAAACCATATCAAACAATGATAAAATTAAGAAATGAATAAATAAATAAATGTATCTCAGCCATCAGAGAACTAAGGAATTTTTTGAAAATATTAAGTTATAGGATTTTTGGACAATTGCACTATTTATTTTTGGTAAATATCAATATAAATCCCAATATGCATCTTGTGACTAATTTGATAGTTTATGATTAACTAAACATATTAATTTTGAATTTAGGGTTTCTACAGTTATAAATGTATTTCTAGTGAAAAGTCAACTAACTATAATGAAACCTAAAGACCATCTTCATACAAAATTTTAGTCAGTAGTTCAAGGAAATATAGATAAATGAGTAATTCTTCATTTAGTACATTGTTAATTTAATTTCAATAAATGAAAAGTAATCAACATTATTTAGTGTCATGAATATCATATAACTCTTCATAAGAGGTATATGCTAGGAAAAGTGAACATGTAATTGAGTGGTGTAGACAACGAGAGTATCATCTAGATCATTACATAGTTACAAGGAACTAGGAGTCTCAATGTTCTCTTATATATAGTAAGCACCCCACAATAACTATTTGGTTACCCTTGGTACTAGTTCAACTCAACTCACTGGTTTATAGTTCATTTTCCATGTCATCCCCAATTGAACCAGATTATGTAGATTTAGAGAACTTTATCCTAGAGGTACCACTCCTCTGTACCCAGGACATGGGGACACAATTTTAGTGATGTTATTTTCTATGAGGCCATACATGGAAACCTCACTTCAGACCAAGAAAAGTTCAATTCGTAGTCTTAAGGTCCCAAATTTTACCTAAGGAATGCACAATAGGTCACCTAGTAGTGGTTTTTGCTTGTATGGTACAATACAAGCATAAGGGAAATGATAAAAGAGATTCAAACAATTAGTAATAAGAGTCAACAATTAGTTATAAACTAGTATACGTGAATAGTCAATATTCTTAGTAATGGAATCTAAGTTAATGATTTGCTATTTTTATCTTCTATGTTTAAAACATTGCATACAAAACTTTCCATTGATATCTTAAAGGTCATTAGCCTACTCATTCATTTCATTTCAATTCCTAAAATGTCTACTATTTCAAATTATCTAATTCAATGCATTTAGTTATTTATGAATTAATCATTCAATGGACATGCAACCTGTAACATACTGAAATTCAGGGTCTTCCCTGCAATTTACCCACTTTTGAGTTTTTCTTTGCTTTCTAGTCCATTTGGACCTTTTTAATTCATAATAAATCATTCAATGGTTGAGATGATTTAATTCATAATAAATCATTCCCAGGTCAGAAAAATGCAAATAAATAGTCAATGGAAAGGATTTTTAATGTAGAATTCGATTTTATGGTTTTTAAGTCATGAATATGATTCCTTTTTCGAAGTTTGCCTTGAATTCCTTTTTAAGTATATAAAATATTCTCATACCTAATTAATTCATTTTAACTCCAATTTGTAAAATAAAATATGTTTTATTAATCAGGAGCATATGACTAATCGTTTGGGGTAGGTTTTAAACCCTAAATTGCGGTTTTGTAAAATTAGGGTTTTTCCTATGCTTTATGTCATTATATATATATTAATACATGTGTAATAATGTAACTAGGGAAAAATGGAATGGTGATACAATCAGATTGGTGAATGTGATGGTAACTAATTAAAATAGGTATGTGAACCCTATTTTATATGTGAATCCTATGTTAATGTATGTGACTCCTATTATGTGGATCCTATTCAAATATGTGATCTCTATGGATGAATGTGAATGTTTATTGTGCAAACTACATATCCTTCAGTTGGGTCTTTTCCAACCCCACAATCATTATTGTGCTAGCCTTGTTATCCTTCTAATTGCATTTATTGGCTCTTTACTTATTTTATGCTTCTAATGCCATTGTGGCTCATTCATTTGAATTATGTGAATCTTGCTACTACATATGTTGCCTCATTTACTTGGAAATGCTTAATCTTGCTATTACCAATGTTGGCTCATCCTTTTGAAATACTTGGAAACAGTGTATATTGTTGTTTCTTATGTTGGCTTTTTTATTTCTTGGAGTTCATGGATATTGTTGTTGCCTATGATGGCCTATTTATTTATTTCTTGGGTGTTATTCCCAATGCTATGTTGTTATCTTGATATACTTTTCACTCTACTACCAAGTGAATGTTTATGCATGATATAGTTATTGGCCAATTGACAACGTAGTGTACATGAGTACAAACCACCCACATGGTACTGGGGTTTTAGTCCCCCTACCGGGCACTGGGGTTTTAGTCCCCCTGCCATTTTATATATTAGGCACTGGGGTTTTAGTCCCCCTGCCACTTTTTAGGCACTGGGGTTTTAGTCCCCCTGCCATTGGTGAGGTCCGGTAGGTGCCTCACCCTACATTGAGAGGATGTTGAGTCATAATTTATATTCATGCAAATGTGATAATTGTTGATATTTAAATGTGGCCGTTTTTCTAAAACCTTATTTACTCATTTGCCTCTCACTCCTTGAAATTCCTTAGTGGAATGTTTTATTATGAAATGATTAGCTTTATTTGCCTTTATCCTTTTATTGCCACATACTTTTATCTTTCTCTTGCTGGATGACCCCAACCATCCAGGTTAGGATCAGAGTGCGCATGGAAGCTTGATGAACCTAAGGCTAAGGATAGGACAAGAAGAAAAGGAATATATAGCTTGAACGGTCATAGTTGCTTTTATGTTATAAGTTGTTTTGTTGGAGACAGTTTTGTATTAGTCTAAGTCTTCCTCTACCTAGATCCTATGCTTGTATAAAGTTGTACTCCCATTTGGGAAAGTTTGTAAAGTACTCTTTATACATTTTGAATAAAGTTAAGATCTATATTTCCGCTTCTACACAATTGATGATTTTGGTTGCCATGGTTTATGGTAGAGACTTGGTCTTTACAGCATGGTATCAGAGCATCAAGGTAGTCAGATTCTTGACTAATTCAAAAATTGTCTCCGTAGAGTATATAGTTTCCCTATAGTAAGTTTTTCACCTTATAGTTGACCTAGCATGAAAGTTTGATTTAGGATCATAATAATTTCATAATTAAAAATAAATTTTGTCAACTTTTTGGTGAGTTGTCTAATGAGAAGATACTAGAGCAAGAAGTTGAAAGTGATGGTGTCTAGAAAGGGTCAGAGCTTGGGGGCTGACAATATTTTCCTCTGCCCCACTAGCTTGGTAACGAGGACTCCTGAGCTCATATGACGTGGCCTGGCCTAATCTGATACAGACAGCTCGAAATAGTCTATCTTTGGGCATGTTGCCTAATTGTTGAATACCTTAGGAAAACCATAAGTGATTATTTGATCTCTTACACAAAAGTCATCCTTAAATACCTTGTACTCCTATGTTTAGGGTTTAGTGTACCCTATATTACATGTACAAGCTTGGTTGTAAATCCTTTTGGTGTTGAACCTTATGTACCTTTTACCCTTAGCTTAGTTTGACTTAGTTAACCCTTTTAAGGGGTGGAATAAGGGTAATGGTGTTAGTACCCTATTTTGTTTTGCAAAGCTGATTTCGAGGATGAAATCCCTTTTTAGGGGGATGGAATCCCAATTAAAAGCAAAATCAAATATCTTTAGAGTTAGAAACCCTACCTATGTGGACATATGTACATAATAACTTATGTGAAAAATGATTTACCAAACACATTATATTTGTAATTCAACTTGTTTGTTTATACACACATGAATATGTAGTAAGTCATATAGAGATAGTTCATATGCTTGAACCTTCACATATTCTTGAATGCACATAATAATGAGTTACTCATTACTAATTGTGAATACACATAACGTTGACTATGCCAACCTAATGGTAAAATGTGTATGGATAATGCACCCTAAGGATGCTTTAGCATGTAATGATCATGTTGACCTAAAACCTGATATGTAATCATCTAGCCTTGACAACATATGCATATATCCACCTTTAATGCCTTTCATGATACATTAGTGACATTAGGTGTCATCATCACATAATATACCTTGATACATATAAATGGATTATAGTCACAAAGTTATCAATATATGTAAGGTATATCACCTTATTCTCTAATGAACACCTCATCATAACTTGATATATTAATTAATTCATTAATATTTAATGTGTTACATCCTATTCACTAAAATACATATAATGAATCAAACATGATAATGAATAATTGGATTCACATAAATATTCATAAATGCCTAACGTAATGTAAAATATGTATAATTTATAATATTTAGTGTAATGGATGAAAATGATTAATGATGTCATTAATATGAGTATGAAAGATGATATAACAATGTGCAATATGAACATTATTTGGAATTATTATAGGCTTAATAACTTGTTGGATAATACTAACTTTTTCTACAAAATAATTTGTGATAATTCTACATGATAGATTTAAAAGGATAATGGAAAATGAATTCATGATATTAAGGTTTTTGACCTAATACATTAATTAATGTTGAAATGGCTTAGTAAACCCTAATTGTGCTTAAAACCCTTGATGAGGGAAATACACACGATATAACATTGAGATGTAATTGTTTTGAATAAAATGTGGCACAAGTGATAGTATAACAAATATGATACCTCTTCATGATGGGGATTATGTTAATACGGAAAAAATGTTAATTCGAGTTTTATAAAAGGCTATAGGTTTTGTGGAAACCTTAGTAACACCTGACTTATGTAGATTTTGTGTTGTACCCTAGATTAAGGGTTATAACCTAGTGTTTAAGGTTGGGAAGTTGCACACCCACCCTCTCTTCCCACTTGTTGTGATTTCGGGGACGAAATCCTCTTTAAGGGGTGGTGTGTTGTAACATACTGAAATTCAGGGTCTTCCCTACAATTTACCCACTTTTGAGATTTTCTTTGCTTTCTAGTCCATTTGGACCTTTTTCATAAATTTCCCTTGTTTTATATTCTTTTTGGACCCCTTGTGCGATTTGAGCACAATTCAATGTTTAAAATTATCTTTTTCCCTCTTTTATGATAATGGAAGGGTGTTTGCACAAATAACCCAATTAAGGAGATAAGTAAGGGTTAATAATGTAATTTGGTCATTAAGGATGGAAATAAGCAGATAATATTACTTTGGAGCTTTTTGGATAAATATATTAGTAATAATGTGTATTTGAATTAATTATGAGTATATTAACCTCTTTATTTTCTCTCTCCTCTTAAGTGGATAAAATGTGTGAAAATGGGATAATATGGTGAGTCATTTCTCTTGAAATAATTAGGAGATGATTGCCTTGAAATATTACTCCCATATTTCAATTAATTATTTTTCCATATTATTTCACCTCTTTTAATATATTAATACATGTAATAATGGACAACATATGAGTTATGAGCCTTAGTGAGCTTAAATACGAAATATAATTATATAGCATGATGCTACACTTTAATGTGAACATGTGATTAAAATTTGGTGGATTTTGGACTTCGTTTGACCCTTCAAATCCATTTTATGAGCTTTTAATAAAGTATAACTATGGATTTTAATCGATTTCATTTATATCGATTTGCAACGCTAAGGTTCAGGTTATTTTAGCTGTCACGTGCCCTTAGATGCTCATCTGACGGTCGCAATTTAATCGCTCTCTGATCTAATGGCAGAGAGGTTGTCGTCTTCCTCCCGCCCACTGAACAGGCGTGGCGCCCCAGCTCCTCGGAGCCGTTCTCCCTCTCCTCTGCGCCTTCTAGCGCGATTCTTCTCCCTCTGAGTTCGGCTTTTCACAACGGTTCGAATGAGCCCTAGCTCATCGCCCCTTTTTCCCTGGCGGCGTTATGCCCAAATCGACCTCTTCACTCCTCTCAAACCCCCGAGTCGCAGAGGCGACCTCGGTCCTCTTCCTACCTGCTTAAGGGGTCGTCGAGCACCCTTAGACCCCGAGCAAGCCTCCTCCACACTCAATTGACCCTAGGCTGCCCTCAGTCACCCCGACCTGTGCGGGGAGGATCTCCGGCGACATTGGCTTGTTGTTCTCTCCTCCGGCCACCTCATTGCAATTGCCCGAGTAGTATGCATCCTCGACCCACGTTCTGTCTTTCTGACACTCCTCTTTGCCCTACGATGCGCCTGTTTGCTCAGACCTATAGGCCACCGACGACCTCTGGCGGAGCCCATTGTTTTTGAGCTTCTGAGCTCCTCTGACCTCACCGCATCCCACTTTGACCTCGCCCTGACTCCGCGAAGGTTACCATGACCTCGGCTTCTGATTTCTTGGTGCTTATGACGGTTTCTGGTCATGGCTCTCCCGTGCTCTGTTCTCTGCCATTCTTCGACGTTTTTGTTGCATCTTGCACCATTCTCTGACTTTTTTGGTGTCTTCCTCATCGACGGAGTATGGTGAGTTTGATGGGAGCAACTCCCCGGTCTGACCACCACCAGGCATTGAGGTTGCTCGTGCCTTAATCCCTGACCTACTACTCCCTCGCCATTGATGCGAGCGGAAGAAACTTGGTCATGTAATGACCAAGGTGTCCCTATCCAGTGGGTAGAACCTTGGAGCGGCCATGGGCATTGTCATAACTTCGCGTCTTGTTTATGTGTAAACTCGGCTGCATGTTCCTTGCAAATGACTGTACTGCCCTCACGATTTAATTGAAACCTTTTGCAAGAAAGTGGTATTTCAGTCTTTTCCGTTGTTTCTCCCTCACCTTGACCTAGGTCAGCGAGAGTGGACCTACTGATGCGGCCAATTGTGATTGGTATGCGTCAGCGTGGGCCCGTCCTCAGTGGCCCAATTGCCCCTATTTTTCTGTTGTGGCTTTTTCCTGAATTCTGATTGGCTGAGATGATTTAATTCATAATAAATCATTCCCAGGTCAAAAAACGCAAATAAATAGTCAATGGAAATGATTTTTAATGTAGAATTCGATTTTATGGTTTTTAAGTCATGAATCTGATTCCTTTTTCGAAGTTTTCCTTGAATGCCTTTTTAAGTATATAAAATATTCTAAAATACCTAATTAATTCATTTTAACTCCAGTTTGTAAAATAAAATATGTTTTATTAATCAGGAGCATATGACTAATCGTTTGGGGTAGGTTTTAAACCCTAAATCGTGGTTTTGTAAAATTAGGGTTTTTCCTATGCTTTATGTCATTATATATATTAATACATGTGTAATAATGTAACTAGGGAAAATTGGAATGGTGATACAATCAGATTGGTGAATGTGATGGTAATTAATTAAAACAGGTATGTGCACCTTATTTTGTATGTGAATCCTATGTTAATGTATGTGACTCCTATTATGTTGACCCTATTCATATATGTGATCTCTATGGATGAATGTGAATGTTTATTGTGCAAACTACCTATCCTTCAATTGGGTCTTTTCCAACCCCACAATCATTATTGTGATAGCCTTGTTAT
Organism: Alisma plantago-aquatica; assembly: GCA_963693085.1. NCBI lineage: Eukaryota > Viridiplantae > Streptophyta > Magnoliopsida > Alismatales > Alismataceae > Alisma > Alisma plantago-aquatica. The sequence goes on from OY856411.1 coordinate 802,101,329, forward strand.
CCTTCTAATTGCATTTATTGGCTCTTTACTTATTTTATGCTTCTAATGCCATTGTGGCTCATTCATTTGAATTATGTGAATCTTTCTACTACATATGTTGCCTCATTTACATGGAAATGCTTAATCTTGCTATTGCCAATGTTGGCTCATCCTTTTGAAATACTTGGAAACATTGTATATTGTTGTTGCTTATGTTGGCTCTTTTATTTCTTGGAGTTCATGGATATTGTTGTTGCCTATGATGGCCTATTTATTTATTTCTTGGGTGTTATTCCCAATGCTATGTTTTTATCCTAATATACTTTTCACTCTACTGCCAAGTGAATGTTTATGCATGATATAGTTATTGGCCAATTGACAATGTAGTGTACATGAGTACAAACCACCCACAGGGCACTGGGGTTTTAGTCCCCCTGCCGGGCACTGGGGTTTTATTCCCCCTGCCATTTTATATATTAGGCACTGGGGTTTTAGTCCCCCTGCCACTTTTTAGGCACTGGGGTTTTAGTCCCCCTGCCATTGGTGAGGTCTGGTAGGTGCCTCACCCTAGATTGAGAGGATGTTGAGTCATAATTTATATTCATGCAAATGTGATAATTGTTGATATTTAAATGTGGCAGTTTTTCTAAAACCTTATTTACTCATTTTCCTCTCCCTCCTTGAAATTCCTTAGTGGAATCTTTTGTTATGAAATGCTTAGCTTTATAATTGCCTTTATCCTTTTATTAACACATACTTTTATCTTTCTCTTACTGGATGACTCCAACCATCCAGGTTAGGATCAGAGTGCGCATGGAAGCTTGGTGAACCTAAGGCTAAGGATAGGACAAGAAGAAAAGGAATATATAGCTTGCACGATCATAGTTGCTTTTATGTTATAATTTGTTTTGTTGGAGACAATGTTGTATTAGTCTAAGTCTTCCTCTACCTAGATCCTATGCTTGTATAAAGTTGTACTCCCATTTGGGAAATTTTGTAATGTACTCTTTATACATTTTGAATAAAGTCAAGATTTATATTTCCGCTGCTACACAATTGATTATTTTGGTTGCCATGGTTTATGGTAGAGACTTGGTCTTTACACAACCCATCACTCTACATTTCAAAAAGTTGATGACCATAAAAAGGAAGTAAGAAAAAATACAGGTGGTCAAAGAATTTATAGTAATTAGATGTCTAGAGTTAGTCTCTTAGTTTTATATGTATGTAGGAGTAGTATGTAAAATTTGTATAAATGTAGACATATTTTGATAATAGGCTTATGATCGGCCTAAATCGCGCGTCCAAAAGTGGAGGCGGATTTGAGGTAGTCGAGTTTTTACATTTATAATCCTGAATCCTTCTAGGCCCCCACAACTTTGTTTACGGGGTCGAAGTAGATATACGAGGTCGAACACAGGGACAAGGGGGGTAGTGTTGGGAACCCAAAATCGACATGCTACACTCCGGTAGGTATAAAGAGATATAAATTCCCAAAAGGGAAACAACAAGATGTCACAAATAAAATAAAGAAAACTATCTCCAACTGGAGCTACAAGAGAGATTTAAGGTTTTAGTCATTTAGCAGTTTTTAGGGGTTTTCATGCAACAGAAACAGAAAGATAATACTAGAGCTAGGGCAAGATGTGAAGGATAAGACTACAACAAAACAAGCGGCAGTAGTAACACCTTGCACCCCTCCTCTCAGAGCGGGTACTTCTAACCAAGCGTCAACACCCCTCTCGAGGTTTTCAGACTTAAGTTAGAGTGGAATGTTACTGAAACAACTCCGTTCCAGGCACTCTCGTACTCCAGAATCAGACCAAACACTAGAGCCACAACATGACTCTCGAAGATGTTGCGATGGGAAAACACGATTCGGTATCTAAGCGAAACGCGATCCAAACATGCAAGCTAGAGTTCAGATATCAAACATAGAAGCCATCCAACACATGTACCAAGCATAGAGCAACAAGTAATTAAGCTATTCTATTTCCATAAACATTAAAGGTCTTAATACATTGCGTAAGAAAGGAATTAAATAACAGAATTAAAGATAGATGTCGCCTTCTTGATGTAGAAGGGCGACAGACTACAACGGCTCTCCCGCCTGATACCGGACAGGGGCCTAGCCCGATACAGCGGTGTCGGGTGACACACTCTCTCGAGCGGCACACCGTGACGGCCGACTGTATCGTTCAAGGACCTGGACGATAGGCTCAAGTCGGGCGACACACCCTCTCGGGCGGCACGCATGACGGGCAAAGCGTATCGGGTTCGATATCGTGTCGGGCATGGAGCGACGCGTCCTACTGTCGGGCACTTGTGTCGCTCGTCGTCGTTGGCCGATATCGGCCCATAGTGTCGCCCGAGACGGTTCTAAGTGAACTATCCCCTCCCTCTCGGGATGAGGAAGGGCTCACCTAGTGTCGCCTGGCACGAGCACTGGGGCACTATACTCCTGCTCTCGCAGTTTCCTCCGAAGATCACTCAAAGCTCCCAACTGTCTGAATTCCGAAGTATCCGAACTGTCTTTTCGGCTTCGTGTAGCTGCTTTTATAGGTAGTGGTTGGAGGAAGTTATGGTGCTTGAAGCGCCATGTGTCCTCCTTATTTGCGGGTCGGTGGACGGCCGATACTGGTATCGCTTGGCTCAGGAGTGTCGGCTATCGGTCACGTGATGTACGGCACGCCTGCCGGTGGGTGGATGTGTCGCCCGTCAAGCTGGGTTGTCGGGGCGAGCTGGGCTCCCTATCGGGTATAAGGCGTGTCGTCCATCTACTCCTTCTTGCGCGGCATCCTTTTGTCGTGCATCATTGTGTCACTCCACCCTATCGGGCAGAGGTTGTATCGGGCATCAGGAAGGCCGAAACAAACTTGGACTTATTTTGTGGGCCGGGACGGCCTTATTGCACCAAAATGAGGAAAAACTCTGCAAAAGATGGAAATATAGGATTAAGAGCATTTTTTGGTCAATTATTGCGAAAGTGCATACAAAAGAGAGGAAAATAGCTAAAAATGGCAGTTTTGATATTAGAAAAATAGTCTAAAATATCACAAAAATTGGTGTTATCAACTCCCCCAAACTTAGCGTTTTGATTGCCCTCAATCAATATTTAAACTTTATTTTGTGATGCTTCTTCTTGTTTGGTACAAAAGAGGTAAAGCAAGTATAGTAATGCCTTTAGAGATAATGTTGTCTCATTACGAACAAAAGACCTTGCGTTTCCTGCCTTATTTTTTCAGTAAAAAAAATTTCTACAGCTTCAGCGAGACTTTAGTGTATGATTCTGAAGTTAGCTTCCACACCAAACAGCTTTATTTTCGGGGCAGAAAGTTGTGTAAAGGGTAGGCTAAGGCTTTTTGGGTTTTTCATCTTGTTTTCCATCAGTCCATCCAGGTAAGGGTCCGTTAACGGGCAAGTGGTCCCTGCAGTCGAAGCCAGTTGGCTTTAGAGCAGTGATTTCACATCCTACGTACCACTACCCCAGATCTACCATGCCTAAAGATGGGTACTTTTGGAAAACAAGCGGGTATATATATTTTTTTCTTTTCTTTTATTGGGCACAAATCTCATGCTTTTATTCACACTCATAAGGCTTCTCTCTCATTTTGGGATTTTCATTGGGTAAAGGGGAAACAAAGAGATTTCTGCTGTTTGGGTAGCTTTTTCCTTCTCCATACTCGTCTCTTAGCTGTTTGCGAGATTATTATATTTTTTGAAATTTTTGGCATGGAAAAATGTAATCTTCTGTTTGTTTGAAGAAGCATTATCAGAAAGATATAACAGAACTTGTATCTCATTAAGCACAAAGAAAGCTAACTTTGCAAGCAGTTGCTTCAGGTTTTTACTAATATAGCGACTTTGTACATATGCATGGGAACAAAATAAGCAAAAATTTTCAAAAAAAATTATATGAGCAAGAGTACAAATACATGATATAGGAGGAGAAAAAAATGGCACAAGAGAATTTTTATACCTCCTTCACTGGCACATGGGTACCCCCCCAAACTTACTCCGCACTCTGTCCCAGAGTAGCGAAGAAAACAGGGTGAGTTCATGTTAGCCCAGTGAACGTTATCTAGCGGGTTCGCTTGTGCCTTGGAGAAGCTACAATATGCTTCTTTGTTGCAGCCTCCTTTGTTCCTCAGTTGGAAGCAGCCAGAATAAGTGCAAAGCTCTCAAGATGGAAGCTCGAGAGCTCTTGAAAACACTTGTAAATGCTTCCTCCTTAAGAAGATGGAACCAGAATGCCCAGATTCCATCCGAAGGCCACCGAAAAAAGACTCGTGATGTCTCTGTAGATGGTCCTAAACCATCGCAGAAGATAGACTATTATAAGAAAGTTATCTTCCTCTGAAGCTACCAAATCAAGAAAATTCTCCCGCTTTCTATTTGCGGTAGTTGACAGCTAGCTGCCTTGGGATTTTTATGTTTTTGCCCGACAGTTGTTGCTTCCGCTCGGCTGGAGGTTTGCCATGTGTGACCCGTCCCTGTTATCAAGTCCAACGATCATCTAAATGTTAGGTCGGCAAAGACAAGAATCACGATAAGACTTATTTCAAAATCCAGGTATCGTCCATCAAAAGGAAGCTCGAGACGATACATGGTTGGATGATACGAGGAGGGCTGCACGGCACACACTCCGCCTGACACGGATGTATCGGGCGATAAGGTCACCAAAGATCAACTGCCTGTCCGATCGTCACAAAAGAAAATGTGTCACCCGATGAGGCGTATCAGGAAAACACAATCGGTCGTTATTTTCGTGCTTAACTGCATTGGGCGATGCAAAATCGACTAGGCTCATAAAACCTAATAAGCAGCGCGATATGAAAACTCGTGTCAGGCGATAAGCATGTCGGGTGATACCTTTGCTCATAGGAGCCATCGCCCGATATAAGGGTGAAGGCAAGCTGGCCGACACGCAAGCAAAGGTGGATCAGTGCATGTGTTACAGGTGGTTGAAAAGAGAAGTGAGGTAGCCCGACACGTTGAGCCCACATTGCTATATATAGCAAGCTCAGCTGGGGGTAAAACGGGTGTTTCTGGGGTGCGCGTCGACCGACGACTCAGGAAATTCCCGAGATGAAGGTCACGTCAGTTAAATTAGGGCATTTATTCCCATCCACGATACGATGGTTGCTCAGGAATACCATCCGCCATGGCTCTTGTGGTGCCCCAGAAACTGCGGCCTGATACAAGCGTGACTGCGTGCCAGCTGAGCTGCTGCCCGACACGACTTAAAACAGGCGGCCGAAAACCAAAGCTAGGAGAAGGGAAGAAAAACATCATCGGTTTAGGGTTAAGTCCCCGACCTCAGAAAGTATGACAACGGTGGCCCATAAAATAGAGGAGCCAGTGCGCTCGGCGCGTGCACCGACTCGGGCCTTATTACAATTCATACATTTTGTTTTTATAGGTAATAAGAAAAATGCATCCTACTCTATGAAAGAAAGAAAAACGCGGGCTGCCTCCTGAGGAGCGTTGAAGTTGGCGTCGCCAGCTCGACCGGTGTAGGGTCATCTCGTTCAGCTCTTGACTGTGCCCATATCTCGCAGGTTGATCTCTGCTCTCTTGACAAAGGCTTCATCCTCATAGAACCTTTTTACCATGTGCCCATTTACTTGAAAGACTTTGGTCGAATCGTCCTTGTCGTAGAGCTCCATCATTCCTGATGGGTAAATTTTTGACACAGTGAACGGTCTAGACCACCTCGTTGGTAACTTCCCAGGGAAAAGACAAATAGAGGACTTGAATAACAAGACTTTATCCCCTTCGCTTACATCTTTTCTCCTGAGGTGGGCATCATGCCATAATTTTGTCCTCTGTTTGTATATTTTTGCATTTTCGTAGGCATTCATTCTCAGCTCTTCTAGCTCTTGAAGCTGCAGAAACCTCTTATCTCCAGCTTTATCGAGGTCCATGTTTAGGAACTTGATTGCCAAAAGGGCCTTGTGTTCCAACTCTAGAGGCAGGTGGTAGGACTTTCCGTAGATGAGACGGTAGGGGGTGGTTCCAATGGGCATTTTGTAAGAAGTACGGTAGGCCCAAAGCGCGTCGTCAAGCTTCATAGACCAGTCCTTTCTCGTTCGGCTAATAGTTTTCTCCAAGATCTGCTTGATTTGTCTGTTGGAAACCTCTACCTGCCCTGACGTCTGGGGGTGGTAGGGTGTAGCGATCTTGTGCTTCACTCCGTACTTGCACAGAAGTGCTTCAAACTATCTTTCTCCAAAGTGCGACCCTCCGTCGCTTATAACAGTGCGTGGTACACCGAAATGAGGGAAGATGGTCTTCTCGAATAGCTTGATAACTGACTTGGCGTCACATGATTGGGTGGCTACCGCTTCTACCCACTTTGATACATAATCTACTGCCACGAGTATGTATTGATACCCCCGGGATGGGGGAAACGGTCTCTTGTAGTCGATCCCCCACACGTCAAATATTTCTACTTCGATCCAGCTTGCCATTGGCATTTCATTCCTCCGCCCTATGTTCCCTGTAAATTGGCATTCTTTGCAAATTTTACACATTGTGCAGTGTCTTTAAATAAGGAGGGCCAGTAGAAACCTGACTGCAACACTTTTGCCGCAGTTCTCTCGCTACCCAGGTGACCACCATAGGGGGAGGCGTGGCATTCCTTCAGGATGTCAGCGGTTTCTTTTTCTGGGATGCACCTCCTGTATAAGTTGTCGGTGCACCTTCTGAACAGGAGAGGATCATCCCAGTAGTAGTTTTTTTGCATCCGCAAATAGCTTCTTTTTCTCGTTGTACGTGATGTCAGGAGGCAGTTCTCCGCAAGCAAGGTAATTGTAGATGTCTACAAACCAGGGTAAGCTTTCTTCTTGAGTTTCGGCCAACATAAGAGCCTCATTGGCATAGTCGTTGTTGATTGTGGGCCCTCCCTATCTCTCATCCACGATCCTTGATAGGTGGTCGGTGACCACATTTTCTACACCCTTCTTGTCGATAATTTTGTGGTCAAACTCTTGGAGCAATAAGGCCCACCTCAACAGTCTGGGCTTTGTGTTTTTATTTTGCATCAAGTATTTTATAGCCCCGTGATCTGTATATACTTTGACCTTAGCTCCTATGAGATAAGACCTGAACTTATCGAACGTGAAGACGATCGTGAGCATCTCCTTCTCTATTGTTGTGTAGTTTACTTGAGCCTCGTCCAATGTGCGACTAGTGTAGCAAATCACATGGTGCTTTTTGTCTTTCTTTTGCCCCAGGACTGCCCCAACCGTGTAGTCTCTAGCGTCGCACATCATCTCAAAAGGTAAACCCCATTCTGGTGCTTGAAGGATGGGTGGTTATATTAAAGTGTTTTTAGGGCCTGAAAAGCACTGAGACAATCGTTAGAGAAAACAAATTCAGTGTCTTTTACCAGAAGATTGGATAGCGGTTTGGAAATCTTTGAAAAGTCCTTGATGAATCTTCGGTAATATTCAGCGTGCCCGAGGAAGCTGCGCACCCCCGTCACGGATCTGGGTGGAGGAAGCTTGGATATTGCTTCAACCTTGCTTACGTCCACCTCGATCCCACGCCTTGAGATCTTATGCCCTAGAACAATGCTCTCCCGCACCATGAAATAGCATTTTTCCCAATTCAGGACTAGGCTGTTCTCCTCGCACCTTTGAAGGACCACTGATAGGTTCTTCAGACAGCTATCGAAGTCCTTCCCATAGACTGAAAAGTCATCCATGAAAACTTCTACGATGTCTTCTAGAAAATCTGAGAACATCGATATCATGCATCTTTGAAAGGTAGCAGGGGCGTTGTAGAGTCTGAAGGGCATCCTTCGGAAGGCATAAGTGTCATAAAGGTAGGTGAATGTTGTCTTCTCTTGATCGTCGGGCAAGATGGGTACCTGGTAAAAACCTGAAAAGACATCAAGAAAACAAAAGAAATCGTGATGCGCTAACCTTTCAAGAACTTGGTCAATAAAAGGTAGCGGAAAATGATCCTTCTTTGTAGCCTGATTTAGCTTTCAGTAATCAATGCACATCCGCCATCCGGTGACGGTCCTTACCGCCACCTTGTCGCCCTTCTCACCCTTAACCACTGTCATTCTGCCCTTTTTGGGTACTACGTGGATCAGACTTACCCAATTGCTATCGTTGATTGGGTAAATGATCCCCTCATCCCTTAGCTTTATTACCTCTTTCTTAACGACCTCCTTGAGCATCTGGTTTAGCTTCCTCTGGGGTTGAGCCAGAGGCTTGGAAGATTCATCTAAGTTGATGTGATGCATGCATAGGGTGGGGCTAAGGCCTTTGATATCATCTACTGAGTATCCTATAGCCCCTTGTGGAGCCTTAACTCCTCAAGGAGTCGGTTTAGTTGATTGCTTGAAAGATTGGCGTTTACGATGACAGGGTTTCTGTGCTCTTCATCCAAGAACTCGTACTTCAGACCTTCAGGCAACGCTTTTAACTCTGGCTTTGGTCTGGGTGCCTTCTCTTGAGGCTCCCCCTCGAGAGAGGCATACTTCGCAGACTCCACCACCTTATCCTCTTCTTGCAAGTCTTCATCAGAAAGGTTGAAGAGGTTGAGATACCTCGCGACTTTAGGATCTTCGAGGTCGGGGTCCTGACAGCTTATGTCCCTCGCGAGGGGGTCTACTGTCCAGATGTCCTCCTCTAATTCCTCACAGAATTTATTGTAGCTATCTGCGAAACATGCTGATTCAGACAGGGACAGACTTCTCATGATCTCCTTCAACTTGAAGTCCATATGGTCGTTTCTGACTCTTAAAGTGATCATCCCCTCAAAGACATCAATCAACGCTCTTCCTGTTGCCAAGAAAGGACATCCAAAGATGATCGGACAACGGGGGTCTTCAGCTGTGTCGATGACGACTATATCACAGGGGATAAAGAAATCGCCAACCCTGATCGGCACATCTTCGACAATGCCAACATGTCTCTTAAAGGTGTGGTCTGCCAGTTGAATCCGCATGTTGGTTCGAACCATATCGGTCAAGATCGTGAAAGCTCCGGGGTCCCTCTTCTTATTTGGCAAGTCAGGCTTCACAAAGGAAGAGGAGGGAGAAGCTAGGTTCCCTGTCTCTATCCTTCCTCCCCTTCTTTTCTTTGTGATATGGTCCTTGAGGAACTTGGCATATGTAGGCATGTCCTCCAAAGCGTCGAGGAAGGGCACTTCGAGATGCAGTTTCCTGATCGACTCCATGAACTTCTCATGACGCTTCTTCAGATTCACCTTTATCAGCTTATACGGGAACGAAATCCTAGGAGCGTAAGCATTCCTTCCGCCAGGTAGCTCTTCAGGGAACCCTTGTGCAGACTCTCGAATGCCTGCCTGTCTTTCTTCCTCCTCTGCTGGAGTTGCACCCTCAGGCCTTGGCTCAGGCTCATGCCTGACTTCATCAGGGCGCTCCAACGTTCTTCCAGACCTCAGTACTGCCATTCTGGCAGTTTCTGGGTAGGGGAGTGCTTTTATTGCAGGATCCTTCATCAGAGCAGACATCTGGGTCAGCCGCTGATCGACCTCACGCTGGCGCATCTGCAAGCTTGCCATCTGGCGTTACATGGAGTTTAGATCTCCAGGGCTAGGAAGTGTGCTATGCACCAGTTTGCTGATGATGGTTTCCTGTCTTTTTATGTAGGCGGAAAGCTGACCAACCAAGTTAGGTTGGCTCGCCCTCTTGCCTCGGCCCTGACATTCACCCTCAGAGAGAGACTGCTCACAATGAGACATGGTATCAAAGCTCGGTGGAACAGGTCACAGCTTTCAGGGTTCCTGAAAGAGCATGAAAAATCAAGTTTAGAAAATGGAATTTATTAATTTTAGGCAAAGAATAATAGTAAGGAAAAAGAAAAAGAAAAAGAGTGTTGTCAAACTCATTTCTAAGCTTGAGGCACAGGAGTGTAGTTAGTGGATTCAGATTCGTCTACAGTACCATGCCTTGTCCCTGGCAACGACGCCAAAACGTTGACCGGCCTAAATTGCGCGTCCAAAAGTGGAGGCGGATTTGAGGTAGTTGAGCTTTTACATTTATAAACCTGAATCCTTCTAGGCCCCCACAACGTTGTTTACGGGGTCGAAGTAGATATACGAGGTCGAACACAGGGACAAGGGGGGTAGTGTTGGGAACCCAGAATCGACACGCTACACTCCGGTAGGTATAAAGAGATATAAATTCCCAAAAGGGAAACAGCAAGATGTCACAAATAAAACAAAGAAAACTATCTCCAACTAGAGCTACAAGAGAGATTTAAGGTTTTAGTCATTTAGCAGTTTTTAGGAGTTTTCATGCAACAGAAACAGAAAGATAATACTAGAGCTAGGGCAAGATGTGAAGGATAAGACTACAACAAAACAAGCGGCAGCAGTAACACCCTGCACCCCTCCTCTCGAGCGGGTACTTCTAACCAAGCATCAACAACCCTCTCAAGGTTGTCAGACTTAAGTTAGAGTGGAATGTTATTGAAACAACTCTGTTCCAGGCACTCTCGCACTCCAGAATCGGTCCAAACACTAGAGCCACAACACGACTCTCGAAGCTGTTGCGATGGGAAAACACGATTCGGTAGCTAAGCGAAACGCGATCCAAACATGCAAGCTAGAGTTCAGATATCAAACATAGCAGCCATCCAACACATGTACCAAGCATAAATCAACATGTAATTAAGATATTCTATTTCCATAAACATTAAAGGTCTTAATACATTGCGTAAGAAAGGAATTAAATAACAGAATTAAAGATAGATGTCGTCTTCTTGATGTAGAAGGGCGACAGACTACAACGGCTCTCCCGCCTGATACCGGACAGGGGCCTAGCCCGATACAGCGGTGTCAGGTGACACACTCTCTCGAGCGGCACACTGTGACAGCCGACTGTATCGTTCAAGGACCTGGCCGATACGCTCAAGTCAGGCGACACACCCTCTCAGGCGGCACACATGACGGGCGAAGCGTATCGGGTTCGATATCGTGTCGGGCATGGAGCGACGCGTCCTACTTTCGGGCACTTGTGTCGCTCGTCATCGTTGGCCGATATCGGCCCACAGTGTCGCCCGGGACGGTTCTAAGTGAACTATCCCCTCCCTCTTGGGACGAGGAAGGGCTCACCTAGTGTCGCCTGGCACGAGCACTGGGGCACGATACTCCTGCTCTCGCAGTTTCCTCCGAAGATCACTCAAAGCTCCCAACTGTCCAAATTCCGAAGTATCTGAACTGTCTTTTCAGCTTCCTGTAGCTGCTATTTATAGGCAGCGGTTGGAGGAAGTTATGGTGCTCGAAGCGCCACGTGTCCTCCTTATTTGCGGGTCGGTGGACGGCCGATACTGGTATCGCTCAGCTCAGGAGTGTCGGCTATCGGTCACGTGATGGACGGCGCACCTGCCGGTGGGTGGTTGTGTCGCCCGTCAAGCTGGGTTGTCGGGGCAAGCTGGGCTCCCTGTCGGGTTGAAGGCGTGTCGTCCATCTGCTCCTTCTTGCGCGACATCCTTTTGTCGTGCGTCATTGTGTCGCTCCACCCTATCGGGCAGAGGTTGTATCGGGCGTTAGGAAGGCCAAAAGAGACTTGGACTTATTCTGTGGGCCGGGACGGCCTCATTGCACCAAAATGAGGAAAAACTCTGCAAAAGATGGAAATATAGGATTAAGAGCATTGCTTGGCCAATTATTGCGAAAGTGCATACAAAAGAGAGGAAAATAGCTAAAAATGGAAGTTTTGTTAACAGAAAAATAGTCTAAAATATCACAAAAATTGGTGTTATCAGCTTAGTAGAACATGGATCGTTTATATATGCATGCCAATATCCTATTGATTATGTGTTATGTTTTTATTTTAGAAGAAAGTTCTATAATACAATTATGTACTCATAAATTTTGTTTTTATTGTAATCTTACATGTTCATCTTTTAAATTCAAAATTTGAAGTGTGGATCTCAGTAGTCTGTTTAGACTTATGTACCATAAGTAGTTGGTCTGAATGTTAGGGTTTTGTGAGCCTTGTAATTGAGTCTGCACAAAAATAATCCAAAGATTAATATATTTTCCAACTAGCATGTATGGTAAACTATAAAGAAGAAGCATAATCTAAAGTACACAAAAGGATCCATTTCATGGGGAAACATGTCCATCTCAAGATATATTTGACTCCAATATCATGTAAAAGGCTCCTCCTAATGATTATCTTATAGGTGATGTTCACCATAGTGGTTTTCAAAATAACACCAATAAATAGGAAGATTTAGTATTTCTCATCAACATACTCATATATAGTAATCATTCAATTTTTTTACCACTTTAAGATCTGGTACAAATTTATCAAAATGTGTTACAAATGACACGAGTTGATAAATTAGGAATTTGTCATTAAAAGATGGACATATATTCAACAAAAGGAATTGTTGACTCAAAAGTGATTTTCAGTAAAAATTAAATTATAAGGAACAACATATATCATATAAAAGACTAGAACCATCTACAAGTAGAGCCAGACCACCATGATACATTGAGTCTTGTTAATGAGGCAACAACCCCTCAATCTTATGTATATCTATATAAAAGCAAGAGATAGAACCACCACTAAAACACCTAGGGCTAGGCACCGACACACCAAAAAAATATGGTTGTGCACTGTGTATCGATTGTCAAAATACACACTACCAATAGATTAAACTAGTGAACTCAGTCAAACATGGATGCAACAGTAGGAAAGATAATTAGTCACTTCTACTAAATTTCTAAGTAACAATAGGATGAGCAGTCAACCTAACAATTTAGGATTAGAAAGTGTTTATTCCAAAGGATACATTGACCAAATTCATATTTTGATGATGACTTCACAATTCCATTTATATGTGATTTATTTGTATATTTACAATATCTCACAATTTTCAAACACTCTATGGAACCTAGATTCACAAACATATAAATGATCATGACAACAAGTCATATTCAAATATTAGTATTTAAATATCTACATAGTTAATTTTTATAAATTGTTGGTGCAAATGACATTAGTGTGAACATGACTTGTAACTTTGTAGAAACTTGCAATATATCTTTAATTATAATAATTTGCAATGCAGTAAACTTTAGGGAGAAACCCTCGATAGACCTCTATGTATGATGAAATTTTCTTGAGAATATTTACCCCACTATACTATATAGGGATTCCCTATACACGTGTCACATAAAGTTTATTTCTATAACTTCATAAAATTAAAATGTAGATCATGGTAGGTGGTCTCATTATCTAAATTTGTTAATCTGAAGATTCACATGAATGTCCTAACCAATGTCTCCAAGGAAGTTTAGTTGATTGTACTATGTCAGTAGCTTTTTATTAGTGCTCTGTTATCCTTTAAACTGGGAAAAATATATATACATCTTGTGGATCCCCTTGATAAAACATATAGAATTCATCCAAATCAAGTTTACTGGCTAGTAGGCACCCTGAAATACAAATTGGAGAATGTTATGAGCTTCCTAAGTACCCCCAATGGTAAAGTAGTGATATTTTTCCCCAAAGAGACCCTTATCACTCCCTTGATATTTATTACTTGTTTAATTCAATTATATCTAATAGGATATATAGCAAAGATCCATCCATGTTATTATCTTGTGAATCTCTCATATATTTTCTTCCAATATTTTTCTCTCTGACACACATGTCAATTGAAGCTCATTCTTGTCTAGGGAAGGTGTGGGGAAGCAGACCCTAGGTTATGGCAGGTAGACCCTAAGATAGGTTGTTGGCTCCTTGGCCAAAAAGGAATACGATGTTGGTTGTAGGTAATGAGATCCATCGTTTGATAATGTAGGGATCATTGTATATGATTTGGTTATTACTAAAAATAAATTCCTCTTATTTTGTTTGTTTCAATATTGCCAAAATGAATAAATGTAATAATATGCTATGGATATTTTGACCCAATGGAAAATGGTTTGGGTTAAGGACTTAAACATGGTATCATATGTATACTCAAGAGTATTCATTTTGGTTGTGTCCCTAGTCAGATATTATTGTGGTTATTATAGAAAAACAATATTGCATAAGACTAGTGTGTATGTTAAACGATGAATATGTCTCTTTCATCATGATATAGGACATAACTTTAGATACATGTTTTATTGTTAGAGAAGAATTTTTATTGATAGACCCACCTTGAGAATGGCACATAGAAGTTGTGTCATGGTAGTAAGAATCATATCTCAATCTGTTGTCAATGAGTGTGATCCTTAGACCTAAAGTAACTATAATGATCACATATTTTTAATGTAATTTAACACTACCTAATGTGACTCTAAATAATGGTTTATAAATAGGTAATTATTGGATGCACTGTAATAGTTGGGAATTATTGTGAGTGAGGTATATGGAATTTGTTCATCTCATTGGAGTAATATCCTAGCCACTCGATAAGTAAGACTATTAAATGTGTGGCCATGCCCACATGAGTCAATGTATGATATTAAGATAATACAATAACAATAGTATACTCTGGTTCAATAAACACAGATTGAGTATTAGCAGGATGACTACTTCATGCATGCGGTTCAATCTTAAAATATGTGGTGAATAGATTATATGGTAATGGTAATATTGGTCACTTATAGATCAAAGTTTCTCTCAACCTGTTCCAATTACTTGGGTAGGAATGGCATGTTTCTAGAAATTGCTATTTTCTTGTGAGGTTTTTGATATTACTACCAATGTAATATGGAACCTATTGGGTAACACAAATAACGCTTCTTAAGGGAAAATAAGTTCACAATCAAACACATTATTAGAATGGTTTTGAATGGTGTATAGCACGAACTCCATCCCAACTAATCAATTGAGCAATCTAGTCGATTGACTAGATAGACCACAACTAATCAAATGAGAAATCTACTCAACAGACTATATGGATTTGACCAGATGATCGATTGATTTTCAAATGATAGATTTTATCATCACTTTGAGAAAGTGACCAACTAGTAGAGATGTCTTAGTTGGCCAATTGGATACAAATTAGGAAACAACAAGGAAAATTAGACTTGTCTAATTCATGATTGAACCAGTTGATTGGATTTGATTCATACTTGACTAATCTGGAAAATCGATCAACTAGGAGGCCCAGTTGACAAATTGGATTTATGTCCAAGTATTCCTAGTTTGATTCTATTTAATGTTGCAATTAGAAATGGGATTGAATTTATGAGAAATCCAATCCCATGAATCCCCTATATAAAGGTGTGTACATTTAAGGGAAACACACACAATTAGACACAAGTTATCAAAGAGTTTTAGAGAGTGAAGAACCCAACACAAGGATGACAAACTGCAAGAGGATGAGAAGGAGAGTGAGTGACACTAGCATGTTTATGACTTTGAATTTCTCTTTCTCTTTGTGATCAAGGGGGTGCACCAATAGCTCCCACATTCACATGAATGAAATAGAGGTTCAGGCCCTTGTGAAAAGACTTTAAGATGAGTAACTTCTCCAAGACAATTGCAAGGAAAATGGAGATGACAAGAACAACAACCACTTCATATTTAAATCAGGATGTGTGAGTTCTACATTGACATAGGATGTGTCTAGTTGTTGGAAACTAGTGTGCACAAAGGTATATTTATATCCATTCTTCTAGGCTTTATTAGAATGAAGTGTCTTAATACTTTTACCAAGTTGGTTTTGTACTTCATTCATAAACTCCTTGAACTTTTCAAGAGCTTCGGACTTATGTTTCCTTAAGTAAACATAGACATACCTACTGAAGTCATCAGTGAAGGTAATGAATTACTGAAACTCACCTCTAGAGCCAGTTATAAAGGTACAAACACATCAGTATGTATGAGTCCTAATAGATCACTAGCCCTCTCATCATGACCAGTGAAAGGGGTCTTAGCCATCTTGTCCAACAAATAAGATTCACATGTCTCTAATGATTCAAAATCAAAAGAGTCCTGATAACCATCTTTATGGAGTCTAGATATACCATTCTCATTGATGTTCCCTAGATGATAATGCCAAAGGTATGTTTTGTTTGAGTCATTGAGTTTTCATCTTTTAGTATTAATATTATATACATCTATCTTAAGATCTAAAAAGTAAAGACCATAATACATAGGGGCACTTCAATAAATGATTCCATCTTTTGAAATAGAACATCAGTGACTTTTAATATGGAATTCAAATGCATCCTTGTCCAAAGAAGATAAAGAAATGATGTTTCTATTTATAGTAGGTACATAATAGTAGTTCTTTAACTCTATTGCAAGCCTTGTGGGAAAAGATATACTATAGGTTTCAACTGCTTTGGCCGCAACTCTTGCGCCATCAGCAACTCACAGTTCCATGTCACCTTTTCCCAAAGGCCTACTTACTTTCAAACATACATATGTGAACATATGTGAGATCCACATCCAATATTTAATATCCATGATTATGAAGTAGATATATTTATCTCTATAACATATATACCTAAAGTGGAGATGATCATCCCCATCTTCTTCTTCCTAAAATCCTTCAAGTACAAAGGATGAGTTCCTCTTGTACTTTCTTTCCCTTATCTTGAGTGTTGAAGAATTGGACTTTAGGCTTAACCACAGAACTCTTCTCGGTATTGCTTTGATCCTTGGACTCAATGCCATTGATCACCATCATGGGCTTCTCCTTCTTCACCCTTGCTTCAACATGAATCAACATGGCAAGCAATTCTGACATCTGTCCAGCCCAATTACTCACATGGTAACATGAAATAAAATGGGTATATGCTTCTGGCATAGTCTTTAGAATCATATCAGTAGCCAACTCTTTTCTCAAGGTGAATCCTAGATCTTCAAGATGATACACATGTGCAATCATATTGAGCACTTGTTCTTCTACTGAGGTTTCCTCTGTCAGCTTTGACTGAAGCAACACTTTTACGATAGCGTTCCTTTCTTTCCTATCAAGACCAAGTGTTACCTTCTTAATATGTGTCACCATCTCAAGAACATGTGTGTCCTCACATTTCTCATGCAACTCATAGTTCATGCAACTTAGCATAAGGAACTTTATCTCTAAGGCATCATTGGCATGCTTCCAGTAAGCATCCACTTGTGCTCTAGGTGCATCAGGAGGAGGTATTTTAGGCACTGGTTTGTTAAGGACGTAGAGCTTTCACTCTTCATTGTGAACCCTTCTCAAAGTCCAAAACCAATCGTGGAAATTTCTCCTGTCAAGTTTGTCCTTCTTTAGGACCAATCTCAAATTGGATTTGTTTGTCATTGATTCTACAAGAGAAAATTTGCATTTGTCAAAAACCATTTTTGATTTGATTTGATTTGAAATTTTTTATGATATTAATAAGGTATTTAATTATTATTGCTTCCACTTTTTTATTTCAAGTTGATAGCCCTCAATATCGATTTAGAATATTGTAGTGTACAATATTGTAGTGCGCCAAGATCCATATTTCATCAAGTGATGAGTCAGCTTTGGTTGATCGCCCACAACTTGACTATTTAGGTAGGTCATCATGCCAATTGCATCATATGCAACCCTTTGATAGATGATATGCACAACTCCTTTCCATAATCATCTTCATGCTTCTGGGCTTAGCTGCTCTAAGAATCACCATTTAATCCTGACCCAAAATACCAACATGATAACAATGTACTCTTCTTTGGTAGCACCTACATCATTACATCACACTTTCACGAGATAGATGGCGTACCACGCTTTGGCATCACCTACGCTTTGTCGATCAATCTTTTCATCTGTGTTGTTTTTAGAAAGCATATAAGACTTAATATTTTAATTGAGGGAGTTTGTATAAATACATATACTTTATCCAATCACCACATATATAGTATATATTATATACATGCTATATCCCACAATGAAAATATGTAATAAATGAAAGTGATGGTTATGTCCAGCCTAATGTAATCCCTTGGAGCCACAAGAAATTATGGTCATTTAAGTCTACATCACATCAAGAAACATATTGTTGATGAAGATCCATACTTGCCTATCTGGGTTGATCGGTTCAACCCTTGAACCGATCGGTTCGCCTCTTGGCCGGTTATTAGGTTGTCTGACTGGTCGTCTGGTCCTTATGTCCACCATAAGCTGGCATCTCCAGCAGACCAATTGAGTCCACCAGGAGGTCAATCTGGCTTGTCCATCATGTCCTCCAAGGTCCTTCAGTCAGTCGATTTGTCTTTGAGATGCCTTCATCTTCGTCATAAAAGGAAACTAAACTATCCTACTTTTACATGTTTATAGGGTAACCTCAAGTTACATTTGAGGGGAGAAAAGGTAGGAAAGAATTGACTTTAGATTGGAAAGATAAGATAGAGTCTCAATACATAGACTGAGATAAACGGATAAACCAACCACATACAATCATGCACAAATAGGGGTTATTAGCCATAACCATGCCACACATCCACCATCAAAACTAATTTTAGGATGACGCATGTAAATTGCATATATATATATATATATTATACATATATATATGGTGATTTATTCGTTACCCACGCAGGTAGCCTGATTTTTCACTACTCGCACATCCAAAAGTGTAACTATATGGTACACAAAGGTAACTCTAAGATCAATAGAGTAACTATATTGATAAAAGAGTAACTATATGACTAAAAAATTAAATGCATAGAAAATATACAGTCAGTAAATATATGGATGTATTTTTTTATTTTGGTGGGGAAAATGATATTATTTTTGGACTATATATATATATATATATATATATATATATATATATATATATATATATATTAGTTTGGGGTTATCATGGTATTTGGATTTAACAAGATATTATTCACATCGTGTATAGTAATAGAATGATAAAACTAAAATCCAATCATATCTATTATCCCATAATATAGTAAATTGATGTTGGCTCTAATACCACTATGGGGAAATAAGGCTACAAAGGAGGCAATGGAATTTAAAATTTTATCCACCTTATTCCCCTTAATCAGCAGATTATGTCAATAACTATAACGTAAGAAGGATGTTTTATGGGATATACTTTGTATATGAGCAAGTCCAGTGACAATCATCATCATTTTAGATGTGGAACTCTAAATCCTAGTTGCATTGGGACTCGTCTGACTATTGCACCTCCTGGTCTATACCATAGACTGCAGCCATGCATGTCATCTTCTTTAACAACTCCTCTTACCATGGACTGTTGGTTGACGTTGTCCTTGTAGTAGTAGACTATGGCCTCCGGCCTCTAATGTAGTCAACACGGACCACATAGAACTCCTATCATTCTTCTAGAATGATTAGGAAGGAGTCATCCCTCTCGTTGGTGTACTAGTCACCAACTTGCTTTCCCACGATAACTCTCAGTTGTTCTCTCCCATGGCTATCCCTCCCTTGTCGGGTAGGACTTTCCTGGGCTCTTATGGTTACCACAACTAGAGAGTACATGAGTTATCATAGGAATTGATTATGAGTTGTCAATGTTGTGTTCTAGGAATCCCCCAGTACCCCTCTATATAGTAGAGGCCAGGGTCAGGGTTCCTAGTTGCTATCCGATACGGGATTTATATGTGGGAGTGGAAAGGACTAAAAGATTTTAAATTTTCATGACAATTTGAGAAACTTTGCAACCTACATCATTCAAAACGGTTGTTTGGCAAACCCAGATAGTGGTCTCGCACTACAAGACAGTCATTTCATAGTTTCCCAGTTGTACACGAATTTGGCAAATCGACTCCTATCAATGTTAGACATTGATTTCTTTGTGCAACAAGTATTGCTCAAGAGAAATGAATAGGTAAATATCTAGAACCTTCCCCAACCGAACTGTACCATCTCGCCCATGCGAGACGACCGTTTTGGTCACCCAGACGGTCATCTAGTGACCCGAGTCGAGCTGCTTTAGTTGGTTTGGTTCATTCCTTTGCTAATTTCAACTCACAACATGTCTAACTCCCTAGACGCCCATATCAACACTTGAGACGGCCGTTTGGCACTCCAGACGAATGTCTCAACACTTGAAATGGGCGTTTGGCAGTGTTGTCAGCTTGATTGTTGCATGAATCAAATGCCTAAACACTTTAGCACTTAATTCAAATGTTATTCAAGATTTGAACTCCTCTTCTAGGTCGAGACCTATGTGTGTGACTGTATAGGTCCCATATTATCTTGGCAGTGAATGTCCATAACACTTATGATATCACAAGCAATGAGTGGTGACTAGTCACACATCAATGCTACCCAAGTAAATGGAAAGTTGGGGAACAGCTTCAATCTACAATTTGTGTATGGTTTTACAATGTTTCTATAGTTCCTTTGTCACTGATGTCTAGATTGAACTAGAGGCATGGAGAAGTCACCCTCGTTATTATTCAATGTTGTTTATTGAAGCAAGAGAATACTATTTGAGATATATGTAAGCTCAATATCACATATTGACTCACATGCTCATGGCCATGCTTTTCTCAGTCTCGCTTATCAAGAGGCCTAGGACATCATACTACAATAGAACAGACAAAGCCCATATCTATCAATCATAGTAAATCCACATGTGTCAAAGCCACCCAATCTTCACCGTTATAACAACCCATGTTTCAGGACTGCATTTGATGATGTCAAAGTGTGCCCAACGACATGTGTTGAGTGTGTGATTTCAGGTCTAAGAACCACAAACACCACCATCATCGTAAGACCTAACTATGACTTCCATGAAGATGGCTTCCATGTGCCAATCTCACTATGAGTCTATCTAATACATTGTTCTATAACAAGTATATGTGTGCTTGGTTTGATATCACCATATCATGAGTAATGAGATTTAGTCTTGAACCAACTCACACTCTGATCTTATGTTTCATTGTTGTCTATTAAGCTTCCACAATAACAATCGATCAAGGACATAATGAGAATATGTATATGTACTCTTAACATCAGTATGATCTCACTTCAATAAGGCTAATACTTGAAGACATGTGTCATTGAGTAATATTATTCTCTAAACATTAGAATGATACACGTTATCTCATAACTGAATTAAATATAATAAATTAGAAGATTGCCTTTTATTAGTAATAAAATCATTTTTACATGATATGCCATTACAATCATCACATGATTGGCTCTATGGGCATACATAACCAACAACATCTATATTACATAAACCAATGTAATAACTTTGAAATGATCTAGTTTTGTGAATGTGGATATGACAACTAGGTCATTTTCGTAATTTCTTATGATCTTAAACATGTAAATCTGTGGTTTTTTATTGTGATCAAAATGTAAAACATATATATGTATTTCCAATAATGCCCCTATCTCTACACTACCCATGAAAAAAATTCTATCAGCAATATTATTATGATGTATTGACGTTAATGATGGACCATGAAGGAGAGAAAGATGTAATTAGACACACACACCAGTGAGGAAGGTCCATGGAGGGATCATAGTGAAGATAAAGAAATGAATCCATAAACAACTAAAAAACCATCCAAATAGGGAATAAAATCGATCAACTTGATTTCCATTCGATTGACCGCTAACCCTCATAATGGCATACTTAGGGTTACATGGGATATGAATCATTTTTTGTTTTTTTCTCTTATTTGCTTAAGATGTTGTACTAGTTTCAATATCTTGTTTCATTGCTATGCAATGATTGTTATAGTATATGATATGTATAATGATGTGTATGTAATGGTGATTGG
Source organism: Alisma plantago-aquatica (assembly GCA_963693085.1). Lineage (NCBI taxonomy): Eukaryota > Viridiplantae > Streptophyta > Magnoliopsida > Alismatales > Alismataceae > Alisma > Alisma plantago-aquatica. The sequence goes on from OY856411.1 coordinate 802,122,987, forward strand.
ATACATATGAATGTACTATCAAATCCCTCACTTTTATATCAAGTTTTAGATGTCTTCCAATGAGCACTATAATTGAAAGCCCTTATCAACTAAGCATGGGCATGCTAAAGTATGGTGCATTCTATATCTTGGGGAAGTGTTAGTAGGGTGTTTATCTTATTGTATTGTCCTTTGGGGTTGACTTAACTATGGTGATCTTAATAGGACTAAGAACCTAGAGGCATAAATATTGCTTATACTTCATAAAATAATTTATGATAAGAAATTGTGCAACCAGCCATTCAAGAGTTACATTTTGTAAAATAATTTATGACAAGGAGTTGTGCAACTAGCCATTCAACAGTTACTTTAGGTGCAATTGATAATTATTACCTACCTAAATACTTAAATCATGAGCGGTTAGAGAAAGTTGACTCATGACTTAATATATTATGGATTGTGGCTCACTATAAGATTTAATAATGTAATCTTCCAAATTAATAGTGATGACTATTAATTTGATCAAAATAGTGGGAAATTATTAACTAAAGGACAAATTGATACATCAAATTAAAATATTAAATTGTGCATGTGTTTCTTTGTAGATCTAATGACAAACACACATAAAAACTTCACAATGTGACCAGTCCTTGAGAAAGACAAGTTGAATGGCAACAACTTCCCTAACTGATATAGGACATTGAGAATTATTCTCGCTCATGAACATATGCTCTATGTCTTGGCACTATAACTAGAGAAACTAGTTCCAAATGATCTTAAAACTAAAAAGGAAGCTTATAGCAAGCATATTGATCCCATGTTGACATCTAGATCCTCATGATATGCTCCATCTATCACGAGATATAATAGAAAAATGAGAAAATGTGTGTTCTACAAATGTCCACACATCTAGTAAACATGTTCAAAGACCAATCAAGGCAAGAGAGCTATGATGTTTCCAAGATTGTTTTAGTGAAACATGATTGATTCCAATCAAGTTAGGCCCCATTTACTCCATTAGATTAGGTATTTGTAAAGCCTACATACTCTAGGATTCCCCTTAGGAAAAGAGTTGGCCAATATTGTAATTTCATAGTTTTTAATTCTGGAATCTTATATTTAATTTTTCATGGACTATAATATGAACAAGTTTGTTTAACTGATTTTAGAGTTGCTTGGCATGTTAAGAAATTGTTGAGGCTCAAATGAAGAAAGACAAGACAAAGTTCATGTTGATGGCCAAAAAAAGAATCATCAAAGACAAAGCTAAAAGATCCTAGAGTTGTCCTTGTGTGTTGGATACCATAGACCCAACATATGCTCTAATATACTAGACCTGAAAAGAAGTAAACCCATAATCAAGGCAGAGGTGGATCTATGAGTCATTGATGGAGCAAGATTTGATGCCAAATCTATATATGCACGTATAATTTATTTCAACCCAGTGGGCTTTTAATATAGTTAGATAACTTCTACTATGTACTTGCCATAAAATGAAACATTATTTGTGTATCTTGTTTGGATGAGATTGATTTTTAATATCTAATAAATAATGGTTGAAGTTCTATTAAAAGATGAGATCTTTTATAAAAACGTTCATCAGTTTGTATGGTTCATAATAAGTCACTTCCCATCTCACAATTTCACGTAAAGGGCAATTTTATCATCATTCCCAACAAACAAGATTCACATCTCTCTATTGATCCTAAATCAAAAGAATATAGATAACCATTTTTATGAACTCGAGAAATGTGTTTTTCAATTATGTTCCCTAGACAATGGTGCCAAAGATAAGTTTCATTTGAGTCATCAAGTTTTAACTTCTTGGCATTTATGTTACATACACTTGTCTCAAGATTCAATATATAAAGACCACAATCTATGGACCTCTTGACAAAAGTGTTAGAGGTGAGTACTAGTACTTCATCACATTTACTCAAGTATATTATCAAACAAAAATAAGAATCACTTAAAAAGTTCAAAGAATTCCTGAATGAAGTACATAAACAATTTGGCAAGAATATTAGCTACAATATGCGTGTGGTGGAGAATATCTAGGCCAAGACTTTTAGTCCCTTCTAAGAGACTATGGTATTGTATAAAGGTTGACTCCACCTAGAACACCACAACATAATGGTATATTATAAAGAAATAACCACACCATGTTGAACATTGTATGATCAATTATAAGTTTAGCTACTCTTCTAACTTCTTTATGGGTGTATTCTCTTGAAACTGTTATGTTTACAATTAACTATGAACCTTCTAAATCAATTTAAAAGACACCATATGAGATATGAATTGAAAAAATCCCAAATATGTCACTTATGAAGATTTAGGTATGTAAATTTATGTCAATAAACAATTATATGAAAAACTTGCACCCAATTTGGATAAATGTTTGTATTTAGATACTCTAAGGAAACTAAGGATTATTATTCTATATAATAAAAAAGTGTTTGTTTCAACAACTGATATCCCTTGAAAGGAAGTCAACTTCTAAAGAAACTAGTGGGGGGAATATATATCTGAAGAAGTTCGAGACCAATGAGACAATATTCAACATATGAAGGTAATGAGGTACAAAGTGAATAATTGGATGTTGTAAAACTCATGTAATGAAAGAACCTCAAAGGTGCAGTATGAAACAACTAGAGTAATGTTGCTTTGTATTTCTTGTGACTCAATTAGACAGTTTGTTGGTCATGAATGATGATGAGTCAACAACTTACAATGAGACTACTAAGGGACCATATTCTAGTAAATGATTTGAGGCCCTGAGTTTTGAAGTGGACTCCACGTATACCAACAAAGCATGGAGTTTGGAAGATGCACCTTAAGGGGTAAAACCCATAGGATGCAAATGGGTATTCAAGAAGAAGACTAGCATGGATGGTAATGTACAAACCTATAAAGGGAAATTGGTTGTACAAGGTTTAAGAAAAGTTCATGATGTTGACTGTGATGAAACTTTTTCACTAGTTTTTCATGGTTAGATTTATCATGGTCATGCTTTCGGTTGTAGCTTATCATGACTATGAGATTAAGAAAATGGGCATTTAAATTTCTTTTGCTTTATGGGAATCGACTTGCGGATTTGTGCATAACACAATCTGAATGTTTTTTGCTCCAAATAAAGACTATAAAGTTTGTGATCTGCCAAGATCAATCGTTGGATTGAAGCAAGCATCAAGAAAAGGAATAGTCATTTTGATGAGATAGTTAAAGAATTTTCCTTTGTTAAAAATTATGTTAAACCTTATGTTTACAAGAAGATTAGTTAAGGTGGAATTTTATTTCTCATATTACATGTTGATAACATATGATTGATGAGAATTGATATACCTACTCTACAATTTGCTAAGACTTGGTTTTGCAATAACTTCTTCATGAAGGACTTAGGAGAAGAATCTTGTATTCTATGAATCAAGATCTATAACGATAGATCTAGAAGTCATATTGGTCTCATCCAGAGTAAATTAAATGATGATGTGTTGAAAAGATTTGACATGTAGTATTCTATGATAGGAGTCTTACCCATGTCTAGTGGAATGTTCTCTATAAATACCAATGTCCTACCTCTTTGGAAGAGAGGGAACACATGAGTAAGACTCTGTATGCATCTACAATTGGATTTGTCATGTATGAAATGTTGTGTACATGCCCATATGTCTTGTATGCTTTGAGCATGGTGAGTAGATACCATTTAGATCACGATGAAGGTCACTCAATTGTGTTGAAGAATATGATGAAGCACTTGATAAGAACAAATGATAAACTATTGATATGTGTTGGTCATATAGCCTGAGATCCAATTATATGATGACTGTAATGGAACATCTTATATTTTTTTTATCATTAATAAAGGCAATTACAATTATTATGTTTGTTTCAATATGAGATAATAAATAAATATAATAATGTCATAAGAATGTATGATTAACATGTGAATTTAGGTTGAGGATATAAACATGAGATCAAGTGTATTTAAAAAATATTCATTCTTATTTTATTCTGTATTCAGATATCATTGTGGATACCACTATTCGGGAAATCGGTCCGCACGGACGCATATACTCCCGCATATACCTATTCAGTCACCCTACCGCACCGCATATTACTAATCGGTCCACTAAGCGGTCATGGGCCACATATACTCCCGCTTGGCCGATTAAGCGGCCGATTAAACTCCGCTTTTCGAAAAGCCCACAACTAATGTTCCTGCATTTTGTACATACATGCATATATATATACACATTTCATTATATATATAGATTGAGATATATAGTCATTGAATTATATGTATACATTGTAATACATATAAAAGTTTTCCACATGCATTTGTACATTTATTCGAATACCTTTTGATATATTAACATGTATAGATACATATACAATATACCTAAATATACAATCACATATTTGTGCATGTATATATACATTTTGATTTATTCACATTTATACACACTATACATATATTTGTACATTGATTTACCGACATTTTAGTATTTGTACATATATTACAAACACATTCTATATATAGACATATATACATATATAAGCATATCATACATCATACATGCATATTAATATGTTTATAAGTAAATACATGTACATGCCTACTCTATATATTTTAATTTATGATCTCACTATATTATTTTATATATAAGTAGTTTATTGAAATAAAAAAATCCAAAACCGCATATACTCCCGTATATACTCCCGCATACCGCATATACTCTATGCAGTACCCTCTCCGCCCGTACACCGCATACCGCTTTCCTGAACCATGGTGGATACTAGGACAACAATAACACATCAAGACTAGTACGTGTGTTGATTGATGACTACATCTCATTAGTCATGATATTGGATATCAAATCAACCACATAGGTACTTCTTATGAAAAAGTGTACTAGACATGCCCATTTTAAATGTGACACATGGAATCCAATAATGTCGGTCAGAATCACATATCAATGTGACAGTAGTGATTATGGTAAATAGACCTGAGGTCACTACAGTGATTAGACATCATTCAATGTGCTTTAACACTAATGTGGCCTTGAATAAGGGTTGCTACATAAGTAGTGCCTAGGTACATTGTGACACATGTGGGTTACTACTTGTGATATAGATGGAATTTGTCCCTCTAGTTGGAGTAATATTATGTCCACTTGTTGAGTGAGACTATAAAATACATGTCCACACTCATATGAGTGAATATATGATATAGAATTCATGTGTATCTTAAATAATCTATTGCACATTAAGAGGATGGTGTTTAAGTTGCACCCACATCCCATGATTACCACTAATCATGAGATTAGGGCATCCGTTAGGAATTAAAAATTATACAAAGATCACCCTTAACTTTTTTTTTGATATTTCAAACTCTTTATTTACTCACATTCAATCATGTAAACTAATTTTGCAAGGAAAATAAAACTTGATTACTCTAATATGGTCTCAACAAAAAAGATATATTTTTAGACATTCATTGTGTTTCTCACACTTCCAGGTACATACGACATAATAATTAGATACATTATCTATTTAAGGAAACCAAGTTATGCATCATCATCTACAACTCACTCCCTTGCCTACGAATCTACCCCAATTAGCTTGCTTTTTAGCTCTAAGGGTGACAACCATCCATGAGCTATAATAACTTTGTCGCATGAAGTTTCCTCCAGACGTGGAGTCCAAAAACCTCTTGATATCATCGTCCACACCCCTATAGAATATTTTGATGAGTTGATTCTTGGAAATGCCATGGTTGGCGGAGGAACACATGTCGAGGAAGAGTGGCCTTCCACTGGTCAAACATTGAAGAAGGGACTCGACGATAGTGTTTCATCCCAAGGAGACATCTGGAGGCCAATGGTTTCGTGTAGGTAAGCAGAACCCACACATGTAGGTGAAGCGCTGAGATTGTGTTGAACACATGCCGGCAATGCAGGGAGCTATAGATTAAAGTGAATGGAAGCTTGAAGGGTGAGCGAGTACCATCTTTGCACCATATTTTGCTCATCGGAGCTAGCCGCCGCCGCGGCGGCCAACGCCGACGAGCTGGTGGAGGTTGATCTCCACAACATCATCTTAGGATGCGAGCAATGGTGGAGGTCCTTCCGAAGTCACCAAAACTGACGGGGGTCTTAGAGGCAGAAAAGGAGGACTACATCTACAAATTCCTCTCACTGTAGGAGACCAGTCATGGCGGTGGCCTGCTTAGGGAGATGAATGCAAGCATCTGCGTGCTCGTGTTCTTCGCGAGAGAGGACCAGGTCCAATAGCAATAAATCGACCAAATTCTAGACTAGACCAGGTAGACCAACCAATAAACCAGTCGGCTCAACTGTGAACCCAGGCAACCGAGTGAAGCCACATGGCGATGGTTGATTGGTCGCAATAAGATAAATCTTCACAAAAACCTCATACCTTGTATAAATCATAGAAAATAGCTCAATGATCCAAAAAATACAAATAATATACAAAATTCTCAGAAAAATGAGTAGAACACAGTAGAATGATAATATCAGGCTTTTGACAAACTAATAATAGGGATATTATATAAGTTGTGAAATGCTTGTTTCATGAGTAATAAATATCAAACGATGACCTAAAATTATGATAAAATGTCAATAAATCCATATTCATTTTTAATTCATTTAAGATCAGTAATGATAATGTTGATGCATGAAATTATGTAATATGATTCATATAGCTATTTAGGGTTAATAATGCTAAATAAAATGTAATAAATACATTTATGATCAATAAATGGTGAAAATGATAGAATATCCTCATAACAGTAAATAGAAGCTAGCATGGAACTTTGATATCAGTTATATGCATGCAATTCATGTTATATGAAGATGACCCTTAATACATGTGATGAAACCCTAATTGGATTAATGTATATAATCTAGGGTTAATACATGGAAATAATGATATGAAAACTAATGTTCACTCAATTGATACTAATCTAGAATACAACATCAGTAACATCAATCGTAGATAACAAGAAGAGTAAGACAAGACAAATAATAATGGGAATACCCTTTTGACTAAGTGAAACCCTAATGAACATAATTAGGGTTAAGATGAGATGTATGATGATGAGAATTTGATGATAGTATATGATCTTGTCTTAATCAGGTTTAATAAAGAAATAGATGACATGAGGGATATGTGATTAGTATATCCATGATCAAGGTATGCCATTACCTCTTACTTAGCTTATTACACAATATGTTTGCATTATATGTGTAGTAAAATACTTTGCATATGATATTGGATGAAATGATTGTTCGTGTATGCTATGTTGCTTGAGTTTTTCATACTTATGGCTATGAACACATGAAACATAAGATATCTAATCCATTATATGATAACACTAAATCTCTTTGGTAGAATAGTGCATTGATGAAAGTACTAAATCTTTTTGGCAGAGTAGTACATGTGAGCACTAAATCTCTTTGGTAGAATAGTGTAATAGTGCATGGATGAAAGTATTAAATCTCTTTGGCAGAATAGAGCACTAAATCTCTTTGGTAGAATAGTGCATGTGTTTGATCAACTTTACATATAATGGAAAGTCATGCTAAAATATGTGTTCTCTTTTGTTTTTTTTTTGGCGGGGGGGGGGGGGGGGGGACGACGACAAACTGACTATAGAAAGTTATGAAAGGCCTCAAGGTCTTTGAGGTACTCCGAAATCAGAAAATCAGGACAGGAGTCCCAGAGTTCCTTCAACTCTGGTTGCTTTAGATGTCTTTTTGCGAGCTGATCGGCCAGTTTGTTTTGGTCCCTTTTCTTGAAGCATATGTCCCGCGTGCCTTGGAGTAACAGCTGCTTAATGGAGTGGACTAGGAGCAGGAATTTGGGAGGCGGTGAACGTAGTTCTTTGATCCACTGAACTGCATTACTCGAATCAGTAAGAATGATAAGGTTCATGATCCGTTCTTTGCTTGCAAGATGAAGCCCCTCCAGGATGGCTCAGAGTTCCCTGTTCATTGGGTCGATGCCCGGGAGCTTGTGCGTCGAGCCTTTGATCCAGTGTCCAGCGGTGTCCCGAAGGATGATGCTTAGAGCCTTGGTGTCCTTGCTATTATCTACTGTCGTGTCCACATTCATGATAACAGGAGAGCCAGAAGGGGTTGCAGAAGAACCTATCTTATAGCACTGTGGGGAAGATCTACTCGATGATTTCTTGAAGGCTAAGAGAGTTGTAGCAAGGCAGGCCTTGCAGTTCGCTATCAACACCTCCAATGACATCTTTCTACCATCGAAGATGGTGGAGTTTCTATCTTTCTAGAGCCACCAACAGGTAATCGCAAAAAGGAGCTTCCACTCTCTGTGTTGGTGTGAACCCTAGAGGTTGAGTTCTAGCCAAGCCTTGATTGTGTCGGAATGAAAGAACATGTTCATCTCAGTGGGTCACAATCGTGACCAGACCTCATACGTGAAAGGGCAGTCTCGTAAAGCATGCAGAACTGATTCTTCCGAGTTATGACATCGAGTACATAGCGGATTATCTACCATTTTACGTCTGAAGCGAAGACTGTTCGTGGGTAGTCTGTCCTGGAAGATAAGCCACAGCATGGTCTTCATGTGCTGTTGGATAGGGAGATTCCAGATTGTAGAGAAACAGCTAGGGTGAACACTATGATGCGGCTGGGTGAGGCGAATATAAGCAGAGTTGGATGAGTATTCTCCATCAGCAGAATGAAGCCATATCCTACGATCAGCCCCAGCTCAGGGGAGGGTGTGGGCATGCTAGTGATATCTCGGACCGTGGAAGGGGTGAACCAGGAGCATAAGAAGCCTACATCCCAGTCTCCATTGTCGAGAACAAGGCTGGATACCATTAGGTCAGTAATATCCTAAGGGACTATGAGACTGGCTCGCATGGACGGGGCTCGACCCTCACCCACCCATCTCCCAGCCCAGACATTCATCTGCGTGCCTGAAAGGGGTGTGAGTCTAGACTTAGAAATCAGGAAAGGAATAGCAGACTTTATATTGCGCCCAACATGCGACCTAGAGGTGTTGCCTTGTGAGAACATAGAATATTTAGCAGACATCAAATGCACCCAGGGAGCTTTCCTATCAATCAGATAATCCCAACCCAGCTTTATGGTAAGGGTTGTGTTAAAGAACCCTGCACGTTTGACACCCAAACCTCCTTGAGAGAACGGCTTGGTGACCTGCTTCCAAGCGACTAGATTCATTCTTGTAGAGGCGGCGGAGCCGGACCAAATGAAATTTCTCACTAATTGATCTATCATGTCAATGGTGGATACTGGCAGTTGGACCATCTGCATGGTGTAACAAGCCTGCGAAAGAAGGACATAATTGGCCAAGGTAACTCTACCTACGAGAGAGAGGAATCTGTTATGCCAGTTTGTGATTTGGTGATGTATCTTGTCAACCAGGTATTGGAAATGAGCTTTCCCTTTCCTTCTATGGATGATCGGAATACCCAGGTGTCGCCCAAGATTCTCAGTTTCAGAGATTTTCAAGGATCGACAGACTTGGTTTCTAATGACGTTTGGTGTCTGGCGGGAGAAGAACACCGAAGATTTCTCATGGGAGAGAAATTGGTCGGAGGCTTTGCTAAACTTACAAAGACAACGGTTGATAATCTTGGCTTGGCACAGCGACGCCTCATCAAATAAGATGATATCATCTACAAATCTAACATGTGAGAAGGGAATTTTCTGTCTAGTGAGAGTGATCGGTCGCCAAGAGCCTGTAGAAACTTCTTCACCGATAAGCTGACTAAGCCTTTCCAGGAACAGGACAAAGATGTAGGGCGAAAGGGGATCCCCCTGTTTGACACCATAGGAAAGTTGAAAGGAGCCGATCACCTCTCCATTCCAAAGAACTGAAGTCGTGCCTGAGCGGATGAGATTCATTAAAACATTCACAATGCTGTGAGGAATGGCTGTTCTGAGAAGAGTATCTTCGATAAAAGGCCAACTCAACTTGTCGAAGGCCTTCATAAGATCAAGTTTAATGGCCATGGTATGCTTCTTGCTTTGCCTGGATTACATGGAATGTACAATCTCCTGAACTAGGACAATATTGTCGCTGATCTTCCTACCCAGGATGAAACTCGACTGGAAGGGGGAAATCCACTCATTCAGGTACGTCTTCAATCTGGTAGCGATGATCTTCGAGATAAGTTTGGAGCAGACATTGTTAAGGGAGATCGGGCGAAGATGGGAGCAAGACTCCGGAGCTGTCACCTTGGCGATGAGAATGAGCATCGAGTCTGATGTTCCCTGCGGAATGGGTAAACCCAAGAAAATGTTAGTGATGAACTCGCAGACCTGGTTCTTGAGCAGGCTCCAGTTTCTTTGGAAGAAAAAATCATCCAGGCCGTCGGGCCCTGAGGCTTTGAGCGGCGCCATGGCGTTGAGATTGATCCAGATCTCATCTGGAGAGGGCAGTTGCGCTATCATATCGATTGTAGAAGCCGACAGCCTGGGGAAGGAACTGATGAAAGTGCTTCTTGCTTGGCGCCTCACGTTCATATCTGAGTCTTTGTAGATGTTGGAGAAGAACGATAAGACAAGATTCTTCAGATGTGCCTCCTCTTCAACTCAAACACCCTCCGAGTTCTTCAGCCTTGTAATTTTGTTCATCCTCCTTCTTGTTTTGACAATGGATTGGAAGTATTTAGTGTTAGAGTTGCCCAATTTAACCCAATCGCAATGCGCTTTCTTCTTCCATTCCAATTCTTCAAGCCTCAGGATGCTATCAAGCTTATACTGGAGCGACACCATCTCTTTAGCTATGTCATGGTTGAAATTAAGCGCCAATTGTAGTTGATTCCACTTAATCTTGTTCCCAAGTTGTTCTTTCCTCAAGTGGCTATTCTTCTGCATACGCCTATCCCACGCCGACGCCTTTCCCAGGAAATCACAGCCAGCTTGGTGTAGGGGAACGTTGGTGTCCCAACTTTGCAGGATAAAAGATTTGAAGTCATCGATCTCTTCCCACCGAGCAGACGTCTGTTGGATCCTCTTGTGCTTGTGATGTGAAGCTATTTCAGAGACTAGAAGAGGGGCATGATCCGAGTTGTTACGTTCGAGGACCTGTATCGGGTTGGCGAAGCCTTGTTTAAGCCAAAGGTCATTGCCAAGAGCCCAGTCCAGGCGTTCATGAAGTAAGCCACGTCTGAAAGTAGTATGGGCTCCAAAAGCTCCAAGGTCGACAAGGTTGCAGTGTGACATGGCCTCGATGAATTCATGGCTATTCGACCTGTCGAATGAGGTGCTCCCAAACTTCTCACTTTGGTACATTACTGCGTTGAAATCTCCTACCACCACCCAAGGCTGGGTAATGGAGGGGGAAAGATCGATCAAGTGTTTCCAGAGGAAGCGTCTGCTGTATTTAGTTGTGCCGCCATAGAGGAGGGTACTGCGGACGGCGTCGAATCCATGGTCTGTGCAGTAGGGCCTTTTCTTCCTGAGGAATTTAGCCCTTTACTTTGTTTCTTCTTCTGTCGCGAGTCGAAACTAGTAACCCATTCTGCGACCGCGTCCACATCCAACACTTTTGTTATCTCCTCATCTTCCTCCTGGTCCTGTAGGCCCTGGAAGCGATTGCTTGCCTGGGGCGTTCTCTTCTGAGTGTTACTATTCAGGCCTTTCTTCTGCCTTCTGGGAATAGGTTGGGCATGAATAGCTTCAGAAAATCCCTCCTGGCGTTGGGTCACTTTAGGGATGATTCTGCCTGTCTCCACACTCGCTCTCCTAAACTCATTGTTTGCCTCAATTTTCTTACTGCAGTCCTTTTCAAGATGTCCGGCCTTGCCGCAATGCAGGAAAATGAAGGGGATATTCTTGTATTCGACTTTATATTTGATTCCGTCCACCCATATGATCGGAACTAACGAGTTTTGCATGTCCAATTCTATAGCAATCTGGGCGAACCGACCCCATCGTTGTGACGACGTGTTCATGTCGACCTTCACTATCTTCCCTAGGCAATTGTCGATTTCTTTGAGCAAGACTTCCTGGTAGAGGTGTATAGGAAGGTTAGGGATACGAGCCCAAGCCATCAACTTGGGAGGCGTCGCGATGTCTGGATGGAATCAAGGAGACCACCGCTAGATCGTTAAGTAAGAGCTGAAGATAGGCCATGGCCCTCCCACCAGGGCATTGATATAGTCTTCCTCAGATTGAAGTTGAATTAGGAAGAAGTCATTAGCGATGTCGATGAGATTAAAGCAGCCCACATGTTTCCATAGTTTTGATATACGGTCCCGGAGGGTGAGATATCTGATCTCTCGAGAGAGAAGCTTGACGACCAGGGTGAGATATCTGTCAGAGGGTTGGAGATTAACATCATTATTTTCCGCATCGATCTTTATGAAGTTATACGGGTTGTTTGATGGTCCTTTGCCCAGCAAGTCCTTATAGGATAACCCGGATGCCTGCTGCTGCACCGGGGTGCCCTGGTATGAGTCGTTCAATGACGGAAAGGAGTTAGAAAGTTCTGTGTTATCAACGTCCATACGAGTTTGCACCTGCGGAGAAGGCGGGACATCCTGCCTACTGTGTGCATAGGTCAGGCTCAGCCCCAAGGAGCCGAGTGGTATGGAGTTTTTGCGTCGGGAAGGATCCCCATCCCCTTCATTGTCGTGATCGCCGCCAGTCGCCCTAGGCGCAACCCTAGCCGCCTCCATACTCTTAAAACTATGTGTTCTCTTTTGTTAATGAACATCTTTGTGCAAGTATACACTTTTCTTATATTTCTTTATAACTGCCAAGTTCTAGTTTTATCTTGTTGCCAAGATATGATGAGAGGTATATAAAAGATACGTAGGTGTACTCAGTACAATATTCTTGAATATTGTGCTGACGTGTACCACATGTAATCTTTTTTTAGGTTGTGGTTATGATCTTAAAGAACTAAGATAGTTGAGAGTTTTGTGGCGATCTGATGTATAGGTGGACCTATTGTCTTAAGATCCTATATTTTAGTGGTAGTACATGTATACGTATTAGAAGTTTTTTGTTCAATATGTAATATCAAATGTTGTAACAATTCATGTTGTAATTATATGTTGAATGGTGAACATGTGTTGTGGTTTGTTTATTGTTCATGTGCATGTGCTACTGTTGTTTCCTTTTGACTCCCTTGATTATCTTCTTCTTAGCCTAGTGTGGGGTGTTTAAATTGGGATTCTCAATGAGGTGAGGGTTTCAATTTGGGTGTCACACATTAGATTAAGTTTTAGAAAATCCGGGGACGTCACAACATCCAAGCCCTAGATCTCCCTCTCTCTATAGGATTTCATTTCTCTAGATGGAATCTAGAAATATAAGAGCTCCTAGTGTGTTAGGTTACTCATATAGAGCAATTGAGCTACTTGGGTAAATTGCAAATTGACCCTACTTATACTTTCTTATAATTCAACACAATTTTTTGTCATAAAAATATTATTGAAATTGTATAATAAACAAGTTATAGATCCTCCAAAAGTTACGAAAAAATGGCATGTTATATCGAACACAGTTTCAGATCTCCTGTAAACATTTTAGATCATTTTGAGCTACCAATAAACAAAACATTAAACACTAAACTACAGAATAGTAGTCTGCAACATGATTGATCAAAGTATAGTTTGATCGAGAACCACATTTAAAGAGCATCCAAATATTATGATATTTTAAAAAAATATGCATGATTGTGTTATACTTATCATTTCCAAATTTCAAATAAATCTAAGTTATATAGAATATATGAAAAATTATTTACCATACTACTATACCTATCAAAGTTTGTATTTGAATACTATCAAAACCCTAATTTTAGTGATTAGGGTTTACACTTCTCAAACCCTAATCCTTCAAAGTAAAATCATGACTAGAATTCCTTATTAGGTTTGAAACACCACAAATGATCTACCACCATTAATCAAGTTTAAATGATCATAAATCTAGTTAAGCAAGTACTCATCCAAGTAAACCCTAGTTTACCAATTATGCTCAGACATGGTCATAAAAATTTTCCTTTCATAAAAAGGTTTCTTACTCAAAACATAAATACATAGACAAATACATTCAAGGTTTCCTTTAAAATTCTAAAATCTTACACATTACAACATTCTTGTATTTCATATGTGAATAATGTTTTCAACATTGAGTCCTCTATTCATCTTCCAACTACAACAAATTTTAAACACAACCTCTTATTGGAAACAAAAGAATTTTTTGTGTCATAATCAATATTAGGAAAGAGAAAGAGAAACAACCATTTTTAATCTTTTCATACTCTCTTGAGGTGTTGCATTAATAATGACAATCTCATCCAACTATCTCAATTCATACAGTTCAATCTACACTATTGTTCTACACCACATCATAGTTACTAAGGAGAGTCCACCTTGTTTTTTTTATTCACTATTGTACTACCCCAATAGAAAAGCACTCAAAAGATGCAAGAATTGATTTCACAACAATTGTATAGTGTTGATCCATATTACTAGTATAAATGACTATAACCATAACACTCTTTTAATTTAGTATATTTCTTGCACGCGTACAACTAAAATCATATATAAAACAATTTTACATCCTTTAATATATATTCAACAAATTTTACTTCTAAAAAAATTCACATACTACCGAAAGCCATTCGTTTTATCTGATTTCTCTTCTTGCTTATTGATATTTTCTTCTTCTTACTTATCCTTCTCCTTTTTATCATATCAATTCGACATCACTAACATTAAAATATTCAATGTATGAATGGATAATTCATCATCCTTGCTATTACTGTAAGAATTTGCTTCACATCATAGTTTTCTCATTTTTTACTTCTCCTTTTGTTCAAATCATATTTCTTACATTTCAAACTATTGTTTATCCTCCATTCTTAGTCATTTTCCATGCTGTTTATTTAACTTTCTCATTTTCTACATTTAAATCTTGAATTACTATCATTGTTATTCTCTTCTCATATATTGACCTCAAGATTTTATTTTATAATGATGTTAGTACTCATGGTCAAACCTCTAGTGACATCCCTTGAGCTAGTACAACCCTAAACGTTCTAAGATTTAATCCTTATCAATAACATGATGTTGTGATGTGATTTTAGTCCCTTAATTCGAAATTCAAACTTTAGATCTCTTGAATGTTACTGAAGTATTCCTTATGTTATCACTTCAATTTCCTTTCTCTTACTTGAACTTTCTGATAGGTTACTTTCCTAATTTATCCTATTGGAATTTTATCATCATTCCATATTTTTCCATCATTATATTAAATATATGTATCTACCATGGTGGTTATGCATCATTAGAATCTATTAGAATCCATTCTCTTGTCACTTCATCCACACATTATTCTCATCCAGGAGGATACAAAAGAGAAGGTGATTCTAAGATTTAGAATTCCAATCTTCACGTATTCACTTAACACATTTCTCATATCTAGCTTTAATTTCCCATCAGTTAGGAGACTAAACTATTTAGCATCTTCTCACATCTCCAAGTCTCACTCTTTTATCATCTATATTACTCCCTCATGTTTCAACCCCTTCTTTATTTTTTATCATTGTCTCCTAGTATGCTCTTCCATATGTCATTAATAAATTTGACTTATCTCTTGTGATCATGTTTCTCATTCACCTATATCATTATGTATTCCATGCCATATATATTGTTTATTATCCTTTTACTAATATGAACTTGAAATTCTAAATCAATATTCTCCCTCATGCTTCATCTTATGTTAAATACATTACATGTCCTTTGTTTTAAATCAAATTGCTCATATAAAGGTCAAACATAGTTTCTCTCTCAACCAAGCTTTTATATTCTATATATAGTTTTCCTTTATATGACTTGTTCATTTTATTAGATTCCCTTGCGTTCTTCTTTTGAAAACTAGTTCCATTTCATCACTAGGAACCTTTAAATACATTTGATAGAAACTAAGTTGTTACTCTACAGAGACTTTGAATCAAAAGGTAGTAATAATGAATTCATTAAACTTCATAATAGAAATACACATCCCATGCTCTTAATTATATCATGTAACCCTACTTCCTTGATCAAACTCATCCTTCCAATCACTTCACTTTTGTTTCAAATTAATTTTTTATCCTAGTCTTATAATTTACATGTTCATCTAGTTCTCTTCACTTTAATTCTTCTAAAGACTCTTCACTTATATGTACTTCTCTTATACTTAACTCTTTTCTCCTAATTTCCTTTTTTTTGGAGTACATAAATGCATTTTACTTGATCATATGATCCATTCATCATAATTGATTCTTTCTATCTTGGCTTCCTATGCACTTTTCTCTTATCTTTACTTGATTTTAAATTGAATAAAGTGCTTCAATTAGTTATATGATTCAATTATCTTTATCCATCCTTTCATCTTCATTTTGTATGTTAGATACTAGTTTGTGTCTTGTATTGATATTCCCTCTTCCTTCATTCTCAAATTAGGGCTTCCTATGTAAGGCCCCAAATTTGGATTGTGGATATCAATTCCAATTGATTCTTATCTATTCCAGTCTTTCCCTTATATTTTAAAATCTTAGTGTATGTGTAACACCCCGATTTTTTTTAATATCTTATGAGAGGAAGCATTTTTTTACAGGGAGTGTTATAGACATGATATACATAACAATAATAATAGACAAAAACCATTACAGATTGTGTATGAAATGTATTCTCATCTTATTCTTAGGAAAGAAACTCATTTACACGAAACTTGGTAAAAAGACTATATACATGATGTTAAAACATGTATCCTATCATAATGTCTCAGACCAAGTAGATGGTGCCCCACCAAGAAAACCTCTTAAAATTATAGTCACATCCTCTTATCTTGAATATCTCCTAGAATTTTACCTATGGACATCTTGTCCCCAACCATGCATAAAGGAAAACTTAGGTTAGAGTAAGTGGCATTGAATTTCTAGTAAGATAAAAGTAAATATTCTATAACTAAAAATTGAACTGATATCTAAAATATTTAAACTTATACTGAATTGACGTGTCTTTTGTTTACATCGTTTATCTTCTTGTGGCCACCATTATACAATAAGTCCTCTTGAATTGGTGTATCTACGTCCTAAATTGGTATCGAAGTACCCTGAATTGGCACTACATGCCTCTAAATGACACTGAGTAGTCTCTGAATTGGCGTAACTATGCCCTACTTGGTACAAAGTACCTCTAAATTGGAGTAAACACTCCTCTGAATTGGCAACATATGCCTCTGAATCGTCCCAGGACTAATTGAATGAGGACTTATTATATAATGCCTTATGTGAAGGTTCTGACTTATTTATCTTAAGTCTAAACTTACTTAATTCTTAATCAAAACTGAAACTGAATACTGATAACTAAACTTTACTGAATTTTGAATCTTTATACTGAACTGAATATTGATAACTGAATTTTAAATCTAAATCTGAATCTAGTCTGAACATCCTAGAAGGTTTGTCTTACTTAACTGATGTATTAAAAACTATTTTGTTAGATACTAAAATTTTATTAAATAGAATTCTTCTCTGCTCTTAAATCCTGACTTAAATCTAAATCTGAACTCTGATTCTAAATTTGAATATATATCATGATTACTAAATAATTTAGTTTCAATCTAAGACTCTTATTAGGTATGTGGATCTAATTTATGATTGCTCACAATGAGTAATCTAAATTTACAAATCGGAAATCTAGATCCTTGTTGTCTGAGAAAGTCTTAATCTAAAACTCTTGTTTAATAGATCACTCAATTAAAATCTAATATCAGATATATGACATTTGTCTAAAAGTTTGAGAAATAAACTAAACTGAATAATACATACTAAGTATATGAAAGTATCTAAAATGTTTGATCTGATATCCTCACCAAATAACTTCAATTGAATAATGTCTAACTACTAAAAATCACTATTGGATATGAGATGGACATTAATAACTAAATTTATAGAAGTAACTTATTATCTAAGTTACTTTGCAGATAGGTAGGATAAACCATAATAATAATGGAATTCAATGGACATGGCCCACTTACGTTTTGTGTTGATGACATCCTTATATTATTTTTGATTCCTTGCTCCATAACATAATCACCTAGATATCATTAACATTCTATAAGTCCAAGTACATTTCACCTTTTCCATTCTTAAATCTCAAACCCCTTCATCCCCACCTTATACACCAAATTATAATTCTAATTTAGATTAAGTATGAGTCCAATATAATAGCATGGCAAAGTCTTAGTACTTCATGTATATCAAATCTCACATTATTGAGCTAATATAATCTCTATACTCAAATAAGTCAAAATCAGTATATGCACTAATATGATCATACACATCATATAATGAGAATAAATCTCAAACATAGTCGCATATACTAATTTTATTGATTTAAGAAAATACAAATACAAAATATGCATACATATCCCATATTGCATCATAAATAATTATGAGTTGTCTTGTATAATAGCTAGTTAAGCCCAAAATCAAAATACTAATACAATGATACATGAAACTATATTAAACTTAAGGAACAATAAGAACTATGCATTTTAAGGTCTAGGTAAAAAACTCAAATTATTTCATTGTGAAATAAAGGGTGAAATACACATAATTCCCTTATTTGGGTTTGCATCAAAAACCTTAGTAAAACTTAAAAATAGAATGGTCAAGTTTTATTATAGTATTAACATATAAAAATACACATTCAATAAAATTTGCATGAATTTCTAAACTCATTTGCTATTTTTAATTAACAAATCAAAATATCATATAATTTGGAATTCCCAACATATAAGAAATACCAAACATCAAAATCACATTATGAAAATATTTTAAAAAGATAGTACACTCGAGGAGCTTTCCATACGCACCTTGTTAGATAAAATTTGAGTTCCCAGTCCCAAGATATAATTTTTAGAAGTTTATCTTTCCTTAGTCAATCTCATCTATCAAGATCTGATCCAATGGCTATCATCTTATGTGAATAATAGGCTTAGAGCCGACGCTTCCTATGTTCCCTTCCTCAGATTGGCACAAATGGGACAATGTATCTCCTGTTTCATTCACAAAATAGAGCACCGACACTATTGATCTAAGTGGCGGCTAGTGGGCCATCTTCAGCGAGGTAAGACCATCGTTGGCTGCGGCTTAACCAAATTGGTTGGGCAGTGCCACAGGTTCTTGAGAAGGGGTTGCGGTCAAGGGTCTGAGCTGGGAGGACTCCAGTCTACCACCCATAGTATTTCCTATCTTTGACCACCCCCTATATCTCCTTCTTGGATCATTTTCTTTTTCTCTAGTCATGGTAAAACCCTAGATCTAGGTGTGTGAGTCCCCAAGCTCAGGATCCATGAGGTTTTAATAGCCTCTCGGCTCAGATATGGTGGTGTAGAACCCTTCGTTGGAGCATCTCTGTTCAGACCCTATTTTACAAGGTGCCGACTCTCCAATCCATTGGGTTGGAGTATCGACTCTTCTTTTTTTATTCTTTTGTTTTAATAAAAGTACAAAGCTAAAAAAATATTTATATAGCCCACATTAGGACTCCATTTGAGCTCAAAATTTGGAATCAAAAATAGATTCTTATTATATGTTTATGGGAGAGACATCACGCCCAAATTAATTGGGTAGACACTGTAAAAATATATTTTAACTGTTTTTTGGGTAATTACAAATTTAATTGCCTAGGGTACTAGATAAAATGAAATGATCTCAAATTTCTCCCCCAATCTTATATTCTAGTTATCCTTCCCATAAAATTATATCAATTATTTTCATGAACACAAATACTAAATTCTCAAATTTGTACACCAAGGACCCATATGTGAATCCTACTTGGCCCAATTGAACTTGAATAGGGTTCTAGGGCCCATGGACGATTCCTTGATCTTCCATAGGGTCCATTAGCTTAATCATATTCCCAATCACAACACTAAAGCATGAAAGAATATAATTTCTCAATTGTAGCTTCCTTATGATACATTTGATCAATATTACATTTCTTTCTCAATATTAAGATCATAACTAGGTCTATGGTTCAAACCATTAACTAGGGTCAACACATTTCCTTTATTATTCTACTTTTGTTGTCACCTCATATCATCAAATTAAATATCTGATTCACAAACTTTGAGGATATTACCAAACAATCAGAATTGCACCAAAGACATCCTCTACATTCTTTTTTTTCTTTTAAATCCAAATATTCTGAAATCGGGTGGAAAATTATTGTAATCATAAATCTATCATATATTGAATTCATAAATAACTTAATCATGTACTTACTGGACTCCAAAAATTAGGATGTGATAGTATGTGCATTTTCATTACATTCTGAGTTTACCTCTCCATAATTTAATTACTCTTATTAGATTAATAAATAGGAATCATTAAATCCCACTAACACATCCTACCAGCCAGACCAGGTCAAACTTGTTGTCCTGAAGCCAAGAGATACTCAAGATTAACCAAGTCATATTCATATCAAACAAGTGGAAAGAATATCCAGTTAGGGAAAACTCATTTAAAGATAACTTATGGTCTACTTCATATAAAGAATGTAAATAAAAATTGAAGAAACATTATAGTGTTAAACAATCTTAAAGAACCATATATATTTCAAAAAACCTAATTTTTGAATTTAAATATATAAGATCATTTCGATTGATCTCCATATCAAGAAACACATAAAACAAAAGTTGTATCACATTCTGTCTTGTTGCTCTTATCTATTCATTACTTTCTAGTCTTCTAACCCTAATATTTATAGGGTTTCTCTCTAGTTCATCCTCCCTCTGCATGGCCAGGGCATCCCAACAAGAGTAGACAATGTAGCTTGATATTAGTCAACCTAAGTATTAAAATATCAAGCCAAGATTTCCAAACACTCATACCTCCCAGAGATGTAGACACATTGCATGCTAATTGCCACACATATAACCCTATATTTCTATAGTAATGGTCCCTGAGGACTCAACCTAAGCTCTGATACCAAGTTGTTGCACCCACATCCCATGATTACCACTAATCATGATATTGGGGCATAAGTTGAGAATTTAAATATTATAAAAAGACCATCCTTAATTTGTTTTTCAATATTTCAAACTCTTTGTTTACTCACATTCAATCACGTAAACTAACTTTACAAGGAAAATAAAACTTGATTAATCTAATGTGATCTCAACAATAAAGATATATTTCTAGACATTCATTTTGTTTCTCACACTTCCAAGTATATATGACATGATAATTGGATACATTCTCTACTATAAGGAAACGAAGTTACACCATCATTTACAACTCTCTCATTCTACTCAAAGACCTAAAGTGGCTGGGATAGACTAAACTTAATTCATATGATACACATCTCTTGTGGCAGATCTACTTTTTCGTTGAAATTCTTCAAATACATGTGGTTTCCCTAAAAATTTGTGGGTAGAGGGGTCATCCTACTAGCTCAGTGAATGAGTACTTCAAAGACAAGTTTAAATCACTTTAATAGTCAAAGGATATATTATTAAGCAATTTAGTTTAAAGTCGAACAATAATAAGATATAAGGAACTAATCATTCACAAGCATAAATATGGCATTATACTCTAGATATCTACATGATTGAATCAATATTTGAACACGCTTGATTAGTCACAAAGAGACATACTAATTCAGATAGATATAAAGAATAATTGAGTAACTACACACACTTGATTATTTTCCCATTCCTCTTATTGTGCCCTGAACTCACATGACGTGTACCACAACATGTGAAAGTATCACAGAAAGCTAAAATCTCATTATACAAAACTTAGAAGCATGTCTGGGATCCTAAGTTTTTAGTCTCAATACAACGTCTCGAATGGCATCGCCACATCTGGCTCTCAATAGCAAATAGGAGCAATTGGATATCTCGACTCCTCTCAACCTAGGTACTTAGATAGGATGTCAAAGCCCTTAGGCTTGTTGTGCACTAGCAGACCTACCAAATATGTTCACAGATCACCACAACCTATAACTCAGGTTCCACTGTCATCCCAGGTTGATGTTGGATACCAATCTTTTAAGGAGTGCACCCTCACTGGCCTAGATCCTTGCACCCAACTGGTACGATCTAGCTTACCTCAACCAACCTGAGATCTCCAAACAAGAAGTGTGTTTCCTCCTTACAACACTAGCCTCCTGTGAGGATTCAATAGTGTTCATGGTATAAAAATGTGTAATTCACTCTTTAGATTCATATTTCAATCATCAAATCAATATTTCTTATTTTAACCTTATAAACAATCCTTTTCATAAATTATCATCAATTTGTATTGTAAATTGGGAAACTACAGCACCACTTATCATATTGAAGAACACTAAATTGAAAACACTTGAATCACTACATACCCTATCCTTAGGGTTTCAGACAACTCCTTCACATGTCACAAAACTCGCATAAGGACTATATGCATCATAATTTGTCACTAATAAAAGACTACTTTCACTAATTCACATACAACAAACACACATATGAAACCCTAGTATGAACTATACTAAGGTTTTGACGCTAGTCACTAAAATATCATACATCAAGAATAACCTTGAATGAGTGAATTTATAATGATAAAAGAATCATATCATTTGAATTACATGATGCTTATTTGTAAACTTCCAACTTTCCATTCATCTAGGGTTTCTGTCACAGAACTATTTGTTGCCCAAATCCTAACTCCAAAATGACTATAAAGTCAATGGTGATAGGACCTAGGAGTCCATCCCTAGCATGGTATTACCAAAGTGCAAATTTGGAAGTGTAAAGATTAGCATACATGAAAAAACAACAAGATAAAATAATCAATCATAGTCTCAACATTCAACAAGATATATTAAGAAACATTGTTTTATTAAAAGATTCAATTACATTCTGAAGAGTACAATTTTACAAGTTTTCTCATGTATGCTAGGGATCTTACAAGAAGTACACCTCACATAGCTCACCAAGCCTATTAATGTCTAGCCATCTCTGAACCTATAAAATATGTGAAATAAGGTGGGTCAAGCACACGACGTGCTGAGTATAGGGTTAAAGGATTCATATACATAAGCCCTACATAATTTGAAAAGATTTGTAGAAGTAAATGAACAAGAACAAAAAATTTAACTATTTAGCAAAACAAGAACCCGTATTTTATGTCATTTTCGTCCAATTATACCAAAAATATCATGTATCATAAGGCCTTTGACCAAATTCCCATTGTAAGGGTCCATAAGGGTGCTCAAGTTTAGCTAACCCTTTTACACGTGAGGGGCCTCGAGGCCATCACCAAGAGCTAACCCTGTTTATTTGCGAGGGACCTCAAAGACTAAAGTTATTGATAAAAACCATGTTTTAGGATTGTATAATGGAATTGTCATATTATGTTGCAAGTTTTAAAACAACGATATGAGACAAATATCGAGTATATACAAGAATACTACATTGAAATATTTGAGCAAGTAAACAAGCATACATATGTATCATATTTCAAGAAAGAAATCCATAGTCATATAATCATTTAAAGCCTGTACTTGATTCAAAGATTCATAAATAAACTTATCCTTGACCATCTAACTACAAGCAACACCTGATTAAGTACAAGATTACATATATGCACTAGATTTTCATCATTAACACTAACTAGTTCCATTTTAGGGTTTTTATCAAGTTAGGTTCCATGTTGCTTATTATTTCACTTTATGATCTTGTATTGATTTTGAGGTCATCGTAAAGGTGTGCTTCAAGTTTCATGTCATTTCAAGGTTCCATTCATTTTCTATGATCATTTCAAGGTTTGAGTCACTTACTTATAATAAGGTCATGAGACTCATAATATGGAAATAAGGTCAATAGATCCTCAAGTAATGAGGTACAATCATAAGAGATTATTTATAACCATAAGTTTTTTTTGAAGGTGGAACCATTTTATTTACTCCAAATCAGAGCGAGAAAACTCCCACAACAAGTTTGGGAAAGAAGTTGGCTCCCTGGTTGAACTAATCATTCCATATAAGGCACTTTTAGCCACCTCATGTGCCAACCTGTTACAATCCCTCTTAACAAAGGAAAAGGAGCAGAAATTAAAAGAGCTAACTACAGACTTAATGTCAATTATAATAAGGCATCAACAACAACTTTCGAATCAGACTCCACGATCACTGAAGTAAAGCCCGAAGTTGTTGCTTTCTTAACTGCTACTAGCACTGCCTGCGGCTCAGCAATATGCACATCCCCCGGATTAGCACCTTGTTTAGCTACCACTGCCATGAGCCTCCCTTTGGCATCTCAAATAGATCCCCCCATCTCAGACCAGCCATTATGTCCCATAGCCACGTCACAATTGATCTTGAGTTACCTTGGGGCGGCCGTGACCATGTTGGTGCAACCATGATAATGGTTACAGGTTCTCTGCCCTGTGCCCCCTCATCGGACCTGCTGAAGTCGTCCATGAAGCTAAAATCTTGCCAGATGATCGAGTGCACATTTACCTCTGTATTACTGAAGATGCACTTGTTTCTGTAGGTCCACATCGCCCACATCAAGCCAACAACTCTCATATAAGCAGGATGGTTAAGGCTGGTCTGCAGGTGAAGCAAAGCTTCTGCAGGATGTTTGCCGCTCAGTTCTTGTAAACAAATAGTGCCTAGTTCTCGCTGCCATATTGCACCAATCGTCAGGCACTCAAATATGGCATGAGTAATGGTTTCCTTTACCTCATTGCACCTCGAGCAACTACCGTCAGCAATGTAGTGTCTATCCCATAGTCTGCCCTTTATCGCCACCCCCCCCGTGCAAGCTTGCCATAGGAAATGCAAAACTTTTAGAGGTAGTTGAGCTCTCCACACAGTCCTCTAGACTTCATCTCTGTCCCCTATTCATGATTTAATAAATTCCTCCATTCCCAGAACACACAACTAGTAGGCTGACTTTACTGAAAAATAGCCTTTTGTGTCCGGCCACCACATCATAACATCTTTAGGGAGACGATAGCTAATAGACGTTGTGAGGATACCAACTTCAATGTTTGTAGGGAATATCTCCTCTATGATCTAGGGATCCCATTTTCCAGTTTCCATATCTATGATCTCGTGCAAAAATTCTTTATCTCTGGGTAGTGAAGGATGTGATTCCTGAAAACATTTTTGTTGTCCCTTTATCCATTTGTCTATCCAGATGCGAATGTTTCTCCCCTTACCCACACGCAAGCTTGTGCCTTCAACTAGCACTGATTTGGCTCCCCAAATACTCCGCTATGTAAAGCTCGGGTTGTGTCCTCTACAGGCATCGAGTAGTGAAGACCTTTGGAAATAGCATGCTTTGAGAACTTTGTGAGCTAGAGTATTCGTCTTTATTAATAGCCTCCATGCTTGTTTGGCTAGCATCGCCTGGTTGAAAGCATGTAGATCTCTAAATCGCAAACCTCCCTCTCTTTTTGGTTTATACAGCACCGCCCAACTCAACCATGAAATTTTTTGCTCATTGTTCTTTGCTCCCCTCCAAAATCGCCCTATGCAACTATGAAGCTCATCAATCAGACCCACCGACATAAGGAAGATGTTCATGACATACATAGGGATGGCTTGCACCACTGCCTTAATTAGAACCTCTTTTCCCAGCTTAGACAAAAGTTTGTCTTTCCAACCTTGAAGCTTTTTCCAAACTCTCTCTTTGATGTACCTGAACACTTGTTTCCTCGACCTCCCCACTGCTACTGGGAGCCCCAAGTACTTTGCATGCCTCTCTACCTCCGTCACTTTGAGAAGATCACATAGCTCACCTTTCCTATAGAAAGGCACCCCTTTACTGAAAATAACTTCAGTTTTGGATAAGTTTATTCTTTGACCTGATGCCTATTCGTACTGGCTAATAAGATTATCTATTTTCAGGCACTCCTCTTTAGTTGCTCTTGCAAAAAGGATGTTATCATCTGCAAAGAAGAGGTGAGAGATGGGGGGTCCATTTCTACTAACCTTTACACCCCGGATATAATTTTCACTCATAGCTAGAGTAATGGATGTAGAGATAGCTTCTGCACAAAGAATAAAAAGATAGGGGGAGAGAGGATCACCTTACCTTAGGCCTCGGGATGGTAGTATCATCCTGGACTAGTAACCATTTATGGCAAAAGAAGAACGCACAGAAGAGATACACTCCATAACCTTTCTTCTCCACACCCCACTGAACCCCAACTTTTCTTGCACAAGGTCTAGAAAAGACCACTCCACTCTATCATAAGCTTTAGACATGTCAAGTTTCAAAGCAATATTGCCCTTCTTCTTCTTTCCTTCCATCTTCATCGTGTAGAAAACTTCAAAAGTTACCAGAGCATTATCTGTAATCATTCTTCCTAGAATAAAAGCACTTTGGTTTTCATAAATCAGAGAATCCATCATAGGTTTGAGCCTATTTTCCAATACTTTAGTAGCAATCTTATAAACCACATTATAGAGGCTAATAGGTCTATAGTCCGAAATGGTATTTGGAGTGTCCACCTTGGGGATCAACACCACCAAGGTGGAATTCAGTTTGCCAATGTCCTCGTGCCCTTTCCACCACCCCTTTATATAGCTAGCAACATCCTTCCCCACGATAGTCTAATACTTCCGATAAAATAGGGGTTTCAACCCATCTGGGCCCAGAGCTTTATTTGGATGCATTCCATATAAAGCCTCCTGAACTTCCTCATCAGTGATATCCCTCTCCAGTGAGTCATTCATGGAAGAGTCCACCTTTTGTTTTAAACCTCTAACCGCCTCCTCCATGTCATGCGGCGAGCTAGTAGCGAATAATTCCTCAAAGAAATCTAGTACCACAGCTTGGATTTCCTCCTCTTCTGACCGCACAATGCCCTCCTTGTCAAGTAAATGATTTATATGATTTCTCTTACTCATGTAGGAAGCTTTGTGATGGAAATAAGCGGTGTTTCTATCACCATCCTTCATCTCATTCACTCTAGCTCCCGCACACCAATATTCTTCATCGCATCTATGCCACATCTGTAGATCTTGGGACAACCTCTCACAGTTTTACAGCACCTGATTATCGGGCAGTTTCTCTTGTTCTTCAGCTAGAAGCTTTTCTGTCTCCTTAATATTTTTCCAGATATTTGACAAGTGGTTCCTTGCCCAGTGGTCCAACTTTTCCCCACATCCTACCAGTCTGTCCACTAGTCCACCTCTATGATGCTCGCGCCAGGCAGCTTGGATAGTCTCAGAACAACCTTCCTCGCTCACCCACATTGGCTCAAAATGAAAATAATGTTATCTTTTCAGTTTTTTTTCCACTATTCTATCTATTGTAACAATAAAGGGGGAATGATCCGACTGATAAAAAGGAAGGTGTATAACTTTGCAAGATGAGAACAAGCTCCTCCATTCATAGGTAGCCATGGCTCTATCCAGTCTCTCCCTCACCAAGCTGTCCACAGTTTTTCCTTTTTCCCAAGTATATAGTCTTACAGTATAACCCAAATCAAAGAGTGCACAATCATCCAAACTATCACGGAAATCTTGCATCCACCTTTTAGCTCTAGGAGGCCCACCCCACTTTTCATCATTTGACAAGATCTAGTTGAAGTCTCCAAACATGATCGTAGGACTATCAGATCCTCTCATAAGATACCTCATGAGGTCCCATGTGTGAAACTTGTATTGCTGCTCAGCCCATCCATACATTGTCACTGCCTTCCACTTTGTCTTCTTTATGTCGTCCTTAACCCAACACTCAATATGATGTGACGAGTATTTTATGATGTCAACCTCAATATCTTTCCACCAGAGACCCATGCCTCCCGACCTTCCATTTCTAGACAAGCAAATTCCTTCAGTGAAACCACAGAACCTCTTCACCTCCTCAAGCTTTGAATCAACTACCATGGTTTCTGAAAGGAAAACCATGTTCTGGCACTCTCTCCAACACCAAGTACAGAGAGCTCTCCTACTATCAAGTTTACCCATCCCATGATAGTTCCAACTAAATATTTTCATTTTTGTTCACGGGCCTGGTTCTCGCCAGTGCCCGCTACTTTAAGAGTTGATTGAGTCACGACTGTCTCTTCCCCTCCTTGTCGGATTGACTGCTTTTTTAGAGAAAAAAACATTTCCCAAGTCAGTATTCATATCTATCATTGTGTCCTTGTGTCTATTTCTCTTGCCCATCTTTAGAACCTACCTTTATGCCTCCTCCGTGATGCTCGGCTTTACTCGATCAGACCTCCGTTGAATGTTCACTCTCCTCTTTTTTTCAAAAGACATGCTAGGCAGACTAGAATTTGATTGAGCATTTGAGGACTTCTTGAGCTTCTGGCTCTGGGTTTGTCTTAGGTTACTGCCGCTGCCATTACTGAAGCTTAGAGATGCCAGTTCCATGAAGTCATAGGGCGCCCAGACCTTGCCCACAGATCTGGGTTGCAGGTGTGACAGAAGGCCCTCGAACACACTTCTGACCGCCGTATCCTTTGATACAGCATCCCCTCCAAAGGATTCCCCCGCCGCTACCTTCCTGTTCTCTGACCCGTTGGCCTCTGCCCCCCCCTTGCATGTTATCCTCCAGGTGTCATAGATCGTAAGAAGCAACAACACAGTCATCATCTAGCCTGACTGGAGTTGATTGTCTTTGCAGGCCACACACCTCGACCTACAGCCCTTCCCTATCAGCGGGAGCATGAGTCCCAATACCCCTATTCCCCTCAGACTGTTTCATTGCCCCCACCTCATCTCTATGCCTCTTCTACTACAAAGCACCTTCTTCCAAAAAGAACACCCCCACTGTTCAGTGTTGAGGCTTCCTCCTCCTCGGCTGCTCGGCTTCATGTGAAATTGCAGAGCCTTCTTCGTCGATTTATCCCCATAGAGCTCCTCAGTGATTGACACCCTCAGTTTATGTGGTGATGCCCTGACCCAGGTACCCCATCCCCGCTAGATCGTTTCATCTTCTTCCTCCTTGGGACAGTCACGATCAACATGATCGAGTTTGCCATAGACATAGCAGTAGTTGGGAAGGCATTCATACTTGATTGCTATCTCCATCGTAACTCATTTCTTATCTTTAATCTTCTATATCCTCTGTAAGGGTTTTGTGATGTCCAGTCTGATCCAGACTCTAGATGAGGATTCCCATCCGAGAACATCTATGTCGATCTCCACCACCCATCCAATATTCTCAGCTATTGAATTGATTGCTTCTTGTGATCGCAACCCCAATGGGAGCCCACATAACCTCACCTAAAAGACACATTCTTTGAAGACAATCTGGTCAGGGACATCGCCATCTTCTACCTCCTTGGTGAGCAATATCCAATTATCAAAGTGCCAAGGCCCCTCATCCAGGACCTTCTGTTTATCCTTCCAATGAAGGAACTGTATCATGAACACATCTCGATCGATTTGTTTGAACACCACTTTTTCCTTCAGTGACCAAGCAAGCGATAAAGTTCTCTTCATGGCCTAGAAATTGTAGGGTCTGTCTATTAGAAGACGAGTCACCAGGGCTAGAGAGATGTGGCTCTCCTCGTTTCCATTGCCCTCATCTAGAAGTTCTAAAACTTCTTCCTCCTCATCCCCCAACCCTAGGTTCATGTATCGTTCTGTGAGTTCATTTGCCATCAATCTGGATACCGAGTCCATGTGGGACTACCAAGCCTTGACCTGCAAGAGAAGGTAACCACAAAGGGTAGTGTAGCAACCATGAAGGAGAAAGGATACTCTCACCGTCATTAGCCCTAATCGCCAGAGCGGTTAGGTTATGTGCGGAAGAGAAAGGCGTAAGTGGATTTATAACAACAAGTTAATGACAATATTAGTATATCTAAAAGAGGGGTGTATGGTCACCTAAGTATAGCCTCATAAGGTTCATCCTTGTATTCGACATCCCTACATATATAATTCATAGAAATAGGGTTCAATCTGGACTTAGAGGATCCATCCACATTAAAAGGGATCAGTAGGATTAGCTCAATCCCTGACTTGAGATTGGATGACATAATAAATAGTTCCATATCATGATTGGGGCAAAAGAAGGTCAAACAAGTCATGTATATCACATTTGGCAATTACTAGAAAATTTAGAGTCCCTAACACCAAAATATTACAAAGGAGTTTGGTTTCATCCAATTAATCACAAGACTTCATATAATCATTGGTTTGATGGATTTAGAGTAATTGAGTGCATAATTTGGGTCAAATGCATCATATGATTCAAAGGCAAGTCTATGCATCATTATAAAGTGTCACTTACACGCATAAAGGTCATAGGGGTAAACATAGTAATTAGGGGCTTTAGGGGTTAATATTTAGGTCATAAAGATATGTAAGTTACTAATTCTAAAGTTTATTAAGCATTTGGTGTCATTAGGAAGCAATGTTAGCCCATTATGGCAGAAACCATCACCATTACCCAAAACAAATCACATAAGAGAAATTAGGATCATTTAGGAGAAAATAGAGTAATTGGAATCTTCATTTGGGTCACAAGTGAAAAAGAACTATTTATTTAAAGTTTAGGAGTGTTGGGGGACACTAAAGATTCAAGATTTATTAAAATCATGCATTAAGTGTAACCAATATGCCAAAGATAGCATCTTTTAAGGAAAACGTGAAATAAGAAAAGGAATTAGAATCTTAGACCAAGCCCATTGTGTAGGTCTCATTGAGATTATTTATTTGGTATATAGGTTCTCTATATTTAGATGAGGGAGTAGGGAGGTATGATTTTTACAAGAAATAGCATCAAAACTCTAGAAAAACAATTGATGGTGTTATCACATATTTCCCTCAAGATCCTGGTCATCCATCTCATATCCAGTTGATGCTCATGGGAGAACCCTTGGCGCTTAGTAGGCCACTCTCTATAGAAGCAGGTCCCACTTGATGTACTACACCACTTGTAAATGTCAACTGCCAATTGCAAGTGTTGTGTAGTTGCTTGTAGCCATTGTGCAGCACTTGCTGGCATTGCACGTTGCTCACTGTCACAGCTCACTCTAGCTTGTCATCGTGCAACCATGGAGGGTTCATGGGACTCGTCGATCCCCCACCACAGGTGCAACCATGGAGGGTTCATGGGACTCACCGATCCCCCGCCACATCCTACCACCATTCACCACTAAGAGTGAGAGGGAAGAGATGGACAACGCAGAGCTCCACTGCACTGCTAGATCTTTGTCCTGGTGGACCAGACCATAGATATAGTGGATGGGAGCCACCCCACCTAGACGAGGGTGGCAACACTCCTACACCCGTAACCCATGATGACACAATGTTGTGCAGCCTACCATAGCCCCACCAGTGGTTGTCTTACAGCTCAAACCATTAAGGGAGATAGCCTTCATAGCTCCTTGACCATCAATGGAGATGAAGGCTAAAAGGAAAAGGCTCGAGGAGTCTGGGGGTTAAAGCTCCAAACCAAGGCTATGGCGACGTCCATGGCTAGGGCTAGCAGATGTAAAGGTAGAGGGAGGGTTGAAGGGTGGAAAATCAAGGGAATATATGGTGGAATGATGTGAAAAGAAGGAATAAGAAGATTTGAGGTATTAATTTGGCAAAAGGATCAAGGGATGAAGTTGATTGGTGGAGCTAATGAAAAGTAGATGGCAGTATCACTATTTGCGTCGGTCTCCTATGCGGAGGTAGTAGAAGATGTATGGGATATTGGATCTCCTGAGTCTATCCATGGACACAAATATAATATACACGATCATTCCAAGAAAACACAAGGCAAAACAAGGGTGGGCGCCCACTCAATAGGGCCGACAACAAGTTGGGCCAGTAAGGGTTCAAAATCGAGCTATAATTAATTAAATCTGAAGTAATTTGAGCCGATTTCAAAAGGCCCTAACTTGGGATATGAAGGTCTGATTGAGGAAATTTTTGCACCGTTGGCTTCATAATTGAACACTCTACCTCATGAAATATATTATAGATCAAGGTCATCATATTATCATGTTCAATTTCTTTTGCAAAGTGGTGAATAATTAAAGAAATAAACTTAGATCAAAAGAGCAAATTAAAGGCACACAATGAGAAATTGGTCATTGATGTGATAAAATTAGAGCATCACCACACTCCAACTATTGAATTAATATGCACTTGAGTCATTTGAGTAACAATAGAGAGAGAAACAGTACATGATAGGAGTGAGAAAAGCCAAGTTCTTAAGTTTCACTCCCTTTAATTAGATATTAAGAAAACACTAGTAACATAACATAAAATCCAAGATAGTATCTGACATATATGTACTAAGCAATCAGATAAAACAATCATTTTATAAATAAGGATTTTCAAATACACAAAGTTCTTTATTTAATTATACAACACTTTCAGACATAACTAAAAATCCTAGATTTTAGTATGTTCTTATAACTTCTGCAATAACTTTAGGAATTCTAATTTAGATTACTTGTATCCATTTATAATATAATTTTATCATCTGAAATTCATCACATTAATAAAATAATCCATTTCTATATCATCTTTCATAAGCTTAAATAGATAGGCAGATTAAGGGTTGTAGTCACATACAAAGGAATAGAAGCTTAGTGTGAATTTAGTGCAATTTCATGCAATCTAATACTTAAAGGAAGTACACACTCATCTAAGGTATGAAACACCTTAAAAACATAGCCCAAACTCTGAAATTCTCATATATATATCATAACCTTAGTAAATCACCAATTTCTTCTTCCTTTCAACCCAAAAACCATAGGAATAGAGAATTATAAAGAAAGAGTGAGAAAAAGGAGAGATTTGATATCATTTTAAATCAAATCATAGGGGAGGAATCTTGAAATGTGAGATAAGAATCACCAAGAAAAGCTATACAGAGAAGACAAACTTAATCGATTCCATCAACTCTGTGAAGAGAAAACCCTAGATCGCCATCTTCTCCACTTTCTCCATCCAAATCCTAGATCTCCCTCTCTCTCTCTAGGATTTCATTTCTCTGGATTGAATCATGAAATGTGAGAGCTCCTAGCGTGTTAGGTTACTCATATAGAGAAATTGAGCTACTTGGGTCAATTGCAAATTGACTATACTTATACTATCTTTTATTTTAGCTCAATTTTTTGTCATAAAAGTGTTACTATAAATCATTTACTAAATACATTATTGATCCTCCAAAAATTATAAAATAAATTAATATGTTGTCTAGAATACAGTTTCAGAGCGCAAATAAAATTTTCAGACCATTTCAATTTGCCAATAAATAATTAAAAATCAAACACTACATTAGTGAATAATAGTCTATAGCATGGTCAGTCTAAGTATAATTTGATTGTGAACCACATCCAAAGAACATCAAAATATTCTGATATTTTTCATTAATATGAATGATTCATTTATCCATATCATATCCAAATTTCAATTAAATATAAGTTACATAGAGAATATGAAAAATCATTTACCATATTTCTATACCAATCAAAAATTGTATTTATATACTATCAAAACCCTAATTTTGGCGATTAGGGTTTACACTTCTCAAATCCTAATCCTACATAGTAAAAAAATTATTAGAGTTCCTTATTGGGTTTGAAACATCATAATTGAACTACTACCATTAATCAAGTTTAAGCAATGATAACTCTAATTAAGCATGTAATCATCCAAGTAAACCCTAGTTAACCAATTAAGCTTGGACATGGTCATAATAGATTACATGCCTTAGATTCAATCTTAGTATTAGTGAAAAAGGATTACACAATCACTATAACACTAGTCACAATATTAGGTTAAAGTTTTTCTCCAACTTCTCCACTTACTAGGGTAGCAATGAAGTCTTTCTAGATACCAATCATCACTCGTGAAGTCAAATTTTTATTATGAACATCAATGCCAATGTAATTTGGAGATGATAGGGTCACACACACAAGATGCACTGAAATAGGAGTATGACGTGGACATAATTAGAAATCTTCCAAGTTATATCATTAGTAAAATGTTTAGGTAATCAAGTAGAATAACACTGGAATATAATCCAAGATAATTGGTTAAAATGTATAAGTGAATTGATTGGATTTAGATTATTAACTTATATGATAAGTTGACTGGATAACCTTGAGCGCTTAGTTAGTGTTTGTAGCTGGGTGATGGAAAATTAATAAATTGATTTATATGATTAATTTATTTACAACATGATTAGAGAATATTTGAAGTACAAGTTTGATAGTCCACGAGCGACCCGCTTTAAACACAACTAAAACCTTTCGTTTCCCAAGGTTTAGGAAACTCTCCTTCCTTTCCTATCCTATTTAAAGGGTTATGACAATCATATCATGGACACATGCTCTTGTATGTGAACCCTATCTGCCATCATCCCCAAGAAAGA
The DNA here is from genome assembly GCA_963693085.1 of Alisma plantago-aquatica. NCBI lineage: Eukaryota > Viridiplantae > Streptophyta > Magnoliopsida > Alismatales > Alismataceae > Alisma > Alisma plantago-aquatica. The sequence continues at coordinate 802,157,333 of OY856411.1, forward strand.
GTGAGAAGGAGAATGACCGCGATATTAGTACATCACCAAGCGAAAGGCTTCTCCTTCCCGTCAGCTCAGGCAGTGTGATGAGAAGTTACAATCCATCCATGTGGACTTCATATATATGTAGGTTACAAATGATTGTGTTCGTAGGATGTCTTCAAGGACCATCCATGCACACGATAAGGATGTCATTGGACTTGCTCCACAACAAGGTGTACCACATGTGCCCTAATTCCAAATACATTGTTTTTGATGAGATCTACTTGTAGGATATGTGGAGAATTTTCTTACCACCTTCAAAATTCCTAAAAATATGGAGATGAATAAGAGTTATTTTTAATGGTTTACACTAATGACCACATCCAAATGGACAAGTATGATCATAGATCACAATTAGGATTTGGATTTTTTCTAAACAATAAGGTTGTAAATTAGAAGAGTTCCAAGCAAGAGAAGCTGGTCATATGTTTGCAAGCTATGATGAAAAGGAGTAGTATGGATCAAGAAGTTCATTAGTGAACTTGCGATGATACTGACCATTAAAGATGAAATAGAGTTTTACTGTGATAGCAATGGAACTATTGCATAAGATAAGGAACCCATATCACATCAACACACCATGCACACACTACAAATATATTATCTAATACAAGAGATCGTACATCAGGAGAAGTAAATAATTATACAATACTAGCTAAAATTAATATTATTGATCCTTGAACAAAAGCACTTTCATATAAGAAGTGTTTTGGTCATGTTAGGTCACTTAGAATTTGATTAATGAGTTATTGTCATCAATGCAATGGGACACTATGTATTGTGTGCCCTGATATCCATCATTTGATGGTTGTAATATGTATATGATGTACATTACTTTATTATTAATGATGCCTTATAATGTTTGTTCCATATTGAGATAATGAATAGACATATAATATCTGAAGAATAATTTGACTTGATGATATATGGGGACGGGAACATGTGATCATATGAATACTCAAGATTATTCATTCTAGTTATTTTCGTAGTTAGTCACTATTGTGGACATAATAGGACAAAAATCATTCATAAGAGTAGTGTGTGTGTGTTGATGATGACTATGTCTCTTTACTCATGATACTTGATATCAATTCAAGTATATGGGTACTTGTTACACAAAAAGTTATACCAGACAGGACCACCTTGAGAATGAAACATGGAAACTGTGTCATGATAGTCAAACTTATATCTCAATGTGATAGTGGTGAGTGTTGTCCTTTGACCTAAAGCCACTACAATGATCACATGTTGTTCTCCGCACTTTAACACTACCCAACATGACTCTAAATAAGGGTTTCTATATAGGTGCTTTGTGATTGCACTATAAGACTTATGGATTGTTGTGAGTGATGTAGTTGGAATTTGTCACTCCTATTGGAGTATCCTAGACACTTGAAAAGTGAGAATATGAAATGCATGGCCATGCTCATGTATGTTAATATATGATATTGACATCAAATAATTCCAATAGTCAACTTTTGTTCAAGAAACTTAGGTTGATTATTAAGAGGATGACTACATCATGCCTCAACGTCAATCTAGATATTTGTGACAAAGGGATTATAGGGTCATGGTAACATTGGTAACTTACAAGACAAAGTTATTCTCAACCTATTCCGATTATTGGGATACAAATGATGTGCTGCTAGACACCACTCTTTGCTTGTGAGGTCTTTAACATCATTGTCAACATAATATTGAACCCAGAGGTCAAACACATAAGAATGCTTAAGGGAAAGATGTTTGCAATCAACCACATTATTACAATGGTTTAGAATTGTGTACGTAATGAATTCCAACTCAATCAATTGACTGAGCAAGCCATTCAATCGACTGGATGGATTATATCAGTTGATCGAATGATTTTCAATTTATTGATTAATCCTTACTTTGGGGAAGTGGCCAATCAATCGACTTTATGTCCTAGTTAGTAGATTGGATAAGAATTGGGAAAGAATAAGGAAAACTAGACTTGTTCAGTTTGAAATCAAACGGGTGGATTGGTTCATATCAGGACTTACCTAATTTGTCCAAATAACTATTTGGGATTCCTGATCGATTGATTGGATCCATTGTGAGTATTCTGAGTTTAATATGTTTTGAGTTGTGATTTTGAATGGGATTGGATCTTTAGGAAATTATATCCCATGAATCCTCTATATAAAGTGGTGAACCTCCAAAGAGAGACACACACATTAAGACACAAGTTGTCTAAGAGATCTTCTTCTCTGAGAGAAATAAACCTATCCTAAGGATGAAAGCCTACAATAGGAGGAGAAGGAAGGCAAGGGATGCTAGTAAGTGAATAATGCGAGTTTCTCTTCCTCTAGGATACCAAGGTGGTGCACTAAGATCTCTTGCATCCACATGGATGATTTAAAGGTTGACTCCCTTGTGTGGAGGGTTGAGGATGAGAAACTTCTCCAAGTAGAAAACAAGGTGTTATTGCAAGGAGGCAATGAAAAAAACAACTCAACAACCACTTCAAGTTTGTATCTAAAATGGTGATTTATACACTTACATAATATGTGAATAGTTTTTGGACAACTAGTATGTGCTAACATATATTTGATACCCCTTATATGTCTTTAATATACCGATGTTTTATGGCTAAAATGGGTCCATTGGCTAAGGGTTTTCTTTAAAAAAAAAGTGTATCTATGTTGATCCCCTTACCTTAAAACCCTACATATGGTTATTCAAGAACTTAATATAAAGGAAACTTGCAATCCAATCATGGTCAAGTAATACAAGGAGGTACTAAAGTGGTTACAAAATCCTAGAGGTTGACCTCTCTAGTTAGTGGAACCATGACATTTTAAGCTGTAATTACTATGTACACTTGTGTTTATTTTTTGGTTGTTAAGATCTCTCTACCTTACTTGTTTTGCTTAAATTGTGATATAATTTGAAGGTTTCAATTCACATATCCATTTTGATCCTAGATCATAAAAGTGGTGTTATAGCAAGGCCTTTTCCTAAAATTACTCCCATGTGTAGGAGATGATGATGAAAAGCCTTCTAAAATACCTCAAACATGAGGAATGTTACTCCTCCTTCCATTAATATATTGAACTCTCCAACTATTAATATTGGAAGTAGAAGATTTAAATCCTCATCCAACGGATTAGTTTCAACATATGGAATAGGGTGGCCATCTTCTATTCCATGCCCTCAGGGAAATTTACTAAATTCTATGAGGTTACCATGTGGAGAGCCCAACTCAATTATAAAGGTGTTATCATCCTCTACAATGCTATCCCCTCCATAATTCAAGTTTGTCTCTTATTGTGAGATTATGTTTTAAGTATTGAAGAATCTTGTCATCACCCATGATATGTTCAAGGAAAGATATCCAAATTAGCATGAACATCACTTGAGATATTGAGGATGTCTCCATCGGGGGTGCATTTACTCATGGTTCTCTAGAATGAATTAATGTTTATACAAGCTAATAGATTCCAAGGAGCATGATGAAAAAAATACTTTGCTCCCTCACTTACATGTTTTAGAAGAAGGTGACAACTATATAAGAATATTGCTACCTCCAACTCCTTCTAGTTGAAGACTGCACAGATTATTACCAAAGTTATGTGATGAAGCTTCTTGCAAGAGAAAATAATTTAAATGAAGAGTCTTCTCACAAGAAGAAATATGTAAATTTAAATTTTGAAAAGTATTCCTCAAGTGAAGAATACTTTCAAAATGACGAAGATGCCTCATTCACCAAAGGTAAAACTTTTAGAGGAAACTCTACCTCCTCCATTTACCTTGACTATGAGTGTGGCCAAAAGGTACAATTCAAGAATGAATGTCTAAAGATGAATAAGCACCATCATAACAAGGACAAAAGGAAGTAGGAAGATAAGTACTGGGGGGACAACAAAAGGATTACAATGTTGCTTGGGATCCATGTCAAGCATCTAGAGGTTCAAGTGAAGATAGGTATTGTTGAAACATAGATCACATTGCAAGGTAAGGATATAGTGATGATCTAAATAATATAAATTTGAAGGAGTTTTCTAAAGATTCCTTACTTTTAAATATTCACGATTCCCTTGTTTCTTTCAATTTAAAGGAAAAAAACTTCTAAAATTGTAGAAAATTGTATTAAGAGAAGGATGACATTGAACCCTTTTCTTATGAGAATATTTTAGTGAACTTATGGAGATGAAACTTGAGTTTAATTATAATAAAATGGTCATGATCTTAAAAAAAAATCATCTACTCATGTCAATGCTCTCGAGGAATGAAATGCTAAGTTAGTTTATAACACAAATGATCTTGGTTCATAACCCATATATCCTAGTAAAGAAATAAAATTCTACACTTTGTTTAAATTATTCCAAGTGTACCAAAAATCATTGATTAAAACCCAGTATATTCATGAAAATGATGATATTGCCTAGATCTCTACTAACATCACTACAATTACACAATATAACCAAGTTTTTAGAGTTTATTTGAAAATTTTCTTAGTGGTAAAAGCAACTTAGATGGGATCCCACATCATGCTACCAAACAAAGTGGTAGACATGGGATAGAATATCATGGTGGATATGAGAAAGAGAAAAAGAACAAGGTGAAGGTGAAGGTCTCTTATATGTCCCATGGAGAGTCCTTAACTTCTCAAGCTAGAAAGTTCTAGTCTTTTTATGCTTTTAGTGGCCATTATTATACATAGTGTGTTACATCCACATCCCACAATTACCACTAATCATGAGATTAGGGAATAAGTTTGAGGATTATACTTAATACAAAGTTAACTCCCAACCTTTTTTCCTTTATTACACTCTTTGTTTTCTCACATTCAATCACATAAACAAACTTTTCAAAGGAATTAAACCTTGATTACTCTAATATGATCTCAACATTAAAGATACATATCTAAACATTCATTTCGTTTCTCACAATTCTATGTACATATGACATGATAATTAGATACATACTCTCTTATTAAAGAAATGAGGATAAACATCATCATTTACAACTTTCTCATTTCTATCCAAGGACCGAGACTGACAGGGACCGACTGAACTTAACTAATCTCATACTTAGCTACTGTCACATATCTACTTTAATGCAATGACATCTTCAATCCACAAGTTATTATGAGTCAAGGGGTGAGCCTACTCGCTCAGTGAATGAGTACTTCAAAGAAGTAGTCTAAAGCACTAATATAATTACAGATATAGTAATTGCAACTGATATCAATTATAACAATAGTAAGATCTAAGGAGACTAATCATTCCCAAACATAAATATGGCAGAATACTCTAGACATCTATAAGAGAGAATCAATATATGAACATGCTTTATTGATCATAAAGAAAACTAGTAATCCATAAACATACAAAGAATAATTGAATAACTACACACACTTGGTTAACTTCTCATTCATCTTATTATGCATCAGTAGTAAAATATAAATACCTAAACATTTTTCTCATTATTCTCTTTGTAATCTTTCATTAACTTTGACTTGACATGACTACTGAACTGACTACTACTATGTTGGCCAACTAAACATAACTGACTAATATGACTAATGTACTCGTTTTCTAAACTCAATTGAACTCAATTAACATTTCGTTTTTACTTTGCCCCTGAACTCAATTGGATTATACCATCCAAGAAAAATCCACTACTGCATGACTTACCGTACAAGTCTTAAGGTAAACCTAGGACCTTAAGACTATACTAACAACCTCAGTCTACAGTGAGGTTGCCACGTCTGGCCTAATGGTAGCTAAACAATGTCGATAAACTGTGGCCCCTTGTCTTGGGTACTCAGGAGGGGTGCCTTTAGGCTAAAAAGCCTCAACTCCACATAATGCGGTTCCACTAGGGATGACACGCAAAACATGTGGGTACTACTGGATCTCCAGTTATTATTGGATACCCTTACTACTGAAATAGTACCACTAAGATCTCTGGTTATTGATGGGTATTGTGTTGCTCAACTGAAGTACCACCGATATCCAATCAGTTGATGTTAGATACTCAGTTTCAGACTACTTCATCCTATATCTGATACTCCATAGCCTATTTCACCCATCCCAATACATACCTCCAGGGAAGGTTCTACGATGTTCAGGGTATCTACTATTACTATTGTAGTTTTACTGACTACTTGAGATATTAGACTGAATTCACCGATAATACTTAGTTGAATGCATAACATATTGGTTACCCTTATCTTAGGGTTTCTCATTTCTTAGATGCTTAACATACTGATCACCCTTCTCTCATGGTTTCTCATTTCTCATGCACATAGAATAATTCTCATATGCTCAAACAGATATCATGTCTAATGATATAAATATTTACATTCAAAATTTCTCATATTCATGCATGGCATCAATGACATCCCTATATAGGATAATGCCTTTTCTATTTTCTTAAATTACCATAACAACTTATGCATTTCATGCCAATTAACTTAGTTAGAGATTTTTGCATCACAAATCAAAATGTGTATGCATATAAAATGATATTTAGCTAGAAACATGAATTATCACATAACTCATTTCAATCAGTCATGCATATGAAACCCTGGTATGAATTTAACTAGGGTTTCCAATATATTCATTAAAATGTCATGCACCAAGAATAACCTTAAATAAATGGATTTATAACAATAAAAGAATCACATCAGTTGAATTCATGAATCTTTTCACAAACTTCCAACTTCCCATTCATTTAGGGTTTCACCCTCTTTACTAATATATCAAGCAAACATGATATCATCAAATGAAATACAAGATCTTATCTGACATATATGTACTAGGCATTCAGATAAAATAATCTTTTGTAACCAAGGATATTCAACTAGACAATCTTCTTTATTCAATTATACAACAAATTTAGTCATAGTTGAAAACCCTAGATTTTGCTATTTCCATATAAACTCTACAGTTACATTAGGAATTCTCATTTAGATAATTTTTATGCATTTATAGTATGATTTATCAATTGGAATCCAACACAATAGAAAATTAATCTATCTCATATCATCTTGCAAAAGCAAGGTCAAAAGGCGGTTTAGGGTTTGTAGTCGCATACAAAACAAGTAAAGATTATTGATCATTTAACTCATTTTCATACAATCTACTATTTAAAGTAGTACCCACTCACCCTAAGGTGTGAAAAAAATTTAAAAATGTAGTTCATCTATAAAAATCTCGTATTCATATCAAAACCCTAGCAAATAACCGAATTCTTCTTCCTTTCAACTCGGAAACCCTAGAAATGGGGAATTATGAAGAATGAGTGAGAAAAGGGAAGACTTGATACCATTTTGAATCAAATTATAGGATGGATGGAATCTTTACATGTGAGAGAAGATTCACCATTAAATTCTATGCAAAGAAGCTAAACTTACTTGATTTCATCATATCTCAGATAGAGAAACCCTAGATCAACAATTCCACTAGTTTCTTCTCTCAAACCCTAACTCTCCCTCTCTCTCTAGGATTTCATTTCTCTAGAATGGATCACGAAATATGATAGCTACTTGGGTGTTATCTTTCTCATATAGAGAAATTTTGGTGCTTGGGTATTTTACACATTAACCCATCACTATACTTGTTCTTATATCAGCAAATTTTTCTGTTACAAAAAAGTTACTATAATTCATTTATTTTAGAGGAAAAAAATAATGAAAATTTGTAATGATGTCTAAAATGCAATTTTATAGCTCTAGTATAAATTTCAGATCATTTGGAATTACCAATAAATAACTAAAAATAAAACACTACACTGCTAAACATCACTCTATCAGCATTTCGGTCGAAGTATAGTTCGATTGATAACCACATTCAAAGAACACCCAAATATTCTGAAATGTTTCTCCAATATGTATGATTGAGTTATCCATATCATATCCAAAATTAAAATAAATAAAAATTCGTATATAATATGAAAAATCATTTACCACATTGCTATCCTAATCAAATTCCATATTCGTGTACTACCAAAACCCTAATTTTTACCGATTAGGGTTTACATTTATCAAGCCCTAATTCTTCAAACTAAAATCATAATTAGAGATACACATTAGGTTTGAAACATCATAATTGAGATATTATTGTTAATCAAGTATAAACGATGTTCAATCTAATCAAGCATGTAATCATTTAGGTAAACCCTAGTTTACCAATTAAGCACAAATGTGGTCATTACAATTCTCACACCCTTAAAATGTTTCGGTCCCGAAACATAAATATGCAAACAAAGTATATTCAAAGATTCTTTTAAACTCTAAAATCTTATGTGTCACTATACTCTTGCATTTCATATTTCAATGTTATTTTAAAAATTGAACCATTTGTTTCTCTTCTAATCACAACAAATTTAAAGCCAGACTTCTCAAAGATAGCCGAAGAATATTTTTTTTCCACAATCAATTATAGGAAATAGATAGATAAACAACTTTTTTCCATACCCTATTGAGATGTTACCTCAGTACCGGTAATATGATCCCACTATCTTAACTCATACACATCAATATGTACTTATTTTTGTACATCACATCAGAGTTATTAAAGGTAACTCACCTTTATATTTTGAATTTCACTGTTTTTCCACTCTAATAAAAAACACTCATGAACTACAAGACTAGAAGTAACAACAATTGTATAAAACTGAGTCATACTACTGATATGAATGATTGAAACCATAAAACTCATTCCAATGTAGTATATTGCTCGCACATGTACAATTGAAGTCATATGTAAAACACATTTTCATCCCTTGATATGCTTTTAACAAACTATACTTCTTAAAAAAAATTCACATATTGCTAATAGCCATTTGTTTTCTCTAATTTCTCTTCGTATGCATTACAACTTCTTCTTACTTATGTTTCTCATTCTGATCATCTAGAATAAACATCCCTAACATAACATTCAAGGTAATAATAAATTATTCATCATTCTTGCTACCACTGCAATTTTTTTTTAGATTACACTTTGCTCATGTTGCACTTCTCATTTTGTTCAAATCACATTTCATATATTTCAAATCTATTTCTTATCTTTCATTCATACTCATTTTCATATTGTTTATCTATCTTTCACATTTGCAACCGTTAAACCCATGAATGCTATAACTGCTATTTTCTTCTCATATTGATGATCTCAGGATTTTATTTTATAGAGATGTTCATGCTCAAGATCAAATCACCATTGATGTCCCTTTAAGGTTACAACCCTAAACTGTCTAGGGTTTGATCCTTATAAAAAATGATGTTATTGTGACATGATTTTACTCCCTTATTTTGATATGCAAACCTTAGCTCTCTTGAGGTTTACCAAAGTCTTCCTTGTCTTTACCACTTGAATTTTCTTTATCTTACTTGACCATTTCAATAGATTACTTTCTTGATCTACCATGCTAGGGTTTCATCATCATATTATGTTTCATTATTATATTTAGTAGATGTGTGTCTCATGACAGTTGTGTATCGTTTATGATTTTTTTCCTTCACTTCATCCCATGTTACACTCATTAAGGAGGATACAGAAGAGAAGTTGATTTTGAGACATAGAATTATAATCTTTGAGTATTCACTTAACATGATTCTCATATTAATCATCATCAAGGAGACTAGACTATTTCACATTTCCACACATCTCACAATCTCTCTCTCTTTTATCATCTATATTACTCCCTCATGTTCCAGCCCCTTCTTTATTTTCTATCACCAGATACCTATTTGCTACTCTTCCCTATGTCATTATTTACTTTTACTTATCTCTTATGATCATGTTTCTCACTCTTGTGTATGATTCCATATTCCATGCCATATAAACTTTCTTATCATCCCTTTACTTTTATCTAGTTAAAATTCTAAATCAATATTCTCCCTACTAGTTTCATCTTATTCATAATACATTACATGTACTTCATTTCATCACACGGCTCATGTAGGGGTTAACTATAGTTTCCTTTCAATCAAGCTTTTATATTCTGAATACAATTTACCTTTATATGAGTTGTTCATTCATTTATCTGCACCTTTGTTCTTCTTTTATGAATGAGTTCCATTTCATCACTAGGAACCTATTGAACACACTTGATGTCAATTAGGTTGCTACTAAATAGACACATTGAATCAAAAGCTAGTAAGGATGAATACTTTAAACTTTATGATAAAAGTACACATTCCATGCTCCTCGTTATCTCATGTAACCCTTTTTTCTAAATCAAACTCATCATTTCCATCATTTTCTTTCTTTTTTGTTTCATTTTTTATTTTCCTAGTTTTATAATTTACATGTTTATCTAGTTCTCTTCACTTTCATTTTTATGAACTTCACTTCTATGTACTTATTGCATACTTAACTCTTTTCTCCTATTTTCCTTTTTTTGTAGAGTACATCAATACATTTTACTTGATTATATGATCCATTCATTCTAATTGATTCTTTCTATCTTGGCTTTCCTTGTAGTTTTCTCTTATCTTACCTTGATTTTATATTGGATAAAGTGGCACAATTAGTTATATAGTTCAGTTCTCTTTATCCATCATTTCTTCTTTATTTTGTATGTTACATACTAAAGTATGTCTTATATCTATATCCCTTTTCCTTCATTCGCAACCTAGGGTTTCTAATCTGAGGCCCCAAAGTTGGATCTCGGATATCAATTCCAATTGATTCTTAACTATTCTAATCTTTCCCTTATATTTCAACATCTTAGTGTATGCACATTCTCACTAGTATGTGGGTCTGATTTATCCAGAGTAGACTCTTATTATATTGTTAAAGGAGTCGTCAGATCCCAGTAACGCATCCTGCTAGCCGTACCAGGCCAAACCTGTAGTCTTGAAGCCAAGAGCTACTCAAGATTAACTGAATTCTATATACCTCAAACATATAGAAAGAATATCCACTCAGGGTAAATTCATTTAAAGATAACTTCTAGTCTAATTTATACAAAGAATGTAAACAATAATTGAATTAACTTCATAGTGTACTAGAATCTTAAAGGACCACACATATTTCTAAGAACTAAATATTTGAATTCAAATATATAAGAGCATTTCCATTGATATCCAATCAAAGAAACAATATAAAACAAGAGTTACCTGACATTCTATTCTTATTCTCAATTCATTCATTTCTTTCCAGTCTTCTAACCCTAATATTTCTAGGGTTTCTCTCTAGCCCATCCTTTTTCTGCATACCTGGCTAGGGCATCCAAAGAAGAATAGACAGAGTACCTTGATACTAGTCAACCTAAGTAATAAGATACTGGGCCAGGGTATCTAAATACTTAGACCTCCCAGAGCTATAGAGCATCACCTCCTAATTTCCACACTAATAACTCTGACTTTCTATCCTAATGGTCCCTAACAACACATCCTAAGCTCTGATACCAAGCTGTTACACCCACATCCCACAATTACCACTAATCATGAGATTATGGCATAAGTTTGAGGATTATACTTAATACAAAGTTAACTCCCAACTTTTTTCCTTTATTTTAAAATCTTTGTTTTCTCGCATTCAATCACATAAACAAACTATACAAAGGAATTAAACCTTGATTACTCTAATATGATCTCAAAATTAAAGATACATATCTAAAAATTCATTCTGTTTCTCACAATTCTGTGTACATATGACATGATAATCACATACATACTCTCTTATTAAGGAAACAATGATAAAAATCATCATTTACAACTTTCTCACTTCTATACAAGGACCTAGAGTGACAGGGGCCGACTGAACTTAACTAATCTCATACTTAACTCATGTGGAAGATCTACTCAGATGCAATGGCATCTGCAGTCCATGAGTTATCCCTAAAAATCATGAGTATTGGGGTGAGTCTCCTCGCTCAGTGAATGAGTACTTCAAAGAAACAATCTAAAGCATTGATATAATTATAGATATACTATTTTGCAACTGATATCAATTATAACAATAGTAAACTCTAAAGAGACTAATCATTCACAAACATAAATATGGTAGAATACTCTAGACATCTACAAGAGTGAATCAATATATGAACATGCTTTATTGATCATAAAGAAAACTAATAATCCATAAACATACAAAGAATAATTGAATAACTACACACACTTGGTTAACCTCTCATTCATATTATTATACATCAGTAGTAATATATAAATACCTAAGCATTTTTCTCATTATTCTCTTTGTAATCTTTCATTAACGTTGGCTTGACCTGACTACAGAAGTGACTACTACTATGTTGGCCAACTAAACATAACTGACTGATCTGACTACTGTACTCTTTATCTAAACTCAATTGAACTCAATTAACATTTCTTTTTACTTTGCCCCTGAACTAACTTGGATTGTACCATCCAAGCAAAAGCCACTACTGCATGACTTACCATACAAGTCTTAAGGTAAACCCAGGACCTTAAGACTACTACCAACTACCTCAGTCTATAGTGAGGTTTCCACATCTGGCCTAACAGTGGCTAAACAACATTTGTAAAATGTGGCCCCTTGTCCTGGGTACTCAGGAGGGGTGCCTCTAGACTAAAAAGCCTCAACTCTACGTAGTACAGTTCCACTAGGGCTAACATGCAAAACGAAGTAACTGTCAGAAGTAGTAGGTCCACAAGGGTTGTATACTTCAACTGGTGGGTACCACTGAATCTCCAGTTATTATTGGATACCCCTACTACTGAAATAGTACCACCAGGATCTCTAGTTATTGTTGGGTACTATGCTACTCAACTAAAGTACCACCGATGTCCAATCAGTTGATGTTAGATACTCAGTTTCGGGCTACTTCTTCCTATATCTAATAGTCCATAGCCTATTTCACCCATCCCGGTACAGACCTCCACGGAGGGTTCTACGGTGTTCATGGCATCTACTATTACTATTGTAGTTTTACTGACTACTTGAGCTATTGGACTAAATTCACTGATAATACTTAGTTGAATGCATAACATATTGGTTACCCTTATCTTAGGGTTTCTCATTTCTTAGATGCTTAACATACTAATTACCTTTCTCTCAAGGTTTCTCATTTCTCATGCACATAGAAGAATTCTCATATATTAAAACAGATATCATGTCTAATGATATAAACATTTACATTCAACATTTCTTGTATTCATGCAAGGCATCAAAGAAATCCCTATCTAGGGAAATGCCTTTTCTATTTTCTTAAATTACCATAACAACTTATGCATTTCATGTCAATTAACTCAGCTAGAGATTTTTGCATCACAAATCAAAATGTGTATCCATATAAAATGATATTCAGCTAGAAACTCAAATTATCACATAACTCATTTCAATCAATCATGGATATGAAACCCTGGTATGAATTTAGCTAGGGTTTCCAAGATATTCATTAAAATATCATGCATCAAGAATAAACTTAAATAAATGAATTTATAATAATAAAAGAGTCACATTAGTTGAATTCATGAATCTATTCACAAACTTCCAACTTTCCATTCATTTAGGATTTCACCCTCTTTACTGATATATCAACCAAACATGATATAATCAAATGAAATACAAGATCTTATCTGACATATATGTACTACACATTTAGATAAAATAATCTTTTGTAACTAAGAGATTCAACTAGACAGTCTTCTTTATTCAATTATACAACAAATTTAGTCATAGCCAAAAACCCTAGATTTTTCTATTTTCATATCAACTCTACAATTACTTTAGGAATTCTCATTTAGATAATTTGTATGAATTTAAAGCATGATTTATCAACTATAATCCATCACAATAAAGAAATAATCTATTTCATGTCATCAGGTAAAACCTAGATCAAAAGGGCAGTTTAGGGTTTGTAGTCGCATACAAAACAAGTAAAGATTATTGATCATTAAACTCATTTTCGTACAATCTACTATTTAAATGAATTACACACTCACACTAAGGTGTGAAAACACCTTAAAAACGTAGTTCATCTCAAAAAATCTCAAATTCATATCAAAACCCTAGCAAATCACGAGATTCTTCTTCCTTTCAACCCGGAAACCCTAGAAATGGGAAATTATGAAGAAAGAGTGAGAAAAGGGGAAGATTTGATACCATTTTGAATCAAATCAGATGAGGGATGGAATCTTGACATGTGAGAGAAGATTCACCATGAAAGGCTATGCTAAAAGCTAAAGTTACTTGATTTCATCATATCTCGGATAGAGAAACCCTAGATCAACAATTCCACCACTTTCTTCTCTCAAACCCTATCTCTCCCTCTCTCTCTCTAGGATTTCATTTATTTGGAATGGATCACGATATATGAGAGATACTTGGGTGATATATTTCTCATATAGAGAAATTTATGTGCTTGGGTGATTTACACATTAACCCCTCACTACACTTTTTCTTATTTCAGTAGATTTTTCTATTATAAAAAAGTTATTGTAATTCATTTATTTCAGAGGTCAAAAATCATTCAAAAATTGTTAAAATTTAGAATGATATCTTAAATGTAATTACATAGATCTAGTATAAATTTCAAATCATTTGCAATTGTCCATAAATAATTAAAAATCAAACACTACACTGCTAAACAACACTCTGTCAGCTTTTCGGTCAAAGTATAGTTCGACCGAGAAACACATTCAAAGAACACCCAAATATTCTAAAAAATTTCTCCAATATGTATGATTGAGTTATACATATCATATCCAAAATTCAATTAAATAAAAATTCGTAGAAAATATGAAAAATCATTTACCACACTGCTATCCTAATCAAATTCCATATTCATGTACTATCAAAACCCCATTTTTCGATTAGGGTTTACATTTCTCAAACCCTAATTCTTCAAAATAAAATCATAATTAGAGTTTAATATTAGGTTTGAAACATCATAATTGAGCTACTATCATTAATCAAGTCTAAACTATGTTCAATCTAATCAAGCATGTAATCATTCTGGTAAGCCCTAGTTTACCAATTAAGCACAAATGTGGTCATTACATAGTGTCCATTTATGAAGAAGGGAACATATAAGAACATGGTTTTAGTTGTCAAGCAAACCATAAAAAAGAATTAAATGGTATCTAATCATTCTAATTTATAGGAAAATTTTGAATGTATGGTAGATAGTTGATCTTAAAAGCACATTCTAGATCGTAAAATGCTACTTCAATTCAACTAAGAATAAGAAAGGTGTCTTGATGAATTTTCTTGGTAACGGTAAAGGGAAGGTAATTCATAAGGGTGATATAGGAAACTATTTATGCATTAACAATGTACTTCTTGTAGATGTGATACGTCACAAAATCATAATTGTAAGTCAAGTGTGTGATCCTGGATGTCTTTTTATTTTTACTTCACTTGTGCCCCTTCTTAGGTTCCCATACTTTGAAGGTTGCAAACAAGGACCATATGATTATTAGTCTTTATATTTTTTTTCTTAGTTTATTAAAGACTTATCTTGTTAATTTCCTAGTTATTTATGATAATGATATATGGCATAGAATAAATGGTCATGCAAACATGCATCAATTAAAGAAATTTAGCAAAAAGGACTTGGACATGAGACTTTTTGAACCTAAACATAGTAAAATATGAGAAATGCCAAGCTACACACAAAGGAAGTCAAATAAGTCTTCTTTCAAACCGAATGGATTTATTGGTACTTAGAGACATATATAATTGTTCATAATGAACTTTTTGGAACAATGTGTAAAAATCACCTAGAGGTAGTAAATATTGCTTATTATTTGTTGATAACTATTCTAGATATACATGGAATATATTCATAGTTTCTAAAAGAGATACTTCATGATCATTCACATGCTTCTATGAAAGCGTATAAAATAAAATGTGTACTAATAGTTATTATTGTACATAGAGATCATGGGGGGGGTAAAGGATTTGTTTGAATCCTTTTGTGATTAAAGAGGGTTACATACATAACTCCCCTATCAAGGAATTGTTTATCACCCAAATAGTAACTCTAAATGACTAGAAAGTCAATTGTGATAGAACACTAGTGTTCATCTCTAGCATGGTATTATCAAAGGGCAAATGTGGAAGCATAAAATCTTAGTATATATGAACTAATAACAAGATGAAAGGACCAACACTTATCAAAATTCAACAAGTGTTATAATACAACATGAATTATTAGATACTATTAAATACACATTGAGAGAGATACTTATAGAAGACTGATCATGTACACTAGCTAGGATCTTACAACAACTACACCTCAATACATCTCGCATTGCCATAGACTCCCTAGACATCTCAAATCCCATACGTGAAATAAGTAGGTCAACACACAAGGTGTTGAATAAAGTAGAAAGATACATATATATAAGCTTTGCATAATTGAAAATATTGCATAAGAAAATGAACCACAAAAAATGAGAGACCATGTTTTACTTCATTTTACTCCAATCATACCAACAATATCGTGTATTATAATTCCTTTGACCAACTTCCGACTGAAAGGGTCCATAAGGGTGCTCAAGATTAGATAAACTTATTTCTACATGACAGACCTCAATGACTAAAGTAATAGAGCAAACATCTATTTCTAATTGTATAATGGAGTTCTATATTATGTGTTCAAGTTATAAAATCATCAAGACAAGCATCAAGTACAATACCAGAATACTACATGGAAAAATTTCAGCAAGTAAGCATGATACATACATATCATGGTTTGAAGTACATAGTGATATAATATTTAAATCATGTAACTAATTTCTATATTCTCAATCCTAACTTATCCTTGATTTTGGTATCCTTTATTTTTTGACATGTATGTCCATATAGATAATCGTATGAGGATTGCATTAGGAATCATTTAATTGATTTGATAATGATAATCATCACCATCATCTAAGCCTCAGTCCCAACTATGTTGGGTCAGCTACATGGATCTGTCATTTCCATTTAGATCTATTATGGGTCATATTCTAGTCAAGATGTAGAGATTTAAAATCTCTCTTTATAAGCTCTTCCCATGTGATGTTAGGACTTCTTATTCCTCTATCAATTGTTCTTGACTCAATAGCATTTCTTCATATAGGTGCATTAGTCGGTATGCATTGCACATGTCCATACCATCTTAGTTGACCCTCACACAACTTGTCCTCAATGCTCACCACTCCCACTTTATTCCTACTATAGTCATTTCTCAAGTCATTTTTTCTTGTCTTCCCACAAATCCATCTCAGCATATGCATTTCAACCACATTCATCTTGTTGAGACCATATTTCTTCACCGCCCAAAATTTACTCCCAAAGAGCATGGTTCGTTGTATAGATATTTAACAAAACTTGCTTTTTAATCTAAGAGGGATATTCTGATCACATAATACCCGAGTTGCACTCCTCCATTTTAACCATCCTACAATGATCATGTTACAAATGTCATTTTGGACATCCCCATCTATTTGAATAATGGAACCCAAGTCACAAAATTTATCACATTTTGGTATATCTACTTCGTCTAACTTGGCTCCACCATTTACTTTGCGAGATTGACTAAAATTGCAATGCATATACACAATTTTTCTCCTACTAGTCATCAATCTATTTGATTCCAATGCCTTTATCCAAAGATCAACTTTATCATTCAATCCATCTTTAGTTTCATCAATCAATACAATATCATCTGCAAATAACATACGCCAAGGAATATCATCCTAAACATACTTTGTCAACTCATCCATACAACATGAATAGGCATGGGTTGAGTGTGGATCCTTGGTGTACTCCAATTATGACAGGAAATTTTAGTGTCGGTCCTCCGGGAATCTTCACACTTGCAATAGAGATATCATACATGTCTTTAATCAAGTCGATGTATTGGATTGGCACACCCTTTTTCTTCAAAACCATCCATAACAACTCCTTGGGTAATCAATCATAAGCCTTTTCCAAATTAGTAAAAACCATATGAAGATCTATTTTTCTTTCTCCATACTTCTCCATAAGCCTCCTTATAAAAAATAGCATCTGTTGTTAATCTACTTGGCATTAATCCATATTGGTTGTTTGATATATGTGTTGTAGATCTTAGTCTCTACTCAATAATCCTCTCCCAAAGATTAATTGTGTGACTCATCAACTTGATACCTCTATAGTTTATGAAGCTTTGAACATCACCTTTGTTCTTGTAGATGGAGACTATGGTACTACTTCTCCACTCAGTGAACATATTCTTGGTCTTCATGATCTTGTTAAATAAATTTTCTAACCACATAACTTTTTCACCCCCCATACTCTTTCTTGCATCAATGGAAATATCATATGTTCTTAATGCCTTTCTCATTTTCATATTTCTCAAAGAAATCTTGACCTCAAATAGTGAAACTCATCGTGTGTAAATGATATCACTTGTATTCATGTCACATGAGTCTCTGACATTATTTACAATATATCCATTGACAAACTTATGCAAGTAATTTCTCCATTGGTTCTTGATATCATCATCCTTACTAGCACTCTACCATATTCATTATTTATGCATTTTACATGACTCAAGTCACTTCCTTTCATTTTTCTTATACGATCCATCTTATATATATCTTTTTCCCCTTCTCTTGTGTCCAACTTCTTATAAATATCATTAAAGTATCTAGACCTTGCCTCCTGAACAACCATTTTAGCTTCTTTCTTTTCTAGCTTATATCTCTAAGATGTTGCATCATCTTGAGATTTGGGTAAGATCCTATAGATCCCCCCTTTCAATCTAATAACCTTTTGTACTTCATCATTCAACCACCAAGTCTCTTTATGTGGAGGCCCACAACCATTAGACTCCCCCAAAACCTCTTGGAAATTTTTGTTATGAAAGAGCTCATGATATACCAAATATTGTTAACATTAGACTCTAAGTTCCAATTTCCCTCCTTAATGAGTTTATCATGAAAAGACAATTTCTTTTCTCCTTTAAGATTCCACCACTTGATCCTTCTATCTTGGTTTTTGTTATGCTTACATTTATTTATCTTCATGTTAATATCCAAAACCACCAACCTATGTTGGGTCATGAGTTATTTGTCAGGAATCACTTCACAATCCTTGCATACTTTATGATCCACCTTCCTCATAAGGATTTAATCAATTTGGTTACAATTGTTACCACTCTTGAAAGTAATCTTATGATATTCTCTTTTTTGAAATGGATGTTTTCCAAAACCATATCATATGCAATTACGAAAAATAATATCCTCCTCCTTATCTATTTCTCCTACCGTAACCAAAACCAACATGAAGTCACTCACATCTAGAATTTCTACTCCCTACATGTCCATTTAAATAACTCCCAATAGTGATTTTCTCCTATCTTGGTATTCCCTACATCAATTCATCCATGTGATCCAAAAAATCCTTCTTATCCTCCTCTCTAAGGCCAACTTGGGGGGCATAAGTGCTAATAATGTTTAAAATCTTACACCCAAGAACAACCTTGATAGTTATGATTCTATCACCCGTCTTAGTGATCTTAACAACATCATCCTTCAACATCTTATCAACAATAATGCCTATGTCATTTCTATGTTTATCATACATGTATACCAAATTTTGTATCATGTGTCTCCAATCTCTCTACAATGTCCCCCTGACCACTTAGTTTCATATAAACATGCTCCATTGACTTCTTTTCTCATCATGGTATCCACTATTTATAAAGAGTTACTTATTAAAGAGTCAATATTCCAAAATCCAACTCTAAGCCTTTTTTGTTGAACTTGCTTCTTTTTACATGCCTTTGTCAAAAATGTTGTCCTTGCACATGTTTCACTACATCTGGGAAATGATGTAGTAGGACTAGCTTCTTTACCAACACCCATCCAAGATGTGGAAACCCTTTCACATTTTTCACTACATTCAGACAATAATGCAATGGGATTAGCTTCTTTACCCACACCCATCCACGATGTGGAAACCCTTGTATGTCCTTCAACACAACCGGGCACTGATTTGTCGAAACCCCTTGTGTATTTATCATTGCACCCGAGTATTGATGCAATGCGTCTCTAGGTAGGGACGGCGCATAGAAATTTTTATAAGGATCCATCTCATAGAAAGAGTGAAAAAGTTTTATGAATGCTTGTCAACCTACCACCAACCCTCCTCTGTTACTCGAGCTTGGAACCATCAACATTTGCACAAAATAGAGATGTAATTGATTTAATAATAGAGGTAATTTTGTATGTTATGTTTGTATTATACATTAGAAGATGACATAAACATGATAGATGTCTAAAGAATGATGTTATTAAATGACATATGTCTTCATTTGAGGACTTCAATAATGAAATCATATGTATAATAAGAGTACATACATTGTTGTTGCGTCCCTAGTCTGATATTATTATGTAAGAAAAATAGGCAACAATAATACATAAGACTAGAAAGTGTGTTGCCTGATGATAGAGTTTCATTAGTCATGATATTGGCTTTAAGTCAAGAACATTGGTATTTGTTATAGAATAGTGTATCGGACAGACCCACCTTGAGAGTGATAGATGGAAACCATGGAATTGTATTCAAAATCAGCTCTCAATGTGATAGTGAGGATTGTGCTTCTTAGACCTAAAGTTGCTACACTCATCACATATTATTCGATGAACATTGACACCATCCAACATGACCTTGAATAAGGTTTGCCATAAAGGTGATGCCCAGGTATGTTGTGACACATGGGGATTGACTGTAAGTAATGAAGATGGGAGTTGTCCGTCCTACCAGAATTGATATCTTGGTCACTTGATAAGTGAGATCGATAAATGTATGGATATACTCATGTGAGTCAATATGTGATATGTGATCTCACATGAATATCATAAGTTTTCTCTAGTTCAAGGAACATGGATTAAATGTTAATAGGATGATGATTCCATGCTTCATGTTCAATCTAGATATAAGAGACAAAGGAAATATATGATCACAATAATATTGATCATTTATTGTAGGTTCAAGTTTTTCTCCAAGTTTCCAATTTCTTAGGTAGAAATAAAGTGTTTCTAGATACCTCTCATTGTTTGTTATGTCATAATCTGGTTATGGACATTCACTACCAACATAATATGGGACCTATAGGGTCACACACATAGGATGCCCTTGTAATAGGAGTTTGCTCATGGATAAGATTTAACTTCATTATTAAATGAATTTAGGTAATCAATTTAAGAAACATTGGAAATGAGCTAGCCGAGTGGGATGTCCAGCTAACTGAGTGGCATTCTAGTCGATCAAATGGACACCTTTTGACTTTGGTTGATGGAAAAAGCCAATCGACTGGTTGGAGTATCCAACCAACTGATTGGGAATTCATCCTAGAGGATGGTGATGCAACCCTATTTTAGGGGTTCATCTTGTGTCTTTTTGCATGAAAATCACATTTAAATATTGTATATTACAAGCTATTTCATTAAATATCATCATTTATGAAAAATGTACTTATGCCACCTTTTGTGTGTTTTTTAGGGCACCTACACATGAATTGATGCATGGGAGAGAGATGAAGAACATCTTTGGGTCCTTTCACCCTAAGATTGGTCCTACCTCTTCCCCAAGCTCACTTTGGATGCAAAAGAACCAATTCAAAGTAAAAGGAGGTTAAGTGAAGAAGTTGAAGTGGAGATCAGTAGCAAGAATCCCCAAAATTGTAAGGAATCAAGCTTCAAAAGTCACAGGGAAGTTGCCAAATTTTTACATGAATGATCACAGCCATGGTCAGCAAAATGGCCGTGGTCACTGAAGACATCACAACCATAGTCAATAAAATGGCCACCCCACAGGCTTCCCAACTCGCCCATGGTCAACAAAATGATCGTGGCGATTTATTCATGAAGACCCCAAAAATCAACAAGGACTCATCTGATTTTACAAGTGAATTACCATGGTCGTCTCCATCAGCATGACTATGGCCCTTGAAGGCCACCTCACCCATGGTGAATACCAAGACCATAGCAAGTTGAAGATAAGATGACCTCAGAGCAACCTCACATGTGGCTACCTCCTCCAACACGGATGTTGCATCCCACACGGTCGTAGTACCCTCTACCCAACGACCATGGCACCCGCCACAACCGTGGCCACCATACACACTTACAACTCAACTCCAACTTCCACCTCGACCATTCCACTACCCATGACTGTGCCTTGCAACCCCCACCACAGCCTTGGTGACCACCTAACCTACCCATTTTTTCCACTATTTTTTCCATTTTGCCCCAACTTACCCTAATGCCTCCTCACCACCTATATATACATAGGTGGAGGCCACAATATGAAGGTTAGATTCCCTTAGCCTCTTCCTAGATACTCTACAACTTCTTCATCCACTCCCTTGCATTTACTCCACTCACCTACTTGCCACTCCATATTCCACTCCATTTCCACCACACAAAACAAGTTTTCTAGGTTCCCTACCATAATCCCCCATATATCCATGTGTTTCACCCACCTTAGAGGAGGATCCACACCCTACAACATCTAGGAGGTGAATAAGAAGAAGCTACTCTAAGCTCCATGAATTCCTACCCCTTTATTCTCATTTCTTTTCTCTTTTGTATGAGCATGTCTAGCTAAGCCCCTAGTGGTGGGCTGTTTGGGGTTAAAATGTTACTTTGATACCATGTTGGGGGAAAATAACTTGTAATGAACAAATTTCCATTCTATGATGGTTGCCTCTTGCTTCTATCCCATTTCCCATTATATTTCTTGTGTTTTGTTCTTTTAACATAGATTGCTTATTTTATGATGCTTGATGACACTTAGCTTCTAGGGGAAAATGAAATGTATGTGGCAATCTTAGGGGTGGCTCCTAGGTCCAATTAGTGGATCCCTAGCTAGACCCCTTTGTTCCTACATACATATCCCTTCTTATACAAGTAGGTGTGAGATCTAAGTAGCTAGTGTAAGTGTGATTAGTGAAATTGCCTAGAGTTTCCTAAAGTCTATATGGCAAGAAACATGAGGTGAAACACCCTCATCTCCACTACCATTCCTACCCTTGGCTCTCAATTGACCTAATACCACTTACCCTAGAAACCTAGACTTGCCAAGTCCTATTATAATTACACCTAGCCCTAGTTCTCCAACTAGTAGCATAGGGTATATTCTAATAGCACTTGCCTTGTTGTTTGGTTTGGTAATCTAGGTTGAAATATGAGAATTGCATGCTATGTCAACATTCCCCCAACTAATATCAAGTTTCATTCACAAACAGCCCACCTATCCATCATATTGCTTGAAATCCACCCTTGTCTTTTTAGCTTGTTAATGCTAGTTTAGCTAATTATCTTTGCTACTTCTTAGATAATTTCTTAGTCCTTGTTAATTAGCTCTTTCTTAGGTAGTTAGGGTTCTTTTGAGATTGCTTGTGTTAATTTATCTAATTAGTGATAACTTAGGCTCTTGCCTGCTTTAGTGCTTTACTTGATTCTTAGTCGATAATTGGTATTGCTAGTGTAGTGTAACTTCTTGCTTTAGCCTAGTTGTTTGTCTTTCCTAGTTTCTTAGTCTTAAATTTCTTAGGTAATCTAGGTTTTTTGTTAATATAGTTTTTTTCTTGTTGTTTCTTTCTTGCAGTCGTAGCTTAATCAACAAAAACCAACTTTAAACCCTCAAACCCTAGACTCCACTTTAGTAACATAGCTTACATTAATCTAGCTCTAGTGCCCCCTCCCTCCCTAAGGATCGACCCTAATCTTGCCAGTTGCCTATACTATAGCACACCACCATGTTCTTGTGGGTGCATGTGATTAGTTGAGCCATTACGTTAGACTAGGTCCACATATAAATTTTTAGAGATATGTGTGTTTTCCCTTAGGGTTTCATCTAGTCACCATCTAGTTGGCTAGTGTGTGGCCTTGAGAAGATTGTACTAAGATTTTTGGCTTTGTTGCCTGGGAAGAGGCACTCGACCTAGCTAGTTAGTGTAGCTTAACTTTTCCTACTACCCTCACCATTTCTATTCTTTTTTCTTTGTTTAATTATGCATACTATCTTTCTAACTTGTCTCTTGCTGCTTGTTTGTGTATTGTGTAGGTGACGACTATGCATGAGCAGTACGTTTTTGACTTGTTCCAACTTGGTGACAGATAGGTAGAAGGAGACACCAAAGCCGCCACAAACAACACCAATCAGCCGAAATGGAAGGCAATGGTCCTGATGGTGATGCTCAATCCCATCTGAGGGTGTTCCACCATAACCCAACCACCCTCTCCACGAGTATTTCACCCTGGGGAACTACAACTCCCCAATCTCTACCCTTCTTGACCAAATGTCAGGTCAACAATTATTCATTCCACCAGTCCTCTACGAACTCCTTCCTACTTACTATGGGATGGAGAATGAGAACCCATACCACCACATCGACGCTTTCCTAGAAACTTGCTCCAGTTTCCATACACCTACCGCCACTGATGACTCAATTTGAAGAACCCTTTTCCCCTTCTCTCTGAAATAAAAAACCAAGTAGTGGTACATGTCCAAGCCTAAGTTGGTGACATGGAACACGGTGAAGAATGAGTTCCTTAAGAAGTTCTACCTGATTGCCAAGTTGACCCGGATGCAGAGATGCATCACTACCTTCTCACAAAAAGAAAATGAACCCTTCCACAAGGTGTGGGAAAGGTTCCAAAAGCTCCTGCGTGACTGCCCTCATCTTGAGGTACCTTTGTGGTAGCTTGTTCAAGAATTCTACATTGGGCCAGTTAAGTTTAGCTAAAACAATGTTGATTCTTCATGTAGAGGCACCTTCATGGAAAAGCCACTAGAGGAATCTTGGCCCCTTTTCGATCATCTTGCTGAGAATTCTCATCACCGGGCTTCAACTAAAGAGGAGTATTGTGATCAGAACTACATCCCTCCACCTCATGTAGCTCTAGTCAAATTAGATACCAACCCAAAATTGCTTAAGATTGATGTCATATATGATGAACATGATGAAGAACCAAGCTGGTGGTTCTTCTAGCTAATCTACTATGGTAGTTGATGCTGAAGAAGAAGAAGTGCATGCTTTGCATGCTTTTGGAAACCGCAACAACCAAGGCCCAATGTCCAACTCCTATACTCCAGAGTGAAGGAATCATCCAAACTTCTCATGGAAACAAAAATATGAGGATGGGTAAGGGCAGCCAAGGCAACATCAAGGGCCCAAGTTCAGCTCCAAGTTTAAAGAAGAAGTTCAAGGAATGCTAAGGAGACTTGATAAAGTAAAAAAAAGAGGTTTCATCTCAATGGAAAAACATTAGCTGCCTTGAACAAAGGCTTGATGAATTTTCCATTTCACTTGCCCACTGAGAATAAGGAGGGAGACTTCTATCTCAACCTATGGCCAACCCAAACAATGATGGTGGTTATGTAAGCACTACACAAGGTGCTTACGTCCCACCACAAGGCCAAGTCTAGTCCCAAGGGCCACCAAATCCTTATGATCCTCCACATCAACAACCCCCTTACAACTACCGATACCTCCACCTCACTCATACCAACAACCCCCTCCACATTTTCACCCCCATCCACCAAAACAACCACAACCCCCGCCACAATTTATCCTCCAAAACCCAAATCCACCACACTCAAGGCCACCGCCACCTTAATAGCCACATACATATCCAAAAGCTTCCTCTTCTGCTACCCATGAGCATATGACGGTAGTGACAGTGTTGAGGAGTGGTAGGACCTTGGAGCATCCACAAGGTACTTTTGTTGATAGTGCAGGCAGTGATGACATGATTGATACTAAGATCAGGAATGTTGATATTGAGATTTAGGATGAGGATATTATGACAGGCACCCGGGTTGATACCGTGATACTGAGAGATGATACCTTAATTCTAGTGATATTTCTTGATGATACTATTGACTTGAGTTAGCTGGGAGCACAACTCCCTCCATTCCCCAATGCACTTGAAGAGCCATCCACTGAAAGAAGCAAGAAGAAAAACACCAAGGACATCATGGAGACCTTTAAGTAGGTCAATATTAGCATTCCCTTGATTGATGCAATCAAGAAAATCCCCTCTTATGCTAAGTTCTTAAAAGACTTGTTCACATTTAAGAGGAAGATGATAGGAAAGATAGCGAGGAAGGTCAAGCTCACTGAGCAAGTGAGCTAAATTCTGCAACACACCATGCCAAGGAAGAGAAAAGATCTTAGTGCTTCCATCATCTCATTCTACATTGGAGCACACCGCATAGACTAAGCTCTTCTTAACTTGGGTTCTAGTATAAATATGATGTGTTTGTTGAAATGCAAATGGGACAACTAGGTCCATTTCACTGTACTTTGCAATTAGCCGATCGATCTGTGAAAACGCCTAGAGGGTGTGTTAATTATGTTTTTGTGAGGTTTGATGATGAGACCTCCACATTCTTGCATGTTTATTTCATTATTTTGGACATGGAAAAGACTCGAGGAAAGTTCCTATTATCTTAGGGAAACCCTTCTTGGATACAATAGATGCAGTGATCCATGTGAGGACCAGCACAATGTATGTGACTTTCATGCACATGAAGATCCGACTAAACATTTTCAAGTCTTTTACTAAGGCTGAGGTGATAGGTTCTATAGAAGAGGATATCTAATTGAGTGTCTTGATGAGATTGTAGAAGAATATCTACCTTCATGTATTCATACTGCCAATCAAGGAAGAGGACTAGAGCCCATTGTGGAATTTCCCGATGATGATGATGATTAGGATAGGAAGAAGAGCTATCCTTAGTGGCTGTAAGTGAGGAAATCTTGCCCATTTCTCAACCATTGAAGAATTCCCTTGAAGCGCCTCTCATTCTTGAGCTCAAGTCTCTTCTTGAAGGGCTGAAATATGCTTTCACAGTCTCCAATGACACCCTCCCAGTGATCATTTTTTCTATTCTTTGTTTGGAGCAAGAAGATGTTTTGATGGCAGTTTTGAAGAAGAACATTCAGTCCATCATATGGTCCATAACTGATTTGAGGGGTATTGATCCCTTTATTTGTGTCCATAATATCTACCTTGAGGATGATGCTAGACCAACTCACCAAACGCAAAGACGATTGAATCCAAAATTGAAGATGTTGTAGAAAATGAGGTTGTGAAGCTACTTGATGCTGGAATCATATATCCCATTTTTGAAAGTCCATGGGTGATTCCCATCTAAGTTTTAACCAAGAAGGGTGGGATCACAGTCGTTGAGAATGAAGATGGGGCATTGATGCCTATGAGAGAGAAATCTAAGTGGAGGATGTGTGTGGACTATAGAAAATTGAATGAAAAGACCAAGAAAGATCATCACCCTCTCCCATTCCTTGATCACATCTTGGAGAGATTAGTTGGACAAAGTTTTTACTATTTCTTGACGGGTACTCTGGTTACTTCCAAATTGTTGTTCATCCTACTGACCAAGAGAAGACGATGTTCACTTGTCCAAGTGGTACTTTTGCTTATAGAAGAATGCCATTTGGGTTGTGCAATGCTCCTTCGAGATTTCAAAGATGTGTAACATCCATTTTGGCTGACATGCTTGATTTTTTGCTTGAAGTCTTCGTGGATGACTTTTCTGTGTTTGGTAAGATGTTTGATGAGTGTTTTCTCCATCGAGCAGCCATGCTGGAAAGGTGTGTCACTGTCTGTTTAGTGCTATCTTGGGAGAAAAGTCACTTCATGGTGCCCAAAGGCATTGTTTTAGATCACCGACTTTCTAAGGACAAAATTGAGGTTGATAAGGACAAAGTGGGCCTGGTTTCTACTCTCACTATTCCTTCCACCATAAGACATGTCCAATCTTTCTTGGGGCATGTGGGTTTGTATCATGGTTTCATTAAAGACTTTAGCAAAATCTCAAGGCCACTTTGTCATTTGCTTAAAAAAGATGTAGAATTCAACTTTGATGACAAGTGTGTTGAAGCTTTCAACCCCTTGAAGCACAAGCTTATCTCTTCTCCTTTATGCAGCCCTCTTATTTCTCATTGCCATTCAAGATCATGACTGATGCATTAGATATGGAAGTGGGGGTTGTGCTAGGCCAAAGGATTGGTCGGATTCCACATGCCATTTACAATGCAAGAAAGACTCTTGATGAATACCAAAGGAACTACACTACCACGAAAAAAGAGTTTCTTGCATGATTTTTTCTCTTGACAAGTTTTGCTCTTATGTCTTACAAAACAAGGTGGTGGTGTACACGGATCATGCAGCCTTGAAATACCTAATGACAAAGAAAGATTCTAAGACAATATTGATCTGATGGATTCTATTGCTCCAAGAGTTTGATCAAGAGATTGTTGATAAAAAAGGAGTAGAAAATTTTACAATCGATCATCTCTCCGGCATTGAAGCACTATATGATTATAGGAACCGCATCAAAGAAATAATGCCACATGAACAACTTTGCTTAGTTTCATCCACCCAAAGACCATGGTACAATTTCATAGCTAACTTCCTAGGTAGTGGGAGGATACCGAGTACTTGGACAAGGGAAGAGAGCAAGAGAGTGTTTTCTATGGTGAATAACTATGCTTGGGATGACCCACATCTTTTCAAATATTGTCCTGACTAACTCATTAGAAGGTGTGTTCCAGAAATGGAGCGGTAAGAGATTCTAGCCATGTGCCACTCAGATGCATGTGGAGGTCATTTCGGTGGGAAACATATAATCACCAAGATTCTTCAAAGTGGATTTTATTGGCCAATATTGTTCAAACATGCTCATGAGTTTTACAAATGTTGTTTGAAGTGCCAAAAGGTGGGCACTATCTCCAAGAGGGACATGATGCCTCTATCACCTGTTCTTGCATTTTAGGTGTTTGGTTTTCGGGAAATTGATTTCATGGGTCTATTTCCTCCCTCGTTTGGGTATGTGTACATTTTGGTGGTTGTTGATTATCTATCAAAGTAGATCAAAGAAATTGCTACTAGAACAAATGATCATAAAGTGGTTTGTGATTTTGTGAAGTCAAACATCTTCATCCTATATGATGTGCCAAGAGACATAATTAGTGATGGTGAAAGTCATTTCATTCATAGGAAATTTGAAGGGTTGCTAAAAATATGAGTAAATCATCGTGTCGCTACTCCTTACCACCCTCAAATGAGTGGTCAAGTTGAGTTAGATAATCGGGATATAAAGCTCATTCTTGAGAAGATGGTGAGGCTGGACCGCAAGGTTTGGTCTTTACATATCAATGAAGCTGTATGGGCATATAGGACTTCATTTACAACCCCGATTGGTACTACACCATTCAAACTTGTTTATATAAAAAGTTGCTATTTACATGTGGAAATGTAACACAAGGCTTTGCAGGCATTGAAAGCCATGGATATGGATGGGGACACTACTAGATTGAAAAGAAAATTGCATTTGCATGAGCTTGAGGAGATGAGATATGAGGCCTATGAATTGTCCAAACGCTACAAGGAAAGGACAAAGTTTCTACATGATAAGTTGATCAAGAAGAAGACCTTTGAGCCCAGACAGTGGGTATGGTTGTACAACTCTAGGATGAAGTTCTTTCCTGGGAAGATTCAATCTAGATGGGAAGGACCATATCTAATCAAGAATGTGTACCCATCTGGGGTTGTAGTGATTTGTGAAAAGGACAAAGCAAGAGAGTTTATCGTGAATGGACAAAGACTAAAAGTAGTTGTTGAAGTAGGTCCAGATAAGGCCAATCAAAGTTTTGATATTGTGATGTTAGTTGAGGAGCACCAACTTGATGAAGAGATGTGCTTGAATGCACATGAGAAGGATATTTAGTACAAAGATGCTTTTCAAGTTCCGAGAGGATGAAAGAGTTCAAGAATCAATAAGCTTGTCTGAAGGCATAAAATTTAGCGCTAGTGGGAGGCAACCCACCTAGGTTTGGGAACTTTTGCACACAACCTTCACTTTTTGATACGTTTGCATTATTTTCACAGGATTCCAAGAATACACATACGCACAGTTGTGCTTGATAATTTTGTATGTTTAAGTTTTGATGAGATGTAGGTAACAGGTTTAAGAGAGAAAAAGAGAGGGCAAGGCATGGTTCTTGAAGATAACATGTGGCAAATAGTCAAAATAGTGCAAAAATATCAAACTTTTTGAAATTGAATTGACAAAGTATAGAGGAAAGACCTACCACGGTCGTGGTGAACCAAAATGGCCATGGTGGAATTGTTTGAAAACATTACAGTAACATGGCCAATTTTGTGAAGGAATGGTCACGGTCGTGGAGCTCAAAATGCCTTTGGTGCATGCAGGACAACACGGTTGTGACCACCACCACCGATGTGGCCACATGAAGGAAATGCGGACGTGGTGCTCACCACGTATGTGGTGATTTAATTCCAAAAATTCAAGAAAGTTACAGTGATGGAGGTTTATTTTGTACATGAATGGTCATGACCGTGGTGACCACCATAGCCGAGGCGAGAGGAGGACACCATGACTATGGCACCAACCATGATTATGGCGAGGCTCAAACTAGAGCTACCTTCACCAACCACCATGATTGTGGCATCCTCCATGACCGTATCGCCAAACCTCCACCATAATCGTGGTACCCATCACGGCTGTGGCGGGGCCCGACCCCACCTATTTTTCACTTAAACTTCCAAAAACACCATGAACCTCCCCTCATTATTTCAGACTTGTGCAAGCTCCCCCTCGACCGTGATGACCTACTTCGACCCCAACACCTCCACCCTTGCTTCTCTAGCCCAAATCCTCCACTCAATTGACCTCCAATCACTTCCTACACCTCCACCACCTCTCTCGCTTCCATTTCCACTCCAAATCCTCCATTAATCTAGCCACCATCTCCATTTTTGTCCTCCACCCCATCTATAGCCATTCCACTAAAAAACCCATGAAAATCCACCAATTTTTGCCCAAAACCTTTAACCAATCCATCCTATACCATCACAACAACCATCCTAACCCATTCCACCCATCTCTCAACCTCCATTTTGCCTTCTACTAAAAAATTCAAAACTCACAGCTCTACTACCACCACCACCTCCATACAAAGAAGGGGATAGGCAAGGCTGTGAAGAAGGGGGCTCAAAAGTGCCTTGAGGTGAACACTAGAGGCAAAGTGCACACCAAGAGAGCCTCCTCTCAAGTCTCCATTCCACCCCATACTCCATCACCATTAAACTCCATTTCCCAATCGAACCATTGTGTAGCATCTATGGGTACCTTCCACACTCGATCGTCAGACAACCACCACATTATTGATGAGACATATCGGGAGGAAGATGAGGAGGAATCTAAGGAGAACCTCAATGCCATGATTGATGAGGTTGAGTTTGAGGTCACTACTCACTAAAATTGGGGCAAGGGGGGTGCAGCCCCATCTTAATCGAGGTTACCTCTAAGGGCAATGTCAGCTTGCCACTCTACCTATTCATTGGGGGAGAGATCACCGCAGCAACTGTATGCAAGGAGGAAGTTGATGATTGAAGAGAAGGATCATCCACAACTATTGAAGAGGAGGATCATCCACAATGATACCATGCATAACTGGTACCACTCAATCTTGACATGAGCTCGAGGTCAAGGTCCTACCATCTTGATGAAGAAGAAGATGGCACTGATGAGGAAGAGTTGGATTTTGAGCCAGGGGATACCTTGTCCTACCTGGAGGCAGATAGATTGAAAGGATTCGACAAAACTCCTAAGGGGACTTCCTATAGCAGAGGGCAAAGAAAATCTAAATCACACCCATATACCCTGAATGCATGTCAAGGAGAGTCATCTCCACAAGGAATGGGTGCAAGAAGGTGATTGAAGACTTGGCCATTAAAGTAGAAGTGGAAAACAAGCTGAAGAGACTAGGTTTGTGGAAGGTAATTGTCATGGCACAAACCACATACGTAGAGTTGACTCAGCAGTTTTTCATCACACTAGAGAAGGTCAAGGTAAAAGGGGAGGAAGCCATCAAATTTGGAATGTTCAATAGAATCCACACACTTATGGCTTCAGAATTAAACTATATCTTTGCAAAGGATCCTGAAGAAACCAAGAAAATGAATGATGGCATAATTGAGAAAGAAGTTGACTTGGACTATGGTAAATTTTGGTACAATGTGATAGGGATGCTAGGATACACAACTGGAAAATCAAATATGATGTTAATCAGCAATCCCTTAGTCAGATATGTGTAGAAAGTTGGCGCCAACATGATTGTGGGAAGGTATGATAACCAGGGTAGCATTTCACAAAAGGACCTATTTGTTTTACATGGATTAAATAAGAAGTTACACATTAACCTAGGGTCACTCTTGATAGATCACATGAGGACAATTCCATTAAAAAAAACCTTGTTTGTTATGGGAGGGATTGTGAACTCAATTGCTCTATCCCTAGGTTTTTATGTCACTGGACTTAAAGAGGTTGAGGGGGCTCATTTGTTGATTTGAAATACCTCATTCACTCTCATATTATCACAATAAAAAACAAGAGGTTAATATATAATGTGAAATCCTTAGCATCGTCACAAATTCTTGAGCTACCCTATCATGCTCACCCTCTCCTCTCTTCCTTGGAGCCACTTGACTTAGAACAGGAAATAATTAGGCAATGGGAGCAAGAAAACCCCCAGGAAAACTATAACCCCACTATTGCACATGAAGAAGTGGTAGAATCAAATGCACATCAAGAGGAAGAAGAGAAAAGAAGACAGACCTGAAGGGTGAGAAGAAGGGATGAGGTAACATCCCAGCTGTAGGAGCCCTCAGTTTGTGCCTATGACATGTCATCCATCCAGGCACAACTTGAAGGTATTCAGAACACATAGTAGGACATGCAGATCATCCAACAGTACATGTGGTAGGACCAACATCAGATGCATCATTAGGTCAACCACTTGTACCAATACCGCCATGCTCAGGCATAGCAAAACCCTAAATGGGGTGAAGACTTCTAGGGTAGTATTTTGAGATATCAAGATACCTACCCTCCCCTTCTATCACATATTGGGGCCACTACTATCGATTCCATCCATCCCATTCAAGTCCTCCACCTCCTCGTTAGTACTAGCCAGAGTAGACGGACCAGCCACAGTAGGGAGACCTTCCTTTTAATCAGCAACACCAGCCTTGATCTTCACCCTACTATCCCTAAGCTTCAATTTCATGTTGAGGACAACACGATTCAAAAGTTTGGGGTGGTAGGGCGGTATGCACCACCCTGACTTTGTCTCTCATTTCGTTTATGCATGTTACACCTATTTTTGGATTGTTTGACTTCTCTCTTTTTAGTGTAGATTTCTTCTTATTAGCATTCATGCATACATGTAGTTTAATTTCATGCATTTTTGCGTAATTTTTCAAAAAAAATGCTCTTTTTGCTCTTCTAAGTCATGCATTACATTTCCATGTAGATTTTGCTAATTTTTATATTTTTAACTAGGATTTGTTGCTTTATGGTTTAATTTCCCTAAATGTAGGTTTAGATGTGATTGATTGCAAATTGGCACCATTTTGGCCAATTTTTTCCAAAGTTGATTGTTGTTTCCTAAAAGCATGTTTTAACTTAATCTCCACTTTTTGAACTGAAAATGTTGATCTTTGAAAAATGCATGCCACATTTTTAGAGTTTATTACTATATGGTCTTGATTGTTGACTTTTTACATGTGCATCACCTCTCTCAAGTTTGTGAATGTTTTTGTTGAATTGTGAAATGAGCAAGCTATGAACGCTTATAGCCTATGGAATCGCATGATATAAATGTGAATCTCATGTTGTTCACTGGTGTGGTGTGATATCATTTGATGAAGTGTTGGATTAATTTTCATGCAAGAGATTTTATGTTGAGGACTACACTAATGACCCCTCTTTGACTTGACTCTTCTTTTACCATCTTCATACCCCTCCGCCTCATGAAAGGATGCCTTAGTGCACACATTTTAGCCTTGGCCACATCTAAAATCTTGGGGTGGCCATATCTACATCTCCCAGCTTCACTCTATCCACTGTATGCCCTATATACACCAAGGGTGAAAGAAAAAGAAGAATAAGACAATAAAAAATGCAAAAAAAGATGCTCCTATTTAAGAGCATCTAAATAAAACATGAGTGTTAAAACACTCTAATTTATTATCGCAATCCTTTATTCCTTTTGCATACCCATTGAGCTAGAAAGCATCAAACCTAGATAACTTTACCCTTTTCTACAACCATGTGGGTCATTTGGTGCAGTTTGAAGCATAAGATTGAATGCATGAAAGTGAAACAACACTCCTAGTCATCATTGATTAACACCAGCATGAAATGGTTTACCTAGAATTACATGAAGGACATATGGCAAGCTTGTTTATTCTATTCTCTACATTCAAAATTTGTATGCTCATTGCTTTTTTTCATTATTGGTTTGTGAAAGTGGAAAGGAGAGAGGTGGAAACATGCACTTAGTCACTTCGAAGACCATTAGTCAATAATCATACTTTGCAATGCATTCTATCATTCTTGTTTGATTGAAAGAAATTGAAGAGAAAGATTAAGTTGGAGCATACTTTAGGACAAGCATGTTTTAAGTTTGGGGTGGTGATGCAGTCCTATTTTAGGGCTTCATTCTATGTCTTTTTGCATGACAATCATATCTAAACATTGTAGTTTACAAGCTATTTCCTCCAATATGATCTTTTATGGAAAATGCACTTATGCCTCCTTTTGTGTGTTTTTAGGGTGCTTATGCATGCATTGATGCATTTGGAAGAGAGATGAAGAACATATCTTGGTCCTTGCACCCTAAGATTGGTCTTGCCTCTTCCCTGAGCTCAATTTGGATGCATAAGAACCAATTCAAATCAAAAGAAGGTTAAATGAAGAGGTTGAAGTGGAGATCAGCAGCAAGAAGCCCCAAAATGGCCGTCGCAAATCACCATGGTCATGGGGAATTAAGCTCCAAAAGTCACAGGGAAGTCACCAAATTTGTACATGAATGACCACGGTCGTGGTTAGCAAAATGGTTGTGGTCACTGAAGACACCACGGTTGTGGTCAGCAAAATGGTCGTGGTCAGCAAAATGTTCGTGGTGATTTATTCATGAAGACCTCAAAAATCAACAAGGACTCAGCTCATTTTACACATGAATGACCACAGTCGTGGCCATCAGCACGACTGTGGCCCTTGAAGGTCGCCTCACATGTGGTGAACACCACGACCGTGGAGAGTTAAAGACAAGATGACCTCAGAGTGACCTCACCTGTGGCTACCTCCTCCAACACGGCTGTGGTATCCCACACGACCATGGTATCCCACACGGCCGTGGTACCCTCTACCCAACATGACCGTGGATCCTGCCATGGTCGTGGCCACCATACACACTTACACCTCAACTCCACCTTCCACCTCATCTATTCTACTACCCATGACCGTGCCATGCAACCCCCACCACGGCCATGGCACCTCACCATGGTTGTGGTGACCACCTAAACCTACCCATTTTCTCCACTATTTTTTCCATTCCCCCCCCCACTTACCTTAGTACCTCCTCACCACCTATATATACATAGGTGCTAGCTACAACATGAAGGTTATCTTCCCTTAGCCTCTTCCTATCTACTCTAGAGATCCTTCATCCACTACCTTACATTTACTCTACTCACTTACCTCCCACTCCATATCCCACTCCATTTCCACCATACAAACCTAGTTTTCTAGGTTCCCTACCATAATCCCCCATATCTCCATGCTTTTCACCCACCTTGGAGGAGGAGCCACACCCTACAGCATCTAGGAGGTGAAGAAAAAGAAGCTACTTTGAGTTCCATGGATTCCTACCCCTTTCTTCTCATTTCTTTTCTCGTTTGTATGAGAATGTCTGGCTATGCCCCTAGTGGTGGGCTGTTTGGGGTTAAAATGTTACTTTGATACCATGTTGGGGGAAAATAACTTGTAATGAACATATTTCTATTCTATGATGATTTCCTTTTGCTTCTATCTCATTTCCCATTAAATTTCTTGTGGTTTGTACTTTTAAACATAGATTGCTTGTTTTATGATGCTTGATGACACTTAGCTTCTAGGGGAAAATGGAATGTATGTGGCAATTTTAGGAGTGGCTCCTAGGTCCAATTAGTGGATACCTAGATAGCCCCTTTTTTCCTACATACATCTCCCATTTTCTATAAGTAGGTGTGAGATCTAAGTAGCTAGTGTAAGTGTGATTAGTGAAATTGCCTAGAGTTTCCTAAAGGCTAGATGGGAAGTAACATGAGGTGAAACACCCCTCATATCTACTCCCATTCCTACCCTTGTCTCTCAATTTCCCTAATACCAATTACCCTAGAAACCTAGACTTGCCAAGTCCTATTAGAATTACACCTATCCCTAGTTCTCCAACTAGTAGCATAGGGTATATTCCAATAGCACTTGCCTTGTTGTTTGATTTGGTAATCTAGGTTGAAATATGAGAATTGCATGCTATGTCAACCTTCCCCCAACTAATATCAAGTTTCATTCCCTAACGGCCCACCTATCCATCATATTGCTTAAAATCCCACCTTGCCTTCTTAGATTGTTAATGCTAGTTTAGCTAATTTCCTTTTCTACTTCTTAGCTAATTGCTTAGTCCTTGTTAGTTATCTCTTTCTTAGGTAGTTAGGTCTCTTTTGAGCTTGCTTGTGTTAATTTATATAATTAGTGTTAACTTCGGCTCTTGCTTTCTTTAGTGATTTACATGCTTCTTAGTCGATAATTGGTATTGCTAGTGTAGTGTAACTTCTTGTTTTAGCCTAGTTGCTTGTCTTGCATAGTTTCTTAGTCTTAACTTGCTTAGGGTAATCTTGGGTTTTTGTTAATCTAGTTTCGTTCTTGTTGTTTCATTCTTGCAATCATATCTTAATAAATGAAAACCAACTTTAAACCCTCAAACCCTAGACTCTGCTTTAGGAACATATCTTACATTAATCTAGCTTTAGTGCCCCCTCTCTCCCTAAAGATCGACCCTAATCTTACCAGTTGCCTATACTATAGCACAACCCCATGTGCTTGAGCGTATGTGTAATTAGTTGAGATAGTGGATTGGACTAGGTCCACATATAAATTTGAGAGATTTGTGTGTTTTCCCTTAGGGTTTCATCTAGCCACCATCTAGTTGGTTGGTGTGTGGCCTTGAGAAGATCACACCAGATGGTCAAAATACTCAGTTGAATGTTTGGAATGTCTGAATGGACCAACTAGATGTGAAACAATTAGTTTGACTGGATCAAATGATTAATGACTTGCATAATGATGTCCATTAATCATCGCATTAAAACCCAATACTATTGTGTTACTGACTAAAAGCCAATCGACTGACTAGATAGTCAAGTCGACTGACTAGATGTATTAGTCGACCAACTGGTCATGCACAACAGCCGTCAAACCATGAGATATGTCTCTTCATATCCCCTGGGTTTTAGGAAGCCTTATCCCATCCACTCCTATATAAGGAGGGTTGGCCAAATCTCCTAACATGCCTTTCTCAAAGTTGTGGTAACGTGAGTGTCTGTGTAGTCCTTCCCAAGAAAGGATGAGCCAACAAGGGGAAAGAAAATTGATGCTTGTGCATTGACAACAGAAGGACAACTTTTTCCCTTTGGCTCTAGAAGCACTTCATGGAGTTCTCGATGGTCCGCATGGACTACGTAGAGGTGTGGAGGATTTCATTTCCACACTAGGATGATGTTGTCAACCGTCATCCACAATCATTACACTAGGAGGATGTTGTTTCCTACTTCCCATGTGCTGCTAGTGAAGGAAGCACACCCCAGCAAGGATCGTCGCTAGACTTTGTCCATGACTAGGAATGTTCCTTGCACCATCCTTCCCTTTTCATATATGTTTATGTGGTTATCTAGTTATGAAAACATGGCAAGAAATTTTTTGTCTCTGATTCCATCTCTATCACCATATGTCATAGTGGTATCAGAGCCACATCAACTTATTATGGTTTGGGATTTAAACAATATGATCAATTTTAGTTTTATCATTTATT
Organism: Alisma plantago-aquatica; assembly: GCA_963693085.1. Lineage (NCBI taxonomy): Eukaryota > Viridiplantae > Streptophyta > Magnoliopsida > Alismatales > Alismataceae > Alisma > Alisma plantago-aquatica. Next base: position 802,195,274 of record OY856411.1, read on the forward strand.
TTGTTGTATGCAATGTGAATATTTAAATGATTAACATGTACATCTGATTAAAACCACATATTCTAGTAAATGTCCCTTAGATCCTATATATATATATATATATATATATATATATATATATATATATATATATATATATATATATATATATATATATATATAATTTATATACAATCTATATGTATCCCGCCAAAGTTCTTTTGATGGTGGATGTATGTGTGATTATGGCCTTAACCCCTTGGATACTTGTACATGATTGAATGGTTTATTTCTTGTCTTCCTTCTATTTTTAGATATGTAAATTGATGCTTTCCTCCCTAAACTCCCCTTGAATGTAACTTGAGGCATTCTAAATTTTCACAGTGTAATATATAGATAGAATTAGCATTACTTTTATTTTGTCAAGAAGAACGCATTTGACAAGGCAAATAAATCGATTGGAAGTCAATTCAATCAACTAGAGGATCCAATTAATTGGCTGGTGGCCAAATCGACCAACTGAAGGAGTCTAGCGAACTGCTTGAGACAGGAACCAGTCGAACAACTAATGAAGACCAATCGACCGACAGGCAGTCCAACTGACTGATTGAAGGGTCCAATCAATCGATAGGCATGTTCTCGGCATAAGAATTTTCCAATACAGGTTGCAGGAATATGATGCATGATGTTAGGTGGACAACAATTATTCCTAGCTCCAAATAATTGCATTCGTGTGGCCATCACCATCGCCCATTCAATTGTGGTTGCATATATTGTTTGTGGATATAGTATGTATATGATACACATTATAATTATGTAGTGATTGGATATGTATATGTATTTATAAATAAAATCCCTCAATAAGTATTAAGTCTTAGATTCTTTTCTAATAGAATCACATACAGAAAGCTTAATCGACTAAGTGTAAACATGCCCTGTCATGGTCCATCGTCTATCTCATGGATGTGTGATGGTAGTTATGTGGGTCTACCATAGTAGGGTGTATTTCTATCATTTTGGATTTTGGATTAGGATTAACTAGGTGACCTTAATAGGATTAAGTATCTAGAGGCATATAGATGGATTATGACAAAGATTTGTGCACACCCTCTGTCCAACAATTGCATTGGATACAATTGGCAAATGTTTCCTACCTTAATATTTGGTTATGGACGTCAGCATTGGATGGGTAATAACTTAATAGTTTTGGATTTTGTCCCACTGAAAAATATATGTTTCAATGTTTGCAAATCAATAAAGAAGGTTATTGATTTGAAAAAAATAGTGGGAGCAATAATTAATTAAAGTTCTAATAAATATCATTGATATTTTCAAATAAAATTAAAAGTGTTTTGACAAATGCAAATTTTTCTAATGTATAAACAATGGAAAACACCAACATTTTCATCGCAATCAATCCTTCATAAGGACAAGTTGAATGGGAATAAATTCCATAACTTGTTCAGGATGTTGAGAATTGTTCTCACTCGAGAGTGCATGATCTATGTCCTGAGGACACCAGAGCCAAATGAACCCACTCCCACCACATATAAAGATGTCTTTGATTTTAGATGTCTGATGCTATGCTCAATGAACTATGAGTTGCAGAGACAACATGAAAAATGAAAGCCATTGAGATGGTAACTCATATCAAGAACATGTTCTAGGATCAAGCTAGATAAGAGAGATATGATATGTCACAGGCATTATTCAAGTGCAATATGGCAGGGAAAGATCTAGTGGGGCCCTATGTAATAGAGTTGATTGGGTATGTGGAGAAACTAGAAATACTAGAATTTCCCTTAGGCCAAGAGTTGGTCATGGATGTGATTCTACAATTATTTCTTGAATCATATACTAAATTTGTCATGAACTACAACACAAACAATTTTGATAAACTGTTGTTTGAATTTCTTGTCATGTTGAGAAATGTTGAAGCACCAATGAAGAAGGACAATCTTAGATCTGTGATGATGACCATGAGAGGAAAAGGAAAGTCCAAAGGCAAAGGCAAGGTTAAGAAGAGTTCTAAAGCCAGCCAAAAACCCAAGCTTCTACACATAAAGCAAAGGCAGGAATGAGTAAGGAAGGGAAGTGTCACCACTATCACCATCGTGGATACTAGAAGAGGAACTACCCTCTTTATGTGGAGAAACTTAGGAAGAAGTAGGAGATAGATATATCCACTTCAGGTATATACATTATTGAGATAAATATGTTTACTTTATCATTTTTTTATTCGATACCAGATAAGGATCTCAGACATACTATGATGTGCATGATATGAGAAGAAGTAAGCAAGATAAGGTGGAATTGTGCAGAGAAAGAACTACAGCCACTATAGTTGGAACTTGTCATTAATCTCAACCAAGTGGGCTTGAGATAGAATTAGTGAATTGCTATTATGTATCTTCCATTAAACATCATATTTGTATCTTGTTTGGGAAAGAATGGATTTGAATTTCATATAATAAAAATCTGATGTTTTATTTCAAAGATAAGAACTTTTTGCAATGGCCAAATGTCTCAAAGTCTATACTCGTTAGTTCTAGAGACAAGTATATATGGCATATATACTGAAATACTAAATGATTTAAACGAAACATACTTCTGCATTATAATTTAAGGCACATAAATTAGAAATGTATGTCTATATTCCGTAAAGATGGTTATCTATACTCTTTTGGTTTTGAACCAATAGAGACATGAGGGTCTTGTTTATTGGACAAATGACAAAATCAACTTTCACTAGAAATAGTGGGAGAGCGAGTGATCTATTAGGACTCAAACACACTGATGTATCTAGATCTTTTAGAACAAATGCTAAAGTTGGTTACTAGTATTAAAACAATTTGATATGATTGATGTGAATAATGCATAGAAGTTTGAGGAACTTCTACAAGACCATGATATTGTATCACAATGGATACCATATGAAACATAATGACATATCAGATAGAAATGAATAGTATGTTGTTGGACATGGTATGATCATTGATAAAGTCTAGTTTATCTTCCAACTTTCTTTTCTAGATATGCTTTATAAATCATCACATTTACACTAGACTGTGTACCATATAAATTAGTTCAAAAGACCCCATATGAGATGTGGCATGGGAATTGTCTCGATATTTCTTTTATGCAAATTTGGGAATGTAAAGCTTATGTGAGAAAACATTTTCCTAAAAATCTTGATTCCAAATAAGATAAATGATATTTTGTTGATATAACTTTTGTATACTCCATATAACAACAAAATGTTTGTTGCTAGGATGATTGTGTTCCTAGAAAAGGAATTAATTCCAAAGGAAATAGTGGGAGAAAAGTAGAACTCAAAAAGTTCGAGATAAATAAGATAACATTGAACCCATAGAGGTACAGAAGGAACAAGGAGAGCCACATACTATTGTGGAATCTTAATTTCCTCATGTAACACATGAACCTTGTAGATCTAGTTGGACACTCCTTGAGCCTAAAATATTTGCATATCTTGTGACTCAAGAAGGTGATGAATTGGTCATACATGATGAGCCAACAACCTACCTAGAAGCTACCCAGAATCTAGGAAATGGCTTGAGGCCATGAGATCTAAGATGGACTCCATGTAACCAACAAGATATGGACCTTGGTGGATCCACCTTAAGGGGGAAAACCCAAAGGGTGCAAGTGGGTCTTTAAGAAGAAGAACAACATGGAAATTCGATTGGTTGTAAAGATTTCCAAACAAGTTCAAGGTGTTGAACATGATGAAATCTATTCACTAGTTTCCATGGTTAACCCATCAAGATCATGCTTGCCATAGTGGTTTGACTACAAAGGTCAATCTATGGATGGAAACAAGCATCTTAGAGCTGAAATCTTTGATTTAATGAAGCAGACAAATAGTTTTACTTTAATCAAAATGAAGATGAAACTTTTATTTACAAGAAGGTTAGTGGGACCATAGTTGTATTTCACATATTGATGGGTAATGGCATCCATACCTTACATATTGATAAAAACTGAGATTGGAAGTACCTTATATATGAATAATTTAGGTGAAGCATCCTCTATCATTGAAATCAATATCTATTGATATGATATAGAATGTTTCTTGTCATAATTAGAGTAAATACATTGGCAAGATGCAAAAAAGGTTGAGCATGCAGGACACAAAGAGAGGAAATTTGACCATGTCCCATGGAATTAGTCTCTCTAGAGCCCATTTTCCTAATTATTATGAAGAATTGGGAACACATGAGTAAGATTCCAGATGCATTCACAATTGGATCTATTAGTATGCAATGTTATACACTCATCTTGTTGTCTCGTATGTTTTGGACATGACGAGCATATATCACCCAGATCCAGGTGAAGGTAACTAGACCTCAACAAACAACATCCTAAGTACTTGAGAAGTAGTTAGGTTCAATTCATTCTTTATGGTGATAAGGAAGAGTTGGGTGTACAAGGTTACACTGGTGCAAGATTTCACACTGATAAGTATTATCACAATCTAAATTTGTGTTTTTCTTTAACAAAAAACTTTAAGTTGGAAACATTCTGAGTAAGAAATTGTTACTACTCTACAATAGAATCCAAGTACCTTATTGTTTGAATCACAATAGAGGATATTATATGCCTCAAGGGGTTCACTGGATAAACTAGGCGAGGTTCCAACCATTGATAACAAAGTAGAAATATTATGATACCAATGAATCTATTGGATAGGCTAAGGGACCAAAATATCATACTATGACAATTCCATCCCCATACAATAGATTGTACAATACGGAGATGTGAAGATTCACAAAGTACTGACTGGAAGCAAATGTTGCTTACCAGCTGACAAAAGCACTTACGCAGTAGAAATATAATTGTCATGTTAAGATCACTTGGTATAAGATACAAAGGTGAGGTGATAAGCTCTAAGTTTTAGTGGGAGTTTGATGGTATGTATGCCCATAGAAATAATCATATGATGATTGTATTAGGGCATCATCTAATTGATTTGATAATAATAACAATGATTTTTTCTATTATGTTTGTCTCAGTTATGAGATGATGACAAAAACATGATAGATGTCCATAGAATGATGTTACTCAATGATATATGTCTCAAGTTGAGTACCTAAACAATGAGATCATATGTATGATAAGAGTACATACATTCTTGTTACATATCTAGTTGATATTATTGTGGAAGGAAAATATGCAACAACAATACATAAGAATAGAATGTGTGTTGATTAATGACAGAGTCTTATTCGTCATGATATTGGATACCAAGTCAAGCGCAAAGGTTCTTGTTATAGAATAGTGTACCAGATGTACCCACCTTGAGAGTGATACATGAAAACCATGGAATTGTAGTCAAATGAGCTCTCAATGTGATATTGGTAATTATGGTTCTTAGACCTAAAGTCACTACACTCATCACATGTGTTCAATGAACTTTGACACCATCCAAAGTGACCTTTAATAAGGGTTGCCACAAAGGTGGTGCTCGGGTATGTTGTGACACATGGGGATCAACTGTGAGTAATTTAGATGGGATTTATCCCTCGTAACAGATTTGATATCCTGGCCACTTGATAAGAAAGACTAAGAAATGTATGTCCACATTATATGTGAACTCACATGAATCTCATTCGGTCTACTCTAGTTCAAGGAATATGAAGCAAATGTTAAGAGTACGATGATTCTATGCCTCATATTCAATCCAGATATTAGAGACAAAGGAACTACACGATCATGGTAACACTGATCACGGATTGTAGGTTGATGTTGCTCTCAAACTTTCTAATTACTTGAGTAGCAATGAAGTGTTTCTAGATACTTCTCATTGTTTGTGATGTCATAATTTTGTTATAGACATTCACTACGGATGTAATATGAGACCTATAGGGGCACACGTATAGGATGCACTTGGAATATGAGTTTACTCATGGATAAGATTAAATAGGGTTACTAAAAGTATTTAGGTAATCAACTCATGCAACATTTGTTGGGAGTTGAACGATTGGTGTACCAATCGGTCTTCTAGAATTGGAAACTTTTTGACGCTGACCAATGGAACTACCAGTCAATGGGTTGGAGTGTACAACTGATCGACTGGGCATTGTTCTTAGCGGATGGTCAAAATACTCAATTGAACGATTAGAAAATTTGAATTGACTGACTGAATGTGAAACAACTAGTTTGATAGGGTCAAACAATTAATAGCATGTGTAACAATGTGCATTAATCATCACATTAAAGGACAATGTTATTGCATTCTTCACCACAAGCCAGTCAACTGACTGGATAGTTTAGTCGACTGACTAGTTGTACCAGTCGACCGAATGGATTGTCTAGTCAACTGAATGGCTGCACATAGCAGCCATCAAACCATGAGATTAGTGTTTTCATATCCCCTGGGTTTTTGGAAACCCTAGACCATCCACTACTATATAAGGAGGAGTGACCAAGGTTGTAGACACACCTTTCTCAATGTTGTGGTTAGATGAGAGCATGAGTAGTCTTTCCCAAGAAAGGGCAAGAGGGCAAGGGGAAAGGAATTTGACTCTAGCACATTTATAATGGAAGGAAAAATCCTTCCTGTCAGCTCTGGAAGTGTGACGTGGAGTTCCTGGTGCTCTATGTAAACTACGTAGAAGAGTGAAGGCTTTCATTGCCACACTAGGGGGATGTTGTCAACAGTTGTTTGTGGTCATTACACCTGGAGGAGGTTGTCAGCTACCGTTTGTGTGATTCTTATGAAGTAAGCACACATCTATAAGGATTGCCACTGGACTTTCTTTAGGGCCATGTATATGCCTTACACCATCCTTCCCATTTTATAGTTGAAGACATGATTTGCTGGTTATGGGAACATGTCAAGATTTTTTTTCTTCACTGTCATCTTTGTGGCCACATTTCCCTACAATTGTCATATAATATTTAAAGCTTGTACTAATTCTCATATTCTTAATCTTAACTTATCCTTGATCATGTGGCTACATGAAAACCAGTTAATAACAAGATTACATGTATGTATTAGCTTTTCATTATTAACCCTGACTAGATCCATTTTTATGGTTTTGTCCAAGTTTGGTTACAAGTTTCTTATTAGTATATTTTATGATATTTTACTGATTAGATTCCATGATGAAGTTGTTGTTCAAGTTTCATTCCAATTCAAGGTTCCATGCATTTTGTATGATACATCAATATTAAAGCCATTTAAGTACATTTTAGGTCCAATGACTCATTATACATCAACCATGGTCAAGAATAATCAAAGCATGAGTACCAAGCATGGAATATTGTTTAATTAAGAAATTTATAGACATAAGAATTACATTTAATACTAGGTGGATGTCCCCAAGGACTAGGCATCATATAACCAACATAATCAATACGTACAATGTTCACATAGTTCTTTACATCATCAACATAAGAAATATGTGGGATACCCACATCAAACATAGCATAAGGGGTAGAGTCTTCCCTGATTGAGAGAGGAGTAAAATAAAAAGGATCCACATAAGCATTAAGCCACATGAATCACAATTCAAGTCGTATAGGTCACACTAGGAAAATTAGGGTTACAACCACCATCATGGTGCAATAGGGATGATTTTAGGCATTAGGGCCGCCACCCATCATAAGATTATTGATTTTGTTTATCTAAGATAATTGTCTACATAATCCAGGGAAAAACATCATTGATTTAAGGTATAACCAAACATTCACATAATAGGGGTACATTTATGCATTTAGGGCCATATTGAGCAAACATGGTCAAAAGTGGTTTAGGGATGATGACAATGTCACACCTTAATTGTGATTGAGCATTTGGTGTCATTAGTAAGCAAGATTATTGTAGATCAATGTACACAATTAAGGTCTAAGGAAGTCATATTAGTGCAAAAAGAGTCATTCAAGGTACATGTCGAGTTTAAGACTTATATAGTGCATAAAGTTCATTAAAGATACTGACTTGAGGTGTAGAAGGTAGTTAGAGCATCAAAGACCCAACTTTATCATAATTATGCATTTATTAATTCAATATGATCAAATTTATCTACTTTTAGGATACTAGGGAACAAGCAAGGTAAATAGCATCGAGAAACAAAGACATTGTGTAGATCACATTCATTTGATTGGTATGGCACATAATTTCACCCTCTTTGATTAAGGTATGAGAGAGATATGTATTTTTGAAATTTAGCATTCAAAATGATAGGGAATATCAAGTAGGGCACACCGACATGCATTGAATAATCACGTATGTTGGATCAAGATTCAACAGCTTGGATTTTGACTCCCATAATAGATGAGAGGTGCAAAGAGGGCACAAGGCCTAACTATGTGGTGGGTGTTGATTGGCCCTTGTTGATCCTGTGTTGACCATTGACCAAGGTAGCAACTGGGTCGCCATCCCCAGCGGCTTGTGCTTGAGGAAAAAGTAGTGCCAACTCTGATCACCTAAGCTGGAGGTTGGGGTCCACCATAGGGCTCTAGGTAGACCAATAAATGGATCAAATATGGAGTGGATACTACTATATTTGATATCCGAATCTGCAAAAAAAACTCAATCTGATATTCGATGGATATAATGTAATAATATATGAATCTGATCCGACATATAATATCTGGATTCAGATAAATATCTAACCAGAACCAAAAATCATAAATGTATTGTTATATCTATATTATATATAGAAAAGATTGATATTACTATTCATATATATGATAAAGTAACTATATTTTTGTATTTTTATATGTAGATAATATATATTTAATAAATATATGTATATATTTGTCAGATTCAAATTTTTTCAGAGTGGATACAGCTATATCCGATATCCTATCCAAAATTTTAGATAGGAAATTGAGATATTAAACCCAACTCAAACTATACAGATGTTAGATTTTTTTTCAAAATTCAGACTCAAATCTGGATCGAATGTACAGATTCTAGATATCCATTTACAGGTCTAGCTCCAGGTCATGGAAATTGAGGAAACTAATTATAGTTGTGCATGTTGCCTCCACAAATCCTAATGTTGATATACAATTCTTCTTGTAAGGGAAACTAATTACATAAACTGATTAAAGTTGTAATTAAACATAATGAAAGAATAATCCAACTAACTAATCTTAGGTTTTGTACATAAAAATTATTATGGTAAGAGTTGATGATCAGCTGCTACAAAAGTGCTTGGTCCATTCTCAAATGATCCTTGATATAGGGACATATGATCTCTAATCCATACAAAAAGAAAGACATTGCTAGTAAGCAGCGTGGATCATATTATACAAACATAACATATATTTGAAAGGAAACAACTTAGCATAACTTTTGTTAGTTGGTTTTTTAAGAAATAAACATGAACGTTATAAATGAATTGAGCAGATTCAACTAGAAATTATCTTAAATAATGCTTCCTCAAAAACCACCTCTTAGGAAAAAAGTAGAACAAAATAAAAAGGGTTGATGACATTATTTACTCATCTTATTTCCAAACTCATTAACCTTAAATATGCACTACAATTCATCAAAATATATTTCCACAACAACAACATATTACCAAAATACATATAGTTTCATTCCCTTGTCTAATTTTCTTTTCTATAAATTATTCAACTTCACAACAAAATATCAATTAAACTAAATAAAATCCACTTGGTATTAATAGCATAATTTTTTGACAATTCTCATGTCCATAAGTAGTTCCATTATGTGTTATGATAAAGATAGAAATCTTGGTAATTTGCATGAATTGTGATATTTCACCTAATGTGTAGATTCAATGAGGATACCATTTTTTGGCATGTATTTTACTATAATCTGGAGTTCATTTAATTACTCATCCAAAGCTAACTTGTGAGTCTTCTTTGGTATGTGAAAGCTCATGAAACTGACGAAGAAGGCCCATCCACTATGAAATGGACCTTTGTGAATCGTCAAGGCTATATGACCATCTAAGAATATCCATACTCCCATATCTAACAAATGTAGTCGATTGCTCCAAGATCCAAGTCTCAAAGATGGTCAAAATAATCCAACTCAATCAGGAAGAATATAAACAGTGATGCCTAAATCCATCACTTATTTAGTTGAGTAGCATCACATTTGACGAAGCCAAAATATGTGAGATCTCCATCTGCCAAAAGAGATTGTTATTTTGTCAGAGATTGAGATTTCCAATCTTGGATATGAGCTCCTATTGACCAAAATTTACCCAAATGTTGATAAAACATTTCTTATGCCTTTTTTCAGACCATGTTCTATAAGTAGAACCCATACACCAAAAGTTACCACACCATACCCTCATCTTCTAACCATTCCAAATGATGACATAAAATTTCCACAAATACTTTCCCTTAAAACAACTATAGACTACCATAACACTCTACCACCACCTTACCACCCCATCAAAGGTAGACTATTGGACAAGCTTCGATCACGCTATAGTGTCAAAGAACGGTGCTTGCTTGCACTCAGTTCTACCCTTGGGCAATCTATGATTCTAATCTGTTCGATTACTTGTAAACAATAACTGAACTGAAATATATCCTAGATTATTGTTAGAGTGACTTAGAAATGAGAGCCTAGTTTCCTTGTATAGATTGAAAGTCCATGTTTCTCTATCTTCTTTCCTATTTGTATGTGACTATTAGTCTTAATTAAATTTATCTAATTTCTCTTTCTAGTCGTATTCCTATAAAAAAGTCTCTCTAGGTTGTATGTGATGGCCTCAATCTATTAGTAAACCCTACTTGGGAGAATATATGTCCTAACCCCAAAATAGAAGGGGCATGTTGAGACGTTTGGTTTTTGTGCCATAACATGTAGGTATTGACATTTATCCCTAAAAGAGGTGATGTATCATCACCCTCAGGACCAAATGTTGTCCTTTGATGACCGAATATTAAATTGAGAATCTTATTAATTGAGAGAAGGAGTTCATGTCTATTTAACACAAATTAGGCAGTCTATGTACCTAGTTCTTAGGCATAGAAAACCCTTGAGTACCCTCAAACAATGAACATCCTAACCCAACATGTATAGTGGTAGTTGGTCATATGAGGATCATCTCACTCTCTCTCACAAAGTGTGACTAAAACCCCATCAATGATCTAATACCTCTTTAAAGGATCATGGAAAAACTTCTCTAACTATTTTATGTTGCCTCATGGGTCCAAAACATCCAGGAGCATTTGGAATGGCATAGAATCTACCAGGAATATGGACACAACGAAGGCGGTCGAGGTTGAACAACCCAGGGTCGATTTTGATGTGTTGATTCAGAATTCTCCAAGCTCAATTTTAGACCATCTTCCCTTGAACCTTGTCCTCTCAAAGTTTGGTCCAAACAACCAACTCCATCCATTCTTACCACAAATCTTTCAAGATCACTAAAAATAGAAGTTCATACAAGAAATAGATCAACCAATCCAACAATCATAACCAATAAGAGATGATACAACAATAACATTCTAGATTTGAGTATTAAGTACTTACTTAGAGTTAAAGTACATAAACATGTCTGAAACAAGCTTACAAACAAGAAAGATCTCAACTAGACATATACCATCATAGTGGGCACTGAACAAATATGGAAACACATCGTTTGTACAAAAGCAAAGGAGAACAGTGTAAGAAAAGAGGAAGAAATTATCATGTGGAGAAGAGGTAGATCTCACTCCTTACCCTCCAGATAGGTTGGCTCCCATCCTTTGTGTTATCCTCTTTGGTCTTCTAGAATCCTTGTCATCTTTTCTCCTTTATTATGTCCCAAATAGTAGCTTGTATGGTTGGATGGTGATGAACCCTATTCTAGTTCGATTAACCAAGATAGGTTTGCCAAGTGGATGGATGGGTGAAGATGGAAATTAATGGGATTGATTGGAGGTATGGAGGTGATCAATGGAATGTGGTATAGACCAACGAGAATGGGTGTACAGTGAGATCCTATCATGGAACCTCTTGTTACCCAAATCCTAACTCCAAATGACTAAAAAGCCAATGGTGATAGGACCTAGGCGTCCCTCCCTAGCATGGTATTATCAAAGTGCGAATGAGGAAGTAGAAAGCTTAGCATATATGAACATATAACAAGATAAAGCTACAATCTTAATCTCAACATTCAACAAGTATTATTAAGAAACATTGTTTATTCCAAGCTTTCAATTACATGTTTAAGAGTATAATTTTACTAATTTGCTCATGGATACTAGGGATCTATAGCAAGTACACCTGACTAGCTCAACAATCCCATCAACTTCTAGCCATCTCTAAACCTATAAAATGTGTGAAACAAGGCAGGTTAAGCACACGAGGTGCTGAGTACATGGCTAAAAGATACATATACATAAGCTTTTACATAATGAAAAAGATTTACAGAAGTAACGAACAAGAAAATAACATGTTAAGCGCTTAGAAAAATGATATCTCATCCTTTATGTCATTTTACTCCATTTATACCATCAACACCATGTATCATAAGTCATGTGATCAACTTCCCATTCTGTAAGGGTGCTCAATATTAGCTAACCCTTCTATATGTGAGAGACCTCGAGGCCATTGCCAAGAGCTAACCCTATTTCAACATTGCATTATGGAGTTTTTTATATTATGTTTGTAAGTTCTAAAACCACAATACGAGACAAACATAGACTACATACTAGAATACTACATGGAAATATTTGAGCAAGTAAACAAGTATACATATGTATCACATTTCAAGCAAGAAAGCAAAAGTCATACAATTATTAAAGACCGTACCTACATCTGAGATTCATAACTTCCTTATCATTGACCATCTATCCATACACAACATCTAATTAAAAGCAAGATCATATACATGCATTAGATTCTCATAATCAACCCTAAATAAATCCATTTTAGGGTTTTGGCCAAGTTAGGTTCCAAGTTTCTTATTAGTGGCTTTGATGATCTCTTATTGTAAGGGTGTGGTTCAGGTTTCATGTCATTTTGATGTTCCATTCATTTTACATGACCATAATAAGATTCATGTTCCTCACAGACATTTTGGGGTCACAACACTCATAATAGAGAAAACAAGGTCAAGTGTCATTAAGACATGAGAATCAATCATAAAATATGGTTTAGGTCAGCAAGAGAAGGACAAAGGACCATAATCAAACATAGTTGGAGGTTCCCTAGGGTCAAGGCATCTGTCACGGAGCCATTATGCCCAATGCCAATCTCCAAATGACTACATAGCCAATGGCTGAAGGACTCAAGCACCCGTCCCTAAAATGGCGATTCAAAGCATGAATGCGTAAGTGTAAAGCTTAGCATACATGAACATATAACAAGATAATTTCACCAATCATAATGTCAACATTCAACAAGATATATTTAAGCAACATTTTTTATTACAACATTCAATTACATATTAAAGAGTACAACTTTACAAGTCTGCTCATGCATACTAGGGATCTTACAATAAGGACACCTAACATAGCTCACCAAGCCCATCAACTTCTATCCATCTCTGAACCTATAAAATATGTGAAATAGGACGGGTCAAGCACATGATGTGATGAGTACATGGCTGAAAGATACATATACATAAGCTTTGCATAATTTGAAAAGATTTTCATGAAGTAGATGAGCAAGAAAAATAACATGTTAAGTTCTTAGCAAAACGATAGCCCATGTTTTATGTCATTTTACTCCAATCATCTAATCATATCATGAATTCATAAGGCCTTTGATCAACTTCCCATTGGAAGGATCCATAAGGGTGCTCAAGATTAGATAACCCTTCTATACGTGAGGGACCTTGAGGCCATTGCGAAGAGTTAAACCTATTTCAACATTGTATAATGGAGTTTCTATATTATATTTGCAATTTATAAAACCATGATATGAGACAAACATCAAGTACATACTAGAATACTACATGGCAATATTTGAGCAAGTAAACAAGCATAAATATGTATCACATTTCAAACAAGAAATCCATAGTCATATAATTATTTAAAGCCAATACCTGATTTCAGAGATTTAATAACCTTTCCTTGACCATCTAGCCATAAGAAAAGCATAAGATTGCATATATGTATTAGATTCTCATCATTAACCCTAACTAGCTTCATTTAATGGTTTTTGTCCATCTTAGGTTCCAAGTTGCTTAATTACATTTTTGATGATCTTATACTAATTTAGAGGTTATCATGGAGGTGTGGTTCAAGTTTCATATCATCTCGAGGTTTCATATGGATATGAAAGATTCATGCCACTTATGTACATCATAAGGTTCAAAGACTCATAATTGGGCAAACAAGGTCATGATCATAAAGATACTAGAACCAATCATCATATATGGTTTAGATCAGAAACATAAGGTCATAAGAAACACATTCCAAGATAAGTGGATGTCCCCTAGGGTCAAGGCATGAAGGTCAAAATCAGTATCAGCACATCAACATACATACAAGGTCCCACAAATAAGACTTGTATCATTAGGATCCAACATATATATTATATGGAACATCCACATCAAGACAAACATAAGAGAGGATACTTCCTAATGTGGGAGGGAAGACATGAGATCAGGAGGCATATCACATTTGGGACACAAAGGAGACAACAAGCAATATGGAAATTTAGGCCAAAAGGTGAACATACATAATTATACCATGAGTGGGGTTGGTCTTAGCCCATTGAGTAACAACAACTCACAAATTACTGATTTTAGATATTACTACAATAATTTGGTGCATAAAAGGACAAACACGCCATTTGATTAGGGTAAAGTCATACATCAACATAGAGGGGTCACATCATGCATTTCATACAATAGAGAACAAACATAGTTTGAAAAGGATGCATGGGGTGATATTGTACCATAGAGATGCATAGGGAACTAATTTCCAAGTTGGTCTATCATTAGTCCACATTAAGAAGAAAGAGTATTATAATAGAGCAAGGCACATCATTACTAGTCAAACAAGATGCATAATAGCATTTAGAGTCATTGAGGGGTAAAAGGTGTGATTAGGACCCTCTCACAGATAAAAGATGCACAAAGGTACTGATTTCATGATTAAGAGGGAGAAAGTTCATCAAAGTTACAAGCTTGGTCATTAAAGTGTATTATAGAATGTTCAACATATTCATAGTTTACATTTTTCATAAAATAGGAATATTAGTAGTAGTTTTAAGGTCAGCAAGAATGCTCAGGTTGTATATCTTTTGGAGAGGGTCAATTTGATATATAATTTCATATATTTTGGCCTTAGGATTTGGGAGATAAGTATTTTACAAGGTCATGAAGAGAACTATATGGAATCAAGCTTAGGTGTTACCTTTATCATTTCACGATAATCTAGGGTTGTTGATCGTCAATCCTATGGAAATTAGCGATGCGGTCTACTTCACCTTCTCCCGACCGCACTCCATGGCCACTGAGTGGTTATGAGGGACTGGCAGATGCTCGACACCACCTGTTAGCAGTTAGGGGATGCTCAAAGCCGCTTGTCACCATCATGGCCTCTATGGGTTGCTTGGACGCCCGGTCCACCAACTATGAGCCTTGGACAATTGCTGGGTCGGGCTGATCCTAGCCGTTCGCCACATGACGCTCTAGATCAACAGACCCGATGAGTCCCCCCAGCAACGGCTCGCCATCCCATTGTAGCCGACGACTGTGGTCACAAGGTTGATGGAGCTCCACTCCAACTTACAGGTCAGACCATGAGGATGAAGGGAAAGGTGTCATTCAGGTTCGACTCAAAGTCGCAAGGCCATACAAGATCATTGTCCACCAACGTGGTGTAGAGGGGCAGATCCGAGCATGGACGTCCATGGAAGTGGCCATGGAACTCAAGGTAGAAGAGGAGGATGAAGGAGAAAGAAAACAAATGGGTTCAATCATTCAAATATGGGATGAGAGAGCAACTGATTGGTTGCTCCAAAGCAACCCTACTACAGTGGTGTCATCCCGTACGGACCAAGGAAGAAGATGGCTCTATAGCCATTAGATCTTGGATCTTTTTATCCAACTGTTGATAAAAGGGGCGCACTAGGTTTTGTCCAAGGGGGGTGGCGGCTGGGCTACCCAAATTGGGCCCAAATAGCTCAAAACCAACTAAAATGAATTAAAATCGAATGAAAAGGAGTCAAAATTGAACATCCATAACTTTAGACTCGTAGCCCCAATTGAGGAAATTTTGGTGCCGTCAAAAAGATAAATGAGAGCTATACAACATAATATATGTTATAATCCAAAAGATCATAGTGATGAGGATCAAAATATATTGCAAGATGGTGACTTGTCAGAATGATACTTTGTTTAAAAGTGTAAGTTAAAGTCACACATTTTGAAATTGATCGTTGATGTCATAAAATTAGAGCATCAGCTTATTCCAACAATTGAATTAATATATACTTCAGTCATTGGAATATTAATAGAGAGAGGAAAAGTACATGAGAGGAGTGAGAAAAACCAAGTTTTCACCACATCAAAGTCCAACATTGGTATCAACATACCCACATACATTTGATTGGATCCCAAAGGAGGATCAAACTTTAAATTTATAACATGAAACCTTCATGACCCCCACAACTATAATATGGGATCGAAGTAGATATACGGGGTCGAACACAGACACCTGGGTATGTTTAGGATGCTTAATATTTCTCTCTTAAGTCAGTTAAGCCAAATCGATAGTTGATAAAAGTTTAAAACTAGAACTAGTCTATCAAAGTGTCACGAAATAAAATAAAATAAAGTAAAGAAAACAAAATAGAGTATGTCGGATTCTACTAATCAAAGAGGAGGATTTCTTGGCTATGTAACCACAAGTTGGGTAGTCTATGAACTTTTTCTCGGGCATAGACAACCCTCGAACACCTCAGTAAGCAACCTACATCCAAACATAGTATGTATTGTGTATATGTTCCTATGGGGAGTCATCCCACTCACTTCTGTGTAACGTGACTATAACCCATCAATGCTATGAAACCTCTCTCGAGGAAGACAAATCAACACCCTAGAATATTTTAGATACCCTCTTAGGCCTAGAATATTCTGAGATGCTAGGAACAGATGTGATATGGGCAGAACATGGTAGTGGGCTCGACTGTAATGGGATGGGCCTGGCCGTTCCCAGGTATCTAATTCTGCATAGATCACCTTAAACCATTCTCTTTTCAAATTATGATTCAAACCACCTTCTCTTATCTATTTCTACAATGAATATCTCAATATAGGTAGAAATAGAAGTTCAAGCAAGAAAGATATCAACCAAGCTAGCAATCATGACCAAAAAGAGAAGATAGAACAGAAAACATGCTAAATCTGAAATAAAATCACTTGCTTAAGGTAAAAGTACATAAACATTCCCAAATAAGGCTACATGGCCAAGAAGGAGCTCAACTAGCCATAGACCAGCATAGTTGGCACGAAACAAAGATGGAAGAGCATCATTTGTATAGAAACAAAGGACAAAAATAGAAGAAAGAGGTCAAACAAGAGATTTAGCCCAAGGAGGAGAGGTGGCTCTTGCTCCTTAGCCTATAAAAGGGTTGGATCTTGTCCTTTGGGTCATCCTTCTTGGTCTTCTAGACTCCTTGACCTCCTTTCTCCTAGATTTCACCCCAAACAGCAACCTTGGTGGATGTATGGAGGTGGAAGTTCGCTAGAAAGTGGGAGAATGATGTGGAAATGGCTGGGCAGAGGTAGAGGATGATGGTGGACAATGGTCGGTTGTAGGGATGAGCGTGTAGTGTGCTCTTTGGCTCTCTCAGAACTTTGAGCTCTCCCACAGAGCTCTGGGAACTTCTGGTCGCCGAAGGGAACCTCAAAAACTCAAAATTGTGAAACCCTTGTAAAGGTAGTAGGGGGTGAGTATATATAGGAGTGGTGGTCACTATAACTGTAGAGGTCGAGACATTGTATCTATCGAGACGTCATCACATTAGAGATGCCATTGCGGTCGAGATGGATAAAGTGGTGGAGATGACGTCGTGGTCAAGATGGTCGATACATCGTCACAGTCGGGATGTCATCATGGTTGAGATGGATAAAGCGAAGGAGACATCATCGTGGTCGAGATAGTTAAGACATCGTCGTGGTGGCAACTGTTGGATCAAGGGCTCTAGTGGGGGGAGAATAGAGCTTCACAATTCTCACAAAACAAATTAGACTACCAAATTATATTAAGTGTAGAAGCTTAAACATTCATCCAATTTGAAATCCTAACTATCATGCATAGCAAGGGTGAGAGACAAGGAAGAACATACAATTGGACAAAGTGGTTTAGAGTGGTTCCACACTTCAAACTTGAAGTGAGTCAGTCCACTACCTAGAGGTGGTTAGGCTCTAGGACTTTGCAATCTTAGTACTCTTATATTCCATCATAAGATTAAAAGACAAAACCACATTCATCCAAGGGCTTAGTACCTCAAGCAAGGATCTTCAACCTATAGAAGGATCTTACCCACTTGAATCATAGAGTCTTCAGCCATCAACATGGACTTACCCACTCCTTCTTCAAGTCTTTGGCCTTCAAGGAATTACCTATCCTTCTTGAGCATCTGCATTGTCTATCTCCTTCACTTGGAGATCCAGAACACCATGCTTTCTTCAACCTTAAAGAACAACGACTCCTTCTCCTTCACTTGGAGAAGATCTTCAACCTTTTCTTTAATAAAGAAAGGGGGTAGGAAGATGGAGGTGGAGAGCTTTACATCAATACAGAGAGAAGCTCTCATACAAGGGAACCTATCTCACTCATACTCATGAATTTGACTTGAAGGTAGAGTGATAAAGGGGCTCAAAGGGTTAGAACACTCTCAACTAAGCTAGGACCAAGCATGTAGTGAATGAGCAACCTTAGAATGAACTCCAAGAGGTCCTATTTATAGTTGAGGGTGCCCCTTTGAGTTGTGGGACACTTAGGGCCGAAATATATCCATTTTTCTCAAGGAAACGACTCTATTTTTGATCAAAAAACACACCAACGGTCACAATTGCTTTTTCTGCAAATTCCGTACAGTGCAATCGGTCGAGTTTCAATAAAGATAACTTGACTGATAGGGTAAAAGACAAACCCAAATTTCAAACCATCGATCGAGTTTGTCCTGGGGAAACTCGAATGACCAATGAAAGTTGTGTTTGGTCAGTAACCCCATCGGTCGAGTTTTGTGAAACACAACTCGACCGATGCACTCTTCAGAGAATTGATCCAAGAGGATCAGTCGAGATTGGAACTCGACCGATTGACTACATGTGATCAATTTTCTAAAGTGCATCAAAAGTGATTAAAACTTGGTGTTAAGTGTCGCAAAGAATTTTCTCATCTTAGTTGCAAGCCAATACATCAATACAAGTGATTACAAAAATCTTATTCTACAGTCATTTACACAGATTTCCAAAAATTACACACTTGTATAGTTTTTTACTTGAACTTGAGAAAATTAGGGCTTTTGATTTTTTGATCATTTTCATGTACCTAACACCTAAAATCAATCTTGAATACACATATTAGATACATATGAATGGAATGGTTAAGTCATTATCAAAATATGGACAATGTATAACCTCTAGGTCAACATTCTCACCCTTTTGGACAATGACAAACCATTCCTCAAACATATTGAAAAGGATATAGAAGTTATACCTTTGCCTTGTGAATAAAGGGGATTCAAGATGTGAATAATGTGAATTTCTCCCCCTCAATCTATGCTTCCTCTTACCTATATAGTTAGTCTATCTACACAAAGCAATAATAGCATACATGTACTATATGGTCCTTTGCAAGTCACATGATGAAACATTAAATGAACAAGAAAAGGAACTCATAAGCCATAAACAACAATATAACAAGAAATAGCAATATGATTGAGTCTCAAGACATTGAAAATTTCTCTCCCTCTTTTGACATTATCAAAAAGTAGGGGAGTAGAAGAGCATATATCCAGGTCTTCTCCAAAACATAATCAATCAGATATTCACACAAGCAATCTCATATCATATGTCAATCAGAGATGAAAGAAACATACAATCTCAGTCATAATCACAATATGGTGAAAGATGGAACCAACTCATAATATAGAACAAAGCAAAGAGCAAGAGTGCACATCACATATATTACAACTCAGATGAATATTCTCATTAAAGCAACTACAAGAAAGAAGCGATAAAAAATAGAAGATAAAATAGTACAACTCAGATAACATACCCAGATGTTTCTTATACAAAACAACCTAGAAAGATAAATATGATCAGCATACTAGACTAAAAACTAAGAAACAAACTAGACATCTAGACTATCCATATCCACAACATCATCGTCATCGGCTCCAGACTCATAATCCTTGTCTCCATCTGAAGGTGCAGTTGTAGTGCCTTCATTACCAGAATCAGCACCAGAACCATCACCATCATCAGAAGCATCCTCGCCATCACCATCGTCATCATTAGCAGCCTCAGCATCATCAGCCTGGTCAGGCATCTCCTTGTCTACAGGAGGACCAAAACCACGAATGGGGCAACAAGCATTCTACTCATACCAAGTTATACCAAGAGCATAGATCTCATTAGCCTAAGGAAAGGATGGAGTAGAATCTCCAAGATGGGCAAGCAAGGTACCCAGGGGGCAGTAGGCAATGGTAGATAGGCGGGAGTAGAACTACCAGCAGCGAAGGGTGGAGGAGTGGCAGCAGAAGGCTCGGGGGTAGGATAGAAATGATTGTATGCATAAGAAGCATAATGACTATCGAGGTAGGTCTAGTAGGTGGGGTAGGGGCGTGCATAGGATATTTTCATGGTAGACATGATTGAACAAAGATCCTAGTGAAGGTGCTCCTGGACTTGTTGGTTGTATGCTTGTTGGTGCATCATGTAGCCCATAAGGGTTTCATTGGATACACGGAACAAAGCATGGATAGGTCGAGGAGGAGGCTGAGGAGGTGGAGCTCGGGTAGAGGAGGCAAGGGCTGCAGAGGAAAAGGCAGAGGGAGAAGCACCAGGTGTGGTGGAGGAAAACACATGCACAGACTTCTGAATTGTGGTTTCACTAATACATACACCCTTCCTGGATAACTTGTAATGAAAGTAAGAAAATAGTGATTTCTCAGTAGCAAATTGTAACAAACCACATATTAGGGCTGGGTACGGGGGATGGGTGCCTCGGGTGTTCTTACAGGTTTCAAAGCAAGTCATGTGGTGTAGAATGTATCTGGCCCACTTGACACCGATATTCTCGAGGATGCAGTGCATGATGACCATAATGTTCTCTGCAATATTTGTTTGGTTTTTCTTTGGATGGATGTTGCAGTTGATCACTAAAGCCAAAATACACTTCTTGAGATCAAGGTAGTAGGAAGGTAGGGTGCTCTTCTTCTTATATGGAATGTTAGGTTTCTTCAAGTAGCGATGAATGTCTTGGAGAGTTAGTTCATTCTGCTTGTAGAAACCTTCACGATCTAAAAGATTGAAGTAATCGCCATAATCCTTGCACCGGTTATCATTTTGCTTATCTCTGAAAAAAAGAAATTTAAAATATCCTTGGAGATTTGAAAATTCTTATCAGCGATCATAGAGGTTAGGATTACTTGAGTATTCGGTGGGGGTACGAGGGTTTCGTAGTTCCTACTCAAGTTAGCATAGAACTCGTGAACTACTTTTGTGTTTGTCATCGAATTGAAAAAGTAGTCACGCTCGACAGCCAAGGCGGAGAGGTGGTGAACAGCTAGCAACCTAGCTACTTGGTCTATAACTGCTTGACGCCTAGGGCTACGCTCAAACAAGGCACGAAAAGGGAAAGGACTCCTAGGAAGAAGGTCTTTATACCTATTAATAGCCTCTATTGAGACAAAGGAGGTATCATCGAAAGGAATCAAGAGATTAGATGAAGAATATGAAGGAGCATTGCTAGGGGCGGGTCATTTTCTCCTATGAGAAGCCATGGAGGTGAAAAAGAAGAGGAGAAATGAATAAACGCACCAAACAAACCTCAAAAACCATCCAAACACCACCAAGGAGAAACCGGGGAGGTCTAGGTCAGCCTATCTAGGTCGAGAAAGGGCTAGGATAGGGAAGGTTTGGGCTAGGGTAGAGAGTTGAAGGCTAGAAGAAGAGGATTTGGTCAGCTATTCTCTAGTTGAGAGGGAGAATAGTCGACCAAACCAAACTGAAGTTGGCTTCAGCCCGCTGATCGGTCGAGTTCTGGGAGTGGGAAACTCAACCAATTGGTCCATTTTAGAACAGCTCTCGGTCATTGATTGGTCAAGTTTGTCCTGGGGAAACTCGACCGATGGTCAACCTGACCTAAAACCATCAAACTTAATTTCTAACCATATGAATGCTAATTAAATTCATTTTTCAAGTCTATTATGTATTTTGAACATACTTAGGCACATATCACACATCATTGAGTACTATTTAGCAATAAAACCAAGAAATTAGATAAATGCCCAAAAACAAGTGAAACTAAGCATGTCAACAAGCAAGTTTTAGCAATTTTAAGATTAGGCAAGCAAGGTGAGTAAAGCATGATCAAGACATATAGCTTAAAAACAACTAGATAGATAGCATGTCAATATCATCCAAAGAAATAATGAGTAGTTTAGATCTAATGAAATCAAATTGCTCTCTAGCTAGAGGTTTAGTGAAAATGTCCGCCAACTGATTTTCCGTGTCCACATGCATGATATAGATATCCTTCTTAGTAATGTGATCATGAATAAAATGATGGCAAACCTCTATATGTTTAGCTCTACTATGCAATATAGGATTATAAGAAAGATTGATTACACTAGTATTGTCACAAAAGATAGGAGAAGCATCAAAATGTATGTTAAAGTCTTGGAGCATTTGCTTCATCCATAGGACCTGGGCACAAAAACTCATGGTTGTAATGTATTCAGGCTCGATAGTTGATAATGCCATGGTGCTCTATTTCTTGGAAAACCAAGACACCAAGCATGGTCCTAGAAGGAAGCAAGTGCCACTTGTGCACTTTTTATCAACCAAACAAACCGCATAACCCGCATAACTATATGCTACAAGAGTAAAGTCCTTTGACTTAGGATACCATAGACCAAAATTTTGAGTTTTGGCTAAGTATCTCAAAATCCTCTTAATAGCAATAAGATGTGATTTCCTAGGGCTTGATTGAAAGCGAGCACACAAGCCAACACTGAACATAATATCAGGTGTAGAGGCAGTTAAATAAAGTAAACTTCCAATCATACCTCTATAGAGCTTCTCATCTACCTTCTCACCTTCTTTATCTCTATCAAGTTTGGTGGTATTGGACATGGGGTTATCCATTGGCTTCATGTTCTACATCCCAAAGTGTTTAAGTAGCTCACTAGTGTACTTGTCTTGGTTGATGAAGCTTCCATCTTTGATTTGCTTGATTTGAAGGTTGAGGAAGAAAGTCAACTCACCCATCATGCTCATCTCAAACTCACTCTGCATAAGAGAACTAAACTCCTTACAAAGATCAAGATCAGTTCCACCAAATATGATATCATCAACATAAATTTGAATGATAAGAAAATTGCTAGAAGTGTGTTTTAGAAATAAAGTAGAATCGACTTTTCCCATGACATACCCATTGTCTAGCAAAAAGTTCTTTAATTTCTCATACCAAGCTCGAGGTTCTTATTTGAGTCCATAGAGAGATTTTTGAAACAAGTAAACATGATTAGGTAGCTTGTAAATTTCAAAGCCTGGAGGTTGAACAACAAATACTTCCTCCTCAATTGTACCATTCAAAAATGCACTTTTAACATTCATTTGATATAGCAAGAAATTTTTATAACTAGCAAAGGCAAGTAGCATTCTAATAGATTCAAGTCTAGCAACAGGAGCATAAGTTTCATCAAAATCAATACCTTCATGTTGATTGTAACCTTGTGCCACTAACCTTGTTTTGTTCCTTACCACTTTACCTTTTTCATCAAGCTTGTTGCAGTAGACCCACTTGGTGCCAATGATTTTTCTATCACTTGGTCTTGGAACTAGAGTACACTCAATTCTTCTCGAATTACTCTAGTTCCTCCTACATGGCTAGGATCCACTCATCATCTCCAAGAGATTCCTTGATGTTCTTTGGCTCTATTTGTGAGATGAAGGCAATGTCTGCATGTTCTTTGTTGTAGGCACCTCATGTCTTCACTCTCTCAAATGGGTTGCTAATGATTAGCTCTTTGGGATGATTCTTTGCAAATCGAGGAGTGGGATCCTTCTTCTCTTCATCTTCTGCTTCAACCACCTACTTACATTTATTGTCTATGTTGAGGTCTTTCAAGATAGGAATTAAATCATCTGTAACATCATTATCAACAACATTATTGCCAACAATAGGGTTAGTTTCAATAAACTTGAAATTGATAGATTTTTCAATTTTAGACAATTCAATATTGAAAACTCTATAAGCCCTGCTTGTAGTGTTATAGCCTAGGAAGAAAGCCTTGTAAGATTTTAGATCAAACTTTTTAAGAGAATCCTTCATGTTCAAAATAAAACAATGACATCTAAAAATGTGAAAGAAGTCGATGGATGGCTTTCTACCATGCCATAACTCATAGGGGGGTTTCTTCAAAGAAGGATGCGTAAAAACTTGGTTCTGCGCAAAGCAAGAGTTGCTAATGGCTTCGGCCCAAAACTTCTTAGGAATGTCATATTCAAGAAGCATGGTCCTAGCCATCTCCTGTAGCGACCTATTCTTTCTCTCTACTACCCCATTTTGTTGAGGTGTACGAGGAGAAGAGAAATTGTGTGAGTAACTAGATTTTTCACAAAAACACTCAAAAAGATCATTTTCAAACTCTCCCCCATGGTCACTACAGATAGAAACAATCCGGCAAGAAGCTTCATTTTCAACTCATTTACAAAAGCAAGAGAAAACATCAAGAGTATCACTTTTATAAATGAGAAAGAAGGTCCAAGTATATTGAGAGTAATCATCAACAATCACAAGACAATACTTGGAACCGCAAAGCATTTGAGTTCTCATAGGTCTGAATAGATCAATATGAAGAATCTCAAGAGCTCTTTTGGTAGTAAGGACTCCTTTAGACTTTAAGGAGGACTCGGTTTGCTTGCCTTGTGTACAAGGTTGGCATTCCTCATCCTTTTCAAAATCCAATTTGGGAAGTCCTCGAACCAATTCCTTTTTGCTCAATTTCTTCATTTGATGCATATTCACATCACCCAACCGGTGATGCCAAAGAGAAATATCATTTTTATCCACAACCAAACATCTATCAAGTACGGGTTTAGAGCATCAAGCACAATAACATAAAGATTGCCATTTCTAGTTCCCTTATATATGACATTGTAAGTGAGGGAATCTAGAAGCAAATATTCTGAAGAAGTAAATAAAACAAGATATCCATTATCACAAAGTTGGCTTACACTTATCAAATTGTGATGTAGGCCATCAACAAGCAAAACATTTTCAAACTTAGCTCATTGCCTACATCACCCTCACCTATTACCTTACCCTTTTTGTTGTCCCCGAAGGTCACCGATCCTCCTTTCTTCTTCATGAATTTTTTGAAATGGTTGATTTCACCTATCATATGTTTTGAGTAGCCACTATCAACAATCCACCTTCTTTTGACCTGCATGAAAGAAGGATGTCAGTACCCAACTCAAACTTTGGGATCCAAGGTTAGCTTGGGGATCCATTTCATCTTTGGGTTGGTCCCCTTTGGCTTGTAAGGACAATAAGTAGAGTAATGATCATCACATTTACAATGAACACACACCATTGGGTTTTTAGAGTTGGACGTCTCTCCATGGAATATAGGAGGTTCCGCACTCTTCTTCTTACCCTTACTCTTATTCTTATTCATACCCTTAGGAGCAGTCCCACCATATCCTAAACCACTAGTGTCAATTTGTTTGGTGGAGTGTTCTAGGATAGCATTAAGGGATTTCTTTCTCATAAGAAACTTTTACAAAGAAGCTCTTAGCTTAGCATTATCATCACTAAGGTTAAAGATAGTAGACGATAAACTAGCAAGATCATCTCTAGCATGCAATAGGTTGGCCTCTAAATAGAGGCCTTTAGTATGAAAAGAATCACATTCTAAAGTAGTGCTAGCTATCTCATTACTTTGCAAAATAGGTTTAGATGATAGATCATTAACTTGAGCAAGCAACTTAGCATTTTTAGATTTAAGAAAAAGAATTTCCTTTTGATAGACATGAATTTCTTGCTTCCTAGCTTCATTAATGAGATTAAGTTCTACATTTTCAGTTTTAAGGACATCTATCTCATCTTAGCATCTTTGGTTATCTTCCTTAAGATTTACAATAGTCTTAAGGTAGACACCATTCTCAACCTCTACTCCATTGTATTAGAGCTCAAGGTCAAGAAATTTCCCTTTCAAAAATCTATGCTATCAAGGATCAGTTTTTTATTTTTATCAAGAATCTCAATTTTAGCATAAAGATCATCTATTATCTTTCCTAACCTTTTCCTTTTAGATTTGCATTTAGTAAAATATGACCGAAAAGCATTAATCATTTCAATAAGAGTTTCCTTAGACAACTCATGCAAAATGACTTCACTTACCTCACCTACATCTTCACTTGTAGAGGCCAAGAGAGCAAGGTGCCATTCTCCATCTTCGGAGCTTGAAGAGCTTGAGGAAGACTCCTCCCAAGCTGCATGAGTTGCATCTTTGCTTCTTCTTTCTTTCTTCTCCTTTCTTTTGTATTTGCCTTATTTCTTGTACTCCTTGTCCTTCTTGTGGCTGCTCTTGTGATGGCTCTTCTTGGCCTTGGGGCAGTCACTCTTGTAATGGCCTTTTTGGCCACATTCATAGCATCTAGAAGTTGATGAAGAAGGCTTTCCCTTGAAGTTTTTTCCCTTGGAGTAGTTAGCTTCATGCTCATTTGGGCCTTCATCTTCAGTTGAGGAAAGAGTAGGGGACTTGAGAGCAAGTTGTTTTTGCCGAACCATCTCTTCAATTTGAGCTTTGAAGGATGTGTCCTTGATCTTCTTGGACTCCTTCTCTTCTCTCTTTTCTTCTTCTTCTTCTTGCTTATCAACCCTTGGTTCATGGGCTTGAAGGTTGCCAACTAGCTCCTCAGTTGACAATTCACTAAGCTTGTACACTTCTTCAATGGATGTAACATTGGGCTCCCATCTCTTTGGAAGAGATCTTAAGATTTTGGAGTTGATAGTGCCTTTTTCCATCATACTACCAAGGGATTCCAATCCATTGATGATCACATTGATCCTTGTGTACATATCCACCACTCTTTCATTCTTCCCATCTTGAAGTTCTCAAGTAGACCACCAAACATGTAGATCTTGGCTTCCTTCACTTGCTCCCTTCCTTCATAGGTGACACATAGCTTGTTCCAAATTTCATGTGTGGTGTCCGAAGAGGAGATCTGGTTTAACTCAGATGGGGTGAGGGTTTCATAGATGATGCTCACAGTTTTGGTATTGAGTTTATCTTGCTTCATTTGGGCTTCTATCCATGTGGAGATTTCCCCCTTTGGATCTTCATACTTTAGATGCACCACCTTCCACATCTCATAGCTTACTCCTTGGAGATAGAACTACATTCTTCTCTTCCAATAGAGGAATTTGGTGTCGTTGAAGACCATAGGTCGCATGGAGAAGCTTCCCTCCAAGTTGAGAGATCCAAGTGCTAAATCATCCATCTTCTCCTACTTGTAGAAGTAGCTTGGAGAAGACCTACTCTGATACCACTTGTTGGATCAAGGGCTCTAGAGGAGGGTGAATAGAGCTTCACAATTCTCACAAAACAAATTATACCACCAAATTATATTAAGTGTGGAAACTTAAACATTCATCCAATTTGAAATCCTAACTATCATGCATAGCAAGGGTGAGAGAAAAGGAAGAACATACACTTGGACAAAGTGGTTTAGAGTGGTTCCACACTTCAAACTTGAAGTGAGTCAGTCCACTACCTAGAGGTGGTTAGGCTCTAGGACTTTTCAATCTTAGTACTCTTATATTCCATCATAATATTATAAGACAAAACCACATTCATCCAAGGGCTTAGTACCTCAATCAAGGATCTTCAACCTATAGAAGGAGCTTACCCACTTGAACCATAGAGTCTTCAGCCATCAACATGGACTTACCCACTCCTTCTTCAAGTCTTTGGCCTTCAAGGAATTACCTATCCTTCTTGAGCATCCGCCTTGTCTATCTCCTTCACTTGGAGATCTAGAACACCATGCTTTCTTCAACCTTGAAGAACAGCAACTCCTTCTCCTTCACTCAGAGAAGATCTTCAGCCTTTTCTTCAATAAGGAAATGGGGTAGGAAGATGGAGGTGGAGAGTTTTACATCAATACAGGGAGTACCTCTCATACAAGGGAACCTATCTCACTCATACTCATGAATTTGACTTGAAGGTAGAGAGAGAAAGGGGCTCAAAGGGTTAGAACACTCTCAACTAAGCTAGGACCAAGCATGTAGTGAATGAGCAACCTTGGAATGAACTCCAAGAGGTCCTATTTATAGATGAGGGTACCCCTTTGAGTTGTGGGACACTTAGGTCCGAAATATAGCTATTTTTTCTCAAGGAAACGAGTCTATTTTTGATTAAAAAACACACCAACAGTCGCAATTGTTTTTTTTTTTTACAAATTCGATATAGTGCAATTGGTCGAGTTTCAATAAAGGTAACTCGACCGATAGGGTAAAAGACAAACCCAAATTTCAAACCATCGATCGAGTTTGTTCTGGGGAAACTTGACCAACCAATGAAATTTGTGTTTGGTCAGTAACCCCATCAGTCGAGTTTTGTGAAACACAACTCGATCGATGCACTCTTCAGAGAATTGATCCAAGAGGATCAGTCAAGATTGGAACTCGACTGATTGACTACCTGTGATCAATTTTCTAAAGTGCATCAAAAGTGATTAAAACTTGGTGTTAAGTATCCCAATAAATTTTATCATCTTAGTTACAAGCCAATACATCAATACAAGTGATTACAAAAATCTTCTAAGGTTGTTTACATGGATTTCCAAAAATTACACACTTGTATAGCTTTTGACTTGAACTTGAGCAAATTAAGGCTTTTGATTTTTTGATCCTTTCATGTACCTAACACCTGAAATCAATCTTGAATACACATATTAGATACATATGAATGTAATGGTTAAGTCATTATCAAAATATGGACAATGTATAACCTCTAGGTCAATAACAACGTTGTAGCGGTCAAGATGGATAAAGCGGTCGAGATGGTTGAGACGTTGTTGCGGTTGTGATGTAGACGAGACAGTTGTTGCAGTCGCGATGGTGGTAGCGATCACGGTGGTGGTATCGGTCGCAACCCTTGTAGTGATCCACACCCTAGTAAAGGTCATGACCTTACTCCTTAGGGACAGGACCACCCTCCGGGGGGCTATTATTGGTGGTCAATGGGCCCACATTGATGAACCTTTTGATTGACGAGGATACTTTTTGATAAAGGATTGGCCATCAAAATAGGTTCCAAGATTTATAAAGTAAGCTATGCCCATAGAGCCAATCATATTATGATTGACATGGCATAATTAACTATAAAGATTTGATTAATAATAATAACATATATAAAGGCAGGCTTCCAATTCATTTGTTTCACTCAGTTATGAGATAATGAGGATACAGAGTGAATGTCTAGAGAATTTATTACTCAATGACGTATGTGTTCAAGTTACTATCCTTGTGGATGAGCATATAGATGTTAAGAGTACATATACATATTCTCATTATGTCCCTGACTGGTTGTTATTGTGGAAGGTTGATAGACAAAAATAACACATAAGATCAAAGTGTGAGTTGGTTGATGACTAAATATCATTAGTCGTGATATGGCAATATCAAATGAATCACACAGATACATGTTAGGGAACAATGTATCAGACAGACCCACCTTGAGAGTGACACATGGTTTTGTGGTCATAGTCATCTATCATAGTGAAGGTGGTGATTGTGATTCTCAGACCTAAAATCACTGCACTCATCACATGTCGTTGGGTACACCTTGACATTATCAAACGTGGCCCTGAAACATGGGTTGTTATAACAATGATGATTGAGTGACTTTGACACATGGGGATACTCTGTGCGTGATAGATATGGGATTTGTCCCTCCTACTAGAGTATGATACCCTGGCTACTTGATAAGAGAGATTGAGAAATGCATGTGCATGCACATGTGAATCAATATATGATATTGAGGTCATATTATCTCATACAATCTGCTCTTGGTTCAAGAAACATGGATGGAACATTTATAGGATGACTGACCATGCCTCGAGTTCATCCTGGATAATAGAGATAAAGGAATTATACAATCACTATAACACCTTACACAGATTGTAGGTTGAAGTTTTTCTCCAACTTTCCATTTTACTTGGGTAGCATTGATGTTCCACTAGGCACCACTCTTTGCTTGTGATGTCATAAGCTAGTTATGGACATTCACTGCCAATGTGGTACAGGACCTATAGGGTCACATACAAAGGAACTCATCTAGAAGAGAAGTTTGATCTTGAATGACAAACTGGTTGATTACTAAAGTGTTTAGGCATTCAGTGCACGCAATTGATTGCTTGATTGGCTAACCAGGTCTACCAAATGACCATCTCACTGAGTGAGTGGCCATTTGGGAAGCCCGACGGGTGTCTCAATTATTGAGATGGCCATTTGGGGGTTAGGCTGATTGAAGGATCGAATTGGCTTAGTTATGCCCTTGAATCAACCAATTCAATTTGATTGGACCGACTAGCTCATCTCAACTCACCAGATGACCATCTGGGTGAGTGAGACAGGCGTCTCACTTGGGTTAGATGGCCCAGTTGGGGCAGAATAAAGGTTCAGGATGTTTTCTAAATAGTTTTGATACCAAATAGAGATCTGACATAATGATGTGCAGAATCTAAAAAGAAGTAAAGGCCTTCATGGAAGGAAAAAGATGAATAAGTCGGAGCAAGTTTTTGCAGAAGCCATAGTCTACATTTAAATTTATCTTATCCTAATGTGCTTGTAATAGAGTTATTAGAACTGCTATTTCATTATTCCATTAGAATAGAAACATTTTATTTATGCATCTTGTATTGACAATGATGATTATCAATAAAGAATTTGTAGTGCTTCAATTTCAAATATATGACCTTGGATGGCATTGGCCCTAAAACATCTTGCGATATTAATGTGATCTAAAGATGAATGTCTATAATGTTTATACCAAAGGATTATAATTGATAACTCAAGATCATCACTGACATTAGTCATCTTGTATGAACATAAGAAATGCATATCTTGATCACATATTGATGTTGATCTAGATTCCCTTGGTTAGTGAACCTAAGAAAACATGTAAAGTCTTATTTACAATATGACATGAAATCCTTCACTAGATGTAGTGGAAGGATGATCTTTTCATTAGACCTAATACATATGATGCATGAAGATCTTATGAAATGAATGTTATAGATAATTAATTATACTTCATTTCATTTATTGGTAACATGATGATATGTACCAAGAGAAATGAAACCATTGATCTCTTGAAATGCTCAAGAAGATTATAAATGAAGTATAACCTTGATGAAGAGTATTAAGATATGTTGATGAGATCAAATGTTGAAATACTTTATATCAATACCTTGAGTACCTTCAAGAAAGGATTATGATAATGTATTACGAGTCAAATCCATCCAAACATAATGATGTGTCAGAATGAAGGAATTGTAACATGATGAGTCATGATATAATTGTCAATTAATCTAATCTTCTTATACACTCATAAATATATACCTATGACTAAAGCATGTACCATCTAAATGGTTTATTAGACATCATATATGATATGATATGATATGATTTGGGAGTGTCCCAATATGCCTAAGGGATTGAAACATACCTTGAGAAAGTAGTTTCTTGAGAAGTTTTATCCAAATCCATGACTATTGAATATTACTATAATTCCCAATCCAATAACAAAATTGTTTTGTTAATAGGATAATTGAATTCCTAAAGAATCAGTGGGAGTAAAAGTAGAACTCCAAGTGTTTGAGATCAACAACAAGGGTACAATGAGAACAATGAGAATCACAAGTTGTTGTGGAATCACAAGTTCATCATGAAATATAGAACAAAATATTTCTAGTAGAACACATATGATATTGGAGGATTGTGAATCCAACAATTTAGATAGGTTGGTCATACAGGATGAGACAACTAGTCAACAAGAAGCCTTTTCTGAGCTATATGGAATCCATGTAAGCTAACAAGGTAGGACCTTGATAAAGCCACCTAAAGGGGTAATACATGGATGGTGCAGGTGGGTCTTGTGACTAAGACCTACATGGATATAATAAAAGGCAATGTCATCACAATCGAGATGGATGTGGTGGTGGATACATCATCATAGTTGTGACACTGTCAAGATAATGGTTGTGGTTGTGACGGTGGTAGCGATCACGATGGTAGTACCGGTCACGACCCTTGTAGTGGTCAAGACCCTACTAGAAGTCATGACCTTACTCCTTAGGGACATATCCACCCCCCCAGAGAGGGGGGGCTATTACTGGTGGTCAATGGGCCCGCATCGATGAACCTTCTAATTGATGAGGATGCTTTCTGATAAAGGATTGGCCATCGAAAATAGGGTTCAAGATATCAAAAGTATGGTATGCCATAGAGCCAATCATATGATGATTGACATGGCATAATTACCTAAAAGGATTTTATTATTAATAATAATGTATATAAAAGGCAAGCTTCCAATTCATCTGTTTCAATCATTTATGAGATAATGAGGATACATGGTGAATGTCTAGAAAATTATATTACTCAATGACATATGTATTCAAGCTACTATCCTTGTTGATGAGATCATATGGATGTTAAGAGTATATATACATATTCTCATTATGTCCCTGATTAGTTATTATTGTGGAATATTGATAGACAATAATAACACATAAGATCAAAGTGGGAGTTGGTTTGATGACTAAATCTCATTAGTCATGATATGGCAATGTCAAACCAAGCACACAGATACATGTTAGGGAATAGTGTATTAGAAAAACCCACCTTGAGAGTGACATGTGGTTTTGTGGTCACATTCATTTCTCATAGTGAAGGTGGTGATTGTGATTCTTCGACCTGAAATCACTGCACTTGTCACATGTCATTGGGTACACTTTCACATCATCAAACATAGTCCTAAAACATGGGTTGTTATAACGGTGATGATTGGGACACTTTGACACATGGGGATAGATTGAGTGATTGATATGGGATTTTTCCCTCCTACTAGAGTATGATATCCTAGCCACTTAATAAGAGAGACTGAGAAATGCATGTGCATGCACATATGAATCAATATATGATATTGAGGTCACATTATCTCAGACAGTCTGCCTTTGGTTCAAGAAACATGGATTTAACATTGAGAGAATGACCAATCATGCCTCAAGTTCATTCTAGATATCAAAGACAAAGCAATTATACAATCACTGCAACACCTTACACAGATTGTAGGTTGAAGTTGTTCTCCAACTTTCCATTTCACTTGGGTAGAACTGAAGTGCAACTAGGCACCACTCTTTGCATGTGATGTCATAAGCTAGTTATGGACATTCACTACCAACATGATATGGAACCTATAGGGTCACACACATAGTAACTCATATAGAAGAGGAGTTTTATCTTGAATGACAATTGTATTGATTGCTAAAGTGTTTAGGTATTCAACTCATGCAACTGATCGCTCGATTAGCTGACTAGGTTTGCCAAATGACCATCTCACTGAGTGAATGACCATTTGGGTAGCTAGATGGGCATCTCAATTGATGAGACAACTATTTGGATAGCCAGATGGGCATATCAATTGTTGAGATGGTCATTTGGGGATCAGGCTGATCGA
Organism: Alisma plantago-aquatica; assembly: GCA_963693085.1. Lineage (NCBI taxonomy): Eukaryota > Viridiplantae > Streptophyta > Magnoliopsida > Alismatales > Alismataceae > Alisma > Alisma plantago-aquatica. The sequence continues at coordinate 802,229,145 of OY856411.1, forward strand.
ATGATTGAATTGGCTTAGTTCTTCCCTTGAACTAACCGGTTCAATATGATTAAATCGATTGGCTCATCTTTGCTCACTAAATGGTCATTTGGGTGAGTGATACAAGCGTCTCGCTTGGGTGAGAGCTCGGTTTGGGCCGAGCGAAGGTTTCGGATGCTTACCAAATAGTTTTGATTGCATATACTTGGAAAGTAAGTAAAATTAATATGTATATAAATTGGAATCAAAATTGCCAAATTCTTTGTGATTGGGAAACTACCAAATGACCATTTGGCAGTGCGATACGACCATCTCGCACACTTGAGGACCATTTGGGTGTGTAAAACGGTCATTTAGGCTATCGTGGGTTGTGAAAGTTCAAGTTCTTCCGGTCCTTTCCACTCCCATACAATCACGTACAGATTGGGAACCCTGGCCCAAACCCCGCCTATAAAAGGATGGGTATTGGGAGCCGAGAAAAGATTTCAGATGTTTCCCAAGACACAACAATATAGACAATTGAGAATCAGATCCTCTGACAATTGTTGTTCTTTATGGTTGTGGTAACCAAGAGAGTCCAAGCAAGTTCTATCTGGCAGGGAGGGATAGCCAAAGGGAGAGAACAACTGATAGTTGTCATTGTGGGAGAGCAGGTTGGTTACTAATACACCAACGGGAGTGTCAACTCCTTCTTGTCCCTTCTTGATGAATGACAGGAGTTCTAGTTGGTTTGTGCAGACTATTCTAGAGGCACAATTTTGTTCATTGTTTCTAGGAGGACAACTGCAGCCTCCAGTCTGTAGCCCGACCACAGGAGCATTGTAGAAGCTATCTTATTTGTTGTTCATGGTGAAGACTAGGAGCTGCACAACTATTGTCCAAGAGAAACTTATCAGCAGTTGCAAAGAAGGGATTTTTGTCGTTGGACTTGCTCTAGGACCAGGTATAACTTGCTAAAATCATCCTTCCTATTTCATACTAGTTGACATGATCTTGTTGTTATGGGAATACAAATAGATTAAAAAAATGGCAGTTATACTATGTGCCCATATTTCCCAGCATACATATGCATCACATTTCATACAAGAAAGCCATAGTCATATAATTAGTAAAGCATGTACCTAATTCATAGATTCATAACTTACTTATCCTTGACCGTCTAGCCACAAGAAACACCTGATTAAGAGCAAGATTCTATACATGCATTAGATTCTCAAAATTAACCCTAACAATATGATTTTGGGGTTTTGTCTAAGTTAGGATCCAAGTTTCTTATTATTGCCTTTGATGATCTCTTATTGATTTATGGTCCATCATAAGGGTGTGGTTCAAGTTTCATGTCATTTTGAAGGTCCATTCATTTTATATGATATTAATAAGATTCATGTTCCTCTTGCACATTTTGGGGTCAAAACACTCATAATAGAGCAAACAAGGTCAAGTGTCGTCAAGACATGACAACCAATCATATAAGATGGTTTAGGTCATAAAAAGAATGGCATAAGGACCATAATCAAACATAGGCGGAGGTGCCCTAGGGTCATGGTATCAAAGTCCAACATTGGTATCAACACACCCACATACATTCAAGCATTCACATATACCATCAAGGTTCCACATGAGACTTAGTTAGGATATCCCCAAACAAATTATCATAATCAATAGAGTATTCCTAATTTGAGATAGGAAGGCAAGAGAAACGGATCCACATAAGCATTTAAGGCACAAGAACTAAAATTCAAGGCACATAGACCACATTAGGTAGAAATAGGGTTATAAACATCACCCTAGAGAAAGGTGGTTGATCATAGGAATTAGTGTATCTAAACATCATAAGGTTACTGATTTGAGAGATCCAAAATAGTTTGATTCATAAGTTATTTCAAACATATCATTGGTGCAAGGTATAATCAAACATTCACATAATAGGGGTACATTTATACATTTAGGGCCATATGAGGGGAACAAGTAAGGACTAATGATACCTTGGAAATACATGTTATCTATACCTAGCATTAAAAGGTTACTAATTTAGAGGATAGAGTGAGGTCCAAGGTCATCATATTTCAAGATTGCTACTTTCAATCATGATTCATCATTTATATACAAAACAAGGAACATGAGAGCAATCAGGGTCATTCATAATCAATGGGGTGATTAGGACCTCAAATAGCTCAAAGATTCATACAAGATATTGATTACATGATTAGGGGGATATATGATCACCAAAAGATCAAGATTTATCCTACATTGCATTAAATGTGTTCAACATAACTGAAGTTAGTATCTTTAAAGAAATCAGGGAACAAGAAGTGGAACTAGGGTCCGAAACAATGCTCAAAATGTAGGTCTCACCAAGCTAATAAATTTGAGATATAATTTTGCCCAATTTGGCCAAGGAGTTTGGTATTTATGCATTTTGGAAGTTTTACATCAAAACTATAGAGAAACAACTTTAGGTGTTACCTTTGATATCATTTCATGGTCCATCGTGACCATTGATCTGAGATCCAATGGTGCAGGCCACCCTGGTCACACCCACTCAGGGCTCATGATTGGTCACCTGACCTTGGAGGTTGGCAGAGTGTGGGTAAGGGTGGCTGTGATTGGGAACCACTCGCATCCTGGTTGTTGGCCGCATCCGTGGCTGCCACTAATCGTCACGATCCTCTCTGTCTCAAGCCCTATTTCTCCCCATGATAATAGAGCACGAACAAGGGATTTTTTCTTCTCTTAGGGCCCATCCAGATGCAGCCCACATGAGGGAAGGGGCAATGGTGTAGACCCCAAGTTTTGAGGCCAACTTTGGGTGCCCCCTCCTTATTGCAGGGTGACGTGTTGGTGGTTGGGTGGCCTGCTACCATGGCACTGCCCAGCATGTTCCCCTAGTAGGAGCCGCAACACCACTGAATCCACCATTGGTTTGGGCCTTGTGCCAATAGCTAGAAGGCGGAGAGTATGGTCCTCATGCCTAAGTTGGCGATTGGGGTTACAAAAGAGTACTAGGGGAAGGAGGTTGGCGACCTGGACATCCCTTGTTCCTATTACTAGAAGCATCAACATGGGGAGTTGAGGGAGGGATGTTGATGGATAGAAGAAGAGTGGACAAAGGGAAAGGAAAACCAATGATAATCCAGGGGGTCTTAAATAGCACAAGGAGGTTAAGGTTTGGGTTCTCTTCATCCATTGTGGGGCTTTCATCCTTTTTTTGATTTAGCCAAAGGTAGGAGAAGAGCTTCCCTACCTTGTGATTTTCCCCAAAGTAGAAGGGGAAGAAGAAGAAGGCTAGGTGCCTGGGCCACACTCTGGTTTAGCCATGGATGGGTTGTCCCAACAAGGTCACAAGGCATAAATGGGGTGAAAATAAAGTTTAATTGAAGCAATATTCAATGATTCATAACTTGAGCCTCGGACGCCCGATCAGGGTGATTCTTGTACCGTTGGAAAGATAATTGAGAGGAATACAACATGATATATAGAAAAGATCATGATGATCATACATAAAAAGTTCAATTCACCTTTCAATATGATGATAAGATATCTCATGATACTTGGTCCAATATCCCAAATTAGAGCTACTGTAACGTCTAGGCCCACTGCCCAAGGCTCTAGTAGAGTTTCAGGAATGACGAATGGCCCCACAAACCACCACTAGCCTTAACAAGGCACTTTATCCACACTCACGCGCAAGCCAGGATCAACTTCCCGACTGGTCACCCATCCTAGTACTACTCCAAGCCAAGCACGCTTAACTATGGAGTTCTTAGTGATGGGCTTCCTGAAAAGGAGGTGCACCTTGGTGATATGGGTAGTCCAATCATTCTTTTTAAGATCAACTTATCCGAGGCCTCAAATCCTGGGATGTTACAATCTCCCCCACTTAGACTCTTGACGTCCTCGTCAAGGCTCAACTATATGGCCCCATAATCTGACCCCATTTTAGTGCAGACCCACAATGGCCCATGGACACCCAGCTCCCGTCCACGGCTACCAGTGTAAGGGTGGCTCCATCTCATCTCTACGGATAGCCCTTTCCAACTTGCCTGGACCACACGGCTCAAGACTGGCATGCCACATGCCCATGTGGGCCCCACCTACTAGAGGGGCTATGGTTCTGTCACGGAACCGGAATCTCAGTCCCATGAACCAAACGTATACCAAAGGTGAAATGCGGAAGCGTAAAGCTTAGCACACATGAACAGATAACAAGATACAAGCACCAACATAATCTCAACAATCAACAAGATATATTAAACAACATTATTATATTACATGATTTGAATTACATATTCAGGAGTCACTTTGTACAAGTCTTCTCATGTATACTATAACTGGATCTTACAACAAGTACACCTAGAAAAGCTCACCAAGCCCATCAACCTTCTAGCCATCTCTGAACCTAAAAACAACATACGAGAAATGGGTCAACACACGAGGTGTTGAGTATGGGGCTGAAAGATACACATATATATAAGCTTTGCATAATTTTGAAAAGATTTCAAGATTAAACGAACAAGAATAAACATGTTAATTGTTTAACAAATGAGAAACCATATTTTATGTCATTTCACTCCATTATACCAACAATATCAAACATGTTTGAGGCCTTTGACCATCTTCCCGTCGAAAGGGTCCGTAAGGGTGCTCAAGCTTAGCTAACCCTTTTATACGAGAGGGACCTCAAGGTCGTAATCAAGATCCCTTTATCAACAATATTATAATGGAGTTCCATATATATGTGTTCAAGTTATAGAACAGACGAAGCAAACATCGAGTATGACATAGCAATACTACATGGCAATATTTGAGAAAATAGACAAACAAGAATATAATATATGTCTTTTCAATAAAGAAAGTGGTAGTCATATAACTAGATAAGGCCCATACCTGATTCAGAGATTCATAACCTAACATATCCTTCACCATATAGCCACATACCATACCTGATTAAGAACAAGATTGCATATACACATTAGATTCTTATCATTAACCCTATATAAATGTATTTTATGGTTTTGAACAAGATGGGTTCCAAGTTGCTTATTGGTTCATTAGGTGATCTTATACTGATTTAGAGGGCATCATGATGGTGTGGTTCGAGTTTCATGTCATTATGACGTTCCATGCTCTTTCTATAAACAAAACAAGGTTTAAGGTATTTACATGTATTCTAGGGTCAAAAGACTTATAATAGAGTAAACAAGGTCAAATATCATCAATGAATAAGAGCCAAGCATAAGGTATGGTTTAAATCAGCAACATAAGGTCATAAGAAACATATTCCAAAATAGGTGTATGTCCATTAGAAGCAAGATTAGCAATCTAGGCAAAGTTCAACATTATAGTCCAAAGTAGGCACAGATGTGCAATGGAGGTCATTCATGAACAATAGGTCAATTAGGGCCCTCATTAGTGTCACAAGAGCAAAAGAGCTACTGATCTGATGCTTAGGAGGTTATAATTATATCAAAGATTCAAACTTCATCATGATCATGCATTAAAGTCCATGAACAAACTACAACATGCATTAGGGACAACCATGGATCAAAAGGGGAGCTTAGGTGCTCAACTTGGTTCAAGGTAAATAAATATTACTGATTTCATGATTAGTAGAGTGAAAGTTCATCAAAGTTCCAAGCTTGATCATAAAATTGCATTAAATATGTTAAGAAGATCAAAAGGTAGACTTTTTGGAAAACATGAGAGCTAGGATCATATTCAGGTCCTCAAACCATGCCTAAGTTGTAGATCTTTTCGAGTGGATAAATTTGATATATAATTTTGCTATATTTGGCCTTAGGATCAGGGAGATATCAAATTTTAAAGATTAACCAAGAACTATATGGAAATTGGAGAAGTGTTACCATCTCATTATTTGAATGATGTCATCCGTGCGATGTGAGAGCACCATGGATCCGTCGATCCTATGATCCATGTCGCTTGATCCCTTAGGCCTGGGTTTGAATGCTTTGATCTGGGATGGTTGGCGACTCGCGATCCTGACCGCCCACCCAAGATCTGAGGAATCTGGTATCTTCCCCATCCATGAGCAGGCCCGCAGTGTTCTACTGCTTGCGGTTGTGTGCCTCGCCGGAGTGGACAGGGGTAGGCATGCAACAGCCCATCATGTCCCGCGAAGGTGCCTCCCTAGCTCCTCGAGACCGACCGGGGTCAACACAGGCCTACGTTGCAATGGTGGGCGACAGAACCCCCAAAGCCAAAGGGGATGGTCGTGGTGGCGCCGCCCCAACCTGGAGAAGAAGGAGGGAAAAAGAAGGACAAAGTAAGAAGGGAAAGGGAGCAAAACAGTAAGGGAACTTATGTGCGAGGGGTTTTATAGGGTTTTGGGGCTAGGTTTAGGGTTCATTTAGGCCAAGCTTGGCCATGGCAGCGGCCGCCACATGGGGAAAAGAAGGTTCTGGAAAATCCCTTGATTCGGTGTGAGATCATATGCATATAATGCGGATTTCAAAAACGGACACATAGGCACTCGAATCGTGTAAAAAGGTCAACAATCGGGCGAGAACCGGTGGCTCGGGCTCCCCTACCTGGCGGCCACGGTTGTAGGCCGATCTGAGGTATGGGACGACCCTGCAGCCATCGGATCAAGATCCGAGGGTGCACGGTCCAGTACCTCACCTGGGGTCAGCGTCCACAGGGCCCATTTAGGGCGAAAAAATCGGCCCAACAAGGGAGAAATGAAGGAAAGAAAAGGCTAAAAAGGGAAGATCTTAGTAAAATTATAAAAAATCGTAGGAAGGTCCAAATGGTCTCAAATTTGGACCATAGCTTCATAATAGGGTGTAGAACAATTGTGAAAAATTACAAATCAAAAAGATCATGTATGATCAAGATTTTAATCAAAGGATTCAAGGGTATAACAACACTAGGAGTTCATGTATATATGATTATCATATTGACTCAAAATGGGGAATCTTTGACTTTGGTGGAAATTATAGAGTTATGAAGTCAAAGGAGACATAAATAGTTAGGACTTAAAGCAACAAGAGAAATTATGCACAAAGAGGAGAAAATCCACTTTGTCACATCCTTCCCTCCTTACAAGAAATTTCATCCCTGAAATTTGTCCAAGATCATAGTTAAAAGCCCAAGTCAAAGACACCAGGTCTAGGTATTGAACCCTGGTTATCATGACATCATCATCATATTAGGGTTTTTGTTCATATCTTTGTATGAGACCAAGGTGTATCATCAACATCTACGTTTATCAATTCTCAAGTGAACATGTGCGTGATCATGACCGAAAGAGACTATCATCGAGTGTGTAACTCATCTTTACTCTAGATTCCAAGCATTTTTTTCTCAAAATTTCTACCAACTCTAAACAATTATGTTCATTATTATTCCTTTCAAATTTCAAATTATACAATTTATTCAACATGTTTTTTTTTTCTTCTAGTTATGACTCCAAGAGTATTGTCTTATCGAGTTGATCATTTGGGTATGAGATTAGGCATATTAACCCTGATTATTCAAGATGAGGTTTCATGACATCATCATATTTAATTTCATGATTTGAAGGCTACATATTTTATGTATGGTATGATTATGTACTAGGTCTAGCTTATGAGAGTGGCTTATTGTGCATATTCAAGTTTTTAAACATAAGTGAGATATGTTTCATACATCATGCTTTACCTCAAGAAACAACAATATTATCAAGCTTTCATAGTCATCTTACTTGCATCTCAAAGGAGCTCCATAATATCATGCCACTCAAGCTAAGACATATGTTTCCAACAAGACATGTTAACCACAACCTTATACGTGTAACAAAATTTCTACCCATCTTTCAAAAAAACAAGGATAACCTCTAGATTCCTTTATATACAACTACTAACCCGAGTATGAGGCTCATCATCGATATCACACATCGTATACATCATCTAAGGGTCTTGGGACATCTCCCTCACCTATATATATATCAAGCATCAAATTTTCAGTTGCCTCTTTCTCTAGGGTTAGATATTTTCATAGGAAATCTAGGGTTCAACACTTTCAAGGAAACCACATGCTAGGTCACTCAACTCATATACTTAGAAGTATTCTAGCTGGGGACTCATCATCAAGTATTTCATCATTCATATTATTCAACATTTCAAATATTTTGGAGTTTAGGTACTCTAACCTTTTCCCGATACGGGTCAACTCATATCAACATGTCACCCTATTCATATGTCCCATGCTAGAGGTCTTCCTTTGTGAAGAGATTGAGGCCCGTGTTGGTCTCAAATTTTATGTCACATATCATATCTCAGCATGTAAAAAACGAGGTACAAGCAAGCATGCCAACCCTCTAGCTATGTTTAGCACATCAACCAAGCCATATGCATCATACAAGGTGCTAGGTTTAGCAAGGGTTGCATGGTCCAACTCATTCCATATCGTTAAACATACTCGACCTTCCTCAAACAACTTGGGTCTTATCAACATCGACATCATCATCAATATCATTATCATCATCTTAGGTTTCTAGGTTACTCACCTGCCTAACCTATATCCTAGCTCTAGACAACTCTAGAGACTATCACTATCATCTAAACTCTCTTATCTAGAATTGATGTTACATCTCTTTCTCCTAGGTTGCATGAAAACTCACTTCCTTTCTATGTGTGGTAACATTTTTCATATGTACATATAATAATACTTGAAATATGTTTTCTCCAACGTTTAAACAGGCGATGAAAACCACCATACTCCATCCGAATAAAACCAAAACCAAAACAAGTTACCACACTCATTAGGCAGTCTAGTATCATGACACCTAGAGAACTAGCAAGAACATGGTGCACACTTGTGTAGACATCCTGAGCACATGTCGCGAGTCATGTCTAGGGAGGTAACTTACACAAGTCTACACCTAGTTCTAGAACATCTAGGTTCTAACCTAGAGGCTAAGTCAACCTAATCCACAAGGATATTTCATTAAGTTTCTAGGGTTGAGATGTAAGGTGAGTTTAGTTTGTGTTTCATGTGAGCAATGTTTGGTGTAGTTAATGTTCATGCTCTGATACCATTTGTAACGTCTGGGCCCACTACCCAAGGCTCTAGTAGAGTATCAGGAATGACGACTGGCCCCACAAACCACCACTAGCCTTAACAAGGCGCTTTATCCACACTCACGCGTAAGCCAGGATCAACTTCCCGACTGGTCACCCATCCTAGTACTACTCCAAGCCAAGCACACTTAACTATGGAGTTCTTAGTGATGGGCTTCCTGAAAAGGAGGTGCACCTTGGTGATATGGGTAGTCCAATCATTCCTTTTAAGATCAACTTATCTGAGGCCTCAAATCCTGGGATGTTACAGCTACATCATATGAAATTAGTCGTCGAGGTGATCAAATTAGGTGATCAACGCACTCAAGCATCATGAAAGAAATTATATTGAGTGAGATGGGACTCTTCAAGAGAGAGAAAGAGTATATAGATGAAGTAGAAAACCAAGTTGTCACAGATCATTATCCCTATCAGGTAATGGAGCTCTAAGACATAGGTCTGGAGACCAAAACTATGGAACCCCTACCTTGGTGGCCAAGGAGGGGTATATATAGTGGTATGTGATGTATCAGTGAGTGGGGATGAACCTGGTCTGACTTAGATGAACCCAGGTTTGTTTCATACCATCATTTTGATGGTCATTGGTTTCCATCAATCTTCAAAGTTTTTGTTTGATGTCGTTAGAGGTCATCATCAGAGTCGGTCATTGGTTGGTACCATCAGAGGGCTTGGCCAATGAAGTGTTTGGCAAATTGGGGCTAATTTCACTAAACTTGACATGGTTCCATACCATTATCCTAAAATTGGCATGTGGACATGGAGGTATATGGAGTTCTCCATTGGAGGAACCATCTGTCATTGGGGGTCATTGTCATTTGATGGTTCATTGGATGAGGTTCATCAGTTTCCTTTCGACAAAGGAGGGAGATGTAGAGCTGAAAAAACACAGTCCAGTTTGGCTAATTTGGGGCCAGTATCGTTTCATCAATTTGGTTGGATCAACTCAATGAATATGGTGGCATCTTGCTATGTAGAGGGCTGAACTTGGCCATGTTTGGATAAAACTGTGCCACTTTTTATTAGGTCAGACCAATCAATCAGTATGGATTTCTTTTTATTTTTGTCCTAGGGATTAGGGAAGTAGATGCATCTTCATTTTGGTTCCTGTAAGTCCTAAAATTGGCTAGTTGCAAAAATATATCTTCAAAAAGGTGTAAATTATGAAAATTTACATATTGAGAATCTATTTGGGAATATTAAGGCTATCATAGGCATGAAACTATAGTTATATACTAAGCATTAACACCTCAAATTTGGCATTATTAACCACCCCAAGAGTAATCATTTGCTTGTCCTAGAGAAGGACTCAACTCAAAGAATAAAAGAAAACATCCAAACTAAGCTTGGCGATAGATGCTAAGGTTAGGAAAAACATTTTAAAACTGTGAGTCCCACGAGTCATGTTGTTTCAAAACAAGCCCCCACCATTCAAGAAAACATGCTAAATTAGACAACATAATGTTTGTTCATGTTTAAGAAAATTCACTACGATCCAACATGGTTCATGGGAACTTGAGCCATAAATGTGAGTGTTAAAGAAAATTTACTTAGGTAATCAGGAACATATTTAGGTGAGTAATGATTTGCCATCATGTATTCATGTAAACCAATTAGGAATGGCATATCTCTCACTTATTCTTATCTTAGAGAATATGTATAAATAAAAGAGTATAATGAATTTTGAGGATCCTGATCTGTGTCAGTTGGTCCATGTAACGAGCAATGGTCCCCACAGTCTGAGCTAGTTGGCCCAAAGCATTGAGACAAACTCCTTCTACTTTTCTCAAACCAACCCTATTACTGGGATGAACTCATAGGTATCCTAGGGTTTCCTAATGACTCTCTGATGGTCTATTGGTGACGTACTACTAGGCATAGCATCTCGCATTTGTGAGAGAAGACATACACCTGATGGGTGCCATTCTCAACATTTACAAAAGAGAAAGCAAACATTTTTACTTTTATTCACAAATAGGATTTTAAGAAGGGATACAGGTGATACATTTGTGTGTGCTAGTTGTTCAACAACTAAACACGTCTTATTTTGATGAATATTGCAATATTCCAAATCTAGATCCAGAACAGCCACAAATAAATTTGTATAGACAAGTAGAAGAAGATCTAGATTTGGTAACAAGATGTTGCACAATTGTATTATTGGAAACAGATTATCCAAGCCTCCGTATGTGTGCATTGGCATCTACTTTATCCACATGGATGACGCAGAATATTGTGCACCATCTTGGTCACCAATTCAAAGAGGAACTAGAGCTTTTTGACATACTAGTCATCTCAAAATTCCCTTTCTTTTTATATCTCAGGCATCAGTCCTTAGGATGATTTCCTATCTCCAAGAAAGAAATTTGACGGCCAAATTGTCTTACAAGTTATCTCAAAATATGTCTCAAGGGATTGGAAAAATCTAATTCCAATCTCTTTCCTATTTACAACCCCAAAAGTGGTTCAATCTAAAAATCTTGAATTGGGATGTGATTGCACGGTCACATTTCTTAATCATCCAATCACAATTTGTGATTGTCCTATCATGTTAGTTGATCTTTCAATCATGGTAGTTTAGATCAAGATCTGAATTTCTTTCCAATTTCAAACATTCCCTGTAACATTGTGAATGCATGATCAGGTTGTCTGATTGGCTGATCATATTAGTACAGTGGAAAACATAATCCATCAATTGAAAATCAATTGATTTATTGACCTAATCATCTGATGGTTCCATCAAACATTCTAGTCAATCGATCAGAGGGTTAATTAACAAGTTTATGATTCAGAACTATTATAATCATATGTTTTAGTGCAAACCTTGTTTGTGCAACCTAGTATGTTCCTAATTACATTGGCAGTGATGTTCTAAACAACACAAGTGAAGATCAGTTGTCTACCCACACATAATTGTTACCCAAGTGATAGAAATGAGTTGGAGAACAACTACAATCTATAAAGTGAACAATGTTATCATGGTTGTATGATATGTTTATTACAACTATCCATATCAAAATCCAGGCATGGAATTTCATCCTCTTAACATTGAATCATATTCCTTGAACTAGTGTAGACTTTTGAGAAAATGTGAGCTTATATCATATATTTATTTAGGTGAGCATGACTATGCATTTCATAGTCTCCCTTATCAAGGTTGGAATATTACACCAAAGAAGGTAAAAATTCCATCTACGTCACTCTTAGTAGGTTCCATGTGTTACATTGTACCCAATCAACACCTTTTGGCAACTCATATTTTAGAGCATGTTGGGCTAGTGTCAAAGTACACAGAATAAAATGTGTTAATGTAGTGTTTTCAGGTCTAAGGATCACAATCACTATTGTCACATTTAGATATGTCATTACATGACTTCCATGTGTCAATATCATGGTTGTATGTCTAGTACAACTTGTTCTCTAACAAGTACCTTTGAATCTCAATTGATATCCAATATCATGACTAAAGAGGCATAGTCATCATTAACCATACATGCTAGCATTGTATTTATTGTTGTCCTATACTATCCACAATAATAACCAACTAGGGACATAATAAGAATGTAAAATCTTATTATACCTATGACATCAAGTTTATGTCCTTAACCTAAACCATATATTATCGAGTTTAAACATTCTTAGGACATCATTAGGTTTATTCATTATCTAGAAACTAAAACAAACAGAATAAGTGGAATTACCTTTTATTAGTAATTAAATCAAGTAAAAAATATCCCTCTTACAATCATCACATGATGGCACTCAAGGCATATAACCAACAGTCTCCTACTTAAACTAGAGTTGACCACTCATAAACCTAAGTCCAGTTGATCTAACATGACCATCGTGTTTTTGATGTGAAAGTGTTTTAGTTAGAGGATCAACAACATTGCTTTCTGTTGGTATTATGCAAAGCTTTATATCTCCTAGTTTTATTATCTCACAAATGAGATGGTAATGTCTGGGTATATGCTTGGAATGAGTAATGCATCTTGGGTTCCTTTGATTGTGCAGTAGCCCCATTGTTTTTGTAGTATAGATCTATTGTGCCTTTAATGGTTGGAACCACCTCAAGTTCAAAACTGAGCTTCTTGATCCATACGGATTCCTTTGTTGCACCAGCGATAGTAGTGTACTCAACATCTATTGTAGAATCAGCCACAATGTCTTTCTTAAAACTTTTCTAGCTTACAGATCCACGATTAGGTAAAACAAGAATCTAGATTATGATCAATAATAGTCATTGACAGTTTGGAATCTTGCATTAGTGTAACCTTTTACAACTAACTCTTCCTCACCTCTAAAAATTAGGAATTAATCCTAAGTTCTTCTCAAGTACTTACAGATTTTCTTTACAGTAATCCAGACACATCACCTAGATCTAACTGATGCATGCTCGTCATAATCAAATTATATGAGACATCTGGGAACGTACATATCATTCCATACATGATAAACCCAATTTATGAGGCACATGGAATCTTACTCATGCATGCTTGCTCTTCCAAAGAGTTGGGACATTGAGTTCTAGATAGACTTATTCTATGAGATATGGGTAAGTTTCCTCTCATAAAATTATATGTGCTAGACCTCTTTAGGACTTTGTCAATGTTTGTACTTTGTCTTAGGCCAACAAGACATCTGGATATTTCTCTATAGATCTCGTTTCCTATCATATATGATTCTTTGCCTAAGTTCTTCATGGAGAAGGTATTTCCCAAACATGTTTTAAAAGGTTTGAGAATAGGTTTGTCATCAATAGCATGTCATCTACACACAATATGATAAATGCAATCATGATCCCACTAACCTTCTCATAGACACATGGTTCATCTTAATTTTGGATAAATCCAAACTATTTGATTATCTCATCAAAACAAAGATTCTGACTTTGAGATGCTTGCTTCAATGCACTGATTGACCTTTATATCTTACAAACTATATTGCCTTCATATAGAGTAATAAAACCTTTAGGTTGTATCAAGTACACATTCTTTAGAATATTCTCATTAAGGAAAGTAGTTTTAGCATCAATTTGCCAAATCTTTTGGTCATGATAAGTTGCAATGGAAAGCATGATATTGATAGATTTAACGATTGCAATTAGTGAATAAGTTTCATTATATTCAACACCTTGAAATTGTTTGAAACCTTTTGCAACCAATCTACCTTTTTAGGGTTGTACATTACCATCCATGTTGGTCGTCTTCATGAGGACCCGTTTTCACCCTATGGGTTGACCCCTTCAGGTGGATCCACCAAGGTCCATGCCTAGTTGGTATACATAGAGTCCATCTCAGATCATATAGACTCAAGTCATTTCTTAAAATGTTGTCCCTCAATAGCCTCATTGTAGGTAGTTGGCTCATCATCTGCAATAACCAACACATTGTATTCTTGATTCACAAGAAATCCATATCTCTCTGACTCACCATGTTCCCTACTAGACCTTTAAGGTTCCTATGCTACAATAGGAACTAGAGGTTTATTAATAGTTAGTGGTTCCTCTTGTTCCTTATCTACTTTTGTAGATACAATGTTGCCTTGTTAGTCTTGAACTTATTCAAGTTCTATTTTCCCCCCATTGGTTCCTCTAGATATAATTCCTATTTAAGGAATATAGAATCTCTAGCTACAAACACTTTGTTGTTAGATGGAATATAGAACTAGTAACCCTCTGTTTCCTTAGGGCATCCAACAAATATATATTTATTTGGTTTGGGTCCAAGCTTTTCACATAACTACTTCTTTACATTAGCTTCATGACCCCAAATTTTCATGAAAGACATATGGGGTGTTTCTCATTCCATATATCATATGGTGTCTTTTTTATAGTTTTGGAATGTATTCGGTTAAGTGTAAACACTATAGTTTCAAGTGCATAACCCCAAAAGGAAATTAGAAGATCGATTAAACTCATCATTTATCATACCATGTCCAACAAGGTGTGATTCCTTCTATCTAATACACTATTATGTTATGGTGTTTCAGATAGAGTCCATTGTGATATAATACCACAATCCATTAGGAGGACCTCCAACTCTTGGATAAGATATTCACTATCTCAATCTGATCAAAGTGTTGTAACTCTTTTTCCAAGTTGGTTTTTACTTCATTAAAAAACTCATTGAATTTTTTAAAGGATTCTGATTTGTGTTTCATAATACACATATCCCAATCTACTGAAGTCATTAGTAAAAGTGATGAACTACTTATACCCATTTCTAGAACTTTTGCCAAAAGGTCCACACACCAGCATGTGTCACTCCTAAAAAATTAGTAGCTCTCTCACTACTACCCATGCATGTTTATTTTGTCATCTTACCCATTAAACAAGATTTACATGTTTATTGATTCAAAATCAAAAGAGTCCATATAATATCTTTCTACTATCTATAAATGCACTTCTCATTTATGTGCCCTAGATGATAGTGCCAAAGATATGGTTTATTTGAGTCATTGAATTTAAACTTATCTATATTTATGTTATATACATGTGTCTCAAGATCTAATAACTAAATACTATAAGATATAGGAGAACTGCCATAAAAGATCTCATCTTTGATAAAGGAAATTTGAACTTTTTGAAACTCACAACTATTCTTGTCTAAGAAAGGTACAAAAATAATGTTTCTATTTATTGAAGGTAAATATTATCACTTCTCCGACTCTATTATAATCCCACTGGGAAGAGAAAAGAAATAGGTGGCAAAAACTCTTTCCTCATTTACAACGTGTAGTCCATCTCCCTTTTGTTCAAGGGTTTACTTCTTTTTAGATCATGCATATTTGAGCATATGTGAGATCCACATCGGGTATTCAACACCCATGATGAACAAGTTGATAAGTTTATATCAATAACCTATATACTTGAAGTGGGTATCTCTATCCCCTACTTCTTGTTCTTCAATTCCTCAAGGTAGAGAGGGAAATTTCTCTTCTAATGTCCATCTTGATGGCAATGGTGACAATTGCCTCCCTTAGCCACTCCTCCTTTTTCTATAAGTGTTGAATATTTTTGGATAACTTTAGAAAAGTTGTTAGATTTGCTTTTCCCATGGATTATTCTTTTCCTTTGTTGACCATCAACACGGATTTGGGCTTGTATTTCATTTGCCCAATTGTAGTTCTGAACATTCCAAGTAGCTCATTCAATGGCTTATCAAAATTATTCATGTTGTAATTCATGACAAATTGATTGTATGATTCCAACAATCATTGTAAGATTATTTGTGCCAAATTTTGACCTTAAGGAAATCCTAATCTTGCAATACTTTCCAAATACCTAATTAACTTAAGTACATGGGGTCCAACTGGATCACCTTCTACCATTTTGCACTTAAATAGCGATTTTGGGCTTGATACATCTATGCACTTAAATAGCACCTTCATACATCTCTTGCTTGCTTGTTCTTGATACATGTTCTAAGATTTTTTATCATCTCATTAACATCCATGTTCTCATTTTCTTCTAAATCTCATGATTCATGGAGCAAAACATTAGGTACTTGATGTCCATAGCATCATCAAAATGCTTGTTGCAAGCAGTTTTTTCCATTAAGTTTCTCCTTCTCAAGGACCGATCATAATGAAAATGGATTATTTCCTGTGTTTGTCATTGATCTACATAGAATATCTATTGCACCAATCATATTCTAATTTGAAAATTAATTTTATTTCAAAAATATTATTAGTGGAACCGATTCATACTTTAATTAATTATTCCCCCACTATTTTATTTAAATTAATAGCCCTTACTATTAATGTGTAAGATTACAATGAGAAATTACTAGTGAGCCAAAATCCAAAATACATTAAGTCATTTCTCATCCAACATTGATGCTTATAACTTATAAATTTAGCTAGGTATGAGTTATGAATTGCATCATATGCAATTCTTGGATAGATGATTGGAAAACTTTGTGCTAATAATTCATCCTATGAATCATATACCATATTTATGACATTAGGTGCTTAATCCCATTAGGATCATGTGATGACCTTGATTTTAGGATTTTGATATCAAATATAGAACTTTGAGGACCATGAATGTTGTATATAGGTGGTTGACCTAAATTGAGGAATTATTTACTCATTTATGGACTCGTTTCACATAAAATTGTAACAAAATGCAATTAATGATTACCAGACCTACTCAAGGTCAATTATGATGAATATATTTGTATATTAATTAATTCAGGAACTTATGAGTCAAAAGGGGGCCATTTACTATTCTCAATGAACCCAAGCTCCAAATTGATGAAATGTAAGGTATGTTAGGATCATGAAAGGCATTTTGAACTTGTTTGATCGTTGAGGATTAAGTGACTGGATTTGAGGTTTACAAATTATTCATGAGGCTATTTGAGAGTCAACTTAAATGATGAATTGTTGGAATTTTGAGTTCAGACTTGATAATGCAACGATTTAGGTGATGAAGAACCCATGACTTAAATTTCATGGAATTTCAATTAACCATTTGAGAGATATTGAGATTTGAAAATTTGACTCAATGATTCAAGTATAATTGGATGATATGTAAATTAGGAGTATGATTTTAGTTAGTTTGCATGTTTATAACCCTATTAGGCGGCCATTTCCTAGGTGGGTTGTGTGGAACCTTGATAGTGGCTTAACTAATCAGGTTTAATGTTGTCTGGTTGTCTATCACCTCCACAAATGGAGGAACAAAACGTCCTTGAGGAGTTTCCTAGATCCAATGAAGGTGGGGAAATGAAGGGAATTTCTTTAGTAAAACCATATTCTGTAGAATATTTGGAACAGTCTGACCCCTCACTCGTGATTGGAATACCAAGGTCCTGAGATATTGTAGCCTCCTCTCAGCCCCTTTTTCCATTGCTACTCACGACAACTAAATAGGAACAGTCAAGGGGTTGAGGGGCTAAAGAGGTAGTTGTTTATGATTTGTAAGCACCACTAAAGGTAGAGAATGAGGACACGAGGTCATATGAGTAGGCATGAAGCTACAAGGAGCACATCCTGAAGCTTCTCAGACCTGTCCTCTCTGGCCATGAGGGGTGATCTCGGGGATAGGTCTCTAGCCTTCCCTACTACCCCAAAAGACCAACTGTAAGTTTGTACAAGGTTGGAGGATCTACTTGGTTCCTCATATGTGCTAGGCAAGCATAGGGTAGAAGATCCCCAATCTATGTCACCCTCTTCCGTCACGGCTCCAGGCGAGAACCCTCAACAAATTGTGGATCCCTCTCCAGGCACCGAGGGTAACCCTAGAGGTGCGCCCATATCTAGGAAGTGTTGTAGGATCATCACTTGAGGATGAGAATTTCGAGGTGTGAAGGTGTCGCTCACCGAGAGTCTACTCCATGACGGTGCCATGTCTTGCGGAAATCGACTAGTGGGGGACAGCAGGGCTGTGGAGCTTTGAGGAGGGGCAAAGGGAGGCTGATGAAACCAATTCTTCTAGAAATGGAGGAAGAATTCTAGTGGATTTCTTGTCAGAGTGACTCCCTTGCGGCACTGCACACAGGAGCGGGAGAAAAGATCTTGTGCATCCAGTCCGTGCGATCGGGACTTGCAAGGAGAAGAGAAGGGGTGGCGGGCAATCAGATCCTCCTACCCATGGATGACTCATGGGATCTACTTCCTATAGACTCTAAGTTAATAGCAGTGGGGTGACATGGCATAGATCTAGCGCTGCTAGATCCCTAAATTCGACAGTTGCAGTTAACCAAAACAGGTAAATCAGCTTTAAACCCCAGAAATATCAATACTCCTAGAAAATAGATTAAAAATAGCTCCCTTCCCCTATAAATTCCCCAAATATACTCATGAACTCAGAAAAATAGATATTTTATTACTGGACTCCTAGAACAGACCATTGAATCACTTTCAGTGATGACATTTAATTTAGAGTATAATGATCCACTTGAGGGTTTATTTAAATGGTATAATTAGTATATGACAAACATTTAATGTGATAAAAAAAGTTTTGAATCCAAAGGTCATGTGGAAACCAAAAATGAATTATGATCTTAATAAAATCTCCAAATATTAGGTCTTTTGAATTAAAATGAAAGTAAGTGCTTCCAAACTCATTTTAATTCTAGAAAATAGACCAAGCATCAAAAAATTATGAAATCTGATCCAGACCCCTAGAATGACTTACTCATCAATAGAAAAATATCAGACACAAGCTCTAGGTCGTTTGATCCCAAATTTGGCCAAACCCTAATTTGGACCTAAAATATCATTAATAATGGTGAATATTTTATAAATAATGATTAATTATTACTAATCAGGTGATGACTAGATATCTGATGATCAATGATAGGATAAGAATCTCTAAACTTAGGTATGTGGATTTATTTAATCACTATGGTTTTCTTGATTGAATCATGATATCTATGTATGGTCTTTTATTTGCAAATATTGGATGTAGTATTATGGTAAGTCTCAGTGTTTTTTCACTTGAAATATAAATGATGAGTAGATGTGTTGTAGTTATTAAGGTTTTCATTATCCCCCTTATGAAGGAAGGATCTATGCTGACTAGTACACCTCCCTAGAGCACAACGTGTATTGGGAGTTTCCTAGAGTACTCGGTACATGGGGATGGGCCCAATATATATGTTTTGGTACTAGTCCGCCTTAATAATGCAATTCATTTAAAAAAATGGATAGAATTGGCATTTTTCTCTTAATCAAGAATATTGTTTTCTATTATTTTTTTCTTTCTTTTTGTAAATCTTTTTATAATTTTATGAAAACCATAAATATATGTATCTTTCTACCCAAGTACTCGACACTGTAATGAGTGGGACCAGAATGAGGGTCCACTCAAATGATATAATAAAGTAGCCATGTAATAATAAAGCAGCGGAAACAAACAATTACAAAGTCACTTCATGATTCATTTATACAATTGTTCCTCACCATAATAGGTGATTTTACAAAAAAAAAACTTGAACTAAGTACAACTAAAGCCAGTAGAAGAGGGTAACCCGGCCATTCCAAGCTATCCTTAAGTTCATTTCATGTTAGTGATCTTTTTGAGCTCTTATCTTCCAATGTACCTAAACCTGGGTGGAAGGGAACATCACCCAGAAACATAGGAAACAACAAAGAGGTCAGCAAAGGTTGAGTATGTACATATAATAAACTTTGGGCATTATATTGGGGTAAAAGTGCAAAAAGAAATGTTCCTGTGAGAAGGGGGCTATTTGCAATTAGGTATGTTTAAGAGAAAAGTAACAAAAGAAATGAGGCATATGACATTCAGATTACAAGCATGATAATAAAGGGTGTTTTTCCATAACAATCATCCACATATTCATATTAAAACAATGAATATTTGCATGCATAACAATGTAGACTAAATATACCTAAAATAGGGCCATAACACCATATGATCATGGCCTAAAAGAAATAAGGGTGGAAACGCACACCCCGGGCAGAATACACACGCCCTATATAAGTATGGTTGTACATAAGTACCACTATTCTAGTCAAACATGTAGCATGCATAAATAGAGTGGCAAGACTAACATTTTAGTCAATTTCACATAAAATGGCAATCATAGAAGGAGGGGTTCAAAGACCCATTATAAATGAATACTCTAGCAATCACATGAATTTATATGAATCAAAAGTAGAAAGTATGAATGTCCAAAATTGGATTTTAAATAAAATTGATAGTTCAAGAGATGAGAAATGAAAGTTCAGTCAAATAATGCCCAAAATAAAATAGAGGATGTACATACTTGATCTTCATGACTAAAGGTTAACTCAATAGGTATACTTGGTCCTCAAAGTTGAGTGTCCATCCTAAGAACATGTTAGGTGTGTCAGTCAAACCAAAGGGATCATATATTTACATTCCTAATTTAGTTACTTATATGGCTATTATACTAATTACAATCATCTAATTCCATATTAGGGTTTATGTATTTAAGATATGATAGGTATGGTGATTATTGGTAGTATAATGGTATGAGATTCAAAATACCCCTTGGTTGGTAATTAGAGTCTAGGGTTCATTATAACACGAGAACAAGATTTAGATATTAAATTTTCTTACTAACAATTAGTGAGTCTTCTAAACCATATATGCCCCACTTGTTAATACTCAATTATATAGATATTAGTAAAAATATGTCAAATACTAACATAATAGGTCATTCAATCAAAGTTATCACCAAAACAAAATTTTATTTATTCCAACATTCTCTAATTATCATTTATTTGGCTATCCATTATATATTAGATTAACTAGTGTAAACCTACATAATTGTTAGGTCTTCTAACTTACTAGTATACATGCTTGGCTACTCATGTTGTACCATGAGTTGGATGATCATATTCCTTAATATCTACTAGGATTGTTAGTGTCCTACCTATCATCTCTTATAAGTCTGTAATCCTCCACATTGTTACATATGTAACCAATCTCCATAAAAGTACTAATCATGTAGATGCATCTTTACTAGTAATATGGATATCATAGGATATATACTTAGGATAATATTAGCTAGTATTGGTTATTGATAATGATATGTGTATATGTAATCGAGAAGGTGATTAGAAAAAATCATAATTTTGTATACTTTCCATAACTATAGTAGATCCATTGTTACTATACATGCTATTGTTATCTGTATAAGCATAACTTAAGAGGCAAAAACATGTTATTACGATCTATCATAGGATGGTCTCAAACTACATAAACTATAAAGATTATTTAACTTATAGTCAGTAGATCTTCCAATGATCCGTCTACAGATTGATATCCATGGTTCTCATAGTGCTCCCCACTTCAATGTTTCTTTGAGTTGAGTGTAGATAGGCTAGTTGGTTTAGAGACCTAAGGGAGATAGCAAGGTCTAACTCCATCGCCAAGGCATCAGACTGATCACAGCTAGGGCCATATCTAGGAGTCGGTGGAGGGTGTCTGAGGGTTCTGGATCATTGGTAGGGCTCCCGGTGGCTATTCTTGGTTGCTACGGCGGCTAGAACAGGAGTTGTAGACCTGCACCCACTAGGGCTTGGCAACAAGAAGCGGGAGGAAGAAGACTGATTAGGTGACGCTAGATGTGGGACCAACGCTGGAAGCTAATATGCTGAAGAAGCAGTGGGGCACTGTTGTTGAGGGTGCAAGCATGAACCCCGCCAGCCAATGCAGAAGGCAGAGGCAGCAACCTGCTATCACAGCCGCTTGGCACAGATGAGAAGTGGGCGGCTCGATCTAGGTCAAGGAAGGTGAGAGAGATGAGTGTCTAGCAACTAGTTTTTAATGGAGGATATATGAGGAGGAGGTGAGTCGACGGAGAAGGAGGCATCAGTTGTAGAAGAGCCAAAAATTCGTCATGGGGAAGCTGGAGGAGACTATGTGACAACAGTGACTACGGTAGTGGGCAACATTGTCAGCAGATCCATTCTCGGAGGAGGAAGATGCCAGCAGCACTGCCTAGCACTGGTCAACACTACCTAGTGACACTTGGAGTTTCAGGGCATTGATTGACGCTGTTGGTTGTAGGGATGTGGGGTTTGTGGTGCCTCCAGGGTTGAAGGGTCAGTGAGCTCGCTGAAGCGGGTGACCTGCAAGTCCATTTCTCCCTTCTGAAATAGGTTGTGGCATCTGTTATGCATACGAATGGCACGTGGGTAGGGTGACAGTGGTGAGGGAGCATGCCATGGACTACAACTCCAAGGCTACCATGGGTTCGTCAGAGAGGAGGAAGTGAAGAGTCGGGTGAAAAGGAAGAGAAGAGGAGGAGGCAGTGGCACTGCCTGGAGATTCTAGGCTCTGTCTGGCGTTGTTGGGCACAGGTGGAGGACGATCAAATGGAGGAAGGGTGAGGGAGAAGAGGGAGATGAAATAGAAGAAGAGCGGGGTCTGTTAGGGTTTTCGAACAAGGAGGGAAGGGAGAAGAGGAGGAGGATTGGAGATGTTGTACTGGAGAGAAGAGATAGGAAGGATCTGCTGGCCGCAGAATCCGTTGTGAGGAAGAAGAAGTCACAGGGGTATAAGCCGCGTGACCGGGTCCAAGGGGTGGAAAAATTAATGGCAATCAAATGTAATTAACTTATTTGATTAGAAACTTAGTTCATTTGATTAATTTCTTTCCTACATCAAATTGAGAGGGCAAACATTGTCCAAATGACTTGAAAATCTTTAGGTAGGTTAATTAGGAGGTGAACGATTTAATTTTGGTATCAATTATCACTTTTGAAAACACTTGCCATAGCATTTCACTACCTATATGTTAAGCATTTACTTAATTCGCTTAATGTCTTTCTAAATCTATTTGATATTTTGTATCCATTACCTGTCTTTTTAGAAAATGGCTTAGAGTGACTCTAGAGTGCAAGTTTAAGGTCAAAATAATTAACTAGTTAATTTGTATAATTGACTTAGAGTCTCAAATTATTGATATATCATAACCCAGTTTAAATGGTTATTTGCTAAAATCAAAACATTTTTTTTGTCTCTAGTTTTCTAAATTTTAAGAAAATAAAGATCATTATTAATCCAACTGAATAGGCATAACAAAAGGGAGTGTTTAGGTGGGTGCCTAAATTCGGGTATGTTACAACACTTCACCCCTTAAAAGGGATTTTGTCCCCGAAATCCACCTTGTTGTGACATATAGTATATTAATCTATACATTCTAGTTGGATAAGAGATTTCTAGTTCACTTAGTGTAGTGGATTATTGTATATCACTTGATACCACACTTGTAGTAATGGTGAAACTATACCATCCTATACATCAAGTCTTCTTTAGTCTTCTCCAATAAGATGCTGAGATAGGGAAGTTTCACCAAAGCCTAATGTTATCTAGTATTGTATTTATTATTAAGATGATTTTACCTTCCACTAATCATGATTTTTTTACCTACCTAACTTATGTCCAACATCTTAAATAAGAGGAGATAAATTTAAAACTAATTTTATTTATGTAACCAATGTCCATGATGGTAAAAATTTGAAGACTTACCCATCTATCCTGAATATGAGCGAGCTACATACCAAAATGACCTCAATACTGGATGTTACTCATATATTACTTATTACAACTTTTATTTACTCCTGATTATTCCTTAAGGTAAGTTACACTCCTAAGTGTATAAGACTTTAGCTCTTAAAAGGGTTAATTTACAACTTATCTAATCACCTAGAGGGGCAAAAAGGGTGAATCTAGGTCTTACATATCCAAAGCTTCTTTGTACTCTCTACACCACACTTAGTCCTAGGGTATCGGGTCGATCATTCTAGTCAAGTGCTTCTTCATTAAAGGGTTTCTCTACAATTAAAAATGTCTTACGGTGGTGACTTGGTTCGAAAACCATCGATAAAATTTAAAAACTTTTCTTTTGTATATATAAATTAATAATGAAAATAAGTTTGACGATGAAAATCTTGCGACGAAAAATCCAAAATTGGCACCAAAAATTGACCCAAGAACCAAGTCAACCACTTTCCAATATACTACACACTTGGTATTACACTACCATCACTTCTTTCTAATAAAAAAGTGCTAATACAAATAAAAGGTCATGCGAACATATCCTAACCTACAACATAGAAGGAGGGAAATGTTTTACTATTACACATTGTCTACTTCCACCAGACCTAGTAGAACACACCGTACATTATTCTTCACTTTACCCTTATCATGATCTACACATCTTCATTTAAGACATCAATGGGTTATATGGTTGTCCAGCCAATATAGGTATAACTAGGGTTTTCCTTTGAATGTTGGTTTACAAGCATGTATTTTTCACAAGACAAGGGAACTATATAGTTAGATTACCCATCACCTCATTCACTAGGTAATCTAATTACACAAAGGAGGTAGGAGAGGGTGAGATCCTAAGAACATTCTACTAAACTTATAGCTTTCATCTCCTTAAAGAGGCCTATCAAGTTCAATGAGAATGGTATAAATTCCCTTTAATATATGGATTGGGGTAGAGCTATGTGGATATACTCCATTCTAAAGCAGGACTAGCCATGGAAAAGCTAATTCGAGTCATCACCTAGTATCAAGGACATCGCCACCATTCAACAACTTATGCCAAATTTCTATGTTGATAATCCATGCATGCTCAGTCCTCTTAGTGGGCATATTTGAAGCATGTTAAAAAAACATCACGGAAAGGGTCAAGGAAAGAATTTGGGCTAGTCTAATATATGCTTGTTCAATCAACCTACCTTTTAGTCATGAACTATCCACCCATAAGGCTGGGAAATAGAACCTATTGACCAAGATGGTCAACTCTTATGTAGGGAATTTCTATACTCCATAAAGGGAGTAGGGTTAACTAGGGTTCCTAAGAATAAGTCTCGACCACATAGTGGTTTGGGAAGTGGAAATCACCAAGTTAGATAGGAATGGAAACCATATTTCGTATTCCACTACTAAGAAATGGATATATCAAAAACCTCTAAGGGTCACCTGCCTAATTAAAAGTCAACCTAGGATAACTCGAAATAGTCAAGTTACCGACTGCTTAGGCTCTGATACCATTTTGTAATGAGTGGGACCAGAACAAGGGTCCACTCAAATGATATCATATAGGAGCCATGTAATAATAAAGCAGCAGAAACAAAACTATTACAAAGTCACTTCATGATTCATTTATACAATTGTTCCTCACCATAATAGGTGATTTTACAAAAAAAAAAAACTTGAACTAAGTACAACTAAAGCCAGTAGCAGAGGGTAACCCGGCCATTCCAAGCTATCCTTAAGTTCATTTCATGTTAGTGATCTTTTTGAGCTCTTATCTTCCAATGTACCTAAACCTGGGTGGAAGGGAACATCACCCAGAAACATAGGAAACAACAAATAGGTCAGCAAAGGTTGAGTATGTACAGATAATAAACTTTGGGTACTATATCGGGGTAAAAGTGCAAAAAGAAATGTTCCCACAAGAAGGGGGATATTTGCAATTAGGTATGTTCAAGAGAAAAGTAACAAAAAAATGAGGCATATGACATTCAGATTACAAGCATGATAATAAAGAGTGTTTTTCCATAACAATCATCCACATATTCATATTAAAACAATGAATATTTGCATGCATAACAAAGTAGACTAAATATACCTAAAATAGGGCCATAACACCATAGGATCATGGCCTAAAAGAAATAAGGGTGGAAACGCACACCCCGGGCAGAATACGCACGCCCTATATAAGTATGGTTGTACATAAGTACCACTATTCTAGTCAAACACGTAGCATGCATAAATAGAGTGGCAAGACTAACATTTTAGTCAATTTCACATAAAATGCCAATCATAGAAGGAGGGGTCCAAAGACCCATTATAAATGAATATTCTAGCAATCACATGAATTTCTATGAATCAAAAGTAGAAAGTATGAATGTCCAAAAATTGGATTTTAAATAAAATTGATAGTTCAAGAGATGCCTCAATAAAGAAATGTAGGTTCAGTAAAATAATGCCCAAAATAAAATAGAGGATGTACATACCTAATCTTCATGACTAAAGGTTAACTCAATAGGTATACTTGGTCCCCAAAGTTGAGTGTCCATCCTAGGAACATGTTAGGTGTGTCAGTCAAACCAAAGGGATCATATATTTGCATTCCTAATTTAGTTACTTATATGGATATTATACTAATTACAATCATCTAATTCCATATTAGGGTTTATGTATTTAGGATATGATAGGTATGGTGATTATTGGTAGTATAATGGTACGAGATTCAAAATACCCCTTGGTTGGTAATTAGAGTCTAGGGTTCAGTATAACACCAGAACAATATTTAGATATTAAATTTTCTTACTAATAATTAGTGAGTCTTCTAAACCATATATGCCCCACTTGTTAATACTCAATTATATAGATATTAGTACAAATATGTCAAATACTAACATAATAGGTCATTCAATCAAAGTTATCACCAAAACAAAATTTTATTTATTCCAACATTCTCTAATTATCATTTATTTGGCTATCCATTATATATTAGATTAACTAGTGTAAACCTACATAAATGTTAGATCTTCTAACTTACTAGTATACATGCTTGGCTACTCATGTTGTACCATGAGTTGGATGATCATATTACTTAATAGCTACTAGGATTAGTAATGTCCTACCTATCATCTCTTATAAGTCTATAATCCTCCACATTGTTACATATGTAACCAATCTCCATAAAAGTACTAATCATGTAGATGCATCTTTACTAGTAATATGGATATCATAGGATATATACTTAGGAAACTATTAGCTAGTATTGGTTATTGATAATGATATGTGTATATGTAATCGAGAAGGTGATTAGAAAAAATCATAATTTTGTATACTTTCCATAACTATAGTAGATCCATTGTTACTATACATGCTATTGTTATCTGTATAAGCATAACTTAAGAGGAAAAAACATGTTATTACGATCTATCATAGGAT
Organism: Alisma plantago-aquatica; assembly: GCA_963693085.1. Taxonomy (NCBI): domain Eukaryota; kingdom Viridiplantae; phylum Streptophyta; class Magnoliopsida; order Alismatales; family Alismataceae; genus Alisma; species Alisma plantago-aquatica. The sequence continues at coordinate 802,256,628 of OY856411.1, forward strand.
GGTCTCAAACTACATAAACTATAAAGATTATTTGACTTACATTCAATAGATCTTCCAATGATCTATCTACAGATTGATATCCATGGTTCTCGGAGTACTCCCCACTTCAATGTTTCTTTGAGTTGAGCGTAGATAGGCTAGTTGGTTTAGAGACCTAAGGGAGATAGCAAGGTCTAACTCCATCGCCAAGGCATCAGACTGATCACATCTAGGGCCATATCTAGGAGCCGGTGGAGGGTGTCTGAGGGTTCTGGATCATTGGTATGGCTCTCAGCGGCTACTCTTGGTTGCTATGGCGGCTAGAGCAGGGGTTATAGACATGCAGCCACTAGGGCTTGGCAACAAGAAGCGGGAGGAAGAAGACCGATGAGGTGACGCTAGATGTGGGACCAACAATGGAAGATAATATGTTGGAGAAGCAGTGGGGCACTGTTGTTGAGGGTGCAAGCACAAACCCCGCCAGCCAATGCAGAAGGCAGAGGCAGCAACCTGCTATCACAGCCGCTTGGCACAGATGAGAAGTGGGAGGCTTGAGCTAGGTCAAGGAAGGTGAGAGAGATGAGTGGCTAGCAACTAGTTTTTAATGGAGGATATAGGAGGAAGAGGTGAGTCGATGGAGAAGGAGGCATCAGTTGTAGAAGAACCAGAAATTCATCATGGGGAAGCTGGAGGAGACTATGTGACGACAGTGACTACGGTAGTGGGCCACATTGTCAGTGGATCCATTCTCAGAGGAGGAAGATGCCAGCGGTGCTTCCTAGTGCTGGTCAACACTACCTAGTGACGCTTGGAGTTTCAGGGCGTTCCTTGACGCTGCTGGCTGTAGGGATGTGGGGTTTGTGGTGCCGCCAGGGTTGAAGGGTCAGTGAGCTCGATGAAGCAGGTGACATGCAGGTCCATTGCTCCCTTCTGAAACATGTTTTGGCATCTACTATGCATACGAACGACGTGTGGGTAGGGTGACCGCGGTGAGGGATCATGCCATGGACTACAGCTCCAAGGCTACCATGGGTTCGTCTAAGAGGAGGAAGTGAAGAGTCGGGTGAAAAGGAAGAGAAGAGGAGGAGGCGGCGGTGCTGCCTAGAGATTCTAGGCTCTATCTGGCGTTGTTGGGCGCAGGTGGAGGATGATCAAATGAAGGAAGGGTGAGGGAGAAGAGGGAGATGAAACAGAATAAGAGTGGGGTATGCTAGGGTTTTCGAACTAGGAGGGAAGGGAGAAGAGGAGGAGGATTGGAGATGTTGTACTGGAGAGAAGAGATAGGAAGGATCTGTTGGCCGCGACATCCGTTGCGAGGATGAAGAAGTCACAGGGGTATAAGCCGTGTAACCGGGTCCAAGGGGCGGACAAATTAATGGAAATCAAATGTAATTAACTTATTTGATTAGAAAATTAGTTCATTTTATTAATTTCTTTCCTACATCAAATTGAGAGGGCAAACACTATCCAAATGACTTGAAAATCTTTAGGTAGGCTAATTAGGAGGTGAACGATTTAATTTTGGTATCAATTATCACTTTTGAAAACACTTGCCATAACATTTCACTACCTATATGTTAAGCATTTACTTAATTTGCTTAATGTCTTTCTAAATCTATTTGATAGTTTGTATCCATTACCTGTCTTTTTAGAAAATGGCTTAGAGTGACTCTAGAGTGCAAGTTTAGGGTCAAAATAATTAACTAGTTAATTTTTATAATTAACTTGGAGTCTCAAATTATTGATATATCATAACCCAATTTAAATGGTTATTTGCTAAAATCAAAACATTTTTAGCTCTAGTTTTCCGAATTTTAAGAAAATAAAGATCATTATTAATCCAACTGAATAGGCATAACAAAAGGGAGTGTTTAGGTGGGTGCTAAAATTTGGGTATGTTACAGACACCTTGTGTGTTGATTCATGGTTTCATATATATTGTAGGTTCGTAGCTAGCATGGAATAAAAGAATAGGATGTGAGCAAGTTGTACAAGTTGTACCTATTGTGTAGATCCTAATTAGCATACATGTCCATAGACATATAAATCTTATTTCAATATGTAATTGAAATTCATGTTGCAATAATTCACCTTGTAATAATTTACATGTTGAATGTCAAGAGATGTTATGGTGTATGCATTATAGTTGTATGTTCATGTATGTGTATTATGCTTCTGCATCACTCTCCAATATGATTGTCTAACATTTTTAGATTTGTCCTCTCAAGCCTTCTAAGTCTCGAGACGGCAGAATCTAGGGACGTTACAATTGGTATCAGAGCATGAACAATAGATATACCTAACAATTGCTCACCATGAAACATAAAATTAAATTTCCCCTTTCACTTTAAACCCTAGAAACTTAGTAAGTTATTCTATGAGAATAAGGTTTGACTTAGCCTCTAAGTTAGAACCTAGATGTTCGAGAATTAGGTTTAGACAAGTGTGTGAAACCCTTTCCATATAGAGTTCATATGTATTGGGTAGCTACACTAGTCTATACTCTGTTCTCACCATTTCACTAGGTTACATATCACTAGACCACACCCTCTCATGCCTTGAGAGTTTACCATGTTGGCTTTGTTTGGAATGGGTTCTCACGGTCATAAAAAAAACATATCACTAGACTATCTAGTGTGTGTGGGACACTCGGTTTTGCTGATTTGGTTTTGTTTTCCAATCGGCTCGAGCCTCGACAGTTTTCTCTGACGTCTTCTTTCTCAGAGAAAAAGTATATAATATTTTATTATATATTTGTACATATAAAAATGTGTCCCTCACACTGGAGAGTAATTAGTGTTCATGCAACTTAAGTGAAATGGAGAGACATCAGTTTAGAAGAGAGAGTAGTTCTAGAGTAGATGTCTAGAGCCTTATCATGATATGTGATAGATAGAAAGAGAATAGAAAAGTAAGGATGATTGTATCCTAGGTTGATATCTGATGATATAAGTTTCTTTGTTTAGATCTATGTTGTATATAAGTTTTGATCCCAAAATTTGAAAATATGAGCTAAGTCTATATGACGAAAGTACATATGCTTTTCTTACTTAAGATCGGTTGAATTAAGATAAAGTTCAATATGCATGAGCCTCAAGATCTCTTACAAAGGATGACCTCTAGTGTTAGGACAAGATACGTGGTGAACTCTGGAGAGAGTGAGACCCACTAGGAGAGGGTCATAGGACCTACCCTACAATATATGAAAAATATGTGCAATATGTGAAATGATGTGTCCCAAGTTGGGTTAGTCCTGAGTAGATGAGTTGAGTCCTTTTGCATGATTCAATCCTATATGTGAGAGTTGGGTAATAAAATGTGATGGGTAGAAAACTCATAATGTGAAAGTCAATTCCTTGACTTGGTTAGGTCCTAGCTATAGTGGCTTAAGATTATGAAATTCATAATTAATTGCAAGTGAGGTAATACATGAAATACTTGTTCTTGGAGTAAAATGCCTTGTGCATAAGGTACTCAACAATACATGTCGATCCTTCTTATTCTCCTTTATATATGATGTTAAAAATCTCACTTGAGATATTTGGATGATTATGTATGAAGTGTCACTCATGTAAGCTTGACCTACTCTATATTTCCTTCCTCTATCATACATTTAATATCCAAGTTTGAAATCATGATGAGCTTGACTCAGTATGTTCTCTTTCCCTTCAATAATATATGAAAGATATAAGTTTAAAAATCATGATCTTAGGATAAAATGTATTGGATCATAGACAGAATGATCATAGAGCATAGCTCTTAACCTCAAATCTTCTGACTCTAATATTCTAGTTTGAGGTTTACTCTCACACAATAGGGTGAAATTTCTAGTATGTATATATGAAAATAAATTCCCTCTAATCATGATATCTTAGTATGATGTTGATCATAAACCACATTAATGATGGTAAGTATGATAATCTCAGTAATCTATGACATGAAAATATGATATCACCTTACATAGGTGAGTAGGGTGAAAGATGAAACCTTGAATAATCCCTTCTTAACTTTTAATGTATGAGTAAAACCCTAATTGTTAGGGGAATACATGCTAAAAATCCAAAAAAATGGCATGATATGACTAAGATATTAATTGTACTTCCATCTATACAAGGTGGGACGGGTACACCATGGGTGTTGTAATATCCTAAGACAACAACTTAGAGCACTTCCATAACTACAAAGACTGGACACCTACAAGTGGTGGCCTAGAATTAGTATATACTTTTTGATATCTCCTTGATTATGGGATCACCTGAATTTTGAGGACGAAATTCCTTATAAGGTGGGGTGATTGTGATGACCTCGGTTTTAGGATTTTGATATCAAATATAGAACTTTGAGGACCATGAATGTTGTATAGGTGGTTGACCTAAGATGAGTGTTTAATTATGGACTCATTTCTAAAAAATGCAATTCATGATTACCAGACCTACTCGAGATCAATTATGATGAATATATTTGTATATTAATTGATTTGGTCACTATGAGTCAAAAGGGGGCCATTTAATATTCTCAATGAACCCAAGCTCCAAATTGATTAAATGTAAGGTATGTTAGGATCATGAAAGGCATTTTTGGACTTGTTTGATCGTTGAGGATTAAGCAACTTGATTTGAGGTTTACAAATTACTAATGAGGCTATTTGAGAGTCAACTTAAATGATGAATTATTGGAATTTTGAGTTCAAACTTGATAATGTGACGATGTAGGTGATGAAGAGCCCATGACTCAAATTTCATGGAATTTCGATTAACCATTTGAGAGATATTGAGATTTGAATATTTGACTCAATGATACAAATATAATTGGATGATATGTAAATTAGGAGTATGATTTCAGTTAGTTTTCAGGTTTATAACCCTATCAGGCGGTCATTTCTTGGGTGGGTTGTGTGGAACCTTGCTAGTGGCTTATCTAATGAGGTTCAATGTTGCTTGGTTGTCTATCACCTCCATCAATGGAGGAACATAACCTCCTTGAGGTGTTCCCAGATCGGATGAAGGCGGGGAAATGAAGGGGATTTTGTTGGGAAAACCACATTCAATAGAATATTTGGAACAGTCTGACCCCTCACTTGAGATTGGAATACCAAGGTACTGAGATATTGTAGCCTCCTCTCAGTCCCTTCTCCATCGCTTCTCACGACAACTAAATAGGAACAATCAAGGGGTTGAGGGGCCAAAGAGGTAGTTGTTTGCGTTGTGGAAGCACCACCGAATGTAGAGGATGAGGAAATGAGGTCATCTAAGTAGGCACGAAGCTGCACGGAGCACATCCTGAAGCTCCTCAGACCTATCTTCTCCGGCCATGAGGGGTGATCTCGGGGATAGGTCTCTACCTTACCCGCTGCCCCTGAAGACTGATTGTAAGTTCGTACAAGGTTGGAGGACCTGCCTGGTTCCTCGTATGTGCTAGGCAAGCACAGGGTAGCACATCCCCAATCTGGGTCGCCCTCTTCCGTCGTGGCTCCAAGCGGGAACCCTCATCAAATTGTGGATCCCTCTCCAAGCACCCAGGGTGACCGTAGACTTGCTCCCATATCTAGGAAGTGTTGTAGGATCATCACTTGCGGATGAGAATGCCGAAGTGTGAACATGTCACTTGTCGAGAGTCTGCTCCACGGCGGCGCCCTGTCTTGCAAAAACCGGCTAGCAGGGAGCAGCATGGGCGTGGAGCTTCGAGGAGGGGCAAAGGGAGGCTGATGGAACCAATTCTTCTAGAAATGGAGGAAGAAGTCTGGTCGATTTCTCATCAGATTGAATCCCTTGTGGTGCCGCAGGCAAGAGCGGGAGAACAGATCGCGCGTATCTAGTCCGCCTGACCGGGACTTGCGAGGAGAAGAGAAGGAGTGGCGGGCAACCGGATCCGCCTACCAATGGATCCCTCATGGGATCCGCCATCTACAAGATCCAAGGTAATAGCGGTGGGAATACATGGCATAGATCTAGCACTGCTAGATCCCTAAATCCGATGGCTGCAGTTAACCAGAACAGGTAAATCAGCTTTAAACCCTAGAAATACCAGTACTCCTAGAAAATAGACTAAAAATAGCTCCCTTCCCATATATATTCCCCAAAAATACCCATGAACTAAGAAAAATATATACTTTATTACTAGACTCCTAGATTACATCCTTAAACCATTTTCAATAATGATATTTAATTTAGATTATAATGATCCACTTGAGGGTTCATTTAAATGGTATAATTAGTATATGATGAACATTAAATGTGAGAAAAATAGTTCTAAATCCTAAGGTCATGTGGAAACCAAAATGAATTATGGTCTTAATAAAATCTCCAAATATTAGATATTTTGAATGAAAATGTAAGTAAGTGCTTCCAAACTCATTTTAATTCTAGAAAATAGATCAAGCATCAGAAAATTATGAAATCTGAACCAGACCCCTAGAATGACCTACTCATAAATATAAAAATGTCAAACACAAGTTCTAGGTTATTTGATCCAGATTTGGCCAAACCCTAATTTGGACCTAAAATACCATTAATAATGGTTAATATTTTATTAACGATGATTAATTATTATTAATCAGGTGATGACCAGATATCTAATGATCAATGATAGGATAAGAAACTCTATACTCAAGTATGTGGGTTTATTTAATTATATATCTATGGTTTTCTTGGTTGAATCATGATATCTATGTATGCTCTTTTATTTGCAAATAGTGGATATAGTATTTCGGTAAGTACTTGGTGTTTTTTCACTTGAAACATAAATGATGAGTAGATGTTTTGTAGTTATTAAGGTGTTCATTATCCACCTTACAAGGGAAGGATCTATGTTGACTAGTACACCTCCCTAGAGTACAGGGTGTACGGGTAGTTCCCTAGAGTACTCGGTAGATGGGGATGGGCCTAATATATATGTTTTGGTACTAGTCCACTGTAGTAATGCAATTCATCTAGAAAAATGAATAAAATTGGCATATTTCATGAAATTAAGAATATTGTTTTTTATGATTTTCTTTCTTTCTTTCTATAAATCTTTTCAAATTATGAAAACCATAAATATATGTACTCGACACCATGTGTGTTGATTTGTTGTTTCACGTATGTTTTAGATTCAGAGCTAGCATGGGATAAAAGAACAGGATGTGAGCAAGTTGTACAGGTTGTACCTATTGTGTAGATCCTGATTAGCATACATGTCTATAGACTTGTAAATCTTCTATCAATATGTAATTGAATGGAAGGTATCTTCAACATCGATATTATATTGAGGGATATACATGTATCTATATGTATCCAATCATCATTATATATACATCATTATGCATATCATATACTATAACAATCACCATATACAATAAAATATGATATGGAAACTACTACTACAACTTGAGTCAACAAATTTTGTATAAAAATAAGAGATTCACATCGAAATGTAATCCTAAAGCATCCCATTTCAAGATTTCTAGTTGCCTGAACAAAAAATCATGATTTGCGAGTTCTAATATTGTTGTTGATCCATTGTTTAGTCTTGATCAAAATCCCTCCAAGGACCATCCTCTTCAGTGTGGGTAATTATCCCTCCTCTCCACCATGGTCCACCAGTTATGTTTTCACGTCATCCTATTCTTTAAAATTTACATGGATAATGATAGAGAGAGGCATGAGATACAGTCCATATACATGTTACATGATGTTTGATCAAAATCAAAATGTCTTACATGTTTAAGATCACACCACAACTATCTAATTACCATATCACATCCACCAGACAAAATAATGTTCAAAGTGTTGCATAGGTAAATGTAATGCTTATATATATCATATCATATATTATATCAGGTAATTGTCATGAATACAAATTTGAACAATATTTGTCCAACGAAACATTTTTAGCTCAAAACCCAAACTATCTTAGAAGCGTACGCCATCTACTCTGATACACCATTTGGTTTTTAGGAAGGGGCATAGAAGAATAATAAAAATAATCCTTCCTTTATACCCAATTTTTATATCTGTCACAACTATCAAATGTCAGTGAACAAAAAAGACATAGGAAGTCATAAAGATGATACATTTACACAAACTATTTAGCCAATAACTAGATGTGTCTTATGCCAATGAAGAACATGATCTTTCGGGTCTAGATCTGAAACGATCACCAACAAATCGGGATAGATAAGAAGAAGAAGATGTAGATTGGTAGGTTGTTGCATGGTTGTCTTCTTTGGAACAGTTTCTTCAAGCCTCTACATGTGTGCCTTGGCCTCTACCTCATCCACACATATGAGAGAGAACATGGTGAACCACCTTGGGCACCAAGTAGAAGAGGAATAGGAGTTTCCAGTGTTCTATTCATACTAAAACTCATTTTCTTATCCTATCTTGGGTAGCAGTCCTTTGGGCAACTTCCTCACTCTAGGAATGAAGTTTTATGACAAAAATATCTCAAAATATGTGTCAAATACTTTGGGACGTGCCCCCTTCATATGAGATTCATGGGATTGGGAAAACCTAATAATAATTCATTTCCTTTTCACAATACCAAAAATGGTTCAATGTTTAAAAACTCAGGATGGATTGTGATCACCCAAACATATTTCTTAGCAGTCAATCACAACTCTTATTCACCTGACCATGTTAGATGGTCGGTTGATCACAGTACTTCAGACCCAGATCTGAATTGCTTCCTATTTTATACTTTCCTTGTAACATTGTAATCGCCCGATCAGGTTGCCTGATTGGACAATCATGTTGGTACAATGGAAAACTCATTTGATCAAACGACAATCAATTGATTTATTAACCCAATCATATGACCAATAGATCATATATTTAGGTCACTATATCAGAGGGCCAATCAATATGTTTATGATTCAGAATTGTTCTAATCATATGTTTGATTGCAAACTTCAAATCTCTATGCATCCTTGTATGTGTGAACATGTAGGTTCCTAATAGAATTTGTAGTTGTAACATCCCTGACCTGGGTTATGGCATAAACCTGGAAGTTTTTCTTAAGTAAGTTATTTATAAACATGTTTTAATCTTTTAAAAAATAATTAAGACTCAAGGATAGTTTTATTTCCAAGTTTGAGTTTATTTGCAAACTGTTTGTGCATTATATGATAGTTTTGGTGTAAATTACAATTTACCCAAGATGAGGGGTTATATTGCAATATGTCACATGTTGAACGTGCCTTAAGTGCTTTATCATCATAATATATAGAATTAGTGCTTTAACATCATAAGATAGAGAATGGTGCTAACGGTGGCTTGTGGAAAGCCTAAGTTCCAAGTTGGAGCTTGTTTGAAAAATGCTTGTGCCTTGTGTACCAATTTTGGTGCAAATTGCAATTTACCCAAAATGTAGGGTTGATATGAAAATTACCACCTCAAGATTGTCCCTACTCTCTCTTAACATCATCTAGAGGAGAGAGAAAGAAAGAGGCACCATGTTTGAATCATATTTGAGTGATGGTTTTCTTGGTGCTGAAAAGACCAAGAAGAGTTGTATAGTTGAAACCCTAAAATGAGTTGTATTGAGTTGTAGAGCTTATATGGGAGTTCCTATCCACCAAGAATCCATAGAGTATGTCCCATATTGTTTTGTCAACTCTTGGCAAAGGCCATGACGAGTTAAGAACCTCAAGAAGGTGATGGATATCGATTTACAACTTCCCTTGGAAAAGTTGTATCGGTTTGTGAATAAAGTGATGGTGGGTTGAAATATCTTGTTCAACAAGATAACTAATGGCAAAAATATTATCCCTAGATTATCCCCAAGAGTTTTGCATGTCAAGATAAATATGTGTGCATGCATGGACATGTGTCAACCCATGCATGGGCATGTGTCACCTAGTAGTATAAGGTGATGACACCTCTTATACACACTCTCTCATGAGCCTCAATTATATATACCATTCCTTTCACCTACTAGTGAAACTTTTCAAATACTACAACTCTCTTTCTCTTAGATATTATGCATAGTAGTTGAGGAGCAAGGAGGAGCTCGAGTCGTAAGCTTAAGGTGAGGCCATGGTCATCTTCAACCTTGGTTGAAGCATGAATCTCGGGTTGTGATTCTTCCTTTCTTTTCTTCTTCATAAAGTTCTTATCTATGGTAATTCCTTTCATATAGAGGAGTTGTGAACAAGTATTTGATCTTTGATAAGTTCATCTTCAACCTTGGGAATGTGAAGCTTTGGATCTTGGATCTTTGAAGTTGTTCTTGAGGCGGGTTATATAACTTGAACCCAATCATGTTATTATTCACCTTCAATCTTGCTATACTTGTTGATATACTTTCAATTTCGATTTTTCTTGAATGATTGATGATTCTATGAGTTCTAATAGTTGTGTAGGACTATTTTCCATGAACTAGAATAGTAATGGATGAAATTCTAGAGCTTGATGATGATGACATCATCATGTCACAAACTGATATCAGGTTGAAGCACCTCTAACCCGATATGGTAATGAAACCCAATATGGTGATATGAAATCCATTATACTTTGAAACCCCACACCCCTATCGTTTCTACATTTGGGCTGGTTGAAAAAGGACTAATCAGTTGTCTAGGTTGTCACTCAACACATGGTAGGTTGATACTTTGAACGTTTGAAAAGGTATGAGCATAAGGGTCTAACCCGATATGCAAAACCCTACACTTGAGTAACCCGATATAAGTGACACACACACACCTCTTGGACGATATGGTGGTAAGCATACACCTCTAGCCCGATATGGTAGTAAGCATACACCTCTTGTCTGATATGGTGGAAGCACACACCTCTTGCCCGATATGGTGGAAGCACACACCTCTTACCTGATATGGTGGAAGCACCTCAAAACCAATATGGAGGTAAGCACCTCAAATCTGATATACTTGATTGAGTAACACATGAAGTGTGTTATGTCAAATGATACATTAAGATGTAAAGATTTTAATGCATTTTGATAAGTATAGGCCAATTTACCTTGAGAAAAGGGTTGAGCCAACTTAATAAAGTATGATGTAATCAATATCCTAGTAAGGATGAGAGAGAAACTCATACTTTATGTGATAATCATTTAATAATAAATGATGAGAATAAACAAGTTTGATTGAATACTTATGATATCAATGTATGCTCCTAATATGTGTGGAGCTATGAATTAGGGTTTTGATTCTTGATAATATGAACTTGAAACCCTAATCGGATAAAAAGGGAAACCCTAACCCTAATAATGGGAAGGTTGTATTTCTCTTGTATTGCATGGTGATGATATGTACTTGATATTATTTTTATCATGAAATACTAACCATGCAGGTATCATGAGATGATGAGCATAGCTAGGTATGAGCTATGATGTTTCATATGATACAGATTAAATGGGCCTTGTGAGCCATGTGAAATACTTGTGCAACAAGTATGATGTATAGTTGGGTCTGAGGACCTAGAGGTAATAATTACTTGATTATAAGTGACATTGTTCAGTGATGAACTAAGGGTTTGAATACCCAGATCTAGCAATCATGATTGTCATAATGTTAAGAGATGAGAATCCTTAGTAATGTGATAAGGGACTGAGATCTCGAGTGTTATGCATTCAATGTGTTACAAAGATTATGAAAGCACTTGATAAATGTATTACACCTTTCTTTGTAGCATCTGTTATAATTCATGCTTGTAACTTGGTTGATGCTAAAAGATATTGTAATGCACCTAATTAATCAAGTGGAACCTTATCATGTAGTTGCCTTGGCCATAGATCCATTCAGTGTTAAAATTTGTTGAATGGTGAAACAAGTTTAACACGGAGAGCATATTTTTTAATATGTGGGGGTAATGGGCAAAAATATCCTTACGTCCAAATAGGGATTGTTGGGTGATCTCCCTCATCATCATAAGAGTATGGATATATACCATGACTCAATATTAATATACCAGGGTTGATGTGTGATCTCCCTGAAGAGAGTGCATGCTACAGATGTAACTCTATAGCGAAGATGCCACTATACCCTGGCAAGCTAATTGCAATTTGACACGTGATGTCACTGCCAGTGGACTCGTACTGACTGAGATAGGTGAGGTCTTGGAAGCTGGCTCTTCCTTTGACCTTGTATGGTACTGATGCTTTACGTAGCCATTGTCGGTTGGAGCATGAGCGGTATACCTCATCTCCTCAGGGCATAAATGTGATTGTAAATATGTAATCAACCATGTAGCATATTTTCTTAAGGATTGAATATAGAAACATTGATTGATGTTACACTACTTTTATACATATTAAATGGATAGATGTTATATGTGTTCTTCGTATTCCTTATAAAGTGAATAGATGATTTATTTCTCTATCATAGATAGTTGCATTGCTTTAAAAGATTGTTGACTCAAGGTCTAAATTGACCAAACCCTAGTTTTGATGATGACTAAACCATTCCAATTATTTGTGTCTAATGCTTCTACTTGAGTGATTTCAGATTAGGTATAGACACACTCCAAGTGCCCTAACTTTGGCATATCAAATTGGAGAAAAGACAAGTCAAAGTCAATACAAGTGCACATTTTTGGAATATGATGTAAATCCATTAGAATCATGTTGTAAATCACTTGTAATGATTTTATGACTTGTAATTAAGATTAGAAAAAATCAGTAGCACTTAAATCGAATATTTAATTACTCAAAAGCTATTTTCTAAAATTCACATCAGGTTGTTCATCGGTCGAGTTGCAAACTCGACCGATCCTGATTGGATCTTGAAAATGACCTTTGTTCAGTCGAGTTTACACTTCACAGAACTCAACTGATCCCTCTACTGACCAAAACTAATTTAAGTGAATCGGTCGAGTTACCCCAGGACAAACTCGATCGATGGCCTAAATTGGTCATGTCTTTTAGTGGGATCGGTCAAGTTACCTTTATAGAAACTCAACCGATCGCACTATACGGAAAAGTGCAGAAAAGTGTTTCTAGCCATAGTGGAGTTGCAACAAGTGAAAATATATCTGTTGCAAGCCAAAAAATGGCTAGTTTTTGTTCTTAAGTGTTCCCAAAGGCTAAGATGCATCCCCAGCTATAAATAGGACCCCTTGGGCTTCATTCCAAGACTGATCATTCAATGCAAAACTCTATGTGAGGTTCCTATTCTATAGTTGAGTGCTTCCTACAGCCTCCTCTCTCTAAGCTTAATCACTTTCTACATTCGTTAGAGTGAGTAGAAAATCTGTAAGAGAGCTAGTCCTACATGTATATCTTGTGAGGCTCTCACTTCCACCACCTCCTTATCTCTCTTTTCAACCATGAAGATGAAGGTTCTCTCTCTTGGCTAAGAGAGGTGAAGAAGAACAAGGGAAGGAGTCCCTTGGTGAAGATCAAGGCTGAAGACTTTTAGCAAGAGTGGGTAAGACCTTTATGAAGGTAGAAGACTCCTTGCTAAAGTGGGCAAGTCCTTGGTGGAAGCTTCTTCGAGTGGAGGTGAAGTCAAAGGTTGAAGATCCAAGAAGAGTGGGTAATCCCTGCAAGGCTAAAGACTTGTGCAAGAGTGGGTAAGTCCTTGGTGAAGGCCGAAGACTCATTACAAAGTGGGTAAGTCCTTGGTAAGGTTGAAGACTCTTTCCATTGGATAGGTAAGTCCTTTGGTGGTCATGTATTGTAAGTCTTATGAATGAATATAAGAGTGCAATGGTTAAAACATCCTAGAGGTTGACCTCTCTAGGTAGTGGATTGACTCACTTCTAGTTTGAAGTGTGGAACCACTCTAAATAGCTTGTCTATTGGTGTATGTTTAATCTCTCTCTCCCTTTCTATGAATGTTTTAGTTGCACTCAAAATTCCTATTTAGCAACCTTATCTTTTGATATATCTTAAAGGTCTAATGAATTTTGTTTAAGTGCATTCATCTCTATTCACCTCCCCCTCTAGAGCATCCAATCACCCATCTAGGATCCAAAAAAGGTGATATTCCTTTGATCTGGTTATAAATAGTGATTAATCTTGAGTATTAATATAAAAGATCCTCTGCTCAGTTTTATATTGTTTACCTGTGATAATAATATTGTTGGCAGAGAGTTATATCTCTCATTGGGACTTTTGTCTCACCCCGTTGGTCTCAACATTTTTAGGTGGACACAAATGAGGAGGTAGAGACTGTATTGCATAGGGAGGACAAAAACAACTGGGATAGTAGTAACAACTCAGGTTGAGTGTGTTGTCTATCGTGTCTTGTATATAGAAGTCCTATGTGTCGTCTCTGTACTCTCAGGTCCTTGGGAGTTAGTACGTAATGATTTTATAAACGATCTGATATTTTGTCTTATATGCCTTGAGGTTTTATGTTTCTTATGTATATGTTCAGGCAAAGAAACTAGTTAATGATATCCTCGATATGAGATGGTACAATGTATGTACAATGTGAACCATGATGTATATATTGTTTTGATTCTTCCCTTAAGAGTTTCTTGGCAATGGATCTCGTTGCAAAATGGTTTAATTTTTAGTGATTTTCGTTAATCCACAGCTAATGGTTATTCTGCATAATTATTGTGACGATTTGGTTGTCGGTTTGATGGCAGTCGTCACAAGTTTTTGGTATCATAACCTAAGGTTTGTTGAGTCTACAGAGACATAAGATTACGGTTGTTGAGTCTGTTCTAGTGTCCTTCAATTTATCTTATAGTGACTTCTGCTCATATAGGAGAAGAAGTAAAGCTAAAAGATGGCTAGAGCACACAAAGAACATGTTGTTGAGAGCAGTATTGCTACACCAGGAGGAGTTGCAAGGGATCAGGCAAGAGAGGAATCAGTGTTTGAGAATCCCCATCTTGATGAAGCCATGCTAGAAAATCCAGCCTTTCATGCTCTTTTCAGACAGTGTATGACCACAATAACGCATATGGCAAATCGGATTCCAGCACCAGCACCTAGGGCACTAGTTCCCAATGAGGGACATGGATATGGTAAGACCTTTGAGTGGTTACGCCGGGTAGGAGCCACCAAATATGTCAGTACAACTGACCTAGCAGACACATATTTATGTCTCACTGAGCTGGAAAAATTCTTTAGAATCCTTAACATCCCAGAAACTGATAAAGTAGGCATGTTGTGTATCTTTTAAAAGGAAGCATTTGCCATTGGTGGGCCATTGAAGAAGAGAAAAGACCTAGTGTTGAGGTCAGATGGGAGGAGTTCTGAGGTGAGTTTGTCAGTTGATACTTTCCCAGGACTTATCTAGATGAGAAAATCTCATTGTTTGAGCAGATTAAACAAGGATCGATGAAGATTAGTGAGTATGAAGCTAAGTTCATGGAGCTTCTGCGGTTTTGTCCACACATGGCTACTACATAGAAGGAGAGGATTCGACATTTTGAGGGGGGTCTGAATGCTGAGTTATCCACAACTGTAGCTACTCTAGAGAATAGAGAGAGGTTTGCCACCTTTTTGGAGTCAGTTAGGCAGATAGAGAGGTCTGTGATTGAGAAACATGAGGCTAACAGTAGGAAAGGACCTGCCCAGTTCCAGGGACAGAGGTTTGGAAGTTTCAAGAAACCAAGGTTTCATGCACCATTAGAACCACAGAAGTTCAATGCACAAACATAGTGGACGTCAAGCAAGGGTAGAGGTCATAGTTTTCTACTAGGTGGAGCCGATAGTATGGCATCAATGTCAGTAACAGGACCATTTAGACCACAATAGGATAGAAACTGCTTCAAGTGTGGACAAACATGACATATGATAAGGGATTGTCTAGTTAGAGACATGGAGGTAACCCAACCACCAAGGCAGAGTCAACAAGGCTCTCAGAGGCAACAGTTTAGTAGTGGCACACGAGGATGTGGATAGGCATCCCAAGCAGGTTCATCTCCACCAAACAACAGAGCACGGAGTCAGCAATAGGAAATAGTGAGATTTTATGCAATGAATAAGCTGGAGGCAGTAGTCAATCCATGAGTCATGACAGGTCAGATGATTCATGACTGCAATATGACTATCAATCATGGAACAGATAATCTGTTATTAAAAACTCTGTTAATTGGATCTACAGTGTTGCGGGAGGTATGTTCTCCCTATGTTCTTTCTTTTTTAGAACATAGCATTCAGGTGGATCTTATACCACTTGAGATGCACGTATTTGATGTAATTCTTGGGATGGATACCCTAGAAAAGTATAAGGTTGTGTTAGATTGTGGTTCCAAGCAAGCTATGTTCACAGACAGTGATGAAACATGGGTCTTTTAGGGGGACAGAAAGATTCTTCCAACCTATCTAGTATCAGCAATGGTAGGTGAGAGATTGATGCGACAAGGATGTGAAACATTCTTGGCACATGTGGTAGATACCAAAGAAGAAATTCCTAGTCTTCCTGAAGTTCCTTTTGTTAGGGAATTCATAGATGTGTTTCCTGAAGAATTTCCAGATATTCCTCCACCTCAAGAGATTGATTTCAAGATTAATCTAATTTTGGGTACGCAACCCATAAACCAAACACCTTATAGGATGACCCCTGCTGAGATGGAAGAACTCAAGAAATAGTTACAAGAGTTGCTTGGGAAAGGTTTCATTCGACCAAGTACTTCGCCATGGGGTTCTCCAGTTCTTTTTATTAAAAAGAAGGATGGGTCTATGAAATTATGAATAGACTATAGACAGCTTAACAAGGTGACAATAAAAAACAAATATCCTCCACCAAGGATAGATGATCTGTTTGACTAGTTGTGTGGTGCAACAGTGTTCTCTAAGATAGATCTAAGGTCAGGATATCACCAGTTATGTATCAAGGAGAATGACATACCTAAGTCAGCCTTTAGGATAAGGTCGGTCATTATGAGTTTGTAGTTATGTCATTTAGACTAACTAATGCACCAGCTACATTCATGGAGCTAATGAATAGAATCTTCCAATCATTCCTTGATCAGTTCATAGTGGTCTTCATAGACGACATTTTGATATACAGTAGAGATGGTCAACAACATGAACAACACCTTCGTCAAGCCTTGACTTTGTTGAGACAACACAAGCTATATGCTAAGTTTAGCAAGTGTAAATTCTGGTTGTTAGAAGTGTCTTTTCTAGGACATGTTATATTTGCTTTTGGAATTCATGTTGATCCACAGAAAGTGGAGTCTGTTTTAGAGTGAGAACACCCGAAGACACCAACTGAGATTCACAGTTTCCTAGGTCTGGAAGGTTACTACTGAAGATTTATTAAAGAATTTAGTTATGTAGCATTACCCCTAACTAGGTTGACTAGGAAGAAAGTTCCTTTTGTCTAGAATGACAAGTGTCAACGTTCTTTCCAGTTGTTGAAAGAAAGGTTGACTAGTGCACATGTGTTGGTTCTACCTGAGTAGGGAAAGGCTAAGAATGGTCTAGAATGTGTGTTGATGCATAGTGATCATGTAGTTTCTTTTGCTTCCCGACATCTTAAGAAATAAGAGGAGAATTATCCAATGCATGATTTGGAGGCATTATCTTTATGGACAAACGTGTTAGATTTTCACAGACCATAAAAACTTAAAGTACATCTTCTAATAGCATGAGTTGAACATGAGACAATGTCACTGGATGGAATTAATCAAGTACTATGATTGTACAATTGATTATCATTCGGGAAAAGCTAATGTAGTGGCAGATGCACTAAGTAGAAAATCTTCATCTCCACCCATAAATAAAGAACAATTGAATTGTTTAATGTACTTTAAATGGGACATGTTTGTCCCTTTGAGACAAATAAATGTACATCTAAAAGTATCTTTGTTACCTAGATAAATGGCAAGATGCATGTGAAACCTACTCTGAGACAACAGATTAAAGAGGCACAACAGGCTGATACTGTGATTCGGCAGATCAGGTCAGAGTATGGTAGTGAGAAATGGGATAGTTTCCATGAGTCATAGGATGAGGTAGTATGTTACCATGGTAGGATGGTAGTACCTGATGCCAATGACTTAAGAAATATAGTTATGGCGGATGCTCATTCATCCATGTATACAATGCATCCAGGGAGTACTAAAATGTCTCATAACTTAAAAGATATGTATTGGTGCCCTGGTTTGAAGAATGATGTAGTTGAGTTTGTTATGTAGTGTCCAGTGTGTCAACAAGTTAAAGAAGAACACCAGAAGCTTGCAGGAACATAGCAACCCTTACCTATACCATAGTGGACATGGGATCACGTGACAATGGACTTTGTGGTTGGTCTACCCAGAATAGCCAAAAGTCATGATTCCATTTGGGTGATAGTTGATAGGTTGACTAAGTCAACACATTTTATTCCTGTTAAAACAACCTATACTATTGAAAAACTTGCATAGATCTACATAGATGAGATAGTGCAGTTACACGGAGTTCTAGTCACAATTGTGTCTGATAGAAGTCCCCAATTTACTAGTCATTTTTGGAAATGACTACATAAAGCCTTGGGTACGCAGTTAAAGTTTAGCACAACTTTTCACCCTCAGATAGATGGAAAATATGAAAGGACTATACAGACTTTGGAGGACTTGCTTAGGGCATATGTTCTTCAGTTTGTAGGAAGTTGGGACTTACACTTGAGCTTAATAGAGTTTGCCTCCAACAATAGTTATCATACTAGTATTGATATGGCACCATATGAAGCCTTATATGATAGACATTGTAGATCTCTATTATGCTGGTATGAGACAGGAGAATACCAACTTCTGGGTCCTGAATTAGTACAATAGACAACTGAAAAGATTAAAGTAATACAACAACAATTGAAGGCTGCACAGGATAGACAAAAGTCACATGCCGATAAACGTCATAGACCTTTAGAATTCCAAGTTGGAGACAGGGTGTATCTCAAGGTCTCTCATTGGAAAGTTGTTCTCAGATTTGGGAAAAAGGGTAAGTTAGCTCCTAGATTTATGGGACCTTACCCAGTGACAACACGGGTTGGAAAGGTAGATTATCGGTTGGAGTTGTCACTTGAGCTACATAGACTACATCCAGTGTTTCTTATATCTATGTTGAGAAAGTGTCATCCTGATATAGAGTTTGTGTTGCAACCTATAGAGGTAGAATTGAATGAAGATATATCCTATGTGGAAGGTCCAATGATGATTCTTGACAGAAGAATCAAGAAGTTGAAAAAGAAAGACATAGTTCTTGTGAAAGTTCTCTACATCACCATGGAATTGAAGAATCCATGTGGGAGATGGAGGAAGAAATGAGGATGAAGTACCCTTCTCTTTTCTCTTGAGATTTTGGGGACGAAATCCATGTTAGGCGATGATAATTTTAACATTCTAACCTGGGTTATGGCATAAACCTAGAATTTTTGCTTAAGTAAGTTATTTATAAAAAAATTTAATCTTTTGAAAAGTAATTAAGACTAAAGGAGAGTTTAATTTTCAAGTTTGAGTTTATTTGCAAACTGTTTGTGCATTATATGATAGTTTGGGTGTAAATTGCACTTTACTCAAGATGAGAGGTTATATTGCAATATGTCACATTTTGAACGTTCCTCAAGTTCTTTAGCATCATAACAGAGAGAATGATGATAAGGGGTGTCTTGTGGAAAGCCTAAGTTCCAAGTTGGAGCCTGTTTGAAAAATGCTTGTGCCTTGTGTACTAATTTTGGTGCAAATTGTAATTTACCCAAAATGTAGGGTTGATATGCAAATTACCACCTCTAGAGTGTCCCTACTCTCTCTTAGCATCATCTAGAGTACAGAGAAAGAAATATGCACCATGTTTGAATCATATTTGAGTGATGGTATTCTTGGTGATGAAAAGACCAAGAATAGTATAGTTGAAACCCTAAAATGAGTTGTATTGAGTCGTATTGAATTGTAGAGGTTATATGGGAGTGCCTATCGGCCAAGAAGCCATAGAGGAGGTCCCATATCATTTTTTCAACTCTTGGCAAAGGCCATGATGAGTTAATCACCTCAAGAAGGTGATGTATATCGGTTTACAACTTTGCTTGGAAAAGTTGTATCAGTTTGTGAATAAAGTGATGTTGGGTTGAAATATCTTGTTCAACAAGATAACTAATGGCCAACATCTTATCCCTAGATTATCCCCAAGAGTTTTGAATGTCAATATAAATATGTGTGCATGCATGGACATGTGTCAACCCATGCATGGACATGTGTCACCTAGTAGTATAAGGTGATGACACCTCTTATACACTCTCTCTCATGAGCCTCAATTATACATACCACTCCTTTCACCTACGAGTGAAACTTTTCGAATCCTACAACTCTCTTTCTCTTAGATATTATGCATAGTAGTTGAGGAGCAAGGAGGAGCTCGAGCCTTAAGCTTAAGGTGAAGCCATGGTCATCTTCAACCTTGGTTGAAGCATGAATCTCGGGTTGTGATTCATCCTTTCTATTCTTCTTCACCAAGTTCTTATATATGGTAATTCTTTGCATATAGAGGAGTTGTGAACAAGTCTTGGATCTTTGATAAGTTCATATTCAACCTTGAGAATGTGAAGCTTTGGAGCTTGGATCTTTGAAGTTGTTCTTGAGGTGGGTTATATAATTTGAACCCAATCATGTTATTATTCACCTTCAATCTTGCTATACTTGTTGATCTACATTCAATTTCGATTTTTCTTAAATGATTGATGATTCTATGAGTTCTAATAGTTGCATAGGACTATTGTCCATGAACTATAATAGTAATGGTCGAAATTATAGAGCTTGATGATGATGATATCATCATGGTACAAACTGATATCGGGTTGAAGCACCTCTAACCCGATATGGTAATGAAACCCAATATGGTGATATGAATTTTTTTATACTTTGAAACCCCAAACCCCTGTCATTTTTTACATTTGGGCTGGTTGAAAAAGGACTAATCAGTTTTCTAGGTTGTCACTCAACACATGGTAGGTTGATACTTTGAAGGCTTGAAAAGGCATGAGCATAAGGGTCTAACCCGATATGCAAAACCCTACACTTGAGTAACCCGATATAAGTGACACACACACACACCTCTTGGATGATATGGTGGTAAGCATACACCTCTAGCTCGATATGGTAGTAAGCATACACCTCTTGCCCAATATGGTGGATGCACACACCTCTTGCCCGATATGGTGGAAGCACACACCTCTTGCCCGATATGGTGGAAGCACCTCAAAACCAATATGGTGGTAAGCACCTCAAATTTGATATACTTGATTGAGTAACACATGAAGTGTGTTATGTAAAATGATACATTAAGATGTAAAGAGTTTAATGCATTTTGATAAGTATAGGCCCATGTACCTTCATAAAAGGGTTGAGCCAACTTAATAAAGTATGATGTAATCAATATCCCTATGAGGATGACAGAGAAACTCATACTTTGTGTGATAATCATTTTATGATAAATGATGAGAATAAACAAGTATGATTGAATACTTATGATATCAATGTATGCTCCTAATATGTGTGGAGCTATGAATTAGGGTTTTGATTCTTGGTAATATGAAATTGAAACCCTAATCAGCTAAAAAGGGAAACCCTAACCCTAATAATGGGAAGGTTGTATTTCTCTTGTATTGCATGGTGATGATATGTACTTGATATTGTTTTTATCATGAAATACTAACCATGCAAGTATCATGAGATGATGAGCATATCCAAGTATGAGCTATGGTGTTTCATATGATACAATGTAAATGGGTCTTGTGAGCCATGTGAAATACTTGTGCAACAAGTATAATGTATACATGGGTCTGAGGACCTAGAGGTAATAGTTACCTGATAAGAGGTGACAATGTTCAGTGATGAACTAAGGGTTTAAATACCTAGATCTAGCAATCATGATTATCATAATGTTAAGGGATGAGAATCCTCAGTAATGTGATAAGGGACTGATATCCCAAGTGTTATGCATTCAATGTGTTCCAAAGATTATGAAAGTACTTGATAAATGTATTACACCTTTCTTTGTAGCATCTGTTATAATTCATGCTTATAACTTGGTTTCAAGTAGAACCTTATCATGTAGTTGCCCTGGCCATAGATCCATTCAGTGTCATAATTTGCTGAATGGTGAAATGAGTTTAACTCAGAGTGCATATTTTTGAATATGTGGGGGTAATGGGCGAAAATATCCTTACGTTAAAACATGGATTGTTGTGTGAGTATATTCCATGACTCAATATTAATATACCGGGGTTGTTGTGTGATCTCCCTAAAGAGAGTGCATGTTGTGGCTGCAACTCTATAGCGAAGATGCCACTATACCCTGGCAATCTAATTGTAGTTTGACACTTGATGTCACTGCCAGTGGTCTCGTAGTGACCGAGACAGGTGAGGTCTTGGAAGATGACTCTTCCTTTGACCTTGTATGGTACTTATGCTTTATGTAGCCATGGTCAGTTGGAGCATGAGTGGTATACCTCATCTCCCCAGGGCATATGTGTGATTGTAAATATGTAATCAGTCGTGTAGCGTATTTGCTTAAGGATTGAATACGGAAACATTGGTTGATGTTACACTACTTTTATACATCTTAAATGGATAGATGTTATATGTGTTCTTTGTATTCCTTATAAAGTGAATAGATGATTTATTTCTCTATCATAGATAGTTGCATTGCTTTAAAAGATGATATTGCTCTGATCTGCTTATAAACAGTGATTAATCTTGAGTATTAATATAAAAGATCATCTACTCTATTTTATATTGTTTACCTGTGATAATAATATTGTTGGAAGAGAGTTATATCTCTCACTGGGACTTTTGTCTCATCCCGTTGGTCCCAATATTTTTAGGTGGACACGGACGAGGAGGTGGAGACCATACTATAGAGGAAGGACAACAACAATAGGGATAGCAGTAACAGCTCAGGTTGAGTGTGTTGTCTATCGTGTCTTGTATATAGAAGTCCTATGTGTCATCTATATGCTCTTAAGTCCTTGGGAGTTAGTACGTAATGGTTTTATAAATGATCTGAGAATTTGTCTTGTATGCCTCGAGGTTTTATGTTTCTTATGTATATGTTCAGGCAAAGCAACTGGCATATGATATCCTCGAGATGAGATGGTACAATGTATGTACAATGTGAACCATGATGTATATATTGCTTTGGTTCTTCCCTTAAGAGTTTCCTGGAAATGGATCTCTTTGCAAAATGGTTTTAATTTTTAGTGTTTTTTGTTAATCTGTTGCTAATGGTTACTCTGTGTAATTATTGTGACAATTGGACTATTGGTTTGATAGAGGTCATCACAGTAGTGATATTGAAAACAAAATAAGAAAAGATTGGTGTCCAGCCACACATTATTTCCACCCAAGTAATAGAATAGTTAGAGAAAAACTACAACATATAAAGTGAACAATCTTACCATGACCATATAAATCCTTAGTCACATAATTCCAGATTGAAGTTGAGGCATGAAGTGTAATCCTCTTAACATTCAATCTTGTTTCTTGAACTAGAGCATACTATTCATGACAATGTCAGTTTATATCATATATTGACTTAGATGAGCATGGCCATGAATTTCATAGTATCTTTTATCAAGTGGTTGAGAATACTACTCCAAAGAAGGTATGAATTCCATTTAGGCCACTCACAACAAGCCCCATGTGTCACAGTGTACCCAATCACCACCTTTTTGGAAACTCGTATTAATGTTGGGCTAGTGTCAAAGTAAATAGAACAACATGTGTTACTACAAAGACTTCATGTCTAAGGATCACAGTCACCACTATCACATTAAGATGTGACTCTGACATGTCATTACATTACTTCCATGTGCCAATCTTGAGGTGGGAATGTCCAATACAACTTGTTCTCTAACAAGTGTCCATACATCTGAGTCGATATCCAATATCATGACCAAAGAGGTAGTCATCACTCACCATAGATGCTAGTCTAGTGTCTTGTTCTCATCCTATACTATCCACAATAACAACTGACTAGGGACAAAAAAGAACATGTACTCTTATATAAATATGATCTCAAGTTTATGTATTTAACCTAAACCATATGTCATTGAGTTAAAACATTCTTAGGACATTATTAGGTTTATTTATTATCTCAATACTGAAACAAACATAAAAAGTGGAATGGATTTTATTAATAATCAAATCAAGTACAGAATATCCCTTTTACAATCATCAAATAATGACTCTCAGGGGATATAACCAACAGTTTTGGGGACCAAGTTGAGGTTAATAGACATTTTGATCCTCCGATTGATTACCCAGTCAGAACAAACCATGCATACTCTATAAGATATGTTATGGGGTTTTATTTTGTAGTTCATATGGTTGGAATCAACATCTTATCTTGATGGGGTTTTCATATAGTAATAATCATCATTATAATTTTGATGTGGGTCCATATGAAGCATTGTGTGGTAGAAAGTGTAGACCTCCATTTGATGGAAATTTATTAGTGAGAAATATCTTTTGGGTCTTTCTATGATACAAAGATCATAGATAATATCAAAACAATATGACAAGATTGGCAACATCCCAAGGTAGATAAAATAGCTATGTTGATAAGAAATGGAGGAAGATAGAGATTTAGGTGGATGATTATTTACAATAGGTTTTACCTTGGAAGTGAGCTTTGATTTTGGGGAGCTTTGCAAGCTAACTCCTAGATATATTGTATCATATTCTTCATAGGATTGTTCCAGTGGCATATAGGTTGGGTTTTCCTAATCAAGTTAGTGACCTTCTAAGATATCCATGTTGAAGTAGTGTCTCCCAAACACCAAGAAGGTTTATGATGATGAACATGTACAATTATGATATGATGTTTCTTATATTGAGGGACTGGACCAAATTTCTTGGTCAAACAAAATAGAAACTTGGGAAGAGATAGATCCTGTTAGTGAAGGTTTTTAGGATTCATGGAGGTGACAAGCTTAGAGGAAACAATAAAAAAAATCTCCATGTATCCTACAAGCAGATTTTGTCGACAACAATGTATTTGAAAGGAGGTTGCACGAGGTATACCTTGTCATAGAGTAGGTCAAGTGACGTCCTCCTACAGCGTTGGTGTGTGGTGTTCCTCATGTGCACAGATTCTCTTAGTTGATATCCTCCAAATAAGTCGCTCAGCATTTTTTTCTATACATAGTCCACGCGGATTGACTAAAACTCCTCGTCATGCTTCCTGAGCTGGTGGGAAGGAGTAGCCTCTTCTTGGTGACGTGTTTGCATTGCGGTCGCCCTCTCTCTCTCTCACTTGGGGATGATAACTACTAGGGTTCATGTACAAGAGCATGTCTCAAATTTGACTGCCATGCCCTTATATACTGGAGAAGAAAGGAAGAAGAGTTTCACAGAAACCATGGGAAACAAAACGTTGTGGCCAAGTTTAAAATGGGTCGCTCGTGTGCTGCCAAATAGGCAATCAAAAATATTCTAGAATTATTTTGTTAATTAAATAATCAGTTGATCATATTAATTGATTAACTAATTTTTTGTCATCTAGATGTAGCCTATCACTCGATGCTAGCCATTTGACTTATCATATAAGTCAAAAATTTAATCCAATTAATTGTCTTAAACCTTTTAACCAATTATCTGAGATCATGTTCCAATGTTATTCTAGTTGATAACCTAAATGTTTTTAGTAATCAATTTGACTCGAAACATTTCCAATCATGACTATATTTGTACTCTCATTCCAAAGCATCCTATGTGTGTGACCCTGTAGGCTCCCAATTACATTGGCACTGGTATTCATAATCAAATTATTTTTTCTTGAGCAATGAATGGTATCTATCAAGACTTCATTTCTACCCAAGTAACTGAAGAAGTTGGAGAACAACTTAACCTAGTATTGTGACAAGTGTTATAGTGATTGTATAATCTCTTTGTCTCTGAAATCCAGATTGAATCTGTGACATGGAAAGTCATCCTCTTAATGTTCAATATTTATCCCTTGATCTAGAGTAGACTATTGAGATAAACTTGATCTCTATATTATATATTAACTCACATGAGCATGGCCATGCATTTCATAGTCTTACTCATCAAGTGGCTAGGATATCACTCAAGTTATAGGGACAAATTCCATCTACACTACTCACAATAATACACATGCATCACAATACACACAAGCACTACTTGTATACCAACCCTTTTAATGGTCACATTGAGTAGTGTTAAAGTACATTGAACAAAATGCAATCATTGTATGACTTCATGTTTAAAGACCACAATCACCACTATAACATTAAGATATGATTTTTACTACCTTTATGGGATTCCATGTACCACACTCAAAGTGGGTTTATCTAGTACACTTATTGATAACAAGTACTTATGTGTCTGATTTGATATTCGATAGCATGACTAATGAGACGTAGCGATCAATCAACACACATATTAGTCTTAATGTATTATTGTTGTCCTGATTTCGACAATATTATCTTACCAAAGATTCAGACAAGAATGAATACTCTTACCACACACATGATCCCATGTTCATGTTATCAACCAGAATTCATATGTTATTGAGTCATACATTCTTAGGAAATTATTATATTTATCCATTATCCCATATCAAAAGAAACATAATAATTCAAATGTGTTTATTAATAATCAAATCAATTACAAGATGTGTCATTACAATCATAAGATTTTCTCTCAAGGCATGTCACCAAAAAAGGTTTAATGGAGGAACCATGATGTAGAAGAAGATATACATGATTGAGATGCATAAGCATTGTCCTTTCCTATCATTAGGAGTTCGATAGAAAAAATTGCAAGATGGATATCATTATTACCATGGCCAACCTTGTGAGTACCCAGTGTTTGCAGAACCCTTACCTTATATTAGTTGTTTCATTTCAGGATTTTTTCTATATTACTCTTTTATGTTTTTCAGGTTTAGTGTGCAATATATAACTAGAGTTGTTGAAAAACCTTAATTTAATATTTTAAGCATACCTTAAATATAATAACAATAAATTTGAAGCTTTTATCAGTTTTGATTATGTAAATAAAAAATTTCATTGACAGATTAGATAATAGTTTGGGTAAACCCTTATATAATATATTTGAATAATTCATTTTAATTAAATACATTGTAAATTAGAAAAAATAAGTCAAATACAAATTATAGTTGTTATATTAGGAAAATTTAATATCTTACATGCTTCAATATAACTAAAAAAATTCACATTGCAAGTAGTTAAACTAATCCATACCCAAAATTATTTAGAGATGCAACTTGATTAATTTTAAGCAATGTTGGGATAAGATCAAGATTAATTAGTAAGTAGGATTTGAATTTGTTTTTCCTATCTATGTTTAGTGGATAATTCGTTTTCTTCTCTTACAATTGACATTTTGGTTAAGTAATCTATGTTGAAGATAATAACATATACTATCTTTTTTCTTATTTTCTCTAGAAGAGAGTTAAACCAAATGTTTGTAAGTGAGA
Organism: Alisma plantago-aquatica; assembly: GCA_963693085.1. NCBI lineage: Eukaryota > Viridiplantae > Streptophyta > Magnoliopsida > Alismatales > Alismataceae > Alisma > Alisma plantago-aquatica. The sequence continues at coordinate 802,283,949 of OY856411.1, forward strand.
AACATGTTTTTGTGAATCTCATATTTTTTCTAATTATTACATGGATTTGAAGATAGGGTTCTAATATAAAATAGGGTTTTGGATATTGAGTACGTAAGTAAAATCCTCAAGTCTGCATTAACTAATCAAATCAAACAAAAATTGGGAAATCAATGCAAATTGAATGGTGTGTATGTCTTTTGTATGTAAATCAATTATTGATAATTCGATGATATTGGGTGTCAAGAGTAAATCAACATTAGAATAAGCATCTTACGAAGTGGAGTATGGAGGCATCAAGTACATATGAGTTTGTCCTGATTTCAAACACACTTTTTTGTTTAGTACATTATTGATTAATTATATATGCATCATCATACCCATGATTTCCAAATGTTAAATTAGGGTTTATATGTTAATACAATCATTATATTAAGATATCATACTTAATCCAAAATTGGAAATTCTTTTGGATCGAGGAGAACTAAGGAGAGAAATTTTTAATAAAAGAGAAGAGAAATTAAAATAAGGTTAATAAGTCGACCACTAGGCATCTTGAGATATATTCAACATAGTAGAATCCACCCTGAGTGTCTATATTAAGATGTAGGAAACACAAGTCTAGATTAGAATTTTCCAGAATGATGTCTCACTTAGTGTGTTTAATTATTTTAGTAACGACATGGGGGCCCAATATAGAGAGGAAGTCACTTGAATAAGTAGAGTGTTCAACAAACATACATAGAGCCCATTTGTTTTCAGTAAATTTACTAATGAGGGATGAGTTTCCTTCTCATTAAGCCTCATGTAAGGGGTTGACCCTTGTGGAACCATTTCACTAGATCTTTATAGGCCAAAGTGCCATGTACCCACTGTAACGAACCCACCTCCCGGTAACCCACAATTAAGGGAGACCAAGAGGTCAAAGTCATTATCCCAATTTCTCGGATCATAGGTTCGAAAAATAATCAATAATAATTATTAAATTCTATCATGACTATACTAAAAGCTAGAATAAAATAAAACTTTGCATACCTTTATCAAAAACTTGGATATCTAACTTCTATCCACATATGGACTCTATTCTAACTAATCCTCCTTGCACGTTATTTCTTAATTTCACAATATGCCATTTTACTGTTTGTCCTTTTCAATTTGTACCTAAAATTCTGACAAACAAAACGTCGTTCAGCATGAATGAATATGCTGGTATGTGGGGGAAAATAATAATCATGCAATTATATGTAAAAACATATTACATTCAATTATGATATAATAAACAACTTTACATTTTAAGCATAACTGCTCAATCCATCCATAACCTAACCTCTGTGCTGTCCCTGCAATGAACCTAGATGCTACCTTCCTTATAGTAGATCCCCATTAAACCCCTCATGATCCTACCTAATAGGTGAATCCATTTCTAGGGTTGAGTCGTATGGCACTACCCATAGGTAGCCCACTCCTTAACTCACGGTGTGCTAAAGAGTCTCATGGAACTACACGTGGGTAGCCCAATTTCTAACTCATAATAACATGATGTCCTACTTAACAAGTAGGCCATGTACCAGGTTACCCTTTTCATCATTAGCAAAGCCACAGAGGAGAACCAGGATCTGAGCCAATCATGTATACATATTTATGGTGATAATCATAGTCACTTTATAGTTGCATGAAATAAAAGTCATCCAAGAAGTTATTTTTAGGCAACCGGTAAATCATCCAAGAATTACCGTGAAACTAAAGTGATTAACCATAAGCGTAACCACATACCTGTCAGGATGATTCGAGAAAGAATTAATCCAATCAATGCAAGAAATCCAATAGGCAAGCAAGCACACAAAGTGATCCTGAAATATGCATATAATTTCCTATCATTGATCATGCCATCCAGACCTATTAAGCCTAGCTCGCCTCTTAGGGTTTCTAGTCCACTTTTAGGGTTTTCATTGCAATTAGGGTTTCACTTCATTTTTACTATTTTATACCCTAGTTTTATATAATTACTCACAAACCTTAATTATCTCATCTATTCATCACAAAAGATATGAAGGTTACCTTTTAACAACATATAACCCTAATTTCGAATTAAAGGCACAATTAAACATCAATTAAGTCCATTATGCCTCTTTTACATTAAAACTACCATTTTTATCCTTTTAAATCCTGACATGATAATTAGGCCCAATTTCATCTTTGGTTCCTTCTGGATTAACAACTCATAGTTCATTATGGTCTAATTCACATATGAACTCTTTTTATCATTAATTCCACCTTTATCCATTAGAAAACCCTAATTACCATATTAAGGGTATTTATCCACAATTAGGAACTTTTATACTCAAAATAGCTTTGAACCATCATATCTGAGCCTTATTCATGAATTTGAACAATTAAAGTCATTAAGAGTCATAATTACTAACATTAGGGTTTTCAAGGCCCATTAAAGCATATTTATGCACATGGAACACTAAATTAATCCAATTACATGTAAAGTTCATCCTTTTTTTTATCTTAATGTATCCTTTTATAATTAACATGTCAATATCAACTTTATTCATCCATAAAACCCTTCTTAATACATTAATCATCTCAAATTAGGGTTTCTTAATCATTAACGCATTAAAGTTGATAACTTCCACTACTTTTCGAATTATAAGAGGAATTAGCTTCTAAATCTATTTTTAATGGATTCCCCACATTTTTCTGAGAAAAATACATATATCATTTATACCCATCCCATCCACCAGTGAATTTACTTACTTGGACAAGTGGCATGCTGCCACATCCTCCTTCTCCATGCATCACGTAGCCGGCCCAAACATAACTGAATAACACTTATACCCCCGCGTAAGTTTCCAACTCTTCATACCCAGGAGGGGTAAAACCGTCCAACAGCCATGGATCGTCTTCAAGCTCTGATCAGCCACAGCGGCCGCCGAGGGTGGCTCTTTGCAGGGCTGCCCCCTCCTCTCCAGGGTTCGAAGCTCACCGCCGACCACCGCCCTAGCTCCGCCGCACCCTGGCGCACACAGAGCACCCCCAGATCGTGGCCAAGATGGCCGGTCTCAAACGCGCCAAGCCCGCAACGTGCGAATTCCCTTGCAGTTGTACTACTGCTACACACCGGTTAGGGCATAGCAATGATGGCCAAGCTTCTCCCCAGCATCGTAGGGTATCATTCTTCCATCACAACCCCTTCATGGCTCCGCGTTGCTTCATGGTCGTTGTAACATCCCTGACCTGGGTTATGCTTTAACCCTAGATGTTTTTCTTAATAAAGTTAATTATATGCTTTCTCTTATCTCTTGAAAAGTAATTAAGACTCAAGAGGAACTTATGTTTCAATTTTAGTCCTTTTTTAATAATGTTGAAACAATGTTTTGCTTGTTTTGGACTAATGTGCAAATTACCCAAGTTGAAGGGTTAACTCGCAAAATGTTACATGATAAAATGTTCCTCAGATGTTGAAGCATCATAAGAATGAAAATGATGCAGAGGTATGGTTGCCACAAGCCTGAGCACCAAGAAAGAGCTTGTTGAGCAATGTTTGTGCATTAAAACCTAGTTTTGGTGTAATGTGCAATTTACCCAAAACCTAGGGTTCAATATGCAAAATACCACATCTAGAGAGTCCCTAATGTTGCTTGGCATCATTTAGAGAAAATAAAATGAGAGGGGCATCTCATTTGAATCACTTTGGAGGAGAGAGAGTCTTAGTATTAAAATAATCAAGATTTAAGCATAATTGAAACCCTAATTCAATTTAATGCAAAAATAAATATATTAATGGAAGTACCCTTCAACCAAAAATGAGATGGTTGAATTTGCATAAGTTTGAACGTCCTTGTGCCTTAAAAAGGCCACGAAATATCTAAAGTGAGTGGAGAGCCCACTCGCATTAGTAAAAGGAAAAGTAATATCCACTCAATTTTGGATATTATTATTATAATGGTTAAGGTGCTTAATTTTCTTTCTTTTAATTCATGGATAATGAAGAGGAATTCTAAGGTGGGGAAGATGGCTTTGCATGCAAGGATTTTAGGGGGAGATGTGGCACCAATTTTGGGAGTTAAAGGATTTTTATATCACTTTCTCTCTCATTGAAATTCCCTTATAAACACTTCAATTCCAACCCACTTGAAGACTCTTTTTCAGATTTTATTTCTCTCCTTGCTTTGGTTGAACACAAGGGATATTAAGAGAAATCGGAGGACGTGCCCCAACCTGTAGGTAAGCTCCATAGTCATCTTCAACCTTGATTTCATGGTGGAAATCGATTTTCAATGATTATTTTCTTGTTTTCTTCATTCAATCTTCAACCCTAGCCATTCATTTCACTCAAAGACTTGAGGACGAGCCTTGTGAAGTTGAGGAAGCTTCATTAACCATTTAGGACGTGAAGGTTGAAGCTTGGATTCAATTTTGAAGTCAGGTTATATAACTTGAACCCTTAAATGCTATTATTGCATTCAATTCTTCATTTCATGATTGATCATTTTGTTCTTCTTGAAATTCCTTTGGTTAATTGATGGAATCACCATAAGAATGGCAGTAGATTTTGAAGGATCAAAGCTTGAGGATGATGACATCATCCTAAGCACACACCTCAATCTAATATCTTGAGCAAACAGTTTCATCTCTTGAGACTAAACAATCTCAAGATCGTTTGGTGAACAAACGGTCTCAAGACCGTTTGAGGTCAAATGACCCCAAGACCATTTGAGGTCAGGAAATATCATGGTTGGATGATGATCTAATGGTTCTAATTGATTGACTCATAATAGGTTCAGTGATGGATAATCCACTGATTACAAACTTTAATCGATTGAATTGATTGAAGCCTTAATTGACAGAATCAATCAAGATCGAATGGGTAAGAGTGATCAAGACCGAATGGGTAAAATTGATCAAGAATGAATGGGTAAAACCAATCAAGAGAAAATGGGTAAAACCAATCAAGACCGAATGGGTAAAATCAATCAAGACCGAATGGGTAAAAGTGATCAAGACCGAATGGGTAAAATCAATCAAGATCGAATGGGTAATTTGATCTTCAAAACCATTTGGGCTCTTTGACCGTTTGGAGGGGTTGACCGTTTGAGGTCTAAACGGTTTCAAACCGTTTGAAGGATGGGATCAAGACCGTTTGGTGGGGAAACGGTTTCCAAACCATTTGATATGAAACGGTCTTTAAGATTGTTTGATGGTTGGAATCTCAAGATCGTTTGAAGGTATAAAGTTCAAATCATTTGAAAGATCAGTGAAATCAATCCATGTAAGGATCATTAACCCCTAAGTGGATGATAAGTATCACAAGGTGGATTATAATGGAGGTATCCCTAAGGTACTTAGTGAATAAGTACACTTAGAATAAATGACAAGTGATATCTATGAAAACATATATCTCAAAACACTATGCTAACCCTTCATTCATGTTGATTCAATCTGATCAAGATTGAAGTAATTAGCATCCTAGAGAGGATGAGAGAGAGGAACTTATACATGAGTGTTAGTCATGTAGTGATTGATCCTCAACACTTTTAACATGAATATGTAATTAGGGTTTGATCCATGATGATGAGATCATGAAACCCTAATCGAGAAGGTTGATGAATCCTAACCCTAATTTAGGGCAAAGCTAAGTGAAACCCTAATCTAGGGTGATGATGTGACCCTAATTTAGAGTAATGATATGAGAAACCCTAATTCAGGTAATTTTAAAGAAAAACCCTAATTTAAGAGGATGCTTCATGAAAACCCTAATTTCGGGTGAAGCTACATGAATCCCTAATTTTTGGGGAAATGTTATAAGAAAACCTTAATTTAAGGTAATGATGTAATATCTTGATCTAGAGTAATGTGATTTGAAACCTTAATCCTAATGTAGGGTGAAGGTATGTGAAACCCTAATTTTGGGTTATAGTGCATGAAACCCTAATCTCGGGCAATGAGATGATAAACCACAGCCCTAATTCTTGGGTAATGGTTGAGTAATCCTTGATTGACATGAAATGGGAAACCTTAACCCTGAGGAAGGATTAGTGGTGTTACCCTTTATAGCATGATGCTGATATGTGATTGATATAATTGTCATCATGTGTTCTAACCATGCATGTATCATGAGATGATGAGCATAGCCTGGTATGATCTATGATGTTTCATTTATTGAAATTGTTAATGGGCCTTGTGAGCCATAACATGCTTTGTTGCCTAGTGAGAGGTAACAAGAGATGAAATGGGCCTTGTGAGCCATGTGAGATACTTGTGTAGCAAGTATCATGTTTACCTTGGTTAGATAACCTGAAGGTATTAGTTACCTGATAAGTGGTAACAAGTATTCCTTGATGAACTGAGGATTTGAATACCCATTTTCTATAATCATGATGATGAGTTTGTGAAAGGATGAGAATGCTCCTGATGAGATGAGGGATTGAGATCCCAATGCTCTATTAGAGTTGAACAGTACTTGATGAAAGTATTACACATTCTTTGTAGCAATTGTTAAAATAATTGATGTTTGGAAACTTGTTTGATGCTAAAAGAATATGGTAATACACTTAATTAATCAAGTGATAGCATATAATGTAGTTTCCCTGACCACAGATCCATCAGCATCAGAATTTGCTGAATGGTAAAACAAGTTTAACTCAGAGCGCATATTTTTGAATATGTGGAGGTAGTTGGGCAATTATATCCTCATGCCCCATAGGAATGGCTGCGGGCTATATCCTATGTACAAGATTGGTTACGGACCATACCCCAGTATGAGTATGGCTATGGGCCATGACTTCATGATATGATACCAGGCATTGGCTATGGGTCATAACCCTGAAGAGAGTATATGTTGCGGGATATAACTCTATAGCAAAGATGCCAATATACCTTGGAAAGCTAATTGCAGTTTGACATGTGATGTCTCTACCATATAATCTCATACTGACCGAGAAGGTTGAGGTATTGGAGTCCGGCTCTTCCATTGAACTTGTGTGGTACCGATGCATTACGTAATCATGGTCGGTTGGAGCATGAACGGTATACTTCATCTCTTCATGGCATTAAGTATGATTGTAAAATATAATCAACCGTGTAGTGTACTTTCTTAAGGTTGAAATAAGAGAATAAATGGTTGATTTTACCTTGCTTAGAATATCATAGATGGATAAATGTTATACATGTTCTTCATATTCCTTATTGAATAAATGATATGCTGCTTTAACAAGTTATAGCTGAAATGCTTTGAATAAGAATATTGCTCTAATCTTTTTAGACAATAAATCAATTGTTGTTGAATATAAATGATTCCTCTGCTCAGTTTTATTCTATTAAACTACAATAATAATGTTTTTGGCAGAGAGTTATATCTCTCGCTAGGACTGGGTCTCACTCCGTTGGTCACCAACACTTTTTAGGTAGACGTGGAAGAAGAGACAGGAACCCTATAGCAGGGGAAGAGCAGCAACAACAACAACAATAGGGACAGCAGTGATATTCTCAGGTGGAGACACTGGCTATCATGTCTTGTATATGTGTACATAGAGTCCTATGTGTCGTCTCTGTAATCTCAGGTCCTCGGAGTCAGTAGTTAGTTTAATGAATCAATATGAGATTTTGGCTTGATGCCTCGAGGTTCTTATACTGCCTATGTATAGTTTTAACAAGGAAGTTTATGCTTGTAATCCTCGAGAAGAGATGATATTGGACATGTATTTGTGAACCAGAATGTAATTGATATACTTTGGTTCTTTTTGGAAAGAAGTTTTCCCTTTGTTGGATCTCTTTATAAAAAGGTTTTAATTTTTAGTGATTTTCAGTAATTCTGCTATTGACGAACGCTTCCGCTTAAGTAATTCATGTTTCGGTGATTTGTATGCCACAATTAGTGGTATCACATCTCTAGGTTTGTTGAGTCTATAGAGACATATGATTAAGTTGTTGATGTTGTTCTAGTGTCTTCCAGTTTATCTGATAGTGACTTCTGCTCATATAGGAGGAGAAGAATAACTTGAAGATGTCTGGATCACATGAAGAACACACTGCTGAGAGCAGTGTTGCTGCACCAGGAAGAGGTGTAAGGGACCAGACTAGGGAGGAACTTGTACCTGAACAACCCCAGTTTGACCCAGCCATGATAGAGAATCCAGCTTTCAATGCTCTATTTGGGCAGTTCATGGAAGTTATGACGCACATGACAGATAGGATGCCACCACCTGCACCGAGGGCACCGGCCCATAATGAGGGATAGGGAGCTGGTAAAACTTTTGAGAGGCTTCGTCGGGTAGGAGCCACAGAGAATGCTGGTACAGCTGACCCAATAGATGCAGACTTATGGTTGACTGAGCTGCAGAAGGCTTTCAGAATTGTCAATATCCCGGAAGCCGAAAAGGTGAGACATGCAGTGTACCTTTTAAAAGGGAGTGTTGGCCACTGGTGGACAATAGAAGAGGGTAAGAGGCCAGGTGTCGAAGTCGGATGGGAAGAATTCCGACGAGAATTTGTCATTAGATACTTCCCTAAGACTTACTTAGATGAGAAGATATCTCAGTTTGAGAAGATAAGACAAGGACCGATGAACATTAGCGAGTATGAGGTTAAGTTCATGGAGCTTTTGTAGTTCTGTCCGCATATGGAAGCTACTGATGAGGAAAGCAACCGGTGTTTTGAGAAAGGGTTGAACGTTGAATTGACCACTCTTATGTCTGCTTTGGAGAATAGGGAGAGGTTTTCTACCTTCGTGGAGTCTTTGAGATGGATAGAGAGGTCTGTGATCGAGAAGCGACAGACCAGTGGTAAGAAGGTGTACACTCAGTTTCAAGGACAAAGGTATGAGGGCTTTAAGAATCCAAGGTTTTTTGCACCGACAACACCATTAAGATTTAATACCCAGATGCAATGGACGTCGAGTAGGGGTAAGGGCCGTAGTTTTTTTCTGAATAGAGCCCCTAGCACATCATCAACATCGGTGACTGGACCTGATAGACCCTATCCTGAGACCAGGATCTATCATCAGTGCAGACAAGTGGGACATCTGGAAAGGGATTTTCCAGTCGGGAACACAATGGTGACTCAACCCCAGAGACAGAGTCAACAAGGTTCTTAGAGGAGGCAGTTTTCGATAGGCACTCGAGGACGTGAGCAAGCATCCCAAGCTGGTTCGTCGGCACCCAACAACCGAGCATAAGGTCAACAACAAGCAACGGAGAGATTCTATGCAATGAATCAACCCGAAGCAGTAGCCAACCCTTGAGTTGTGATAGGTCAGATGGAACTATTTCATTCTGATATGTCTTCATTCTGCTTTGTATCTGTTTTAATCGATCTAGGTGTTATGCATTCCTTTATCACTCGAGAAGTGATTCTTGATTGTAATATGACAGTTGGTCATAGGGCAGAGAGTTTGATGTTACAAACTCCTTTGCTTGGATCTGCAGTGTTACGGGAGGTATGTTCTCCCTGCACTCTTTTTTTTCTAAACATCGCATTCAGGTGGATCTTATACCACTTGAAATGTAGGTTTTCGATATAATTCTTGGAATGGACACTCTAGAAAAGTATAAGGTTGTCTTGGATTGTAGTTCCAAGCAAGTTGTGTTCGCTGATGATGGTGACACATGGATCTTTCAGGGAGATAGAAAGATTCTTCCAACTTGTCTTGTGTCAGCTATGGTAGCTGAGAAGCTAATGAGACAAGGATGTTTTGCATTCCTGGCACATGTGGTCGACACCACAATAGAGAGTTCTGATCTTTCTGAAGTTCTGATAGTTAGGGAGTTTGAAGATGTGTTTCCTGAGGAACTTCTAGGTGTACCTCCGTCCTGAGAGATTGATTTTGAGATTAATCTAATCTTGGGCACGCAACCAATAGCACAAACACCGTATAGAATGGCACCTGCTGAGATGGTAGAGCTCAAGAAACAACTGCAGGAGTTGCTTGAGAAGGGTTTTATCCGACTGAGTACTTCACCATGGGGTGCTTCGGTTCTCTTTGTTAAGAATAAGGACAGATCAATGTGGTTATGCATTGATTATAGACAGTTGAATAAAGTAACAATAAAGAACAAGTATCCTCTACCAAGGATAGATGACTTGTTTGATCAGTTGTGTGGTGCAACTATCTTCTCTGAGATAGATCTGAGGTCAGGATACCATCAGTTGTGTATCAAGGAGAGTGACATACCTAAATCTTCCTTTAGGACAAGGTATGGTCACTATAAGCTCATAGTTATGTCGTTTGGACTGACTAATGCACCAGTTGCATTCATGGAACTCATGAATAGAATCTTTCAACCTTTTCTTGATCAGTTTATATTAGTCTTCATATATGACATCTTGATATATAGTAGATATGCTCAATAGCATGAGCAGCACCTTCGTTAGGCTTTGATTTTGCTAAGAGATCATAAGTTGTTTGCTAATTTTAGCAAGTGTGAGTTCTGGTTACCATAAGTTTCTTTCCTAGGACGTCTGCCTCAGGTATCTGTGTTGATTCTAAGAAGGTAGAATCTGTCCTGCAATGGGAATAGCCAAAAATACTGACAGAGATATGCAGTTTCCTAGGTTTGGCGGGCTATTACAGGAGGTTCATTAAGAACTTCAGCTCTATAGATTTACCCCTAACCAAGTTGACCAGGAAGGAGGTTCCTTTTGTTTGGAATGACAAGTGTCAACATTCTTTTCAGTTGTTGAAAGAAAGGTTAACAAGTGCACCTATGCTGGTGTTACCTGAGCAAGGGAAGGGGTACATAGTTTTTTGTGATGCATCTAAGAATGGCCTAGGATGTGTGTTGATGCAGGATAAACAAGTGATTTCTTTTGCCTCTCGACAACTTAAGAAACACAATGAGAATTATCCAACCCATGATCTAGAGTTAGCTACTGTGGTCCATGCTTTGAAGATTTGGAGACATTATCTCTATGGAGAAACATTCCAGATTTTCACAGACCATAAGAATCTAAAATATATCTTCTCACAACATGAGTTGAACATGAGACAACACTGTTGGATGGAGTTAATCAAGGACTATGATTGTACAATTGATTATCATCCAGGGAAGGCTAATGTAGTGACTGATGCACTGAGTAGAAAATCATCATCACCAGCCGTAGATAAATCACAGTTGAACTCCTTAGTGTGCTCTAAGAGAGATATGCTTATCTCTATGAGGCAAAAAATATACAACTTAAAGTATCGTTGTTAGCCAGGTTGTTATCTGAGATGCACATAAAACCTACTCTGAGACAACAGATTAAAGAAGCTTAGCAAATTGATATTGTAATCCAGCATATTAGGTCAGAGTATGGTAGTGAAACATGGGATGGCTTTCATGAGTCAGATGATCAAGTAGTTTGTTACCATGGTAGGATGGTAGTACCTAATGCCAATGATTTAAGAAAGCTAGTTTTGGAGGAAGCTCATACTTTGATGTATGCAATGCATCTAGGGAGCACCAAAATGTATTGTAACTTGAAAGATATGTATTGGTGGCCCAGATTGAAGAAGGATGTAGCTGAGTTTGTTATGCGGTGTCTGGTGTGTCAGCAGGTTAAAGCTGAACATCAAAAGCCTACAGGAACAATGCAGCCCTTGCCTATACCACAGTGGAAATGGGATCATGTGACCATGGTTTTTGTGGTTGGCTTGCCTAGAACAACCAAAGGTCATGATTCCATATGGGTGATAGTTGATAGGTTGACTAAGACAACACATTTCCTTCCTGTCAAAACAACCTACACTATTGAGAAGCTTGCACAGATATATATAGATGATATAGTGCGGTTGCACGGGGTTCCAACTACTATTGTTTCTGATAGAGGTCCCCAGTTTATGAGTCATTTTTGGGAACAAATCCATAAAGATATGGGTACACAGTTAAGGTTTAGTACTGCTTTTCACCCACAAATAGATGGACAATCCGAAAGGACTATACAAACCTTGGACGACTTGCTTAGGGCATGTATCCTTCTATTTGTAGGAAGTTGGGATCTACACATGAGCTTGATAGAAGTTGCTTACAATAATAGCTATTAGCACAGTATTGACATAGCACCATATGAAGCATTATATGGTAGACGTTGTAGATCTCCGTTATGTTGGTATGAAATAGGAGAATATCAACTTCTGGGTCCTGAGCTAGTACAACAGACAATTGAGAAGATTAAAGTAATCCATCAACAGTTAAAGGCTGCACAGGATAGACAGAAGTCATACGCCGACAAATGGTGAAGACCTTTAGAATTCTAAGTTGGGGACAGAGTATACCTCAAATTCTCACCTTGGAAAGGTGTTCTTAGTTTTGGAAAGAAGAGGAAGTTAGCTCCTAGATTTATGGGGCCTTATCCAATCATTGAATGGGTTGGGAAGGTAGCCTATAAGCTAGAGTTGCCACCTGAGCTGCATAAGTTGCATCCAGTATTCCATATCTCCATTTTGAGAAAGTGTCATCCTGACACCGAGTTAGTTTTGCAACCTGTGGAAGTAGAATTAAATGATGATATATCATATGTTGAAGGACCTGTGATGATCCTTGATAAAAGAATTAAAAATCTAAAAAATAAAGACATCTGTCTTGTGAAAGTTCTCTGGCATCATCGTGGCATTGAAGAAGCTACGTGGGAGCTAGAGGAAGAGATGAGGAGGAAGTACCCTTCTCTTTTCTCTCTTGATGATTTCGGGGACGAAATCCCTATTAGGGGTGGATAATTTGTAACATCCCTGACCTGGGTTATGCTTTAACCCTAGATGTTTTGCTTAATAAAGTTAATTATATGCTTGCTCTTATCTCTTGAAAAGTAATTAAGACTCAAGAAGAACTTATGTTTCAATTTTAGTCCTTTTTGAATAATGTGGAAACAATGTTTTGCTTGTTTTGGACTAATGTGCAAATTACCCAAGTTGAGGGGTTAACTTGCAAAATGTTACATGATAAAATGTTCCTCAGATGTTGAAGCATCATAAGAATGAAAATGATGCAGAGGTATGGTTGCCACAAGCCTGAGCACCAAGAAAGAGCTTGTTGAGCAATGTTTGTGCATTAAAACCTAGTTTTGGTATAATGCGCAATTTACCTAAAACCTAGAGTTCAATATGCAAAATACCACATCTAGAGAGTCCCTAATTTTTATTGGCATCATGTAGAGAAAATAAAATGAGAGGGCATCTCATTTGAATCACTTCGGAGGAGCGAGAATCTTGATATTAAAATAATCAAGATTTAAGCATAATTAAAACCCTAATTCAATTTAATGCAAAAATAAATATATTAATGGAAGTACCCTTCAAACAAAAATGAGATGGTTGAATTTTCATAAGTGTGAACGTCCTTGTGCCTTACAAAGGCCACGAAATATCTAAAGTGAGTGGAGAGCCCACTCACATTAGAAAAAGGAAAAGTAATATCCACTCAATTTTGGATAGTATTATTATAATGGTTAAGGTGCTTAATTTGCTTTCTTTTAATTCATGGATAATGAAGAGGAATTTTAAGGTGGGGAAGATGGCTTTGCATTCAAGGATTTGAGGGGTAGATGTGGCACCAATTTTTGGAGTTAAAGGATTTTTATATCACTTTCTCTCTCATTGAAATTCCCTTATAAACACTTCAATTCCCACCCACTTGAAGACTCTTTTTTGGATTTTCTCTCTCCATGATTTGGTTGAACACAAGGGAGCTTAGGAGAAATATGAGGACGTGCCCCAACCTGTAGGTAAGCTCCATAGTCATCTTCAACCTTAATTTCATGGTGGAAATCGATTTCCAATGCTTATTTTCTTGTTTTCTTCATTCAATCTTCAACCCTAGCCATTCATTTCACTCAAAGACTTGAGGACGAGCCTTATGAAGTTGAGGAAGCTTCATTCACCATTGAGGACGTGAAGGTTGAAGCTTAGATTCAATTTTGAAGGTGGGTTATATAACTTGAACCCTGAAATGCTATTATTGTATTCAATTCTTCATTTCATGATTGATCATTTTGTTCTTCTTGAAATTCCTTTAGTTAATTGATGGAATCACCATAAGAATGGCAGTAGATTTTGAAGGATCAAAGCTTGAGGATGATGGCATCATCCTAAGCACACACCTCAATCTAATATCTTGAGAAAACAATTTCATCTCTTGAGACAAAACGATCTCAAGATCGTTTGGTGAACAAACGGTCTCAAGACCGCTTGAGGTCAAACGACCTCAAGACCGTTTGAGGTCAGGAAATATCATGGTTGGATGATGATCTAATGGTTCTAATTGATTGACTCATAATAGGTTCAGTGATGGATAATCCACTAATTACAAACTCCAATCGATTGAATTGATTGAAGCCTTAATTGATGGAATCAATCAAGACTGAATGGGTAAGAGTGATCAAGACTTAATGGGTAAAATTTATCAAGACAGAATGGGTAAAACCAATCAAGACCAAATGGGTAAAAACAATCAAGACCGAATGGGTAAAATCAATCAAGACTGAATGGGTAAAAGTGATCAAGACCAAATGGGTAAAATCAATCAAGATCGAATGGGTAAAGTTGATCAAGATCAAATAGGTAATTTGATCTTCAAAACCATTTGGGCTCTTTGACCATTTGGAGGGGTTGACCGTTTGAGGTCTAAACGGTTTCAAACCATTTGAAGGATGTGATCAAGACCATTTGGTGGGGAAACAGTTTCCAAACCATTTGATATGAAACGGTCTCTTAGATTGTTTGATGGTTGGAATCTCAAGATCGTTTGAAGGTCTAAAGCTCAAATCATTTGAAAGATCAGTGAAATCAATCCATTTAAGGATCACTAACCCCTAAGTGGATGATAAGTATCTCAAGGTGGATTACAATGGAGGTATCCCTAAGGTACTTAGTGAATAAGTACACTTAGAATAAATGACAAGTGATATCTATGAAAACATATATCTTAAAACACTATGCTAACCCTTCATTCATGTTGATTCAATCTAATCAAGATTGAAGTAATTAACATCCTAGATAGGATGAGAGAGAGGAACTTATCCATGAGTGTTAGTCATGTAGTGATTGATCATCAACACTTTTAACATGAATATGTAATTAGGGTTTGATCCATGATGATGAGATCATGAAACCCTAATCGAAAAGGTTGATGAACCCTGACCCTAATTTAAGGCAAAGCTAGGTGAAACCCTAATCTAGGGTGATGATGTGACCCTAATTTAGAGTAATGATATGAGAAACCCTAATTCAGGGAATTTTAAAGAAAAACCCTAATTTAAGAGGATGCTTCATGAAAACCCTAATTTCAGGTGAAGCTACATGAATCCCTAATTTTTAGGGAAATGTTATAAGAAAACCTTAATTCAAGGTAATGATGTAATATCTTGATCTAGAGTAATGTGATTTGAAACCTTAACCCTAATGTAGGGTGAAGGTATGTGAAACCCTAATTTTGGGTTATAGTGCATGAAACCCTAATCTCATGCAATGAGATTATAAACCACAACCCTAATTCTTGGGTAATGGTTGAGTAATCCTTGATTGACATGAAATGGGAAACCCTAACCCTGAGGAAGGATTTGTGGTGTTACCCTTGTATAGCATGATGCTAATATGTAATTGATATAATTGTCATCATGTGTTCTAACCATGCAGGTATCATGAGATGATGAGCATAGCCAGGTATGCGATATGATGTTTCATTTATTGAAATTGTTAATGGGTCTTGTGAGCCATAACATGCTTTGTTTCCTAGTGAGAGGTAACAAGAGATGAAATGGGCCTTGTGAGCCGTGTGAGATGCTTGTGTAGCAAGTATCATGTTTACCTTGGTCAGATAACCTGAAGGTATTAGTTTCCTGATAAGTGGTAACAAGTGTTCCTTGATGAACTGAGGCTTTGAATACCCATTTTCTATAATCATGATGATGAGTTTGTGAAAGGATGAGAATGCTCCTAATGAGATGAGGGATTGAGATCTCAATGTTCTATTAAAGAGTTGAACAGTAATTGATGAAAGTATTACACATTCTTTGTAGCAATTGTTAAAATAATTGATGTCTAGAAACTTGTTTGATGCTAAAAGAATATGGTAATACACTTAATTAATCAAGTGATAGCATATAATGTAGTTGCCCTGACCACAGATCCATCAACGTAAGAATTTGCTGAATGGTAAAATGAGTTTAACTCAGAGCGCATATTTTTGAATATGTGGGGGTAATTGGGCAATTATATCCTGATGCCTCATAGGAATGGCTACGGGCTATATCCTATGTACGGGATTGGTTACGGACCATACCCCGGTATGAGTATGTCTACGGGCCATGACTCCATGATATGATACCAGGCATTGGCTACGGGCCATAACTCTGAAGAGAGTATATGTTGCGGGCTATAACTCTATAGTGAAGATGCCAATATACCCTGGCAACCTAATTGCAGTTTGACACGTGATGTCTCTGCCATATAATCTCGTACTGACCAAGAAGGTTGAGGTCTTGGATTCTGGCTCTTCCATAGACCTTGTGTGGTACTGATGCATTACGTAATCATGGTCAGTTGGAGCATGAACGGTATACTTCATCTCTTCAGGGCATTAAGTCTGATTGTAAAATATAATCATCTGTGTAGTGTATTTGCTTAAGGTTGAAATACGAGAATCACTGGTTGATGTTACCTTGCTTAGCATATCATAGATGGATAAATGTTATACATGTTTTTCATATTCCTTATTGAATAAATTATATGTTGCTTTAACAAGTTATAGCTGAAATGCTTTAAATAAGAATATTGCTCTAATCTTTTTAGATAATAAATCAATTGTTGTTGAATATAAACTATTCCTCTGCTCGGTTTTATTCTATTAAACTGCAATAATAATGTTTTTGGCGGATAGTTATATCTCTCACTGGGACTGGGTCTCACTCTATTAGTCACCAACACTTTTTAGGTAGACGCGGAAGAAGAGATAAGAACCCTATAGCAAGGGAAGAGCAGCAGCAGTAGCAACTACATGGACATCAATGATATTCTCAGGTGGAGACATTGGCTGTCATGTCTTGTATATGTGTACATAGAGTCCTATGTATCGTCTCTGTACTCTCAGGTCCTCGGAGTTAGTAGTTAGTTTAATGAATCAATTTGAGATTTTGGCTTGATGCCTCGAGGTTCTTATACTGCATATGTATAGTTTTAACAGGGAAGTTTATGCTTGTAATCCTCGAGACGATATGATACTGGACATGTACTTGTGAACCAGAATGTAATTGAGATACTTTGTTTCTTTTTGGAAATAAGTTTTCCCTTTGTTGGATCTCTTTATAAAAGGTTTTAATTTTTAGTGATTTTCAGTAATTCTGTTGTTGACGAATGGTTCCGCTTAAGTAATTCATGTTTCGGTGATTTGTATGCCACAGTCGCACTGCTCTTCTTGGTTTAGGGTTTATGGATGAAAACAAGGAAGAAGAAGAGAGAATGATGTGTGGGATCCTTTGGACTCAGCTAAGGGCTCTACCCCTTATATATGGGAGGGTAGCAATGCCCTAGGATGTTTACCCACGAAGAAATAAGGTCCCTTTTCAAAAAGGAAACCAATTTTACTTAATCAAGTATAATATCTCTCTTTATAAAAATTCCTTGATTATCCATGATCCTTGGCTATTAAGGAATTTAAAAATCCTTTCTCTTATTCTCTTTATGCTTGACTTTTAATCCATTGGCACGAATTTTACACTTTCTTTTAGTAGAAAATACCTATTTTTAACAATACCACCAAAATCCATTAATTATGTATCACATTATCCTCTTATTTTATTGTATTGGTATTTTCTTTTTCTTTTTCTCCATTGGGGCTCCTTGGACCCCAAGAAACTCTAATATTTTGAAATTCCTTTTCAAGGATACTTAATATCCATTATCTTTTTATCTATTTCCATTATTTGGACTTTTCCTCTTTTCTTCTCTTTTATATCCATTATTGGATTAATACATTAATAGAAATCACGAAATTCCCATCAAAAAGGGATATTTGCAAAGAAATCCACCCCTTTGAAGCAAAGCATACCACCTTTTCAATTAAGTCCAAATTCATAAAATCAATACATTTTAATTATGAAAACATATGCAAAATTAAGGTTGTAACATCCTTCCCCTCTTATAAGAATTTTGTCCTCAAAATTCCATCAAGCAAACAAACAATTCAGGATAAGACTTTTCCATGTCCATCATTGACTCCTATGTGGCTTTACCCTATCCATGGAACTTCCAAAGAACCTTTATCATCACTTATTCTTTTCTCTAAGTTCTTTCACCTTGGCCTCTATAAACCTCATAGGTGACTCAGGTCATTTCATCCTCCCTTGGGGCTCACTAGGTTCATTGCTCAACACATGGCCCGGGTACCTCACATAGTGCTCTAAATTGGACACATGGAACTCATGACACATTACTTTATCCTAAGGGGTAAGGTCAAACATAACCTTCTCCACCAATCCATCTCAAATGAACCCATGTATCGGGGACTCAGCTCTCTCAGCTATAGCTCAGAGGGGTCAGATTTTCATATCACATATTCTCCCACAGTGAACTGCATGTCAGTTTGCTTTGCATCAGATTACGACTCATGTTGTCCCTGGGCTCTTTTCAGCCATTGCATGATCAAAGCGACTTCATCTGTACACACTGTGGTCTTTTTCTGACCTTTGTGAGATCCCTTCACCAACACCATCTTATTGAAGTGGTGACTGACACAACCTCCCTTACAGAGCTTCTTTACATCCTGATACTGGCTATGGTGGTTATCATCACATCTTACATAGGATAAGAATTGTCTCCATGTATCACCCTAAATGAGCACACATGCTCTCATCAGACCTTCTAGTCTGGATCATACTAACCATTAGTTATGGGTGATAAACTGTACTAACATCGAGTTCTTCATGTACCTACTTCCACCACATGGAAGTGAATCTTTAGGTTATACTCAAGAACTTTTGAACTCACATCATGGTGTAGTTGAACCATCTCTCTCTCATATGTAGTTCAACCGGATCCATCCCTTGACAGTATTCTTTCTTTCTCATGTCATCTAGGTAAGGCGATCTACCATAACTCATATTGCATCTTGACCTTCCTTGGTCCAGGGGAGACTTACCACAACATCCATAGTGATGAACTCCCATTTCCTCTCGGGGACTCTTTATCCTCTATATCAACTCATTGAGTTACTGGTGTTCGTCCTTCACCTCCTGGCTTGCATGGCAACATGCCATGTGCAACTTCATCTTAAGCATCCAAAGTACTATTGTCACTTACTATCTTAGTAGTACCACATCGTATGATGATCTTAAAATCATGATCTCCTACATGTCATGATTCCTCAAGATTGATTCCTCAGAAACCCTAAACCACTCTAGTCAGGTTTCATCACCTTCTTTTCCAAAGAAGTGCATCTGAGGTTCTACAACCATCCTTTTATTGCATCAAGGCCTAGGATGGCTAACCAAACAACTACTAACTTAATCAACAATATCATTAAATCTGAGGGTTAGCCAAACATATCTCCTTTTTCAAATTTAGGATTAACCTAACAGCCTCTTCTAGCCTCTAGCTAAACTAGGCAGTTGTATCTCAACCAGAGCATCCATTACTACCTCACATCCTTAGGTGTTAGGTAATGTTGAAGACACACACCTCCATGTATTCCACTTATCATCTCATCTCGGACTCAACAAGAAAACTTAGAGCTCATCTTCTTGGTTAACAACTCAACCTTGTATGCAAATTCCACATAGCTCATGATACAAGAATTCTCATAAGATGACTACCTTAGTTCTCTTGATGTTTTTAAACCATCCACATATCGTTTACTCTACAAGGGTATGCTATCATCTCTCTCCTCATACCTCATAGCAATGTTCCAACTCCCATCATCTTTATCCTTGGGGTATGGCATGCATACTGTCCTATCTCTCACTCCCATAACAAGAGGAAATAAGCATTTTGATACAATACATGATAGCATATCATTATGTGTTGTCATCAGTTTATATTTAATAACTATTTTGGAGGATGTTGACATTTCACTCCAATATATAAATGTGTTATATAGGCCATCATTGTTAATACTAACATAAATGTTTAGAAGACATGTAAATTCCTTATTTCATCCTTACCCTACTCATTTACCTTGTGGGTAAGAGGGAAAGGGTAAGAAGAGGGTAGGTATATTGATGGAGTAGGGAATTATCCATACTCTTACCCACACTTAATGGAAACGGGTAAGATTAAGCTCTTAACCTCTCCATACCCTCCCCATCGATAGTCCTACTTCTACAACTCACATGAAGTGTCTGATTATATTCGACCAATACCAATTTATATATTATGGCTTCTTTCCAGAGTAGTTGGTTACACTCACTTGAGATTTAATGTAACATCCCTGACCTGGGTTATGAACTAACCCTAGATGTTTTGCTTAAAATATGATTAGAGGCTTGTGATTACCCCTTGATATGTCATTAATCTTTAGAAGAATCTATAATTTCATTTATGTCCTTTTAAAACAATGTTGTAATATTGTTTTGTTATGCAGGGACCTATGTGCAAATTACCCAATGAGAAGGGTTAACTTGCAAATTTCACATGTTAAGATGTTCCTTTGATGATGAAACATCATATTAATGAATATTTTGAGGTATGATGGATTCTCCAAGCTTGGGCACCAAGGTGCAGCTTGTGGAGCAGTCCTTGTGCTTAAAACCCTGACTTTGGTGTAAAGTGCAATTTACTCAAAATATGGGGTGCAACTTGTAAAATATACCTTCTAGTATATCTTTTATGACTCTTGAAATCTTTTAGAGAAGAAATGATGAGAGGGGCGCTTCAATTGAATAATTGGATAAGAATGATGACCATTGTAGTGAAAACACCTAGTATGAGTGAGAAGACCCTTCATATATGTATCCTAGTATGCATGTTGGTTTTCTCTACCCTTAAATCTTGAGTTTTGATGGACTTTGCATAGGATTATCATGCTTGGACGTGCCTTAGAAAGAAGGAGGGACTTAGATGAGAATTCTATGCTTTAGAGGTCCTTATGGTGAAAATCAGCCTAAACTATATAAGCACCTTTCTTTCCAAACCAAACCCACGTTTCCCCTTCACTTCCTCACTTCTCATATTTCTCAAACCGTCTAAGGAAGCTCTGGAGATCAGGGGGGGCGACCAACCTGTTCTAGGTAAGAGAACACCACCTTCTAGCTTGAATTCATGGAGAAATTTCTTGTATAAGGTTGGTTTCATGGCTAATTCACTTAGGTTTCTTGTTCTAGCCGATCATCTCCATCTTTTCCTTGGAGAATCACCTTGGACCAACCTGTGGAGCTCAAGAAGCCATTAAAGGCTTGAAGCTTGGAAGCTTGGAGCTCTAGGAACAACGTTTAAGGCGGGTTTTATAACTCTAAACCTTTTGCTTTCTTATGCATATCTTTGTACTTGCAAAAGTAGCTTGTTCTTCTTTTCCCCATCCTTCCTTGCTTTCCTGCAACTAAAACCACGAAGAACAGACCTTGATCTGGAGGTAGAAGAAGATGGGCGTGATTACCAATGTTACTTTATCAAACAGTCATGTTCCCCCCCCCTTTGACCAAACGGTTTGGGGCAAACGGTTCCACAAGGTCGGTTGGAGCAAATGGTCTCCAAGACCATTTGAGGGCGTTGACCAAGCGTGGACCGTTTGGGATTTATGTTCATAATTATGTAGGCTAATGACCCACCAAATTTGAGGGGTTAACTCCAAAGGAATCGTAGGTTGAAGGCCAATCAATTAGGCAAATCGAATTGAATTAAATGCTCATTTTCAATCTGATTAATTTGAACGTTTTGGGCAAACGGTCTCAAGACCGTTTGAGTGCGTTGACCAAGCATTGACCGTTTGGGATTACTGTTCCTAATTATGTGGCCTATTGACCTACCAAATTTGATAGGTTAACTCCCAAGGAATCATGAGTTAAAGGCTAAACAATTAGGCAATCGAATTGAATTAAGTGCTGCTTTTCCAATCTGATTAACTTGAACTTTTTGGGCAAACGGTTTCAAACCGTTTGAGTGAGTTGACCAAGCGTTGACCGTTTGGGATTCCTGTTCATAATCATGTTGGTTAATAACCCTCCAAATTTGAGGGATTAACTCCAAAGGAATCGTGAGTTGAAGTCTAATCAATTATGTAAACCCTAATTGGATTAAGTGCTGACTTTCAACTTGATTGATATGACTTTTTGGGTTTTCTTGCCCAAACGGTCTCAAGACCGTTTGGGGATCATCCAAACGGTCTCAAGACCGTTTGGAGGTCACCCAAGACCGTTTGGAGGTCTAGGGTTGGATATGGTTAAGTGTTTGAAGGACAAAAGATATGGTGTTAACCCTAATCGACTAAGTGTTGGATTTGCATTGAATTGAGTTGATTGTTTGGGGTTGATTGGCCCACACGGTCTCAAGACCGTTTGGGGATCACCCAAATGGTCTCAAGACCGTTTGGAGGTCACTCAAGAACGTTTGGAGGTCTGGGGTCAAGTATAGTTGACCAATTGAAGGTCCAAAGGTACACAATTACAAGGCAATCAATTGCTGATTTGACGATCAACTCAATAGCTCAAACCCTAATGATTTTTCACTAGAATCCAAGGGTTGGGTGAGCCAAACGGTCTCAAGACCGTTTGGAACTCATCCAAACGGTCTCAAGACCGTTTGGAGGTCACCCAAGACCGTTTGGAGGTCTAGGGGTGAGTATGGTTAAGCAATTGATGATCCAATGATACTAAGTTGGAATGTAATCAATTGTTGTTTTGGTGATCAATCCAATGATCCAAACCTTAATTGGTTGACTTGGATTTTGATGATATGATGGGAAAACGGTCTCAAGACCGTTTGGAGGTCATCCAAACGACCTCAAGACCATTTGGGGTCAGGTCATGTCCCATTTGATTGATGGTTCAATAGGTTCAAATCAATTAGACCCACATTGAAATATGTTGAAGGGTTATTGATTCCAAACCCTAATTTGATTGAGTTAAACCCTAATTGATGGTCAATTGAGGGTCAAGTGAGGGACAAATCAGTTGAAGGTTGACCTATTAAACTCAATTAAGGTATGAGTATAGGTCCAAATGATGATTGGTTCCATGAATTCGATGATTGAAGGAATCAACATTGGAAACCCTAATTCAATTGGATACCTTATGAAGTGGAGGTCCAATGTGATTGAATCTTTAAGAATTAAGATGATGAATGTTCTATTGATCCAATAATGATTAGTAATGATAATCAATGAAGGTGTGAAGATTGAAACCCTAATAATACCTAAGTGCTTAAGAACCAATTAAAGGGAGAATTCTTAATTGTTTATAGGATTAATAGCTTGATACCCTATGTTGACCATAGTAGTATGTGCTTGGTTGAAGGGTTGTTGTGACCTAATCAATTTGAAAGAATGAGAAATTAGAATACATATATATATAGATATAAATATGAATCATGTAATGATCTGCTGTAGCACGACCGTGCAAGGGAGCACGGCCGTGGTAGCCTTAGCTTGCATGACCGTGCAAGGGAGCACGGCCGTGGTAGTCTTACTTTGCATGACCATGCAAGGTGGCACGGCCGTGGTGTCCTATTATGAAATTGAGAAGTTTTGGTATTGTGCTGACATTGTTATATATGCATGTCCTTATTTGTATAAGTCATACAGGTTGATATTATGAGGTAATCATAGCCAGGTATGAGTTATGATGTCATATTCCTTGAAAACAATTATAAGCTTTTAGAGTAATGATATGTGAAAAGTATATACATTGCTTCAATCAAGGTCATGCTAATAGATGACTTGATGCTGATATGGCACTTGATAGCAAGTGTTATGATGATATAAGGGTGTGAGCACCCATGTTCTTGAATCATAGTGATAAGATGATTAAGAATTGATATCCAGTTGATAACTGATATGAGTTATACTTTTACATTTAGTATTCTTCTGTTATAGCCATGTTTAGTACTTGAATGTTTGGAAACATGTATGATGCTAAAAGAATAGTGATATGTACCTAATAATCAAGTATAATCATACCATGTAGAGCCCTGATCATAGATCCATCATTGTCAGAATTTAAATAATAGTGAAACAGGTTTTACAAAGGGAACTCCTGGATCACATACTTTAGAGTATGTGGGAGTATATGGAATAACTGATAAAAGTTAAGCTTGACAGGTTTCATATAGAGGTGATTAGATCCATGTAAGATTTATAATGCTAATTGCATTAAGAACACTTGTTACCTATAATTCAAGAGTATAACTAAATGTCATGTTATCTGGTAAGTGATAACATATGAGCTTGATAGGTTGAATGAGCCACGAGTAATATGCTTTGTTGATCTTCAAAGGTCATATTATTTAGATAACTAGATAAAATGAGATGTTACTTGCTAACAAATTCTATGATTAGTCTAGGGGTTTGAACTCCCACATTCCGGATTTCATATTAATAAGATGGTTAGGGATTGATATCCCAATATTAAAAATATGAGGTATGACCTAAACCAAAGTGTTTCTATGTGAAATTCTATTACAGAATAATCCTATGAAAAGCTTAGCTACAGACTAATGGGTTATGAATGTAAATAACCCTTGTATTACATAAGTAATGTTAAGTCTGATATCATATGTACAAGTTATGCAGATATGTTGTGGAGTTGGAATCCTAACACTTTGGGAGAAGGAGTATGGATGCAGGCCATCCTTTCCCAAATAATAATGCCAGACAATGGATATATGATCCAAGTCTAAAGGGAGTTAGTGATGTGATAAGTGACATGTGAATTTATCAATTTATAGTTGCATTGCTTTTAGTAGAAAGAATAGTTTAATCTGTTAAACATTGTTTTAACTACTCTCAAATATACATAACTTCTTTGTGTACATTTATTCTCTTATGCTGCAATAATTATGCTTCTGGTGAAGAGTTATATCTCTCGCTGGGATGATTTTTATAATTGTCTCACCCCGTAGATTTCAACCTTTAGGTGGATGTGGGCGAGGAGGCAGGAATCCTTCAATAGGTGAAGGGCAGCATCAGCAGTACCAAGGACAGCAGTGAAGCTTCAGGTGGAGGCATTGGCTGCTATGTCATGTGTAGATAGTGTTAGAGTCCTATATGTCGTCTCTGTACTCTCAGGTCCTCGGAGTAATATTTAGTGCTTTCGAGTTTTTGAGTCCAGTCCTTAGAGACTTTTGTATCTTGCCTTACAGAGTTTTACTGATGGATCAGTTGTAAACAACTTATCATGTTGCTTTATGAGAAAGCTTTACCTTTAAAGGATCTCTTCGTAAAAAGTTTAAAATTTTTAGTGATTTCTGGTAATCCGATGCTTAGTGAACGCTTCCGCATTAGTTAATCTTATTTTCTCGAAATAGACGTTACAATTAGTGGTATCAGAGCTCTAGGTTCGCGGAGTCTACAGAGACATAGGACTAAGATTGTAGAGTCTGTTCTAAGTATTTTCCAGATTATCTGATAGTATCTTTTGCTCACATAGGAGGAGAAGAACTTGAAGATGTTTGGACCACATGAAGAGCATGCCGATGAGGGCAGTTCTGCTGCACCAGGAGGAGGTGCAGGAGACCAGAATAGGGAAGGGCCTGTACCTGAACAGCCCCAGTTTGACCCAGCTGATATAGAAAATCCAGCTACTTATGCTTTATTTGATAAGTTTCTGGCAGCCATAACACACATAGCAGATAGGGTGCCACCATCTGCATCTAGGGCACCAGCCCATCAGGAAGGTTATGGAACCGGCAAAACTTTCAAGAGACTTCGCCGGGTGGGAGCCATAGACTATGCTGGTACATCTAATCCAGCAGATGCTGATCTATGGTTGACAGAGCTGGAAAAGGCTTTCAGGATCCTTGATATTCCTGAAGCTGATAAGGTTAAGCATGCGGTATACCTCCTAAAAGGAAGTGCTGGTAATTGGTGGATGATAGAGGAAGATAAGAGACCAGGTGAAGAAATAGGATGGGAGGTTTTCCGACGAGAATTCATCAATAGATACTTCCCTAAGACGTATCTAGATGAGAAGATCTCTCAATTTGAGAAGATCACACAAGGACTGATGAACGTTAGCAAATATGAAGCTAAGTTCATGGAGTTACTACGGTTTTGTCCACAGATGGCAGTTAGTGATGAAGAAAGAATTCGACATTTTGAGAAAGGATTGAATGCTGAACTAGCCACTCCTGTGTCTACCTTGGAGAACAGAGAAAGGTTTGCCACCTTTGTGGAGTCAGTAAGAAGGATAGAGAGGTCAAAAACCGTGAAACAACAGACAAGTAGTAAGAAGATGTACATCCAGCCTCAAGGACAAAGGCCTGAAAGTTTTAAGAAGTCAAGATTTTCTACACCAACGGCAATATCAGAATTCCCTACCCAGACACAATGGGTGTCAAGTGGAAATAGGGACCATAGTAGTATTCCAAGAAGACCCTCCAACATAGCCTCAGCATCGGTAACTGGATCGTATAGACACCTTGCACCCAGGATCTGTTACTTATGTAGACAACCGGGACATCTGGCAAGGGATTGTCCAGACAGGAATGCAATAATGACTCGACCTCAAGGACAGAGTCTGCAAGGCCCACAAGGGAGGCAATATAATAATAGAGGACGTGGACAAACATCCCATACATGTCAGATGAAATAAGTATTGTTTTATTATTACATATTAGGATTCTATGTGTTAAAAATATGGAAGTTAGCTGCTTTTGAATTTCTTGACTAAGTCCTAGAAGGACACAAGAAAGATAAGAATTCATATCTTACTCAATATTCTTTAAAACAATTTATAATCTCCCTTAACTGTGTATTAAAAGGATGAGATATAGATGTGATACCTGAAGAATAACCTAGAATGATAAATTCTGCGTGTATAATGATATGAAAAGCAAAGAATAGGATGATAAGTAAAATACATACTACCTAATCTCAATACTTATATACCCTGGCCAAGTATATGGTTATTGCAGATAAGGAAAGTATGAAACTCTTAGATTGTTATCTTTTGATTACTCTGATCAGGTAATTATTTTGAAACAATCTAAGGAGTATAAGTAAAATTAAATGAGAGGATCTTAGTGAATACTTAGTGAACATACTTTGTGAACATACTTAGTGAATATACTTAGTGAATTTCCTCAGTGAATACTTAGTGATCATACTCAGTGAATTTCCTCAGTGAATACTTAGTGAACATACTTTGTAAACATACTTAGTGAATATACTTAGTGAACTTCCTCAGTGAATACTTAGTGATCATACTCAGTGAATATACTCAATGAATACTCAGTGAACATACTCAGTGAATATACTCAGTGAATACTTAGTGAACATACTCAGTGAATATACTCAGTGAATACTCAGTGGACATACTTAGTGAATATACTCAATGAATATACTCAGTGAATACTCAGTGAACATACTTAGTGAATATACTCAGTGAATATACTCAGTGAATACTCAATGAACATACTTAGTGAATATACTCAGTGAATATACTCAGTGAATACTCAGTGAACATACTCAGTGAATATACTCAGTGAATACTCAGTGAACATACTTAGTGAACATACTCAGTGAATATACTCAGTGAATACTCAGTGAACATACTTAGTGAATATACTCAGTGAATATACTCAGTGAATACTCAGTGAACATACTTAGTGAATATACTCAGTGAATATACTCAGTGAATACTCAGTGAACATACTCAGTGAATATACTCAGTGAATACTCAGTGAACATACTTAGTGAACATACTCAGTGAATATACTCAGTGAATACTCAGTGAACATACTTAGTGAATATACTCAGTGAATACTCAGTGAACATACTTAGTGAATATACTCAGTGAATACTCCGTGAACATACTTAGTGAATATACTCAGTGAACTTACTCAGTGAATACTTAGTGAGCAAACTTAGTGAATGTACTTAGTGAATATACTCAGTGAACTTACTCAGTGAATACTTAGTGGGCAAACTTAGTGAACATACTTAGTGAATATACTCAGTGAACTTACTCAGTGAATACTTAGTGAGCAAACTTAGTGAACATACTTAGTGAATATACTCAGTAAACTTACTCAGTGAATACTTAGTGAGCAAACTTAGTGAATATACTTAGTGAATATACTTAACGAACTTTTTCAGTAAAAGCCTTTGAAACAATACACTTAGTAAATTTACTTAGTGAAATCCTCCAAGACAAATTGCTTAGTGAACCTTCTCAGTGAATGTTTCCAAATTAATTGATTAGCAAGATATGATACTTAAATAATATTTGCTTCCTTTTATCTGAGATTTTGAGGACGAAATCCTTGTTAGGGGGATATAATTTGTAACATCCCTGACCTGGGTTATGAACTAACCCTAGATGTTTTGCTTAAAATATGATTAGAGGCTTGTGATTACCCCTTGATATGTCATTAAGCTTTAGAAGAATCTATAATTTCATTTCTATCCTTTTAAAACAATGTTGTAATATTGTTTTGTTATGCAGGGACCTATGTGCAAATTACCCAATGAGAAGGGTTAACTTGCAAATTTCACATGTTAAGATGTTCCTTTGATGATGAAACATCATATTAATGAATATGTTGAGGTATTATGGATTCTCCAAGCTTGGGCACCAAGGTGCAGCTTGTGGAGCAGTCCTTGTGCTTAAAACCCTGACTTTGGTGTAAAGTGCAATTTACTCAAAATATGGGGTGCAACTCGTAAAATATACCTTCTAGTATATCTTTTATGACTCTTGACATCTTTTAGAGAATAAATGATGAGAGGGGAGCTTCAATTGAATAATTGGATAAGAAGGATGACCCTTGTAGTGAAAACACCTAGTATGAGTGAGAAGACCCTTCATATATGTATCCTAGTATGCATGTTGGTTTTCTCTACCCTTAAATCTTGAGTTTTGATGGACTTTGCATAGGATTATCATGCTTGGACGTGCCTTAGAAAGAAGGAGGGACTTAGATGAGAATTCTATGCTTTAGAGGTCCTTATGGTGAAAATCAGCCTAAACTATATAAGCACCTTTCTTTCCAAACCAAACCCACGTTTCCCCTTCACTTCCTCACTTATCATCTTTATCAAATCATCTA
The DNA here is from genome assembly GCA_963693085.1 of Alisma plantago-aquatica. Lineage (NCBI taxonomy): Eukaryota > Viridiplantae > Streptophyta > Magnoliopsida > Alismatales > Alismataceae > Alisma > Alisma plantago-aquatica. Next base: position 802,313,098 of record OY856411.1, read on the forward strand.
AGGAAGCTCTAGAGATCAGGGGGGGCGACCAACCTGTTCTAGGTAAGAGAACACCACCTTCTAGCTTGAATTCATGGAGAAAATTCTTGTATAAGGTTGGTTTCATGGCTAATTCACTTAGGTTTCTTGTTCTAGCCGATCATCTCCATCTTTTCCTTGGAGAATCACCTTGGACCAACCTGTGAAGCTCAAGAAGCCATTAAAGGCTTGAAGCTTGGAAGCTTGGAGCTCTAGGAACAACGTTTAAGGCGGGTTTTATAACTCTAAACCTTTTGCTTTCTTATGCATATCTTTGTACTTGCAAAAGTAGCTTGTTCTTCTTTTCCCCATCCTTCCTTGCTTTCCTGCAACTAAAACCACGAAGAACAGACCTTGATCTGGAGGTATAAGAAGATGAGAATGATTACCAATGTTACTTTATCAAACGGTCCTATTTTCCCCCCTTTGACCAAACGGTTTGGGGCAAACGGTTTGCAAAACCGTTTGAAGGGCAAACGGTTTCACAAGGTCGGTTGGAGAAAACGGTCTCCAAGACCGTTTGAGGGCGTTGACCAAGCGTGGAAAAATTTTGGATTACTGTTCCTAATTATGTGGCCTAATGACCTACCAAATTTGATAGGTTAACGCCCAAGGAATCATGAGTTAAAGGCTAAACAATTAGGCAATCGAATTGAATTAAGTGCTGATTTTCCAATCTGATTAACTTGAACTTTTTGGGCAAATGGTTTCAAACCGTTTGAGTGAGTTGACCAAGCGTTGACCGTTTGGGATTCCTGTTCATAATCATGTTGGTTAATAAACCTCCAAATTTGAGGGATTAACTCCAAAGGAATCGTGAGTTGAAGGCTAATCAATTATGTAAACCCTAATTGGATTAAGTGCTGACTTTCAACTTGATTGATATGACTTTTTGGGTTTTCTTGCCCAAACGGTCTCAAGACCGTTTGGGGATCATCCAAACGGTCTCAAGACCGTTTGTAGGTCTAGGGTTGGATATGGTTAAGTGTTTGAAGGACAAAAGATATGGTGTTAACCCTAACCTACTAAGTGTTGGATTTGCATTGAATTGAGTTGATTGTTTGGGGTTGATTGGCCCAAACGGTCTCAAGACCGTTTGCGGATCACCCAAACGGTCTCAAGACCCTTTGCGGATCACCCAAACGGTCTCAATACCGTTTGGAGGTCACTCAAGACCGTTTGTAGGTCTGGGGTCAAGTATAGTTGACCAATTGAAGGTCCAAAGGTACACAATTACAAGGCAATCAATTGCTGATTTGACGATCAACTCAATAGCTCAAACCCTAATGATTTTTCACTAGAATCCAAGGGTTGGGTGAGCCAAACGGTCTCAAGACCGTTTGGAACTCATCCAAACGGTCTCAAGACCGTTTGGAGGTCACCCAAGACCGTTTGGAGGTCTAGGGGTGAGTATGGTTAAGCAATTGATGATCCAATGATACTAAGTTGGAATGTAATCAATTGTTGTTTTGGTGATCAATCCAATGATCCAAACCTTAATTGGTTGACTTGTATTTTGATGATATGATGGGAAAACGGTCTCAAGACCGTTTGGAGGTCATCCAAACGACCTCAAGACCATTTGGGGTCAGGTCATGTCCCATTTGATTGATGGTTCAATAGGTTCAAATCAATTAGACCCACATTGAAATATGTTGAAGGGTTATTGATTCCAAACCCTAATTTGATTGAGTTAAACCCTAATTTATGGTCAATTGAGGGTCAAGTGAGGGACAAATCAGTTGAAGGTTGACCTATTAAACTCAATTAAGGTATGAGTATAGGTCCAAATGATGATTGGTTCCATGAATTCGATGATTGAAGGAATCAACATTGGAAACCCTAATTCAATTGGATACCTTATGAAGTGGAGGTCTAATGTGATTGAATCTTTAAGAATTAAGATGATGAATGTTCTATTGATCCAATAATGATTAGTAATGATAATCAATGAAGGTGTGAAGGTTGAAACCCTAATAATACCTAAGTGCTTAAGAACCAATTAAAGGGAGAATTCTTAATTGTTTATAGGATTAATAGCTTGATACCCTATGTTGACCATAGTAGTATGTGCTTGGTTGAAGGGTTGTTGTGACCTAATCAATTTGAAAGAATGAGAAATTAGAATACATATATATATATAGATATAAATATGAATCATGTAATGATCTGCTGTAGCACGACCGTGCAAGGGAGCACGGCCGTGGTAGCCTTAGCTTGCATGACCGTGCAAGGGAGCACGGTCGTGGTAGTCTTACTTTGCACGACCATGCAAGGTGGCATGGTCGTGGTGTCGTATTATGAAATTGAGAAGTTTTGGTATTGTGATGACATTGTTATATATGCATGTCCTTATTTTTATAAGTCATACAGGTTGATATTATGAGGTAATCATAGCCAGGTATGAGTTATGATGGCATATTCCTTGAAAACAATTATAAGCTTTTAGAGTAATGATATGTGAAAAGTATATACATTGCTTCAATCAAGGTCATGCTAATAGATGACTTGATGCTGATATGGCACTTGATAGCAAGTGTTATGATGATATAAGGGTGTGAGCACCCATGTTCTTGAATCATAGTGATAAGATGATTAAGAATTGATATCCAGTTGATAACTGATATGAGTTATACTTGTACATTTAGTATTCTTCTGTTATAGCCATGTTTAGTACTTGAATGTTTGGAAACATGTATGATGCTACAAGAATACTGATATGTACCTAATAATCAAGTATAATCATACCATGTAGAGCCCTGATCATAGATCCATCATTGTCAGAATTTAAATAATAGTGAAACAGGTTTTACAAAGGGAACTCCTGGATCACATACTTTAGAGTATGTGGGAGTATATGGAATAACTGATAAAAGTTAAGCTTGACAGGTTTCATATAGAGGTGATCAGATCCATGTAAGATTTATAATGCTAATTGCATTAAGAACACTTGTTACCTATAATTCAAGAGTATAACTAAATGTCATGTTATTTGGTAAGTGATAACATATGAGCTTGATAGGTTGAATGAGCCACGAGTAATATGCTTTGTTGATCTTCAAAGGTCATATTATTTAGATAACTAGATAAAATGAGATGTTACTTGGTAACAAATGCTATTATTAGTCTAGGGGTTTGAACTCCCACATTCCGGATTTCATATTAATAAGATGGTTAGGGATTGATATCCCAATATTAAAAATATGAGGTATGACCTAAACCAAAGTGTTTCTATGTGAAATTCTATTACAGAATAATCCTATGAAAAGCTTAGCTACAGACTAATGGGTTATGAATGTAAATAACCCTTGTATTACATAAGTAATGTTAAGTCTGATATCATATGTACAAGTTATGCAGATATGTTGTGGAGTTGGAATCCTAACACTTTGGGAGAAGGAGTATGGATGCAGGCCATCCTTTCCCAAATAATAATGCCAGGCAATGGATATATGATCCAAGTCTGAAGGGAGTTAGTGATGTGATAAGTGACATGTGAATTATTCAATTTATAGTTGCATTGCTTTTAGTAGAAAGAATAGTTTAATCTGTTAAACATTGTTTTAACTACTCTCAAATATACATAATTTCTTTGTGTACATTTATTCTCTTATGCTGCAATAATTATGCTTCTGGCGAAGAGTTATATCTCTCGCTGGGACGATTTTTATAATTGTCTCACCCCGTAGATTTCAACCTTTAGGTGGATGTGGGCGAGGAGGCAGGAATCCTTCAATAGGTGAAGGGCAACATCAGCAGTACCAAGGACAGCAGTGAAGCTTCTGGTGGAGGCATTGGCTGCTATGTCATGTGTAGATAGTGTTAGAGTCCTATATGTCGTCTCTGTACTCTCAGGTCCTCGGAGTAATAGTTAGTGCTTTCGAGTTTTTGAGTCCAGTCCTTAGAGACTTTTGTATCTTGCCTTACAGAGTTTTACTGATGGATCAGTTGTAAACAACTTATCATGTTGCTTTATGAGAAATCTTTACCTTTAAAGGATCTCTTCGTAAAAATTTTAAAATTTTTAGTGATTTCTGGTAATACGATGCTTAGTGAACGCTTCCGCATTAGTTAATCTTGTTTTCTCGAAATAGACGTTACATTTAAAATGAGTATAGCTTTGATACCACTTAATACGAGCCTAAAGAATATCCCAGCTCAAAAGATAGGTCCAAATACATAGTTCTACCTGTTCCAAGAGTAGAGATGGCACATCCCACCTTGCCAGTACATCTTAAAATCTAAGTTGAAATGTGCAACATATGTCTCTACATCACGATCATCTTAATATCAAAGTTACTTCCATGGAAAACTGGTCTCGAACCTACTTGGGTCACCACACAATCCTTGGTCATCTCCTCTAGGTATGTAGGGTTCCGACACTTTTGGGGTCATCCCTCTTCCCTTATGCATCCAGAGAGTGCCCTCCTCATCTGCCCTTTGGGTCCCATGAGTTCATGAAGGTGATCAATCTCCTAACCCATTGCCCTTAGACAATGATAGTTGTTACCTCCCAACCCTATGGTCATGTGCAACTAGGGAATTAGGCAACTCCTACTTCCATCAGTCTTATCCCTACCTGACCCTAGATTAGAATTGGATTCTATTATAGTACATGTCCAACTTAGAACCTTACCCAAGTCTCCATCAATTCTCTCTACATTCATGGGCTGACTTTCATCCTTTCATAGGGGTCATGGCGACCTACCTACCTTGGTCAGGCCCTATACCGGTTACCTCCATGATAACACATCCACATGCACTTAGAGATCATTATCGATGGGTCCATAGGTTCATTCTCATACTATGTACTTTTCACTTAGCTTCTCAAGATCCTATGAGACCTCTTTAGGTTACCTTAAACCAACAAAACTGGTATACACCCTACAAAAGGGTCCCTCTCCCAGGATGGGAGGAAACTACATCTTGATAACAAAGGGCACAGACGTCCTTATGTCTAGGGTTTACATCCACATGAGCATGCTTAACCCTAGCAAGCTACTAAGGCACAAGCAGACCCCCTACTAGACCATGCTAGGTCATACATGTTCTCATTCCTCAATATTGGACCAAGATCATACCTTCCCATGTCACCAACTTAGCTGTGAGGGGTTCCTCAAACATACCTTAGACTTAATAGGTTTTCCTTTCCTCTAAACATGAGGAGTGCCATGCTCGAATCTATAGAAACTCAAATCTTGTCATCAGCATCAGGTACACCACTTCCCCCCTCAAGCCTAGGTAACCTAGGTTCACTTTTTGGATGTCCAGATGCATGCTCAACCTTTTTAACCACGAACCAAGCATGTACAAGGTATGACATGCACTTCCCATGATCCTTCTATTTGAACAACACTTCAGAGTGGAGTCCTCCTCAAGGACAACCAACTAAGAGTAAGGCCTCACAACTTGTTACTAAACCTCTTCAGGGTCTATGGTACTCTTTTTCCCATCTCAGAAGGTAAACACCTATACCATAGGCACATAGGTACCAGAAGCCTCATCCTCTCTCTAGGATTTGGTTCCTCTAAAGGCAACCAAGATATCATCAGCCTCTAGGGATCAAGCATGAGGCAACCGCTATCATCCACTTAGGTTGCATCATCCTCAACTCCCTACTATTCCTCATATCTCGGAGTCTAATCTTCCAACCTTCTTGCTTGGGTCCTGCTCTCTCTCTCTCTCTCTCTCTAGAACTAACCCTACAAACATCCTCACTACTAGAGGTTCTTTCTCCATGATGGATCGAGCTCACAAGCATACCCCTACATAGGTGAAGCCTATGTTCAAACTTATGTTTGCTCAAGATTATCCATAGATCTTTATGTGTATCTCATAAGCTATCAATCATACTCTCCTGGCCAGGGTTTCAACCTACTGCTTGCACTATTGATGTACTCTAGGTGCAACTTTTCCATGCTCATACAAGCCCATAGGGTTTCTATAGGTTCTTCACTAACCTCATCATTGAAGGAGTTATCCTTTACTCTAATATGCACGACCCTTCCCAAGGTTGGGTTGCTAAAGTCAGTAGGTCATCCAACCTCAAATGGCTCATATTGTCATGGGTATCTAAACAAAAAGCATGTCCACTCACACACATGGTCTATCATGACATCTAACTCATTGTGTCATCTCTCTCTCTCTCTAACCACCACTTAGGGTTAGGGTTAGCATCATCCTCAAAGGATGTGTCAAGTCTCTACTTATAAGACTAACTTCCTCTACTCATCCTCCTGACAAGAAGGTCTAGCCTCAAGTCTCCCCTGAGGGCATGACAACACATGTCATACGACCTAAGCATGCAACTAGTCTTTAGTTTACGCTTAAACTATTAAGCTTATGTCCATGACATCTTATTTACATACTTTTCATTAATTTGGTGGAGGATTCCTTAAACCTTATTAACTTTACCCATACCTCAAGAGGATGAGGAAAAGAGAGAAAACCCTAATCCTTAAAATCCTTAACATCATTTGAGTTGAGAAGGGATGAACAAGATGAGAGAGTCCTAAAGGTATCTTATTTCGAGTCAAATCCTGAGACATTGGCCAGGCAGTCACACAGATCTGGGAGTCCTCGTATTCTGACTAGCGGTGTGGAGGAAAATCTTGCCAGCCCCCGGGCGTGATCCTTTTCTGGACACCTCTCTCTTTCAGAAAATCCTCTAATAACTCCCTTCGGTTCTACAAAGTTTGTAAAATTTAATAATTATTAAAGATTAAATGAGGAACCTAGGCTCTGATACCAAATGTAACGACCCGCCTCCCGGTAACCCCCAATTAAGGGAGACCAAGAGGTCAGAGTCGTTATCCCAATTTATCAGATCATAGGTTTGACAAATAATCAGTAATAATTATTAAATTCTATCATGACTATACTGAAAGCTGGAATAAAATAAAACGTTGCATACCTTTTTCAAAAACTTGGATATCTAACTTCTATCCACATCTAGACTCTATTCTAACTAATCAACCTTGCACGTTATTTCTTAATTTCACAATATGCCACTTTACTATTTGTCCTTTTCAATTTGTACCTAAAATGCCGACAAATAAAATGTTGGTCAGCATAAATGAATATGTAGGTATGTGGGGGGAACTATAATCATGCAATTATCTATAATAACATATTGCGGTCAATTCTGATTTAACAAACAACTTTACATTTTAAGCATAACTACTCAATCCATCCATACGCTAACCTCTGTGTTGTCCCTGCATTGGACCTGGATGCTACCTTCCTTATGGTAGATCCCCATTAAACCCCTCATGATCCTACCTAACAGGTGAATCAATTTCTAGGGTTGAGTCGCATGGCACTACCCATAGGTAGCCCACTCCTTAACTCATGGTGTGCTAAAGAGTCTCATGGCACTACACGTGGGTAGCCCAATTTCTAACTCAGAATAACCTGATGTCCTACTTAACAAGTAGGCCCTGTACAAGGTTACCCTTTTCATCATTAGCAAAGCCATAGAGGAGGACCAGGATCTGAGCCAGTCATGTATATGTATTTATGGTGATAATCATAGTCACTTTATAGTTGCATGAAATAAAAGTCATCCAAGAATTTTTTTTCAAGCAACCGATAAATCATCCGAGAATTGCCGTGAAACTAAAGTGATTAACCATAAGCGTAACCACATACTTGTCAGGTTGATTCAAGACATAATTCATCCAATCAATGCAAGAAATCCAATAGGCAAGCAAGCACACAAAGAGATCCTGAAATATGCATATAATTTCCTATCATTGATCATGCCATCAAGATCTATTAAACCTAGCTCGCTTCCTAGGGTTTCTAGTCCACTTTTAGGGTTTTCATTGCAATTAGGGTTTCACTTCATTTTTACTATTTTAAACCCTAGTTTTATACAATTACTCACAAACCCTAATTTTCTCATCTATTCATCACGAAAGATATTAAGGTTGCCTTTTATCAACATATAACCCTAATTTTGAATTAAAGGCACAATTAAACATCAATTAAGTCCATTATGCCTCTTTTACATTAAAACTACCATTTTTATCCTTTTAATTCCTGACATGATAATTAGGCCCAATTTCATGTTTGGTTCCTTCCGGATAAACAACTCATAGTTCATTATGGTCTAATTCACATATGAACTCTTTTTATCATTAATTCCACCTTTATCCATTAGAAAGCCCTAATTACCATATTAAGGGTATTTATCCACAATTAGGAACTTGTATACTCAAAATAGCTTTTAACCATCATATCTGAGCCTTATTCATGAATTTGAACAATTTAAGTCATTAAGAGTCATAATTACTAACATTAGGGTTTTCAAGGCCCATTAAAGCTTATTTATGCACATGGAACACTAAATGAATCCAATTACGTGTAAAGTTCATCCTTTTTTATCTTAATGTATCCTTTTATAATTAACAGGTCAATATCAACTTTATTCGTCCATAAAACCCTTCTTAATACATTAATCGTCTCAAATTAGGGTTTCTTAATCATCAATGTATTAAAGTTGATCACTTCCACTACTTTTTAAATTGTAAGAGGAATTAGCTTCTAAGTCTATTTTAAATGGATTCCCCGCATTTTTCTAAGAAAAATACATATATTATTTGTACCCATCTGATCTACCAATATTTAGATACAATTTTTGTACGAATTTACTTACTTGGGCCAATGGCATGCTGTCACGTCCTCCTTCTCCATGCATCATGTAGCCAGCCCAAACATAACTAAATGAGACTTATACCCCCACATAAGTTGTCGACTCTGCATACCCAGGAGGGGTAAAACCAATCAACGGCCATGGATCGTCTTCAAGCTTCGATCAGCCGCAGCGGCCGCTGAGGGTGGCTCTTTGCAGGGCTTCCCCCTCCTCCCCAGGGTTCGAAGCTCGCCTCCGACCACCGCCCTAGCTCCGCCGCACCCTGGTGCACACAGACCACCCCTAGATTGTGGCCAAGATGGTCGGTCTCAAACACGCCAAGCCTGCAACGTGTGGCTGCCCTTGCTACGGTGTTGCTGTTGTTGTGCATCAGTTAGGGCATAGCGATGATGGCCAAGCTTCTCCCCAGCATCGTGGGGTGTCATGCTTTGGACAAAAATAAGGAAGAAGAAGATAGAATGATGTGAGGGATCCTTTGGACTCGGCCAAGGGCTCTACCACTTATATAGGGGAGGGTAGCAACGCCCTAGGATGTTTGCCCACGAAGAAATAAGGTCCCTTTTCAAAAATGAAACCTATTTTCCTTAATCAAGTATAATATCTCTCTTTATAAAAATTCCTTGATTATCCATGATCCTTGGCTATTAAGGAATTCAAAAATCCTTGCTCTTATTCTCTTTATGCTTGACTTTGAATCCATTGGCACGAATTTTACACTTTCTTTTATTAGAAAATACCTCTTTTTAACAATACCACCAAAATCCATTAATTATGTACCACATTATCCTCTTATTATTGGTATTTTCTCTTTCTTTTTCTCCATTGGGGCTCCTTGGACCCCAAGAAACTCTAATATTTCGAAATTCCTTTTCAAGGATACTTATTATCCTTCTAGATGCATCTATATCCATTATTTCACATTATCTTACTTATTTCTTTATTAAGATATTCTTTTGTAAGGATTTCTCATTAACTTTCATCTCCTTTTTCCTCTTTTCATATTTCTTTTACTAGGAAACATATGTAAACGAATTTTACTCAATTGTGGCCATTAATGCCACTTTCTAGATATTTCCAAGTATTTCCCATAAATACTTTGCTTAATATTCATTATCTTTTATCTATTTCTGTTATTTGGACTTTTCCTTTTTTCTTCTATTTTATATCCATTATTGGATTAATATATTAATAGAAATCACAAAATTCCCATCAAAAAGGGATATTTACAAAGAAATCCACCCCTTTAGAGCAAAGCATACCACCTTTTCAATTAAGTCCAAATTCATAAAATCAATACATTTTAATTATGAAAACATATGCAAAATTGAGGTTGTAACACCCACCCTCTTGGGTGCTTAGGATACTGACAGTCTAGTCTAACTACCACTTTTTTACCGCATTAGCCTGACACGGGGAGCCTCATTGTAGAAGGATGATATGACGTAGTCAATATTGACTTTTACCTTAACACTTAAATGATTACTCCTCAACAACTCAACTTAGAGTCATTCACTTAAGAAGAGAATCTCCAATGGATTCATGAAAATAAATTAAAGATTGAATGCATGTAAGTTATTGAGTGAGTTTTAGATTTCAATTATTTTATTCTTAAATTTCAATTATTTAAACTTAAATGTTTACCTACACTCCTTAGTTAAAATTATATTGTTAATTTGTATATATTCATTAGAATGGCCAATCTATGATTTATCTGCCAAATTATTTATTGTTTATTGATTACATATTATTTTTTTATTGTCATCTCGATGAGGAATCACACTTGCTAATCTTGTAGCTCAAACTATTGAACCACATTTTATGTCAAAATATGGATCAAGAGGAGAATTCATATAGTCATGAATATAATGGAGTACCATGGTTGTGTCTAGTGATTATAATCAATTATTAGATGGTTGAGTCTCTTGGTCACTCAAGCCTTGGGAACGAGAGACATGTTATGATTACACCAACTAATTTGGTTAAATTTGTATGATTGCACCAACTAATTTTGTTAAATGTGTAAGATTGCACCAACTAATTTTTCAATGTTTTCAAACCACAAGTAATATATGCAATTAAGTATTATTCTTCAGGTAGTATACTCAACAATATTATCAAGATTCATAATTAAAAGGAGATTAAATATTATTTCCGCTGATTAAATTTGATCGTGTTTAGTCCCTCCTAGCACACTAATTCTGATTAATTGGTTTGGGGCACCACATAATTCAAATTCCATTATTATTTTCATTCATAGCCTAGTTCTCATGCCACTTGCCACCATCATTGCAATGAGCTTTGTCGAACAGACTCTCTAGTATTCTACATTGCACTTTTCTTGGAATGCTAATTGCTAAAATGGCTCAACAATATAGCTCAAACAAAATGTGTTAACCCAGCAAAGATGGTCGTTTCTTGAGCAAAAGAGCTGTTAATGAATTAACCCACTTTCGAACCTCCAAAGAAACGTCTTTCATTTACATCTCATCTGCACATCAGGGATTTGGGCGGTTTTTGGAGGCAGCATGGGTGGCCACTCCCCACTATGGCTCCAAAACGGCCCAAGTAAGAGTATGTTCTAAAGGGTGTGAAGATGCGTATCCTTTTTAGAGGACATTTCTTGATAAGAAAGTTCAACGACCACATTATCTTTCTTAAACTGCTAGAGCACTAGTATCAAACTAGCATGTCAGTTAAAGCTCATAGCCTCTATAATCTTTTTAGGACCGTTCTACTTTTTTTTTTTGAGGGCAAGATGGCTCGATTCATTACTTATAAGCCATACGGAATCTACAATTTGAGTCAAAAATACAGTAGGAGCAAACAAAGATCAAGTTAACATCACTACAACTCATATCGGAACGAGAATAGAACGCTTCTGTATTGATTCTTCTTCCTTGTTGCTGTCTTAAGCAGCTTTCCACGAAGAATTCCTTCGACTTGAGCGTGTAGTAGGACCGTTCTACTTCATTGCCTACTCCAACCTGTAAGCTGCAATATGCAGGATTTCAGATAGCTGACAAGTTCACAATATGTATAGCCCCGCCTCAACACCCGCACACATAGTGAGAGACTGAAACATTTCGCATAATATATACAAAGTGCACAGTCATGCAAGGGCTTATAAATCGCATGCTAATGGTCTATGCACGCTCTTTAACAAAATGCCCATGCAGGGGCGGAGTCAGAAGTTTATTGTTGGGGGGCCAAAAAATGTTTGTTGAACCCAAGATTCAAACCCAGGAGAAGATGACAAGTAATGGACAAACCTACCACTAGGCAAGCTTTATATTTTGTACTAGTAGCACCATACACCGTATATATACTAACGGAACTTGTAGAAAAATTTGCAAAATTTTGAATTGCGCTCACGGAGATTGGAACTCACGACCTCCAGTCAAAGTGACAAAGCACAAACCGCTGGACCAAAAACAAATTGTTGTTAATAATTGATTGGCTCATGTGTAAAAATGTATGCATATGAGTACTTATATTAATTTTTTCATTTGTTTTGGGGGGGGGGGGGAATGGCCTCTGCTTGCCCCCCCCCCCCCCCCCCCCGTGGCTCCGCCCTTGTGCCCATGCACAGGCCTAGACCTAGTGGACGTTAAACTTTATTATCCTCTGGGTCCAGTGGTGGCTAAATTGTACGTATTGCACAGGCACCGTACAGTACCTCATATGGAGAGTTTCAAAGAGTTGAAATTCCCTAACACTCACTCGTCGGGACGCGCATTTTGACGCGTTGGGAAACTATCCCACGGTCTGTCAGCCCACCTGCCCGCCCTCTGGCACCATGTGTCTGCCACCTCCACCTGTAAATGTGTCAGAATTTTTATTTTATTTTTACATCTTTATTTGTTTTGTTTGTAACTTTTAAACCAGTTTGAATTTTTTAATGAAATAAAATGCATTACAATATTTAAAAAGTGCATTCCAACAAAACTAATATTGACATATTTTTAAAGAAAAAAGAAGAAGAAATATTAAGGGAATAAAAGGAGAGAGGAGGGAAGTAAAAAAAATAATGGATTTTTGTTTGAATGAGTCCACTATAGACCTCAATACACATTTTTTTATTGAATGTGCTTATTATTTGCTTCAATGCACCCACTTTTATTTTAATGTGGTCACTAAATCACCCACTATTGCGTCAAAATGTTCACTTTTATTTGAATGTGTCAACAATTACTTGAATGTGCCCACTATTTTTTCAATTGCACCCACTTTTACATGAATACGCCCACTATTATACTGAATGTACCCACTTTTACTTGAATGTGGCCACTACAACTCAATGTGCCTAATTTTACGTGAATGTGCTGATTATTAGTTTGAATGCACCTACTTTTACTTGAATGCGCCTACTACAGCCTCAATGCGCCTAATTTTGCGTGAATGCGCCCATTATTGTGTTGAATGTGTCTACTTTTGTATGAATGTGCCTACTACAGCCTCAATGCTCCCAATTTTACGTGAATGCACATATTATTGTGTTGAATGTGCCAACATTTACTTGAATGCGCCTACTACAGCCTCAATGTGCCCAATTTTACGTGAATGTGCCATCATCGTGCTGAATGTGCCTACTTTTCTTGAATGCGGCCATTGCATCTCTCAATATGCCCGTTATTGCTTGAATGCACCCACTGTTTCAATGCCCCACTATTGCTTCAATGCACCCACTATTGCGTGAATGCACCCACAATTGTCCAGAATGCGCCCAAAATTGTTTGAACACACCCACTTTTGCTTGAATGCGCCCACTATTGTCTAGAATGCGCCCACTATTACTTGAATACGCACACTTTTGCTTGAATGTGTGCACTATTGTCCAGAATGAGCCCACTATTACTTGAATGCTCCAACATTTGCTTGAATGCGTGTACTTTTGCTTGAATGCACCCACTATTGTTCAGAATGCGCCCAATATTGCTTAAATGTACTCACTTCTATATGAATTCGCCCACTAGTGTCCAAAATGCACCCAATATTGCTTAAATGCACACACTATTATCCAGAATGAGCCCACTTTTATTTGAATGCGCTCACTTTTGTTTTATTACACCCAATTATCCATAATGTGTCCATTTTTACTTGAATGCACCCACTTTTATTTAGAGTGCACCCACTACATCCCTCATGTGCCCATTAGTGTCCTCAATGCGCCCATGTTTGCTTGAATGCACCTACTACAACTCTAAATGTGTCCAATTTTTCTTGAATGTGTCCACAATTGTTTGAATGTGCCCACTATTTCCCTCACTTCTTTCCTCTCCTCAGTTCACTTCCTTATTTTACTTCTCTAGTGTCTTTTTTTCCATTTATTTTCTCACTTCTCTTACTTTCCTTCTCATACCGATGTGTATTATTTTCTAAAAAATATGATAATGTTAGTTTTGTTGAAATGAATTTTTTATAACAAATCCAACAATTTTTATTTCGTCAAAAGATTCGTTGCGGATCAAAAGTTATACACAATAAATTTTACTATCTATTTCCTCTTAATATATATGTGTATTATTTTGTCAAACCTCTAAATATACATGTGTATTATTTCTCAAAAATATGTTAATATTGATCTTATTGGATTGTATATTTTATAACAAATCCAACGGTTTTTAATTTGTTAAAAAGTTCATTATAGATCAAAAGTTATAGACAAAATAAAATTTTCTTTGCATTTCTCTCCACAAACCTATAAAATCAGCCCACTTATCACCCTTACTAAAACCAGCCACAGGAGGGCGTCTTCACGCCATACCACCTCATGCCACCCCATGCCACCTCAACACTAAAACCACCCACCCCTAATCAAAACAACCCCATCCCGAATCCCGTGCTGGGAAACCACCAGCCACAGGAGCACGTCTTCACGCCTGTCAAGCCCCAGGCTTGACCTGGGCTCATTTTCGAGTTTCAAATAGCCTACTATAGTCAGCCTGATTAAGCAATCGCATAAAGCCTCTATTATCTGTAGACACGGTTTTACAATGCAAACATAATTCAAAAAAACTACCAACCAGTAGATCTGGAACTTAACTATTTGGAGTTTGGACCACCATATGCAGTACTTAAATTTCCTAACTTGGGAGAGAGAAAACATATGAACAAAACTTCTTTGAAATTCTAACCTTATATAATACATAACCAATCATACAAAATAATGAAATGGTGTTTTAAAAGATAACATTTCACCGGTAACAATTTTTTCCGGCACAACAGGGGTGTAAAAAATTACGAATTCGCGTGACTGTTTGACCTTAATCACGGAGTCAAGTTGCCGTCACTGTCATCACAAGGAGCTCTGGACTGGATTACAACCCGAGCTCCAGAAGCAAGCCTGCATTAAAAGTGTAAACCTCAATCATTATTGCAAATCAGAAAAGGACGCCACATTAACACACTAGGATTTTTAAACCTAACTTTCGTCGATTTTGATAATTTTCTCCCTCTCCTCGGCAGAATCTAGCCTTTTTGACGATCCCATGGCAGAGGAAGAATCTTCGAACCTCTTGCTATTTCCCTTGGACTTGCATATGGATGATAACCGGCCAAAATCTCTATCACCTGACGAGATTCTTGGCCCATCTGAAACAGGGGACTTTGCAATCTCAGTCTTCGGTTGCTTAGAAGAAGTGATCCGAATTGACCGGGGAAGACACTTGGAACGTGCTGATGAATCTAGTAGTTGGGCCTTTTCGGCCACCAGATCAGCCCGTTTGAAGCTCCTGCGTTATTTTTAAAAAAAAATGTACTTTAGTGACGATCAGAATTCACGACTGGTACTTGGGATACCAAGTAGGAAAAACGTGATGCGTATGAAAACGGGATCAGGATTTAACAGTGTATTTTCTCAACATGATGAATCTAGTAGCCGAATCTAACGTTTTGTGAATCTTCTTTATCTGTAGTAAATTAGAACTTTCAGCAACCCATCATTATATTGTCTTCCAATGGTATATCAGGTTACATCAAATATAGATGGGCATGAAAATAGGATCAGATTTAACAGTTCATTTTCTCAACATCATGAATCCAATAGCTGAGTCTACGGTTTATGGATTTTCTTTATATGTAGTAGATTAGGACTTCTACAACCCAGCATTATATTTTCTTACAATTTTGCAACAGACGGGCAGTCTCTCAATATTATACTACAAAGGTGTAAGGTATTATTATACTACTAAGGTTGCATCAAATATAGATAGGCATGAAAATAGGATCAGATTTAAGAGTGCAATTTCTCAACAGCTGAATTTAGGTTTATGAAATGTCTTTATCTGTAGTAGTAAGGACTTCTAGCAAAACATCATTATATTTTTGTACAATTTTACATCAGATGGGCAGTGTCCCAGTATTATTATACTACAAAGGTGTGAGGCCATTCTTGCATCATTCCATATGATATTCTGTACTTGTGAGATTAAGATTCCAAGATAATGAATCTAATAGCCGAATCTACAGTTTATGGATTTCTTTGTGTGTAATAAATTGGGACTTCTAGCAACTCGTCATTATATCTTCATACAATTTTATATCAGATGGGCAGTCTCCCTGTATCATTATACTGCAACGGTGTAAGGCCCTTCTTGCATCAATCCATATGATACTCTATACTAGTGTGATTAAGGTTCCAAGATCTAGCATGTGCAGACTTACGGTCCTGAATACTCTCAAAATCTGATATAGGGTGTGTGCCATATGAATACTTCGCTTTTATTACCATACATACTACACAAAACCTTAGTTTCATATGTTGCTTTATTTATCCTAAGAATTTAAAAATGGTACATACATCTTTCTACATTGTATTTATGCTGAAGGAGTCAATAGTGATCGCAGGTATCTTTTTTTCTTACTCCAATGAACGGTTTAGCTGCAGACTTGAGCATAATTAACTGTGCAAATTTTCTTTCTCAAAAAAAATATTAAGGGTTCTTCCCCTAGGTTGTATTTATACATGAAACCTTGGTATCTTTAAGCAAACCTAAGAGTTTCAAACTAGCACATACATCTTATACAGTGGATTTTAGTTGAAGGAGTCAATAATGGTAGCAGGCTTTATTTTTCCTACGTCGCTGGACATAATTAGGAGGTATTTATACATGATACCTTCGTACTTCAAGCAAATCTAAGAAACCAAAGAGGGGCATGCCATGCGAGATTGATGTAGTTCCATGGCGCACAAACATGACACCAAAAGATTCTTCATGTCAAGGAACTTGAAATGAACACAAACATGGTGTTGTTTTTGTGTCAAGACAAAATCAATGAAAAAACAGAAATTATACTTATCAGTTTTGACTCTTATGTCTGGCGTAAAATTTAAAACACACCCTGTCACAATGAAGTGTAATCTTTGTGTATTTGACCGACTATAATTATCATAATCACCTATTAAAGTGTAAATGAGTTATAGTAGACAACACAAATCAGCAGAAAGAATATACAATGGAACATAATTTAAAACAAATTGAACACGGCTACATATTTCAAAATACTCAGTCTAAATCAACATAAAATAATTTGAGCCTAAAAAATTTGTTTCCATCCACCTATAAACTTTTGACATCACTAGAGCACTTAAAAACTCGAATAGATAAACTTCACCACATGTATATTGGTTCCAAACTCCAAAGTAGGAGAGTGTACATTCAATACCTAGAGAGGTCAACCTCTAGGATTTTGCAACCATTGCATACGTATATTCTATTATCAGACATATAATAAGAATTTTCTTTTGCAGGACAAGGATACCTAACCTTCCTTTTTAAGGATCATAATGAGCCAATAAACCTTATAAGGTCTTAACTATTTTTTGATCAATAGTCTTCAACCTTTACAAGGGCTTAACGACTTTTGCAAAGAGATGGGCACCTTCACTGAGGAGCTCCCCTCTTACAATAAGTCTTCCGCCTAGAAAGAATTACCCACTCTTCTCAAGGATATTCAACATTCACCTTCTCCTTCAGCTAGGAGATGTTTTCACCAACCTTGCTTGAAGAAAGGGATTGGGCAAGGAAGATTTGAGGGCTTCACAATAATTACAAGGAAGTAGATCTTTGACAAATAACCTCGCTCGCTTAAACTGAAGTTTTGATTAGTAAGCAAGAGAGAGGAAGGGGGTTTTAGTAGACAAATCCACTCAACTATAGCTAGGATCATAAAAAGCAAACTTGGGATGAAGCCCGACAAGCAAGTTGTTGAAGAACAATAGCCACTCAACTATAATGTTTGATACTTGCTTGTAATTATAGAACCAAACACAAGATTTTTTAAGATTTTTCTTTTGAAGATAATTATTTTTTAAATATAAATTAAGTCTGAAATTATTTTTAAAATTATAAAACATGATATTTACTAATGAAAAAGATAAGTGATATGCTTTTTTTTTTGCAAAACTAGTGACTAGTAGCTAAACACTACATGATGTACGGAGAAGAACTAAAAATCTGAAAAAGAGACTGCATATCATCCTGGTAGAGAGCAAGAAGAGGGGTCGGGCATGTTGCCCATGCACAAGAGGTTTCCGGTTGCTTTAAGCACTGCTTTGCCAGCCAATCTGCGAGCTTGTTTTGGTTTCGTCTCTGGAACACCACCTTAAAGCGAGGAAGTTCAATACAAAGGAGCTTTATGGCCTTGGACAGGAGAGCGTATCTGGGTGGCGGTACTTCAAGACCTTCAATCCAATTCGACGCATTCCGAGAATCAGTGATCAAGATACCAGGGCCAATGCTTGTTTGTTTCGCGTATAAAAGAGCTGCTCTAATGGCCATCAGTTCACCACGCATAGGGTCTGTACCAGGGGATCTTTGAGCTTGAGCGTGAAGCCATACACCCTGCCTGTCCCTAACAATCATTCCGGTAGCGCACATACCTGCCGATTTGTTGATTGTCGTATCAACATGGATGATGAAGGACCAAAGGGTAATGGGAAGGTTCGTGGAGGTCAGGTCAGAGGGATGTGGCAATGGAGGCGAGAAAGCTAAGGAGGATGCGATCGTCTCTGCTCTGCAGTGAGTGACGACCACCTGAGGAGGAAGAGGTCTTTTCTTTGAGCTTGAGTGTGAAGCCATACACCTTGCCTGTCCCTAACAATCATTCCGGTAGCGCACTGTAACATCCCTGACCTGGGTTATGATTTAACCCTAGATGTTTTGCCTAATAAGGTTAAGTAGATTCTTAATCTTATCTTGGGAAAAGTAATTAGGCCTCATAAGAAACTTATGTTTCAATTTTGGTCATGTTTGAGCAATGTTGAAGCAATGTTTGCTTATTTTGGACCAAAGTGCAAATTACCCAAGTTGAGGGGTTAAACTGCAAATGTTGCATGGTAAGATGTTCCTCTGATGTTGAGACATCATAAGAATGAATATGATGTAGTGGTATGGTTTTCACAAGCTTGGGCACCAAGATTAAGCTTGTAAAGCAATGTTGTGCATTAAAACCTAGTTTTGGTGAAAAGTGCAATTTACCCAAAAACCTAGGGTTCAATATGCAAATTACCACTTCAATAAGGTCCCTAATGTTTCTTGGCATCATGTAAAGCAAAGAAAGTGAGAGGGGTGCCTCTTTTGAATTAAGTTGGAGGAGAGAATCTTGATATTAAAATAATCAAGATTAATGCCTAATTGAAAACCCTAATTTGATTTAGGGCAAAAATGAATAAAAATAATTGAAGGGCTTTCAACCAAAATGTTTTGGGTTGATTTTGAATAAGGATGGACGTTCCTTTGCCAAGATAAGGAATGAAAATATCCTAAGTAGGTGAAATTCCACTCACCTTATTATAAGAAAAAGAAAACCCACTCACATATGGATATTAATATAATAAGCATTAAGGTGCTTAATTTGCTTTTCTTTAAATTAAGGATAATGAAGGAGAATTAAAGGCAAAGGAAGGTGCCTCGTCCTTAAGGGATTTGAGGGGGAAGAGGCGGCCATATTTTTGGAATTTAATGCATTTTCTCTCTCATCAATTTCCTTATAAAAGTGCCTTTTTCAAGCCAAATGAAAGGCTATTTCGGATTTTCTTCTTTCCCTTGCTTGCAAAACCGACCAAGGAGCTAGGGAGGAGCAGGGAGCACGTCCCCAACCTGTGGGTGAGCCCTTGACCTTCGTTCTCCTTGATTTCATGGTGGAAATCGAAAATAAATTATGGATTCCTTCTTATTTCGATCTCCTCTTCAACCCTAGCCAACTTTTGCAATCAAAAGCTTGAGGACGAGCCTAGGGGGAGTTGCAAGAGCTTCATCCACCATTAATGGCGTGAGCTTGGAGCTTTGGAGCTCAATTGGAGGCGGGTTTTATAACTCAAACCCTTAAACATTGCTATTGCATCAATTCTCTATGCTTTGTTGATTGATTTATTCAATTTGATACACTCTTGTTTCTTTGCTGCAATTTCCATCAAGAACGGTTGCTGTTCTTGGTTGTTCGAAGGAAGGGGATGATGACATCATCCTAGATGCTTATCCAAAGAAAATTACCAAGCAAAACCGTTTTGATAGCTACTCCAAATCGTTTTAATTTGATTGGCTATGCGGTTTCAGCAAACCGTTTAAGGGCAAACGGTTTGAGACCGTTTGGGAGCAAACGGTCTCAAGACCGTTTGAGATGGTTGACCAAGCGTTGACCGTTTGGGAATTTTGTTCCTAATTATGTAGGTTGATAACCCTCCAAATTTGAGGGATTAACTCCAAAGGAATCGAGAGTTGAAGGCCAATCAATTAGGCAATCGAATTGAATTATGTGCTGATTTTCAACCTGATTAACTTGACCTGGTTGAGCAAACGGTTTCAAGACCGTTTGAGATGGTTGACCAAGCGTTGACCGTTTGGGATTCCTGTTCATAATTATGTTTATTAATAACCCTCCAAATTTGAGGGATTAACTCCAAAGGAATCGTGAGTTGAAGCCTAATCAATTAGGGAAACCTAATTGGATTAAGTGCTGATTTTCAATCTGATTTAATTGAACGTTTTGGGCAAACGGTCTCAAGACCGTTTGAGTGCGTTGACCAAGCGTTGACCGTATGGGATTACTGTTCCTAATGATGTTGGTTAATGACCCTCCAAATTTGAGGGGTTAACTAAAGGGATCATGAGTTGAAGGCTAATCAATTAGGCAAACCCTAATTGAAAATAGTGCTGAAATTCCAATGAGTTAAGTTGAGATTTTGGGTTGATTAGCCCAAACGGTCTCAAGACCGTTTGGGGATCATCCAAACGGTCTCAAGACCGTTTGGAGGTCTGGGGTCAAGTATAGTTGACCAATTGAAGGTCCAAAGGTACTAATCATATTGCAATGTAGTGCTGATTTGTTGATCAACTTGATAGACCAATCCATGATGATTTTTCACTAGAATCCAAAGGTTGGATGGGCCAAACGGTCTCAAGACCGTTTGGAGCTCATCCAAACGGTCTCAAGACCGTTTGGTGGTCACCCAAGACCGTTTGGAGGTCTAGGGTTGAGTATAGTTCAGTGGTTGAAGGTCTAAAGATATCAAGTTGATCTGCAATAGATTGCTGATTTGGTGAGCACTTCAATGAACCAAACCCTAATTAGATTGCTTGGATTTGAGTGATATGATGGGCAAACGGTCTCAAGACCGTTTGGAGCTCATCCAAACGACCTCAAGACCGTTTGGAGGTCTAGGGTTGAGTATGGTTAGGTGTTTGAAGGTCTAAAGGTACCAAGCTGTTATACAATGCAATGCTGATTTGTGATCAATCCAATGATCCAAACCTTAATTGGATGGCTTGGATTTGAGTGATATGATGGGCAAACGGTCTCAAGACCGTTTGGAGGTCATCCAAACGACCTCAAGACCGTTTGGGGTCAGGTCATACCCAATTTGGATGATGGTTCAATGGTTTCAATGCAACTAGTTCTGCATTGATTAGTGTTGAAGGATCATCGATTCCAAGCCCTAATTCAATTGAATCAAACCCTAATTGATGATCAATTGAGGGTCAATTGAGGGTCAAATCAGTTGTAGGTTGACCTATTAAACTCAATTGAAGTATGAGTATAGGTCCAATTGATGATTGGTTCCATGATTTCAATGATTGAAGGAATCAACATTGGAAACCCAAATTCAATTGGATACCTCATGTTATTGAAGGTCCAATGGATCAAACCTTTTTGAAAACCTAATGTGATTAGGTGGGAGATACCTTTAATGGTACTAGTTATTAATGCATAACAAATGCATGGATCCAATACATGATGTAAACCCTAATTGAGGCTGATTCCATGTATAACCCTAATAAGAGGTTGACTACATGTGAAATCACTAATTAGGATGAATAGTAAACCCTAGCTGAGGGTGCATCCATGTGGAACCCTAATTGAGGGTGATTCCATGAGAAACCTTAATTGGGAATGAATCCCTAATTGCTTATAGGACCAATGACTTGGTACACTATGTTAATCATAGTTGTATGCATTTGATTGAAGGGTTGATGTGACGTAATCAAGTTGAAAGGATCAAATAATAGAATTCATATATATATAAATATGATTCATGTGATGATCCTATGTAGCACGACCGTGCAAGGCAGCACGGCCGTGGCGACTTTACTCAGCATGACCGTGCAGGGTAGCACGGCCGTGGTAGCTTCACTCTGCACGACCGTGCAAGGTAGCACGGCCGTGGTGGTCTATGCTTGACTTAGAGCTGAATTGAAAGTGAACTAACATGGTCGTTTTGTTAATTCTCAACTTAAGGATGAGAGAGATACTCAATCATTTAATGATAATTGGTGAGAATAAATAAGTATGATTGAATACTTATGGTATAAATGTTGGCTCCTAGATGTGGGGAGCAATGAACTAGGGTTTGATCATTGATAATATGATCTTGAAAACCTAAATGGTTAATAATGGAAAACCCTATTCTTAATGAAGGGTAATGATATGTGAAAGAAAGCCTAATTGATGGTAAACCCTAACCCTAGTAAGGGAATAGTGGTGTTACCCTGTATTGCATGATGTGTTGTGAACTTGATAAGTCTATTATCATGTGTGACAATCATGCAGGTCTCATGAGGTGATGATCATAGCCAGGTATGAGCTATGATGTTTATTTGAGAAGAATTGATTGGCCATATGTGCCATTATGTTTTTGTTACTTAGAAAGAAGTAACAAGATGAGTTGGGCTTGTAAGCCTTTGTTTTAAGTTGTTACCTAGTGAGAGGTGACAAGATGTGAATGGCCTTGTGCGCCATGTGAATAAAGTTGTTGCCTAGTGAGAGGTGACAAGATGTGAATGGCCTTGTGCGCCATGTGAATAAAGTTGTTGCCTAGTGAGAGGTGACAAGATGTGAATGGTTTTGTGAGCCATGTGTGATGGAAACCCAAATCCTGGTAAAGGATTAAGGGTAATACCCTTGAATTATTAATACATTGTTTTTGCATGGTATTGATAGATAATTGATGTACTGCTATTATATGTGCTAACCATGCAGGTATCATGAGATGATGAGCATAGCCAGGTATGAGCTATGATGTGTTATTAGTTTGAATTTGTTTATTGGGCCTTGTGTGCTATAATATACCTTGTGCCTGGTAAGAGGTGGCAAGAGAGTTAATGTGCATCAAGTGCCATGATGGATGCTTGTGTAGCAAGTATCATACTTACCTTGGTCAAATGACCTAAAGGTGATAGTTACCTGAGAAAGAGGTAACAGTGCTCAAGTGATGAACAAAGGGTTTGAATACCCATGATTTCATGGTTATAGTATTGAAATTATGAAAGGATGAGAAAAACCCAGTGGTGAAGTGAGGGATTAAGATCCCAACACTTATGAAAAGAGTATGGCTACGGGCCATGACTCCACATTGATAATGCCAGGCTTTAGATATATGATCTAAGCCTGAAGAAAGTTAATGCAGTGGTAATGATTCTGTTGTTTGAATAGATGTTATACATGTTCTTCCTATTCATTAAAGGATAAGTGACATGTTAATTCTATCAAGTAATAACTGCAATGCTTCTGATATAGAATAATGTTCTAATTTGTTAGACATTAAAATATTTGCTGTCAAATAGATATGATTCACATGTTCATATTTATCTTCTCAAGTTGCAATAATAATGTTTCTGGCGGAGAGTTATATCTCTCGCTGGGGAAATTTTTATAATTGTCTCACCCCCGTGGGAACCACATTTTTAGGTGGATGCGGACGAGGAGACAGGAATCCTTCAGGATGTGAAGGACATCAGCAGTAGCAGGGACAACAGTAAAGTCTCAGGTGGAGACATTGACTGTCATGTCATGTTCAGATGTATATAGAAGTCCTATGTGTCGTCTCTGTACTCTCAGGTCCTTGGAGTAGTAGTTAGTGATTTTGAGATTTTGGCTTAATGCCTCGAGGGTTTTATACTACCTGTGTATCGTTAAGACAGAGTAGTTAATATTTGTATTCCTCGAGAAGCAAAAGTACATGAGATGTATATATATGAACCAGGATGTAAAGTTTTACTTTGGTTTTGAATGAAAGAGTTTTCCTATGAATGGATCCCTTTGCAAAAAGTTTTAATTTTTAGTGATTTTTGCTAATCCGCTGCTTGATGAACGCTTCCGCATTAGTTAATCTTATTTTCGCGAGACGGTCGTCACACGCACATACCTGCCGATTTGTTGATTGTCGTATCAACATGGATGATGAAGGACCAAGGGGTAATGGGAAGGTTCGTGGAGGTCAGGTCAGAGGGATGTGGCAATGGAGGCGAGAAAGCTAAGGAGGATACGATCGTCTCTGCTCTGCAGTGAGTGACGACCACCTGAGGAGGAAGAGGTCTTTTCTCGAAGATGTGGAGATTCCTGGCTTTCCAGAGCCACCAGCAGGTGATAGCGAAGCAAACGTCCCAGTTGGGGATCTTCCTCAGAGTCTTCAAGTTATATGATATCCATTCCTTGATGGAGTCCAGAGAAAAGAACAGTGTGGCTTCAGGAGGTACTAGAGGCAATCCCTAATAGCGTGGAGAGTGTTTTCAAGGGGACCTTGGCATCTCTCACACGAAGGGACGAGTGTGAGATGGCGCCTAACCCTGAGGACGTTTGTGAGAAGCCTTTCATGGTGAATTAACCACAATGTGGTCTTGATGCGGTGTTGGGTCTTCAAACTCCAAATAACGTCATAACAGTCAGCATTGGCAGAGTCAGTGAAGTTCATTATGATTTTATATGCTGAGTTGGAGGAGAAAACACCATCAGCAGAAGGAAACCATAAGCGACGATCATCTCCGAAGGCAGGCCGCGGGGGCGACGTGAAAGCAATGACTCGTGCAGTCTGATCATCGAACCAGTAGTTGATGAAACTCATGTCCCACTCGCCAGATTCGGACACTAGGCATGATACCGTCATGTCCCTAATATCCTCTGGGATTGTCAGGGTCGCCCGAAGGATAGGGACGACCCCATCGCCAACCCAATGGTCAGTCCAGACGTTTGTTCGCTCCCCGGAGATAGCGGTCATAGATGAGTTGTTCAGTATGAGAGGCAACAGGGAGCGAATTCCCCTCCAGGTGTGCGAGCCATAAGAAGAACCGATTCTTTGTCGTCCATATTTAGCCTGCATTAGCTTCGTCCAAGGCGCCTGGCCCTGTTGGATATATTCCCAAGCAAGTTTAGCTAGAAGTGCTCTATTCGAGCCTGCCGCCGATCGTACACCGCGGCCTCCTTTGTGGGGAGGTTTGATTAAGTGTTTCCAGGCAACCAGATGTATCTTCTTGGAGTCCTGTGCCACTCTAAATGAAATTACAAACCAATTGATCAATCCTGTCAGAGGTAGAGGCAGGAAGAAGTGTGGATTGCATAGTGTAGCACGGATGGGCGGAGAGAACGGATTTCACCAAAGTAACTTTGCCGGCCATAGATAAGAATTTGTTCTGCCAGGAATGGATCTGTGAGCAGATCTTGTCAATTAGGTACTGATAGTGGGTTTTTCTTTTCCTCTTGTGGATGATCGGAACGCCTAGGTGACGCCCCAGATCAGAAGTCTCCTTGATATCCAGAGTCCGACTAACAGCTGCCCGGATGTGCCGCGGAGTGCTTGAGGAGAAGAAGATCGAAGATTTGCCATGGGAAAGAACCTGACCAGATGCTTGGCCAAAGCGATGCAGGCACCTGTTGATGATAGCAACTTGGCGAGGAGAAGCTTCCCCAAAGAGGATGATATCATCCGCGAAACACACGTGGGTGAAGGCTAATTTTTGTCTGGTTAAAAGGACAGGCTTCCAGTTGCCTCGTGCAAGTTCATCCTCGATCAGCTGACTCAATTGCTCAAGGCAGAGAACGAATAGGTAGGGAGAGAGGGGGTCTCCCTGCTTCACTCCACATGAAGGTCTGAAGGAACCAATGTCCTCCCCGTTCCAAAGATTTGAAGTTGTGCCCGAGGTGATAATCTGCATGATAATTTGAACGAGATTGCTGGGAATGTGCGTCTTTGAAAGGGTATCGGCGATGAAGGGCCAGCTGAGTTTGTCGAAGGCCTTCATGAGATCAAGCTTGATGGCGCAGGTATGCTTCTTGTTTTGTTTGGATTCCATGGAGTGAATAATCTCCTGGACGAGGACAACATTATCTCCGATTTTCCGTCCTGGCACAAAGTTGGATTGGAAGGGAGAAATCCAAGTGGGTAGGAAAGGCTTGAGTCTGTTGGCGATGACCTTGGATAAGAGCTTCGAGCAGACGTTATTCAAGGAGATCGGTCGTAGCTGCGAGCATGATTCCGGGTGCGACGTCTTAGGGATGAGAATCAACATCGAGTTCGTGCAGCCTGGCTCAATGGGAAGACCTGCAAAAGGGCTCTGCACGAGCTTGCAGACCTGTTGCTTGAGCGTCGATCAGTGCTTCTGGATGAAGGAAGCGGATATGCCGTCAGGACCCGGAGCCTTCAAGGGCACCATGGAGTCGAGAGAACGCTTGATCTCCTCACTGTCGGGGATACGGGCCAAAGCCGCCAAAGCGTCCGCACCCGGAGAGGTATAGTTGCCAATAAAGGAAGCGCTGGCTAGGCGGCGGTGGTCAAGCGACGTTTCCTGATAGACATCAGAGAAGAAGGACAAGATAAGGTTGTTAAGCGCGATACCTTCTTCGATCCAATTCCCATTAGGATCCTTTAGGCGCGTGATCTTGTTCGTGCTCCGTCTCGATTTGACAATGGAATGGAAAAACTTTGTGTTGTTGTCACCAAGCTTGATCCAGGAGCAGCGAGCCTTTTGTTGCCAATCCAGTTCTTCCCTCTGAAGAATCTCGTTTAGTTGACATTGGAGCTCCACCGTATCTTTGGCAAGGTTGTAGTCGATTTTAAGGGCTAATTGGAATTGGTTCCAACGAATAGTGTTCCCAATTCTGTCTTTCTTCCTTCTGTCATCCTTCTTCTTCTTCGCGGCCCACTGAGCAGCCCTCTTCAGAAACCCTGAGCCCGCCTCCCCAAAGGGAACGCCGGGGTCCAAATTGCTTTGCAGAAAATCATCGAATCCCTCTGTCACTGACCAGCTGGCTGTTGTGCCATGAAAGGGGCGTTTTTTGTGGCGAGAATCTTCATGGGTGATCAGGATAGGGGCATGGTCCGAATTGTTCCTTTCAAGGACTAGAACCGGAGAAGATGTAGGGAGATCGAGCCAAGGACCATTGCCAAGCGCTCTGTCCAGCTTCTCATGTAGGAGGCCTCTCCTGAAGGTGGTGCGAGGGCCATTGGTACTTAGATTGTGAAGGTTACAGGAAGCTGCGGCTTCAATGAAATCGTTGCTATTCGCTTTGTCGAAGGAATTGCTGCCAAATTTCTCTGATTGGAACATTACCACGTTGAAATCTCCCGCCGCCACCCATGGCATGGTGATGTCGGAGGCGAGAAGGTTGAGGTGATGCCAAAGGAATTTCCTGCTGCCTCTAGTGGTTCCCCCATAGACGAAGGTACAGAGGAAGGAATTGTCGATGCAGCAGTGAATAAATTGCTTATGGGAAAAAAGGATTTCGACTAGGGTGTCCGTCTTCCATAGGACCCAAATACCTCCAGCAAAACCTACCGCTTCGACCCTGTGAGAGTGACGAAAACCCAACTTCTTGATGATCAAGGTGGCTTTGTTCCCACTGCATCGAGGTTCAAAGATACCGACTACAGAGACGTTATAACGGTTGACAAGGTTCTTCACGTTGTTCCGGGTATCGTCGTCACTGATACCCTGAACATTCCAGCACATGACTTTCATTGGGTACCTTCTTCAAGGGTGGAGGATCCCATCTCCTGCGCAGCCTGCTCTAAGTCATGTAGGTGTGATTGCTTTCCTCTCTTCCTGGTTGAGGCTCGTCCAGGGTCTCCCGCATGGATCACCTTACGGTTACGCAGGTGAATTCCAACAGAAGATTTAGCTGGGCTTCTGTAAGGAACATAGGATGGACCCGTGGCGCCCAAACTGAACTGGGTGGATACGAAGGGATGAGATTGCGTGGATCGGCCTTGAAGGACCTCGTCGCCTGAGGGGCGTGCTACGGTGTGGTCCGCAGGTGGAGCGGAAGGCGATGGGGATGCAGGGTTCAAAGGGGGCGGCGCATTGGATGGGGGTTGAAAGCGGGAAGATGTTGAAGTTCCTTGAGGACGGGAAGATCTGTAATTCTTCTTTCTCTGGCTCCAGTCGATGTCGTCGTTTCCTCCACTAGCAATGCGCTCAGCCACCTTGTCTGCGTCAATTATCTCTTGGACTTCACCCTCTTCTTCCGGTTCTGCCTCCAGACCTTGGAACCTGTTATGGCCCTGGAACAATTTCCTTTGTGGTTGCAAGGGTTGTTGCTTCCTTGGCTTCCGCACTACCGGTTTGGCATGAATGTCCTCGGAGAAGCCGGCCATATGTTGCGGCGTGGGGGTAGGGATCAGGGCTCCCACTTCAACGTTCGCTCTTCTTGCCGCATTTTCCTCGTCGATCTTCTTTTTGCAGTCCTTTTCAATATGGCCCGCTTTGCCACAGTGAAGGAAAATATAGGGAATATTCTCATTCTCCACCTTGTAGCGGAGCCCGTCCACCCAGATCGCCGAAACCAACGGTGATTCCATGTTCAGTTCCACCGCCAGACGCGCGAACCTTCCTCTTCTCTGAAGCATGGTGTTTGAATCAACTTTAATAGTTTTCCCTAGGCAATTGCCAATCTCTTGCAGAAGCACCTCTTGATATAGATGGATCGGCAGATTAGGTATACGAACCCAAGCGACAATGCTTGGAGGGGAGGTTCTGTCCGGAGAGAACGTCGGAGACCACCGTTGCATCGTTAAGTAGGAGCCAAAGATTGGCCAAGGACCTCCCGCCAGCGCATTGATGTAGTCCTCTTCCACCTGCAGTTGCACGATGTAGTAGTCGTTCGCTACGTCGATTAGGTTGAAGCCCCCCACCGATTTCCACATGGCCTTGATTCTATCTCTGAGCGTGAGATAGCCGATGTCTCTTGCAAGAAGCTTGACCACTAGGGAGTACTGCCACAGCTTCAGAAGGTCTTCTAGGGCTTCTTGGCGAAGTCAGAAGGCCGAAAAACCCTCTTCGGCGGTGATCGCAATGTCGGAAGGTAGCAGCTTGGTGCCGTTTTCGTCTGCATCAATTCGAATGAAGTTCCTTGGGTTGTCACGCGATCTTTGGGTGACCGTGTCCTTGTAGGACAACTTGGCGGTGCCTTGTTGTTCAGCGGATGGTTGGCCTTGGCCCGACAAGGGCGGAAACTCTGCAGAGGTGTCCTGTACGTCGCAGTCCATGGACGTGGTGCCGTTGGTTGGGGCTGCCGTTTGATCGCGGACGGACTTCTGTTGACTGTGCGAGACAAAGTTGAGAGACAGTCCAGAGGAACCAAGCATCACCGTGCCCGGAGGGCCGGAGGGAGGGTCCCCGTCGCCTTCGTCTTCCTGGACCCGACGATCGCCCGCACCCTCTGCAGAAACCCTAGCCGTCATTTTTTATACAAGTGATATGCTTTCCACATGCTAGTTTCATCTTATACAACATTAACACACACAATTCTAAAGAAAAAAATTAAAAAAAAAACGTTTTTTTTTATTTTCAGCATTTTTAAAAATAAAAAATACGAATTATTTAGATATTTTGGGTATATTTTTGTTTATATATGTTCATGTTAGTCTTTGATGGAACTTCTTCTACTAAACCTAAATTAAATACCTATTATTAATGGTACTAATTGTATTATTACTATTAATTAATGAAATAACATGTTAATGTTAATTATTAGTGAGGTAATTAGTGATAAATCAGTAGATCTATATAATATAATCATAGATCTAGTGACAAATAGCATCAATCATAAGTATTTTGGAGTAGATCTAGGATTTTAGGGGTATTTGGTGAATTTTTTAGGTGAGAATAGAATTATAAGAAGAGAAGAGAGAGGGGAGAGGTTGGAAATGATGGGAAATGCAAGAAATTAAGTAAACATACCTTAATTGGGGCTGATTTGAGCTCCAATCTTGAAAATAGCCCAAATTCTCCAAGTTTTTCCTCTTCAAACAGCAGCAGCAGAAGACGGCTCGCAAATATCGATTTGTCAGGGCGGAATGCCGCCTATGCCGCCCTGTACCGAGGTGTTAGTGGTGCATTTTGCACCGGTACCCTCGAAATGTGGCGGTATTGGCGGTATACCCACCGGTATGCCGAAAAATGCGATCCTAACGGCAGAATTGCACGTATCTGTATCGGTACCCGTCGGTATCGGTATTTCGAGCGGTATACCACCGATACCGACGAAATCTCATCCCTAGCTAAGGAAATCACTTCAAAGGGAAGCAGTCTTCTTCATCTACTCCAAAGTGCTACAAGTGTGGTAAAAAAGGGCACTACAAGAGTGAATGTCCAAAGGCTAGAAAGTCACACTAAAAGAACAACTCCAAAGAAGAAAACTGCAAGATAGCAAATACAAGAGGAAGGACAAGAAGGAGAAGAGGAACAAAGATGGTGCTCATGCCGCATGGGAAGGATCATCCTCTAGTGGCTCAAAATCTGATGAAGATGGAGAATGCCACCTTGCACTCATGGCCTCCACAAGTGAAGACATTGGTGAGGTAAGTGAGGTAAGCTTACATGAGTTAGCTAAAGAAACTCTTATCGACATGCTTAATGCGAACCGTTCTTTTTATTCCGAATATAATCTAAAAAGAAGAGATTGGGTAAAATCATTGATGATTTGTATGCTAAGCTTGGTATTTTCAAACAAAATGAAAAAGTTTGCAAGGCCTCTTAAAGAAATCAACGGAGCCCGCCAATTTCGCAAGTCGATCCGTGGATGTACCCTCGGATGGTATCGACTCTGTGTGGTTCGAGTACCCTCGCGGATCGAGATATCTTCTTCGAGCTCTTCACCGAGTGGAGATCTTCTTCTCCGACCTTCATCAAGCTCTATTTCTTATTCCCCCTTCCTCTTTGTTCACGATGGTGAGGATGGCAGGAGCTTCTTCTTCTCGAGCAACCCCGATGGAGATTGAGACGTTCGTTCCTCCACCACCCGGCTCCATTCCTCGTCCGAGAATCGTTCATCCCTCGGCGGATGTAAAGAAGATCTACGAGGAGCTGCTCAAGCGAAAAATTGAACCAACCCGATATGTTGATCGGGCCATGATCCGTGACCTCAGGTTTGAGGCCAACCTCGCTTATGTCCTTCAGGGGCAAGCGAAGCATACGGGCAGGCGGTCTGACGAGGTCCAGTACCATGCTGAAGGCCACCCCTTTTTCGGCGAGTGGCCGACGCACAAAGAACTGGTGGCGGAGTTTATGACATCACTTGACATATGCGTCGTGCCTAACGACCTTATCGCCACCGATAGGGAGTGGATAAAAGGGCGAGTTTCTTTCCGGCTCTACAACAACAACTACACCCTCACCCTCCAACAGTTCAATTCAATCTACAACTGGTATCATTCTCCAAATCAACACAGGAGGCCGGACATCCAGAAGGATTATGATGAAATTTTTGCCCAGCTGGTGACTGTGCCTCCAGGCAAGTCCGTCAGCTATCTTAACGCAGCCGTTGCTGATTTCGAGCATCCATTAGTGCGGATTCTGCATCGCATGTTGTGCACTACTCTATTTGCTCGAGGCGACCTTTCGCTAAGTAAGTTTCAGGAGACAGACTTGTTCATTCTTTATAAGTTGTTGAAAAGAGAAGAGCTCAACTGGGGGGCGTTTTTCTTAACGCGTGTGCTGGACGTGCGGAGGAGTACTAGACAAGCTCCTATCCACTTTGGGGGGCTTATCACACCGCTTGCTCTCTATCTTGGGTTGGATTTTTCCCAACTCACTTCGCTGGCCAACAAGAATAAAGTCAATTTGCATCATCTACATCGCTCCAATCTTCTTACGTTCCGTGATGGCGTGGTCTATGCACATTGCCATGTCAATCAAGAGTACCAGGAATGCGCGCTTCCAGATCCCGTCTTCCACATCCAGGGATCTCAGCACTTTCGGTGGCCCATCATCGCCATCGACGACTCCGATGAAGAAGA
This sequence comes from Alisma plantago-aquatica, assembly GCA_963693085.1. Taxonomy (NCBI): domain Eukaryota; kingdom Viridiplantae; phylum Streptophyta; class Magnoliopsida; order Alismatales; family Alismataceae; genus Alisma; species Alisma plantago-aquatica. Next base: position 802,345,275 of record OY856411.1, read on the forward strand.
AGAAGACGGTGACGACAATGACAATGACGAAGGCGACAGTCACAGTGGGACAGCTGCAAGGAGCCAAGATGAGTCGATACCATCGACTGGGAAGTCGATGGTAGCGAGATACCTACAGCGAGCCAGCAATCAACCTGTCGATACTATCGACACAAAGTCGATATTATCGACATTGCCCAGCTTCAGCGTCGGATTGGTGATAAAACTGACGCCTAAAAGTGTCGATACCATCGACACTAAGTCTGCATCAGTGGGAACGTCAGAGAAAAAGACAACTTGTCGATATTATGACGGGTCGATACCATCGACCCGCGTCGATGGTATCGATGCCGTCAGATCAGATTCTGTCTCAAATCGATTCTAATTGAACGGTGGTGATCTTTTGGCGATCAAAAGTGGTGCATAAACCTAAGAACGACGGCTCTAAGTAGGGTATCACGTCATTAGTCATTGTACAAGTCCCAAGGAGAGGAGAAGAGAAGAACGGAGCCCAGAATCACGCCCTGATCGTTCCGAGAGCCGCAAAAGACGTTTTCCACTGTCGGAAGGCTGTAGATCGTGTATTCTTTGTCAAGGAACGCCTGGATCTCCTCTGTTCAGGGGTTTACATCACTTTCATTCACGTTTTCTCCATGTTTTCCCTTTCTCTTGTCATGTCTTTCATTGAGATGAACATGCGGAGCTAATCCCCTTTGTCTTTAGGACCGGAAGTAGCTCGGGTAATCGTTGTATGACATTTTTACCATAGTAATTCATATTTTGTCTCTTAAATCCGTGGTATGATTTCGTTTCTCCATTATATCATTATGATTGATCACCCTAATGATAATCTAATGCCTTTAATTGCTTTGAAAGAAGAATTAACGGTTGAAAAGAGACGAAATTCACATTAACTAAAAAATCCTTTGAACGGTGATGTACGGTTAATGGTGGAAACCCAGAGTTTGGTCTTCATGCACCTAGTTTAGGGTATAGGTTACTACTATCGTGGAACCGACCTAGATTTAGGTAGTGAATTGTATCACGACAGTGAATAATTCTGAATACAGGCCACTACTCGGAATGAGAGACGGATTTGATTAACTATGTAGGAATAAATACAACGAGAACCTGCGGTGAAACCGCAATCCTAAAGATTCTCATCTAAATTGATTAAACTAAACATTTAGTTGATTGCTTTGTTTTCTTTTATTTTTATTTTATTTTTCAATCAACTCTCAAACCTTTTTGATTGGTCTAGCTGATCGCGAGTAGTTAGTAAGTAGTCTATTGACATTTCAGTGTCCCTGTGTTCGACTCGGGCCTCACAAATGTCTATATTACTCTGACACGTGCACTTGCATTTTGCGCACGGTAAATTCGTGTCATGAATGCAGGTCTGGGGGACTTAGGAGCGTCGGGGCCTAAGATTACGTTTAGAAGGGGATGGCTGGCAAAGAGGCTTGATAGGGTTGTAGCTAATAAGGAATGGTTGGAGATTCACCCTTCAACTACGGTGAAAGTGCTTCCAAGAATCAACTCGGATCATGCCCCCATACTAATTACAACGGGAGAAAGGACCAAACAACAAGTATATAGGCCCAAGACGAGCACAATTTGGAACAGAAGAGACTCGTTTCCTGAGTTCTTACATAATAATTGGGACAATAGTCTACCGTTTCAAGAGGCAGTAAACAAACTTAGGAGGAACTCAATCAAATGGGATAAAGAAGAACGGAGGAAGGTGACGGCGAGGAAGAACTTGTTGTTGATAGAGATTAGTAAACAATAGCAAGCTAGTTACGGGAGGTGGGACGCTGACAAGGAGGAGCAGATAGCACTTTTGCAAATGGAGTACAAGCAGAAGCAGAGGAATGGAGGCAAAGGGCACGATGTGATTGGATGAAGGAAGGGGACGCCAACAAGAAATACTTCCAATCGTTGGTTAAGGCCAACAGACAAAGGAATAGGATCACAAAGATTAAGAACAGTGACAGCATATGGGTGGACGACGAAGCAGCAGTAAAAATAGTGGTGAGGGAGTTCTTTCAAGACCTGTTTACAAGGAAGAGACAAAGGACGAATAGGACCGCTATCGCTGCGTATGTGGGTCGTTTCCCATTACTTCTGGAGGAGGGCAGCTCGCACATGGGGAGATTTCCAAGCAAGGAGGAAACGAAGGAGATTCTGATGAAAATGAATCCCATCAACGCCCCTGGACCCGATGGGGTGGACGTCGGTTTCTTACAAAGGAACTGGGAGCACCTAAATGAATCCATTTCTCTAATGATAGCTAAGTGTTTTGTAGGGCACCCTATTGACGAGAGTATAGCGAACTCCATTCTCGTCGTGATTCCCAAAACGCCGATGCCGGAAAGCTGTAACCACTTGAGACCAATTGCACTGAATAACGTTGGGCTTAAGTTGTTGTCCAAAATAATTGTGGAGAGGATTAAGCTATATCTTCCGGACTGGATATCTCCTGTGCAGAGTAGTTTCATCCCCAGAAGGCGTATAACAGATAACATAATATTAGCACAGAAACGGATACATTCCATGAGGATCAGAATGGGAAATCGCACTGCTATGGCTATGAAGGTGGATCTTTCGAAAGCATACGATAGGATGGATTGGTAATTTATCGAAGACACTCTAAGGACAACAATACCGCAGAACCTGATTAGAATCATCATGTATATAATCACTGCGGGGGAGATATCTATCACTTGGAATTGTGAGAATCTGGAACCGTTTAAAGCAACGAGAGGAGTTCGGCAAGGAGACCTGTTGTCCCCATACATATTTGTGTTATGCTTGGACAGGCTCAGCCAAGCTATTGCAGTTGAAGAAAGGGCAGGTAGATGGGTTCCTTTCCATGCTACCAGGCAAGGAGTTGGTATTTCCCATATCTGCTTCGCGGACGATCTGATTTAGTTTGGGGAAGCAATCGAAAGACAGGCTCGAACCATAATGACAACACTGAAGAACTTTGAACGAGTGTCAGGATTTGTGAGAATCTGGAACCGTTTAAAGCAACGAGAGGAGTTCGGCAAGGAGACCCGTTGTCCCCATACATATTTGTGCTATGCTTGGACAGGCTCAGCCAAGCTATTGCAGTTGAAGAAAGGGCAGGTAGATGGGTTCCTTTCCATGCTACCAGGCAAGGAGTTGGTATTTCCCATATCTGCTTCGCGGACGATCTGATTTAGTTTGGGGAAGCAATCGAAAGACAGGCTCGAACCATAATGACAACACTGAAGAACTTTGAACGAGTGTCAGGACATACCTTAAGCCAAGGAGAAATCTGCTATTTACTTCTCGAAGAACACGACCAATCCGTTGAGGAGGGCGATTGCCAGGATCACTGGTATAGGCCAGACGGAGAATCTAGGGAAGCATCTGGGAGTTCCAATTATACATGAGAAAGCAAAAGAAAGACATGTACCTAGACACCATCAATAAGGTCAAAGCTAGAATCTCAACCTGGGTGAATAAATCACTATCTTTAGCAAGAAGGGTGACTTTGATCAAGTCAGTGCTCAACACACTACCTATATACATCATGCAGACCACGGTACTGCCCTTGGCGGTATGTGACAGCATAGACCAAGTAGTAAGATCGTTCCTATGGAAAGGGGTGACAAGACAGGGCGGCATACACCTCGTGGCCTGGGACAAAGTCACGGCAAACAGCGGAGAAGGGGAACTAGATATTAAGAAGGTGAGGATACAGAACGAGGCCTTACTACACAAAACTAGCTGGGACTTTATGTCATAACGGGAGGCGTTGTGGAAAAGGGTTATGAAGGATAAGTATAGTCACATAGTCAATCAGGGATTGGCGAGTGCGTCTAGGCTATGGAAAGTAATCGCCAGAATACAAACTGAGTTATTGTTAGAGACCGGGAAGATTGTGTTATCAGGTGTGAACACAAGTGTGTGGCACGATAGATGGGTTGAAGGGGGGTCGAATCCCAGAGATAAAGGAGTACGGGGCGATACCTGATGAACTAAGGGAACTTATTGTTAACTCGATGGTAGATCTGCGTGGCAGATGGGATGAGGAGTTCATTCGACACTGGTTCAAGGAGGAAACGACGAATAGCATTGCGGCCATGCCGCCACCTGACCCCGAGGCTGGGACCGATGAAATTTGGTATCTAAAGGACGACAAAGGATGATTCACTGCAAAAGGGGTGTACCGACAACTGCAGAAAGAACACTCTGTGAGAACTCCAAGGAGGTGGAAGGCGTTGTGGAAACTGGAGGTACCCCAATGGGTGAAAATTTTGCTATGGTTGGGCTTGCACGACGGAATTATGACGAATGAGGCGAGAACAAGGATAGGTTTCACAGAGGACGCTCAATTTCCGCGATGTCAGAACGGGATAGAAACATTAATGCATGTTTTCGTCACTTGCTCGGAGAGCAGGAAGGTATGGGAGTATATACAAAAGGCCACCAAAACGGAACTGAAACATGTGCATACTTTTGAGAATCAGTTCAGCGCTAACCTGAGGAGGACAAAAGACACATCTGACTGGAATGTATGGCTAGCCATCGCAATTTGGAACATTTGGAGTCATCGCTACAGCTCAGTCTTTCAAGACGCATGGATAAACGCATAGGGTATGTATGCGCTAATCAGGCAGGAGGTGAATGTTTGCAGGAAGGCCTTCGCGAAGGAAAGGACCTAGCCGAGGAAACATAGCGAGGAACCAAAGTGGAGTGCTCCGATGGTCGGACAAGTAAAGCTGAACGTGGATGCGGCGGTGAAGAGGAAGACGAAGAATATGTCGACAGCATTCGTGATTCGAGACCATGAGGGACGCTGGCTAGGAGGTTATGACAGAGGTACTATTTCAGACACATTGAAAGCTGAGCTGAGAGCTATTGCATATGGAATCTAGGAATGTCATGTAAGGTTCAACAATGTTCTGGTTGAATCGGACAATAAAGGAGCAATCAGGATGCTACAGAAGCAGGTGGAGATCCCGGTCCAATATAAACAAGAGTGCCTATTTATCAGGAAACTTGGATCTTCCTTCGAAATGTTAGAGTTTAGTTTTAAGAAGAGAACCTGTAATACGGTGGCGGATAGTATTGCCAAATGGAGTCCTAGTCAAGGGAGTAATAGGGGTAGATGGTTGCAATGCCCAGCCTTCCTCTCTGACATAGTGAGAGGGGAAGCTACATTGGGTCATAAATTGTACTCGAATTTTAGCGAGCCTGTACTGGGTGAACAAGATGAATAATATGCTCCCCAAAGTTATAAAAAAAATGACTTATCTTCTAGACCTATTTTGCCTAGTAATGATGATGCTTCTATTACTTTTGAAAAGGATTCTTATTTGACTAAAGACCTTTGTTTAGTGGCCGACCTTGTTCATGCTAGAGATGATCTTACTAGTTTGTCTTCTACTGTTATCTCTCTTACTGATGACAATCATAGACTTAGAGCCTCTCTACAGAAATTCCTCAAAGGAAAGAACTCCCTAAAGGATGATTTCATTTAGTTACATGACAATTACATGTAGATTTCATACCTTTTTCAACCATTCATTTTGCATCATGTGTCTATGTTGTTTTCTTCTAAAATTAGAGTGCAGGGATACACATCCATACCCTTAGAAAAATCAACAAAAAAATGAATGAGATATGTTAGTAAAGTCCAAGCATAACTTTATACCATGCTAAAATAGTGGGCCAATGAAAATGAAAAAAGGAGGAAAAAATTGATGTTATGAAATAAAGAGAGAGAAAAGATGTCATAAACTCAGGTTGGAATTCTACTTCACAAAGAAAGGAAAACATTCACATGATGCATCACCTTCTTTACTGCGCACTCGTCCATTTGATGAGGTTTTCAATACATGCATCATTCTACTACCATAATAGTAGGCATCAATATTCATTCATTTCTCATCATCTTCATTCAAGTAGGTTCATCATGTTTTAATATTGCATAAATAATTTGGATGATACTTGGTAGGCCACATATTTCATTCCATCCATTGCTTTTATTGGTAGGCCACATATTTGATTGATCTCCTCATTCATTTTTATAAGGAGAACTGCTTCTAAGTATTTGGTAGTTAGGAAAAAGCAATTTAGATAGGAAATTATATGATGCACCAAACGAATGCCTGATTGACTATGATATTAACTACTCTATTGATAGTATTTTATCTAAGGTTGGGCGTCTTTTATACATATTTTTGATCGCTTAAGAGTAATTGATTGTTTAGTGGTCAATAAATGCTGATTTGGGACCGTCATGTGGGGATAGCTGAGAGTGGAAATTCATATTTTGTGTCATTTTGCTAACTTGTCTCAAACAGATCTGAGGGTTTGTTGCTCGAGGACGAGCAACATTTAAGCTTAGGGGAGTTTGATGCACTAAATAATTGTCGTTCTCACAGGATGTTTAATATGGATTTTTGTGCACTTATTGTTCGTTTTGATATCATATGTGGATTATTTATCATTATTATCATGTGACACTTAATTACATCAAATAATTGTTATTTTTACTGATTTGAATGATTGATTATTATTATGGAGTTTATATTCATTTTGTCATGTTTTAGGTGATTCTATAAGAAACTACACAGCGTGGTACTGCCGACCTGCCTGTCGGTGGTACCGACACTTAATAGAAAGGAACAAGTGAAATCAAGAAAACTCGGTAGTACCGACAAAGGAAGTCGGTACTATCGACAAACTTACAAAGAGGACTCAGGAAATCTCAAGAAATCTCGATACTACCAACATCAACTCGGTAGTACCGACAACCTCACAGAGGGTTGTGACTGATCGAAGGAGTCGATAGTACCGACTCAGCGGATCAGGCCAGATCTGAAATCACAGTTAATCTGACGATCGGGACTTAATGATGCCCTCAGTCGTTTCTATGATTTGGGGGGAGTTTGGCCAGGCCTTAGAATCACGCTATATTCAGTTGTACGATAGAGGATCTATATTCCGGGTGGTTTTTGCACTTCCGGTTGCCCAGCTTGCAGTCAGAAGACGGTAAATCACAGCGTTCGTTAGAAGGAACCATGCATATGGTCTTTCTCCAGGAATTTTTCCTTGTTCTTGATGTTTTCATCATACTTTTCTTCTTTGTCTATGTGTTGAGCAAGTGAAATCATGCGGGTCTAATCCCCTTGTTCCTTAGGACCCGGGAGTAGCCCGATTTTGCGTTGCAATTGACGATTATGATTTAATATCCATCTTTCTCTTAATTTCTGGACATAAATCTATGAGAACATCATGAATTATTTATGTTTGATCACCATAGATAGTTGTTTAGACCATTAATTGCTTCGAGAGAGGCATTAAGGATTGGAAAACTCATAGATTTATACATTTTATATCGCAACTCGAGAGAGGGCTTACGAGTGTGAAGAGAATAATCCAGAGATTTCGGTAAAGCACCTAACTAATACATAATTGCTACGAGAGTGGGATTGATATTTGGTTAGTAGTGAATTACGCTGTGAGAGTGGGAAATTCTTGCTACAAGTCTCTTTGTCCAATGCTAGGAGGGATTAATATTAATGAAATAATGTTAATTGCAATGTGAGTCCTGGTGAAACCACAATCCTAAAGAATTCATTCCATTTGTGATCAAAACCAATAATCTTAGTTTTAATTCTTACAATTTAGTCGTTAAATCAACTAAATCACTCGTTTTCTCAGGCCTAGTTGATTGGGTACATGTTTTCCCCGTGTTTAGTATTTGAGCCTCTTTAAGCCTATATTACATTGATATGTGCACTTGCGTTTTTGACGTGTAACTTACACACATCAAGTTTTTGGGCGCCAAGGTGGGTCCGACCGGACTGAACCTAGCGGTAGCTAGCGCTACTGCGACCGCTGAACTTTCTTCAGCGGTCATTTGCTTCTTAGCGATCTCTGACTTTCTAATGGTTGCTAAAGGTTTGGAATTGTAACGGTCGCTGATTTTTGTTGGTGGTGGGCCCGACCAGGCCGAGGTCCAATAGTCGCTAAGATCGGTCGCTACTAGTTCAATTCTTTTAGTGGTCGTTGATGTTTCGGCGGTCGTAGGAACAAAGAAATTAGCAATCGTTGAAGGTGAAGACTGGTCGATCCACCTGAGGAGGGGGAGGCAGCGGTCGCTGTTGGTGACTAGACTCCGCAGTCACCGAGATGATATCTTGGAAGTCGCAGAGATGGTGCATGGCTAGCGATCTCTGAAGTGTAAGCTACTATAAAAACAAACTGATGAACTTGAGCGAGCCGAGGTGGGCCCGATCGGGTTCACATGGAGAGATCTTGGAGGATTGACATCTTCTCAAGTTTGGTACCTGGAAGTCCCCAAATTAGTCAATTCAGCAAAAAAATATAAATTACTAAAAGATAAGAACCTATAGTTATTTTGGACAAATTAAGGGTATAATGACACGGAACCATAAATAATGCCTAGCATAAATGCCAAGATTTGGGTGTTATCATACATATATATAGTAATCATACAATTACATATTTATTTTGTAGAAATACATATTTTATATGCAATCATGCAACTATACAATCAAACACAACTCAAATATATACAAATATACGACAATGATCTAAATGTATAACCATTGGCGGAGGGAGAGGGTCACACAGAGGCAAGTACCTCCCCCAACTTTAAAAAAAATTCTAAACAATAGTAGTAAATGTCCCTTAATTGCATAAATGTTTTCAATTATAGCAGTAAATGCACCCCTGTTAAGTATAGAAAAACTTTTCAACAATAGTACTAAATGCCCCATCTCAACTCCATAAGAAGTTAGTTAATAGTAATTTTGACTAAAAATACTCTCTAAACAATTGACTCAAGAAGTGTAACCCCAAAATCACTTCATTCAATACACATTCATTCTATTAAATTAAATTATGTTGTCTAGAATAATTGTGGATGTTAAGTTTCTACAAAATTTACACGAGAAAGTGAATTAGATGTATATTTTTCTTCAAGGTAGTCGTCAAATAATTGACTCAAATAAGGTAATCCAAAATTTCTACGTCAATATACAATTCAAAAAATTAAATTATGCTGACTTTGTTGGGAAACACGGGCACAAAGTATAGCAGCGGAAACAAAAATTTTATCTATCTATATTCCCCAACACAGCAAGATTGCGTTAACTGCTATGAGATAGAAATGATGGTTTTAGCGAGTTATACTTGATACTGGAGCAAGTCCAGCGACAAAACTCATGCGCTTCGATGGTGGTTGTGCGGCTCCAGGTCTTCACCACAAACAACGTTTGCGCACCCTCTACAGCGACTCCTGTGGTCTCGCCACAGACTGTAGGTTGACTTTGCTCTCTGAGCAACAGCCAAAGGACTCCTGCCTCTAGAGTAGTCCACACAGACCAACTAGAACTTCTATCGTTCACTAAGAACGGACATGAAGGAGTTGTCCTCCCCGTTGGTGTACTAGTCACCAACCTGGTCTCCCACAACGACAACTATCAATTGTTATCTCCCTTTGGCTATCCTCCCTATCGGGTAGGACTTGTTTGGGCTCTCTAGAAGGGAGGCTTACTGGAAGCATACTGAGGATGCCATTAATGTGGAGTGCTTGATGTTGAATACTAGAGCCAGTAATACGGTAGCTACTAAAGCGTAAACTGCCCGTTTTTCCTTCCCCGCGAGGAGGGCATGATGAGCCCAAGTTACGGCAGCTCCGGACATATGGATCCAGAGCCATCTCAAGTGTATCAAAGACATATTAGCGAGACCCTACTTCCCAGAAAAGAGAATCCCAATCAAAGAATTTTTCTCAAGTCAGTGGTCGGGACCTTACAGCAAACATGAGTGGATTGAAAACCTCAGCCATATGGACGATCAGAGTCTTGTGTGAAGAGCACCCTGTTCCATGCGATGTGATATACAGATGTGGCATTAATGTGGAGGATACTGAGGATGCCATTAATGTGGAGTGCTTGATGTTGTATTCTCTGAATTGTGAGTTGTAGAGACAACATGAGACATATGATGTCTCTAATACACTGTCCTAGTATGTCATGACAGAAGGAGATCTAATTGGTTCTCACACACTCAATGTGATGGGTATGTGGAAAACCTGACTAGACTGGGATTCCCTCTGAGTCAAGAGTTGGCTACTGGTATGATACTGCAAATCTTGCGAGAATCATACAGTTCATGATGAACTACAACATGAACAACTTTGACAATCCATTGACAAAGTTGTTGGACATGTTGAGGACAATAGAGGCATAGATGAAGAAAGACAAACCCTAATCTTTGATGTGATCAATAAAGGGTAAGTCTTAAAGGCAAGGTCAAGGGCAAAGCAAAGAAGTGTTTTGATGCTAGCCAACAACCCAAGCCGTCTTCAGCCTCGAGGCATATGGGAAGGGTGAACGAGGGAGGAGAAATTGCCATCTATATCTGGAAGAACAAAAGAAGATGAAAGGAGGGGATAGAGATCTCCACCGTAGGTATCATGAAATAAACACTTCTTTATCTGAGGTGTATGATACCAAGATGAAGATGTGACATATATGATATGCAAGATCTAAAAAGAAGTGATGGCCTTTGTGAAAGGATCAAGAAAGGAGTATTCATCATTGGAGCAAGTGTTGCTGCCATAGATAGGAGTACCTTTCAGTTTATTTCAGCCTAAAGGGCACGAAATAGAGTTGAGAACTGCTATTTCAATTTGCCAATAGAAACACTTTATTGTTGCATCTTGTAGTGACAAGATGGCAATCAATATAGTTGATGTTTCAATTTCAAAGATATGATCTACTTGGTATGCATAAGATAAAATGATACCTAAAAGTTATTGATAACTCAACAAATAATTAGCATTATCATGAGAAATTCATCTCTAGTTTCCATGTTGATGGATAAGCTAGACTCTTTTGGTTGTGAACCATTAAGAGACATGAATATCTTGGACATCATAAATCAATCTTCACTAGTGGTAGTGGGAGAATGATTATCCTATTAGGTATAATACATATGATGTATTTACATACCTATTGGAGCAAATGTTAATACTTCGAATGGTGTTTAGAGAAATATCAATATGAATATCTTGAAGTGTTCAAAAAGATAATAAATGAAATACAAATTTGGTAAAAGTAATACCGACTTAGGCAAAGTGTTGCCATAACTCACTGTGTTAGCACTAGAACATGTGGGACATATTTGAAGAACACTAAGAATATGATTCTGGGGTGATTGGCTCGCAGTGCAAGTGGGAGTCTGTTGGTATGTATGCCCTGAGAGGGATGATTAGTGGGATACATTAAGATTTATTTGATAAACATCATAGGCAAGCTTCCAATTCATTCTGGTTCTGTCAGTTATGAGATAATGACAGAACAGATTGAATGTCTAAAGAATTGTTTTACTCAATGACGTATGCTTTTAGGTTAAGGACATAAACGATGAGATCATACGGATGTTAAGAGTATACATTCTTGTTATGTTCCTAGTCGGATGTCATTGTGGAAGGTTGATAGACAACAATGACACACAAGACTAGATTGTGTGTTGGTTGATGACAGAATCTCATTAGTCATGATATAATGATATCAAACCAAGCACATAGGTACTTGTTAGAGAACAAGTGTATCAGACAGACCCACTGTAAGAGTGACACATGGAACTATGACTTGGTAGTCACAGTCAGCTCTCACAGTGATGGTGGTGAGTGTGATTTTTTGACCTGAAATCACTACACTCAACACATGTCGTTGGGTACACTTTGACATCATCAAACGCAGTCCTGAAATTTGTCCCTCCTGAGGGAGTTTGATGTTCATAGCCACTTGATGAGTAGGACTGAGAAAGGCATGCGCATGCATGTGTGAATCAATATGTGATATTGATGTCACACATATCTCATCTAGTCTGCTCTGAGATCAAGGAAGTGAATGAACGTTGAAAGGATGATTGTTCCATGCCTTGAGTTCATTCAGGAAATCAGTGACAAAAGAATTATACATTCACTGTAACACCAATCACAGATTGTAGGATTGATAGTTATTCTCCAACTTTCCTTTTCACTTGGGTAGCATTGATGTGGGACTAGGCACCACTCATTTCTTGTGAAGTCATAAGTGTTATGGACTTTCACTGCCAACGTGAAATGGGCCTACAGGGTCACACACAGGATTTAACCTGGAAGAGGAGTTTATCCATGAATGATGTTTAGATTGTTTACTAAATGTGTTTAGTAGTTCAATTAAACATTCAATCAACTGACTTGACACAGAAAGTTCAAGTGTTCGACTAACTGATTTGGGTGTCAAATTGATTGAGAACTGCATTGATCGATTTCTGCACAACCTGGACTGCCAACCGACCGGTTCAAGATGTTGAACCCATCGGCTCAGGGTCAACTGAGACGACCGGTTCAAGTGTTGAACCGATCGGTTCAGCGGGACCAAACGAGCCAGTTTGGGAAAGTTATGTTGGTGAGAAAATATTTTTGTTTCACTTGTACAATTCGATTGCGACAAGTATTGATCTTAGGATTAATTGGAAACGGAAAGAGGAAAGTCAATTGGGAAATGCCCTGGGAAAAGAAACAATCGGTTCATGAATGAACCGATCGGTTCAGCTCCCCAAACGACTGGTTCATGAGATGAATCGATCGGTTCAGTCCCCAAACGACCGCCTACCGCAGTGTATCAATTCGTGGAAATTCTGAACCCTTCTACTCTCGCTTTAGTCCCGCATTGTCCGGGGCTGAGAACCCTGACCCTGACCCCTCCTATATAGAGGGGTATTGGGGACTTCTCAGATAGAACAACTCAGAACATCAGTTTCTCTGCAAACTTGTGCTCTCTGGTTGTGGTAACCAAGAGAGCCCAAGCAAGTACTACCCGACTAGGGAGGCACAGCAAGGAAAAGACAGCAGCAGGACGACAACTAGTGGCGGGAGAACACGTCGGTGACTAGTACGCCGACAGAAGGGGACGACTCCTTCCAGACGACTGGAGTTCCCGGTGGTCTGTGTGGACTACTACAGAGGCGGGAGATTTCTACCGCTCGGGGGACAGCCGTCAATCCGTCAGTCCAGGTGCGACCAGGAGCTGCACAGACGCCGTCCAAGACCGGAGGTGAAGGTCGCGCTTGCCGCGAGGTAACGTCGTCGAGCAAGCCTCGGGACAAGGTATGCCTCTACAAACCATCTTTCCTACTGTATAGAGACCCAAGAGTGGTATCAGAGCCACGTCAACGTTCTATACTTTAGGATAATCGATATGATCGGTTTTTTGTTTTTTTAGCTTTTATTTATTGCATATGATGCGAATAATTAATTGGCTTTATGCATGTCCAATATAAATCCACAAATCCCTATATATACATATATGATATTGTATATAAATGCATTCGATACGTGTAGCCCGTAAACGGTTTCTGTGTTGATTGTAGCGTGATTGTGGCCATAAACCCTAAATCTGTGTGTGGTTGATTGTGGTTGCTTGCATCTCGGTCTGCACACCGATTCCCTATCTCATATTCCTGATGTAACTCGAGATAACTCGAAAATTCTTTCCTACCTTTGTTCCCCCGAATGTAACTCGGGGTTTCCCAATGCAATTGTAAATAGGATTAGCTTATTTCCTGTTATGTCAAAGAACGACGGACACCTGGAGGATCGAGACGATCGTCTCGGGCGTGAGACGATCAGCTGGTAGACCAAGGTGGCTGGTTCCTGGAGCGAGATGAGTGGGTGGCGACCTGAGGAGATGCACGACGACCAGTCAACCGATTAGCTGGAGGCGCCAGTCGATCAGCTGGTGGCACCCAACCGACCGGCCTAATGGCGAGCCGATCAATCATGGAGATGAGTTGATCAAACCCAGAACGGCAAAGCACAGAGTTCATCTTGTACAGGTTGCATGTGATGTGGACCTAGATGACCGTGATTCCTCTTGGCTCGAGGAATCACATTAGGATGGCCATAATCATCGCTTTTATCGTTTCACATGTTTTCTTGTGGGATATAGCATGTATATGATACGTACTATACATTGTGGTGATTGGATATGTATATGTACCTATAAAACCAAATCCATCAATAAATATTAAGTCTTAGATGCCTTCCATTAGCGACACACATGAAAAACTTGATCTATTAAGTGTAGGTTACGCCAAAGCGTGGTGCGCCGTCTATCTCGTGGAAGTGTGATGGTGGACATGTAGAATCTGCCAAAGCAGGGTGCATGTTCATCATGTCGACTTTTGGGTTAGACTTAACTGGTGATTCTTAGAGAGTCTAAGCTCCAGAGGCACAGGGATGACCATGGCAAAGAGTTGTGCATGGCATCCATCCGAGAGTTGCATAGGATGCAATTGGCAAGTGTTGCCTACCTAAATAATATATATTGTGGGTGATCAGCCAAAGCTGACTCATGATTGGATGAAATATGGATCTTGGACCCACTAGAAGGTTGTACGCTGCAATCTTCCGAACTGATGGTGAGGGTTGTCAATTTGAACAAAAATAGTGGGAGCGATAATTAATTAAAGTCCTAATTATATCGTAAAACATTTTCAAATCAATCAAATAGGTCAAAAATGAGTTTTTGGACTAAATTGCATATATGTCCTTGAGACGGACAAACTAAATGGGAATAATTCCACGACTGATTAGGACGTTAAGAAGTGTTCTCAATCGAAGAGCGAAAGCTCTAAGTCCTAGTTATACCAGAACCAGATGAACTCGCTCCCATCACACCAAAGGTTAAAAGGGATGCTTACTGGAAGCATACTAATGATGCCATTAATGCGGAGTGCTTGATGTTGTATTCTCTGAACTGTGAGTTATAGAGACAACATGAGACATATGATGTCTCTAATACACTGTCCTAGTATGTCATGACAGAAGGAGATCCAGTTGGTTCTCACACACTCAATGTGATTGGGTATGGGGAAAACCTGACTAGACTGGGATTCCCTCTGAGTCAAGAGTTGGCTACTGGTATGATACTGCAAATGTTGCGAGAATCATACAGTTCATGATGAACTACAACATAAACAACTTTGACAAGCCATTGGCAAAGTTGTTGGACATGTTGAGGACAGTAGAGGCATAGATGAAGAAAGACAAACCCTAATCTTTGATGTGATCAATGAAGGGTAAGTCTTAAAGGCAAGGTCAAGGGCAAAGCAAAGAAGTGTTCTGATGCTAGCCAGCAACCCAAGCCGTCTTCATCCTCAAGGCACATGGGAAGGGTGAACGAGGGAGGAGAAATTGCCCTCTATATCTGGAAGAACAAAAGAAGATGAAAGGAGGGGATAGAGATCTCCACCGTAGGTATCATGAAATAAACACTTCTTTATCTGAGGTATATGATATGCAAGATCTAAAACAAAGTGATGGCCTTTGTGAAAGGATCAAGAAAGGAGTACTCATCATTGGAGCAAGTGTTGCTGCCATAGATAGGAGTAACTTTCAGTTTATTTCAGCCTAAAGGACACGAAATAGAGTTGAGAACTGCTATTTCAATTTGCCAATAGAAACACTTTATTGTTGCATCTTGTAGTGACAAGATGGCTATCAATATAGTTGATGTTTCAATTTCAAAGATATGATCTTTGTGGCAATGTCTTTCTTTATCTTGTGGTACTTGGTATGCATAAGATAAAATGATACCTAAAAGTTATTGATAACTCAAACAAATAATTAGCATTATCATGAGAAATTCATCTCTAGTTTCCATGTTGATGGATAAGCTAGACTCTTCTGGTTGTGAACCATTAAGAAACATGAATATCTTAGACATGATAAATCAATCTTCACTAGTGGTAGTGGGAAAATGATTATCCCTTAGGTATAATACATATGATGTATTTACCTAAAAATGATACCTAAAAGTTATTGATAACTCAAACAAATAATTAGCATTATCATGAGAAATTCATCTCTAGTTTCCATGTTGATGGATAAGCTAGACTCTTTTGGTTGTGAACCATTAAGAGACATGAATATCTTGGACATGATAAATCAATCTTCACTAGTGGTAGTGGGAAAATGATTATCCTATTAGGTATAATACATATGATGTATTTACATACCTAGTGTTTAGAGAAATACCAATATGAATATCTTGAAGTGTTTAAGAAGATCATGAATGAAATACAAATTTGGTAAACGTAATAATTCTTGATGTGATCAATGAATGAGATACTTAAACCAAATGTTTGAGAACCTTATGAGTGATTATGATAGTGTATCATAGAGAACTCATGATTAAGGCATAGTGATGTCTAAATCAAAAGGAGTCATACTCAAGGAGTTAGAGGATGATTATCAAATAACGAAATTCTTCTTAAATAGAGAATAGCTTACACTATTAAAGGATATTAAGAATCACAAAGTGTTGTGAGTTCTCAAAATTCCTTAACAGATACACCTCAAATATCTATATGATGAGTTGGTCATATGATGAGTCAACAATGTAGATGATATTGAGGAATCGGATTTTGAGTTATGGTTTATGACCATTAGATCCTAAATGACTTCCATTTGAACCATAAGGTAAGACCTTGATGGTAGCACCCATTGGGATGAAACCCATAAGTACATGTAAGTCTGAAGTGTTAAGACACATGGATGACATTTTGAGAATGATCATGCTTGTTGATTGCAACTTAATGACTAAGAGATTTAACATACGGATATTAAAACTGCATTTCTATGAGGAATAAGATAAGGATGTGTACATGACACAACCTATAAGGTTTATGAATCCATTGACGCAAATGAAGTCTATAAGTTACAATGGACTAATCAATGTGATTGATTGAATACAAGCAACTCAGAGCTGGGATCTTTACTTTGATAATATAGTCAAAGGGTTTGACTGATATGTCAAAGATAAAGGAGGGATCTGTGATTTAGTGGGAGCGTATTCACATTCCACATATTGATGAGGAATGGAATGTTCTAAAATGAAGACGTTTGTGGAAATATCTTTAAGGGAAGACAGAGAATTTTCCTATGTGAATAGAGATCTATAGAGATAGTTCTCAAAAACCTCTTGACCTGGAAAGCATACATTGGCAATCTGTACTGAAGGGTTCAGTATACACAGATTCAGTGGGAGAAAACCAGTCCATGTTACATGGAGTTAGTATCCCAAGGCCAAGTGTCCAATTCTTATGAAGAATGGGAACACAAAGAATAGATATGGATCTATCATGTATGTAATCATCCCGTTATCTTGCATGTATGGACATAGCAAGAATAAAATGCATTTATCATCTTGTATGTAGGACATGACAATATGATATGCTCATCCTGATAACTCGTATGTGGGACATGACGGGTGGATGTCTGTCTAGTTCCAGTAAGGGTTACTGGAATAATATGAAAACTTGATAAGTACTTGAGAAGTACTAGTTCTATGGAAATAAGGAAGAGTTCACTGTAAAGAGTTACACTGATGCGAACTTCCGAAAAGGACAGAACAGATATATATATATATATATATATATATATCAAAGTGAATGTGTGTTGAAAAATGGAAACGTTCCTATAAAGCCGTTTTAAAAGGAAATGTCGAGTATCCGTGTGTTAGAGAACAGCAGTGGACACTATATGGATCTGGGAGTTCATAACGATGAACTTATACATATTCCGGTCATTGATGACAAGTAGGGAGTGCTTGGTCATGCAATGAGGCTAAAGGTTAGCAAAGGAATATTGGATCACATATTACGGCAACTCCATCTCATACGTAAGACGTACAACGAAGAGATGTGAAACATGCAATAATACTGACTTAGGCAAAGTGTTGTCATAACTCAATGTGTTAGCACTAGAACATGTGGGACATGTTTGAAGATCACTAAGAATATGATTCTGGGGTGATTGGCTCGCAGTGCAAGTGGGAGTCGGTTGGTATGTATGCCCTGAGAGCCAATCATGGGATGATTGGTGAGATACATTAAGATTGATTTGATAAACATCAAAGACAAGCTTCTAATTCATTATGGTTCAGTCAGTTATGAGATAATGACAGAACATATTGAATGTCTAAAGAATTATTTTACTCAATGACGTATGCTTTTAGGTTAAGGACATAAACGATGAGATCATACATATGTTAAGAGTATACATTCTTGTTATGTCCCTAGTCGGATGTCATTGTGGAAGGTTGATAGACAACAATGACACACAAGACTAGATTGTGTGTTGGTTGATGACAGAATCTCATTAGTCATGATATAGTGATATCAAACCAAGCACATAGGTACTTGTTAGAGAACAAGTGTATCAGACAGACCCACCGTGAGAGTAACACATGGAACCATGACTTGGTAGACACAGTCAACTCTTACAGTGATGGTGGTGAGTGTGATTCTTCGACTTGAAATCACTACACTCAACACGTCGTTGGGTACACTTTGACATCATCAAACGCAGTCTTGAAATATAGATTGTTATAAAGGTGGTGATTGGGTGACTTTGACACATGGGACTTTTGAGGGGTGAGTGATAGATATGGGATTTGTCCCTCCTGGGGGAGTTTGATGTCCATGGCCACTTGATGAGTAGGATTGAGAAAGGCATGTGCATACATGTGTGAATCAATATGTGATATTGATGTCACACATATCTCATCCAGTCTGCTCTGAGATCAAGGAAGTGAATGAACGTTGAAACGATGATTGTTCCATGCCTTGAGTTCATTTGGGATATCAGTGACAAAGGAATTATACATTTACTGTAACACCAATCACAAATTGTAGGATTGAAAGTTGTTCTCCAACTTTCCTTTTCACTTAGGTAGGACTGATGTGCGACTAGGCACCGCTCTTTGCTTGTGAAGTCATAAGTGTTATGGACTTTCACTGCCAACGTGAAATGGGCCTGTAGGGTCACACACATAGGATTTAACCTGGAAGAGGAGTTTATCCACGAATGATGTTTAGATTGTTTACTAAATGTGCTTTGTAGTTCAATTAAACATTCAATCAATTGACTTGACTCAGAATCACCAAGTTCAAGTGTTGGACTAACTGATTTGGGAGTCAGATTGATTGAGAACTGCATTGACCGATTTTTGCACAACCTGGACTGCCAACCGACCAGTTCAAGATGTTGAACCGATCGGCTCAGGGTCAAGTGAGACGACTGGTTCAAGTGTTGAATCGATCGGTTCAGCTGGACCAAACGAGCCAGTTTGGGAAAGTTAGGTTGGTGAGAAAATATTTTCGTTTCACTTGTATAATTCGATTGGGACAAGTATTGATCTATGGATTAATTGGAAACGGAAAGAGGAAAGTCAATTGGGAACTGCCCTGGGATGTGAAACGACTGATTCATGAATGAACCGATCGGTTCATCTCCCCAAACGACCGGTTCATGAGATGAACCGATCGGTTCAGTCCCCAAACGATCAGTTCGTTTGTGAAACGACCGGTTCACCTGCCGCAGTGTATCAATTCGTGGAAATTCTGGACCCTTCTACTCCTGCTTTAGTCCCGCATTGCCCATGGCTGAGAACCCTAACCCCTCCTATATATAGGGGTACTGGGGGCTTCTCAGATAGAACAACTCCCGATCGGTTCAGCTCCCCAAACGACCGGTTCATGAGATGAACCAATCGGTTCAGTCCCCAATCGGTTCGTTTGTGAAACGACCGGTTCACCTGCCGCAGTGTATCAATTCGTGGAAATTCTGGACCCTTCTACTCCCGCTTTAGTCCCGCATTGCCCGAGGCTGAGAACCCTAACCCCTCCTATATATAGGGGTACTGGGGGCTTCTCAGATAGAACAACTCAGAACATCAGTTGCTCTGCAAAGTTGTCCTCTCTGGTTGTGGTAACCGAGAGAGCCCAAGCAAGTGCTAACCGACTAGGGAGGCACAACAAGGGAAAGACAACTGCAGGACGACAATTGGTGGTGAGAGAACACGTCGGTGACTAGTACGCCGACAGAAGGGGACGACTCATTCCAATCGGTTCAGTCCCCAATCGGTTCGTTTGTGAAACGACCGGTTCACCTGCCGCAGTGTATCAATTCGTAGAAATTCTGGACCCTTCTACTCCCGCTTTAGTCCCGCATTGCCCGAGGCTGAGAACCCTAAACCCTCCTATATATAGGGGTACTGGGAGCTTCTCAGATAGAACAACTCAGAACATCAGTTGCTCTGCAAAGTTGTCCTCTCTGGTTGTGGTAACCGAGAGAGCCCAAGCAAGTGCTAACCGACTAGGGAGGCACAACGAGGGAAAGACAACTGCAGGACGACAATTGGTGGTGAGAGAACACGTCGGTGACTAGTACGCCGACAGAAGGGGACGACTCCTTCCAGTGTCCTATAGGACAGGACGACTAGAGTTCCCGGTGGTCCGTGTGGACTACTACAGCGGCGGGAGATTTCTGCCGCTCGGAGGACAACCGTCAATTCGTCAGTCCGGGTGCGACCAGAAGCTGCACAGACGTCGTCCAAGACCGGAGGTGAAGGTCGCGCTTGCCGCGAAGTAACGTCTCCGAGCAAGCCTCGGGACAAGGTACGCCTCTACAAACCATATTTCCTACCGTATAGATGTTGACGAGATCTCTTTGGGTTCTGGGTTTGGGGAGAAAATTTTTGTTTCCGCTGCCATCTCTGTCTTCCCTAAAACCCAACAGACATGACTAATGAGATCTAGTCATCAACCAACTCACACTCTGATATTATGTATTATTGTTGTCTATCAACCTTCCACAATAAGAACCGATCAGGGACATAATGAGAATATGTATATGTACTCTTAACATCCATGTGATCTCATCCACAAGGATAGTAACTTGACAACATATGTCATTGAGTAATATGATTCTCTAAACATTCACTTTGTATCCTCATTATCTCATTACTGAGTGAAACAAATGAATTGGAAGCTTGGCTTTATATATGTTATTATTAATCAAATCCTTTTAGGTAATTATGCCATGTCAATCATCATATGATTGGCTCTACGGGCATATCGTACCAACAAACTTAACTACACGTGGCTATTAAATTTTAACAAAATATGTGCCAGAAAGTTCATCAAAAGTACATTTTCTCCACAATACTTACATGGCAAAGTGTATAATACATAAAAATTGGAAATATGGTATACTATATTAGCAAGTAAATACATTTCTTTGTGATTTATGGTAGACATTGGGTCCCAAATATGATTATGATTTAAATAATGATATGTTTAAAAATTATTTTTAAAATTTAGATATATAGTTAAACATAATGTGAAAGCAGTTACTATCTTGTGGTTGTGCCAACACTTATCATATCAAATTGTTTCTTCGGAAAAAATATGAGCTTTAGATTTTATTTTATAACAATCACCATAACCTATATATCCTTGTAGTCCTGGAACTAGATACATACAATGTTTTCCACATCCTGATCTTGTGGAAATACTTACCAGCATCAAATGATCATTTGTATTTCAGCCAGACGTTATTGTTCCTTACAAGTTGGCGTTTGACGACTCACAATCACTATCATGATTTCACTAAGTTCACAGAATAATAGGTACAATCTTGTTTTATGTAGATTCAATTTTTAGTATTAACATCGTCATAATATAATTGTTGTTAACTACACATATTGGTGATTGATGTATTGCAAGTACCATTATCTATTTGTTTATTCTTGTTAAATTTTGAGAGATTAGTAAATAGAAACTCGCATCATCTTTAATATGAACTGTTTGTTATTTTATTTTTTACTTTATCTGATTAGATCAGTACAATCTTAAGACTATAAGATATGAAGATATCTTTTCATACATTATCCAAACAACGGTCAACATCTGACTCTTTACCAAATATTATTACTCCTGGCGTAGAACAACCATCAATACATATTAATGTGAGTAGCAAAGATAATGTTACCTTACCATCAACAAGGAGTAGAATATAAATTAGCTTGAAGGAGATTGAAATGGATCTACGGTTACAACGTAAATTATATGACTATGCAGTAAACAAAAGAGATAAAATCATGAGTTTATCAACGAAAAGGATCATTTCAACTATATAATCATGAGTTTCCTTAAAATATGATTGGTAATAAATTGTTAAGATTTGAAAAAATATGATTTTCTAAATTTTCTACATGGATAGAGTATAGTATATCTCATAATGTTGTTTATTGTCCATGTTTCATATGGAGAGCACAAAGTCCATAGATATGTATGTAAATTTATAAAATTAGCATTGATATTACTAGTACCAAACATCAACAGTGTAAATACCATTCTTTATCATGAACGTTATTAAAAATTGTCTACGCAATTGGATGAATGATAAGTGAGTCAACAAATCAATGGTTGTTTATATTGAAAAAGAAATATTTGACGCCATTGAAAATGAAGTAATAACAACTCAATTGAAAATGAAGTAATAGTGGAATGATTTCATGGAATCAAAACTCAATTTACAACTAAATCTTTTTCAAAATTTTAGCTAATGACTAATTTTATTTGTAATTGTGCCCCCTTCAATTTACAACTACATTTGCCCCTGTGTATAACAACTATAGATGAATGTATTGTAAAAAAAAGGAAATCGAAGCTGAAGGTAAGTTGAATATAGGTGGTAGTTTTAGTTACATGAAGAATAGGGGGTGACACTAATAAATTGCCAGCTTAGCAGTTTGACCATTCAAAAATTGGGGTTAGTCCCTGTTTGGTTCGGGACTGGGATTCTGTAGTCTGGACTGGATTAGTCGGGGTTAGTCAGTAGATCTGGATTGGGGTAGTCAGGATCCAGTCTGATTCTGTTTGGCAACCCAGTCTGATTCTGGTCAATTGGTCTGGATTGAGTCAGGTTTTGAGTATGATTCTGTTTGGCTAATAGTCTGGATTCAGTCTGATTTTGTTTGGCAACGTATACAGGATCTGCTTATTCTGTCCTATTCTTACAGAGTTGTTTTAACAATAACAGCTTATGTAAAGTTCTGATGCCACTACAATACAAGTATAAAATTAACAAAATAAATGTAATTTGATACATAATGTGGGTGATATTGTTTGTTGTTTAGTGAAATGAATAGTAATGAGTATGGTCATTTTATATGTTTATTTTAAATAAATTAAACTTTACAATTATCTTGCATGGCATGTTCATTTTGTATGTATGTATACAGTTGTGCATATCCGATCTAGTAATTGGTAACTGATAAGATAATTGTAATTGGCATAATAGAACATAAATTACGCACAAGTAGACCAAACATCATTTTAATGATAGTTTTATTAAAATGGTCATAATTGTTCCATAATAAAAGATATGATAGAGTAAAGATGATAATGTTTGCATCAGAACTTAAACAATGCCGAAGAAAAGATGATAAGAACATAATTTGGTCCGGGGCAAAACCGTCATGAACCAAGGGAGAGCGAACAAAAAATGAGCGGCTTGCCCTGGGCCTAGAACTACACACCCATACACACATGCTAAGACAATGTCCAGCCACTGTGTTGGCCAGTTTTCGGGGTGGATCTTGTTCCCACGTAGGACATTCCCAGTTAGCCCACTTTAGGGCCTCCTCGTACTCGTCCCATGACACGGGACAGTCCTCTTGCAATGGCTGAGGTTGTTGTTTGATGTCGTCTTTTGGCCAATCAAACTGCAACGACAGACGAGGAACATGTTTATTGACCCCAACTTTTTCTTTTTCATGGCTCTAAAATTTGGACCCCTGTTGTGCAGGCTCCCTTTGGTGTCCAAGGTCACAACATTTTTTTGCAGACTATGTATTCCTCAACATATTTGTGTATCTTTGACGGGGACATCAATATTTTTTGTTTGGCAACGGACTGGGATTTCGTAATCTGGACTGGATTAGACAAGGTTAGTCAGGATTCAGTCTGATTCTGTTTGGCAACCCAGCCTGATTCTGTTTGGCATCCCAGTCTGATTCTGGTCAGCTGGTCTGATTTGAGTCTGATTGCAGTCCGATTCTGTTTGGTTACTAGGTTGGATTCAGTTTGCTTTTGTTTGGCAGCGTAGTCAGTATCTGTTGATTCTGTCCTGATGTTGTAGAACTGTTTTAACAAGAGTAAGGAATGTGTAGTTGTGATGCCGCTTAAGCAGAAGGGCAATTTTTTTTAAAAAAATCGATGTAGATTTTGTGAATGTCAGTTTTGTACTTAGGAAAACTAAACATAATATATGAGTATGGTCATAAGTACGTGATGATTTAAAATAAACCAACTGTATTGTTGTCTTCGATTGTTGTGTATGTTGTAAATAGGTAGTATTTTACATATTTGATCCAAGAAATGTAAAATGAAAAGATAATTGAAATTATCATGTTATCTTGTTATATACCTATAAATAAGAGAAGGTATCGCGTTTGTGCGTGTGTTATTCCAGCATTGTGTGTGCTTTCTTAAGTGATGAGTGTGACTTAGCAAATATATCCTATCTGTGGGCTCTAACTCAAAATCATATTGTTTAATCTTTGTGGACTGCTCTAATTTTCTAAATTTTAATCAGTTCGTTCTCTTTTAATTGTACATTAAATTAACGTGAATATTAATACAGATGCAAAGAAAATTGTGTTGTTTCAATGTGTGTAACACCTTGATATTGTTGTTGTTTCAATGAAAGATAACATTCAAAGATAATTGCATAAAGAATGTATTATATAATAAATAAGAAATAAATAATATATAAAATGCATAATTTATGCATTTAAATTCAATGGTAGCAAACGTGCGTAGCAAAGAGAATAGCATGTCTCCAGCAGAACTTAATACCACATAAAAAAACAAATAATAACTTATTGGTTCCTGGGCAAATACATCTCTAACATACAAACTAGGGGACACAAAGGAGAGGTCTGCCCTGGACCTAGACATAAACACCGATAGACAATCTAAGATGGTGAGCAGCCACTGTGGGGGACAGGCTTTGATGTGGAGGAAGATTTATTTTGAATCTAGGTAGGAACGTCCCAGTCGGCGAACTTCATGGCCTCGTCGTACTCGTCCCATGACACAGGACAGGCTTCGTTGAACAACTGATTGGTTTCCTGTTTGATGGCGTCTTTTGGCCACTGAAACAACAACGGCAGATGGTGAATAGGAAGAGTAACACCCTTGGCTTGTTCGTGGCTCCCATTTGTGCCCTCATCACGTGTAGGCTCGCAACATTGTTTCTTGCAAACAAGGTTTTCTTCTACATATTTTCGAATCTTCAACGGAGATATCAATAATTTTTCAAACTTTGTCGTTGCCTTTGACCGCGATGACGACATCTATTGTTAATAAATAAATATAAGTATTAGCAAATATTAATAATAGTAAGATAACTATGACAATATTAAATACAAATAAATGCTTCAACCAAATCAATAGTAAGATTAGTAAATAGAAACTAATCCTACTATTCTTACTATTGATTTGGTTGAAGCATTTATTTGTATTCAATATTGTCATAGTTATCTTACTATTATTAATATTTGCTAATACTTAAATTTATTTATTAACTATAGATGTCGTCATCGCGGTGAAAGGCAACGACAAAGTTTGAAAAATTATTGATGTCTCCGTCGAAGATTCGAAAATATGTAGAAGAAAACCTTGTTTGCAAGAAACAATGTTGCGAGCCTACACGTGATGAGGGCACAAATGGGATCCACGAACAAGCCAAGGGTGTTACTCTTCCTATTCACCATCTGTCGTTGTTGTTTCAGTGGCCAAAAGACGCCATCAAACAGGAAACCAATCAGTTGTTGAACAAAGCCTGTCATGGGATGAGTACGACGAGGCCATCAAGTTGGCCGACTGGGACGTTCCTACCTGGGTTCAAAATAAATCTTCCTCCACATCAAAGCATGTCCCCCATAGTGGCTGCTCACCATCTTAGATTGTGTATCGGTGTCTATGTCTAGGTCCAGGGAAAACCTCTCATTTATGTCCCTTAGTTTGTATGTTAGAGATGTATTTGCCCGGGAACTAATAAGTTATTATCTGTTTTTTTATGTGGTATTAAGTTCTGCTGGAGACATGCTATTCTCTTTGCTACGCACGTTTGCTACCATTGAATTTAAATGCATAAATTATGCATTTTATATATTATTTATTTGTTATTTATTATATAATACATTCTTTATGCAATTATCTTTGAATGTTATCTTTCATTGAAACAACAACAATATCAAGGTGTTACACACATTACTTGACATATCGCAATTTTCTTTGCATCCGTATTAATATTCACGTTAATTTAATGTACAATTAAAAGAGAACGAACTGATTAAAATTTAGAAAATTAGAGCAGTCCACAAAGATTAAACAATATGATTTTGAGTTAGAGCCCACGGATAGGATATATTTGCTAAGTCGCACTCATCACTTAAGAAAGCACACACAATGCTGGAATAACACACACACAAACGTGATACCTTCTCTTATTTATAGGTATATAACAAGATAACAGGACAATTTCAATAATCTTTTCATTTTACATTTTTGGATCAAATATGTAAAATACTACCTATTTACAACATACACAACAATCAAAGACAACAATACAGTTGGTTTATTTTAAATCATCACGTACTTATGACCATACTCATATATTATGTTTAGTTTTCCTAAGTACAAAACTGACATTCACAAAATCTACATTGATTTTTAAAAAAAATTGCCCTTCTGCTTAAACGGCATCGCATCTACACATTCCTTACTTTTGTTAAAATAGTTCTACAACATCAGGACTGAATCAACAGATACTGACTACGTTGTCAAACAAAAGCAGACTGAATCCAACCTAGTAGCCAAACAGAATCAGACTGCAATCAGACTCAAATCAGACCAGCTGATCAGAATCAGGCTGGGTTGCCAAACAGAATCAGACTGAATCTTGACTAACTCCGTCTAATCCAGTCCAGACTACGAAATCCCAGTCCGTTGCCAGACTGAATCCTGATTACTTTAAGACAGAAAGTGGAAAAATAAAATAAGACTGGAATTAACAATGTGTTTATTGGACCTACTTTGGTTTTTTTGTTGATGTTGATCTGTCGCGGAGCACATCGTTGTTTTTAGACGAATCTGAACAGATTGTGATAGGGAAATCGACGGTGCCAAAAGGAATAAAGGGACTTCGTAGCAATCGTCGGGTGTGTTCTCATCATCGGATTCGTTATCATGTTCGTTGTCATCTATCGAATACTCAAATCGTTTGAGATAATTAGGCGTCTCATTGTTGATGTTGGTTATCCAAACCTTGATGGTATTATGGTCAACCAGACGAAGAAAAAGTTTGTCACTACGGCCCAATAGCATTTTCCTAACCCACTCGCGCCAATCAGATGTGGATACAAGAGTTCTGACAACATCGTATTTAACCTCGATAACAGATGTTGAATTTTCATAATTTAAGTACACTTCACCAGCCTTGTAGCGTCTTCCGTTTAGATTAGGCCAATGTTTAGGTATAATGAGTTGTGCTAAGGAATAATTGTCTAGGATGATGTCCAACTGTTCTTCAACAGGGAATAGTAACATTAGAGTAGAGACTCAGGCCATGGTCCTAGGGTGTTGTGGTTGGAGAGAGTGCCAACAATTTAGATGTTATGCCTATAACAATGTAAGATAATGTCGAGAAAAAGTAATATAAATGTAAGTATTAACAACAGACAATAACATGGGTTATTACAACATGTCCGATGTTTGAATAAAATTTAGATGTTATGCCTACAACAATGTAAAATAATGTTGAGAACAAGTAATATAAATGCAAGTACTAACAATAGAAAACAACATTGGTTATTTCATATTCATGACAGAGAAATAATTTTTTCAAACGAATAGATAACATATTTTCTGCGTAGTTAACTGCAACATTGGTTATTTCATATTCATGACAGAGAAATAATTTTTTCAAACGAATAGATAACATATTTTCTGCGTAGTTAACTGCAAACGAAGCAAACAATAGTCAATCAAATACAAACTGGCATTCATTGTGCTAATTTATTCATTTTCTTACCAACATCCTCAGATACTTTGCATGTATCTTCTGTATGTATTGTGCAAGTATGAGATGTGTCTTGTTGGTGAACCAGATGTTGTAGTCCTGGTGGATAAGTTCGCGGGCTAGCCAGAAAGTTTTTGGAACTGCATCCACAATTTTTCAAATTTTCCATCTCGCCTTAAACACACCCATACTAATATCAGTACTGCCAGTTATCTCATGGAACTCCGCTATTGCATCACGCCAACCCTGCCGTGCAGAAGGTCCATGTAGTTTGCGCAACTAATATTATCGACCTAACAATGTTCTTAGGGTTGCATCACATTCTGCATCCCATACAAACGGATTCATTGTATATGTTAAAGTGAAAAATAAATGTGTAGTCGGTAAAGAAACATTCATGATGGAGATAATCTAGAATGAGAAATTATATAGCATTTAAAATTAAGTACCGTGTGAATAATCTTAGTACATGTCCACCATTCAAGATGGTAGTAGGAAACATACCTTCTAATTATACATTAGTTTGTACTAAGTGTAATACGTAGTGAAATAAACATGTGGTACATTGATAAAGACAAATTCATATAGACTACTGTAGTAAGGGCATTAGATGTACCTTCCAACTCTTGAAGCATGACCACTCACTGTATGGTAATCTAATACCTTTGCTACACTAGTCTATATGAATTTGTCTTTATCAATGTACCACATGTTTACTTCATTACGTACTACACTTAGTACAAACTAATGTATAATTAGAAGGTATGTTTCCTACTACCATCTTGAATGGTGGACATGTATTAAGATTATTCACACGGTACTTAATTTTAAATGTTATATAATTTATCATTCTAGATTATCTCCATCATGAATGTTTCTTTACCGACTATACATTTATTTTTCAGTTTAACAGATACAATGAATCAAATTGTATGAGATGCAGAATGTGATGCAGCCCTTGGAACAATGTCTGGTCGACAATATTACTTGCGCAAACTACGTGGACCTTCTGCACGGCAGGGTTGGCGTGATGCCATAGCAGAGTTCCATGAGATAACTGCCAGAATTGATATTAGTATGGGTGTGTTTAAGGCGAGATGGAAAATTTTAAAAATTGTGGATGCAGTTTTAAAAAATCTTATAGGACTAGCCTGCGAACTTATCCACCAGGACTACAACAACATCCGGTTCACCAACAAGACACATCTCATACTTGCACAATACATACAGAGGATACATGCAGAGTATATGAGGATGTTGGTAGAAAATGAATAACTTAGAGCAATGAATGTCAGTTTGTATTTGATTGACTATTATTTGCTTTGTTTGTAGTTAACTATGCAGAAAATATGATATTTGTTCGTTTGAAAAAATTATTTCTTCGTCATGAATACGAAATAACCAATGTTGTTGTCTGTTGTTAGTACTAGCATTTATATTACTTGTTCTCAACATTATTTTACATTGTTGTAGGCATAACATCTAAATTTTATTCAAACATCAGACATGTTGTCTGTTGTTAGTACTTACATTTATATTATTTTTTCTCAACATTATCTTACATTGTTATAGGCATAATTTCTAAATTGTTGACACTCTTTCCAACCACAACACCCTAGGACCATGGCCTGGGCCTCTACCCCAATGTTATTATTCCCTATTGAAGAACAGTTGGACATCATCCTAGACAATTGTTCCTTAACACAACTTATTATACTTCAACATTGGCGTTATCTAAACGGAAGACGCTACAAGGTTGATGAAGTATACCTAAATTATGGAAAATCAACATCTGTTATCGAGGTTAAGTACGATGTTGTCGGAAATCTTATATCCACATCTAGTTGGCACGAGTGGGTTAGGAAGATGCTATTGGGCCGTAGTGACAAACGTTTTCTTCATCTGGTTGACCATAATACCATCAAGGTTGACCATAATACCATCAAGGTTTGGATAACCAACATCAACAACGAGACGTCCGATCATCTCAAACGATTTGAGTATTCGATAGATGATAGCGAACATGACGACGAATCCGATGATGAGAACACACCCGATGATTGTTACGAAGTCCCTTTTATTCCTTTTGGCACTGTTGATTTCCCTATCACAATCAGTTCATATTCGTCTAAAAACAACGACGAGCTCCGCGACACAGCAACATCAACAAAAAAACCAAAGTAGGTCCAAGCAACACATTGCTAATTCCAGTCTTATTTTGTTTTTCCACTTTCTGTCTTAAAGTAATCAAACTTCATACCTTTTTTTTTTAACTTCAGGAGAAGACTACAACAATGAAATGACCCTCACAATTGTTGATTCCGGACTATGTTGTTGTTGTTTAAGCTGTGTATCTAATTTAGTAGTGTCTCTCTCTTCCAGTTATTTTACTTATGTTCATGTTTAGGGGTACATCAACCCCCTTGTTTAGTTGCTGTCTTGGACAACAACATCGTTGCATGTTCATAACTATGTCATTTTCATTCATCCCTTGTAGTATTCGTAGAGTGGTTACAATATTTTTCATTTGTATTACAAAAACAAACTAAACATGACTTAAGTAAGTCTAAATTTAATAATATTGAAGTTAATTTTTGTTGTATAACCAATATAATATAATCAGTTAATTTCTGAATAGGTTACCACTGACGAAATCACCAACAACAATACTACAGCTTTAGGCGGTTAAGGAGACGAATGAAATTGTAACATAGTTGGTCCAACTTGTATTTGTTTATTATTGCTTGGCAACATTTTATTGTAAAATTTATGACCATCATTACTTTATTTTTACCATCATTTCATCAAAGATGTACTTGCGTATTCTGTTTGGAAGTCTAACATCGAGTTCAAACTTACAGATCTAAGTTTGCTTGCCAACTTTAACTTGTACAAACTGTTGTCATATGTACTTTGTTATTATGATTATTTTCTCTTACTTATATTTATTTTAAAAATTTAGATGTCGCCATCGCGTATAAGTCACGACCAAAGTTTGAAAAGATATTGATGTCCACGTCAAAGATACACAAATATGTTGAGGAATACATAGTCTACAAAAAAAATATTGCGACCCTGGACACCAGGAGGGCCTGCACAACAGGGGTCCAAATTTGATAGCCATGAAGAAAAAAAGGTTGGGGTCAATAAACATGTTCCTCATGTTTCGTTGTTGTTTGATTGGCCAAAAGACGACATCAAACAACAACCTCAGCCATTGCAGGAGGACTGTCACGTGTCATGGGACAAGTACGAGGAGGCCCTAAAGTGGGCCAACTAGGAAGGTCCTGCGTGGGAACAAGATCCATCCCAAAAACTGGCCAACACAGTGGCTGGACACTGTCTTAGCATGTGTGTATGGGTGTGTAGGTCTAGGTTCAGGGCAAGTCGCTCATTTTTTGTCTGCTCTCCCTTGGTTCATGACGCTTTTGTCCAGGACCAAATTATGTTCTTATCAGATTTTCTTTGGCGTTGTTTAAGTTCTGATGCAAACGTTATCATCTTTACTCTGTCATATCTTTTATTATGGAACAATTATGACTATTTTAATAAATCTATCATTCAAATGATGTTTGGTCTACTTGTGTGTAATTTATGTTCTATTATGCCAATTACAATTATCTTGTCAGTTATCAATTACTAGATCGAATATGCACAACTGTATACATACATACAAAATGAACATGCCATGCAAGACAATTGTAAAGTTTAATTTATTTAAAATAATCATATAAAATGACCATACTCATTAGTATTTATTTCACTAAACAACAAACAATATCACCCATATTATGTATCAAATTACATTTATTTTGTCAATTTTATACTTGTATTGTAGTAGCATCACAGCTTTACATAAGTTGTTATTGTTAAAACAGCTCTGTAAGAATATGATAGAATAAGCAGATCTTGTATACGTTGCCAAACAAAATCATACTGAATCCAGACTAGGGGTGAGCAAATAATGGTCCAGACCGCAAAACCGGAGCAGACCGGTCAGTTCGGTCTGGTCCGGTCCAGTCCGGTCCACGGTCCACAAATTTTGGTGAATTCGGTCTTCGGTCTGGTCCAAAAACGGTCCGACCGTGGACCGGACTGTAGACCAACTTTTATGTAAAATACATGTATATTTGTCGGTATATTATGTAACAAGTTAAAATAAAGTACACATATAAGCACTAGTAGCATATATATTTTCTATTAATGTTATATAATTGTTAGAAGTAACTAATATTATATACTTTTTACAATTAAATTAAGTTGTGAAAAAAGTAAAAAGGCTGATTACGGTCCAAACGGTCCAGTCCTACCTCGAAACGGTCCGATCTACGGTCCATAAATTCTTACAAATCGGTCTGATTATGGACCGATGCTCGCCCCTAATCCAGACTGCTAGCCAAACAGAATCAGACTGAAACCTGTCTCAATCCAGGCCAGCTGACCAGAATCAGACTGGGTTGTCAAATAGAATCAGATTGGATCCTGACTACCCCAAATCCGATCTACTGACTAACCCCGACTAACCTAGTCCAGACTATAGAATCCCAATCCCGAACCAAACAGGGACTAAATTCCCATATGCGGTTCAAGCAAGGGTCCGAACTGTATATACGGCCACATGAACCATTTTGTACGTGTTAGTATTCTAGTTACATAATCCTGTTATGTTGGATATTGTACATGTCTAGCAGATTGAAGGAATCAAAGACTGGATTGGAACTGAGGGGATCAAAGGTAGGCTGCTAGAAGGAGCAAACAAAGACCGTCTGGTCTTGTTTTCTTCGGTTTGGACCGGGCTGGCTTATTAGGACCGATCCTCGATCTTATTTTTTGAATTCGATTTCAGTCAGGTTCGGTCTAAATTGGTTTAGTACCAATATGGACCAATGTATACCTTAATAAGAACTACAAATAACATAAAATCAAACATATGCAACTAAATTTCCTGACTTTATCTACTTATAGCCAAAAATAAAAAATGCTGCCGTTCCAACCACCTTTTAGCATTTCCATTTTTTAGAGTTCCTACTCAGCTAACCAAGTTAAATTTCTGGATTATACGACGCAAAATGGTATTCAAATATTTTCCAACAGTCAGTCAAATAAGAAATTAGATATGTGCTTACCTGTCAGCGTTATAGGACGAGGAACGTTTAAGAGAAGGGACCACTTCTTCATCCTTTTCGCGCATGTTCGTCTCAATAATACTCCCGCTAAAGTACTGCTTGTCTTCCAACCTCAACCCCACGAACCTCGGGTTGTCCGCGACGTAATCGAGCTCACCCAGCACCATGGAGCTGCCAAACGTGAGAGGCTGGAACTTGGCATGTGAGAACCTGGGCTTGTAGGTGTGCACGAGCCCAAACCCGCTGTTGTCCTTGACGGAGATGGACCCGCAGGTGATGAGCTGGACCAGCATATTTGTGGCCTTGAGCTTCGTCGGCCCAATAGGGACATAAACATCTTCCCCTCCCTCCAGCATCTTGAAGCTGTTGATCTTGGTGGCTTCGGCACGGATCAGGGATTCCAGGGTGTCCACCTTCCCCCCTCCAGATGACGACGTGCTGGACGAGGTAGGCGGGGGTGAGATGTCGTCGTCGACCCTGCATGTGTCAGAGCTGTCTTTGTTGAACCTGTGGCTGTGCCGACCCTCGTCTGTTGGGTTCGGATCCAGCTGACCGTCGTCATCGGTGGAGACACCCCGGGCACAGGTCGTCGTCTGTGGTCCGTGAGTCAGCAGCATCCTCCTGTCCCCTACACTTCCACTTCTTTCCTCCGTTTGCGTCGCGGCATCCGTTGCTCCGGTACTGGGCTTGCAGTCTCTGTACTCTAGTAAGTTGGGGGAGCCGCCATCGCTGCAGCGTGAGAAGTTCCTTGGGGGTGTTTCAGGGGAAGCATCGCCGGAGGAGGAGCTCGGGCGTCGCATGGGGGGAGAGAGCTGTTCTTCTTGAGGTGGTGGAAGAGCTAATGGCGGTGGGGTTTTCGGTGAAGGTGGCAATGTTGGTCGTTGGTGCTCTCTGTCGGAAATGCCGCCAGGTGTGGAAGGGGAAGAATCCTGACTTCTGGAAGCCAGCGAGCTGGATTCGAGCTGCTGCGGGTGGTGCCGAGAGCTCTGCAACTTGTGGTTGGTGGTTGTGGGAAGAATACATCGATCTGTTGCAAGGAGACAGAAAGAGCTCTCTCTAGTCAAGACAAAGATGCTATTGGTCAAAAACTATTAAAAGTTAAATCTATGCTCAAACATTGACCTGGGGGCGTCGTGTCCAAGAGCTCAGAGCCTTTAAGGATGTATTCGTTGCCGTTGGCCGGGAGGATGAGATCGTCCTCTGAGAGGTCGTGCCAGACAAACCCATTCTTGTAGCTCCTTCATCAATTTGACGGATCAAGTGAAAAACGGAAAACATCATCAGTTTGACGGATCAAGTTAAAAACGGAAAACAACAAAGGACCAAAGAAGAAATAACTAGGAGTGTCATTATTGTCCTCGTTTCTACATCTGCAAACTCAAGTTTTTACCTCTTGCAGGACCAGGAGTACATTGCAGCCATTCCCTTCCCTCTTAGAACATTGAGCCGATTTATGACATCTGCAGTCAAAACCAGGCTAAAGACTGAAACTGAGACGTAACAGGGTGGCAAAGTGACTAAAAACTAGGAAATGTGTTGGAAACTGGAACCTCAATGAAATAGCATCTTAACTCAAAGATGGGAGGCTAACTCGGGTAGCTTACCTTTCAAGTAGAGACCTTCAGCCGAGGAAACTGGAACCTCAATGAAATGGGGATGTTCCAAATGGCGGTTCTTGCATAGGTAGTACACTACTGGTATCTTAGTCCCTGGTTGGAGCCGTTCTTGCTGGTGTCGTTCGTGGTGCTGCTGCCGTTGGTGGTGCTTCAGCTGCTTTGATCCTGTTGGTTCCGGCCTCCCCTTCGGCGACCTCTCCGGACTCCCTGAGCCGTTTCTCCTCATCCTGCTGCTTTCCATGTCGTCCGCAGCCTTCGCTCAGGACATAAGTGCCAACTTGAGAGGAGCTGTGGAAAGCTAGCAGCTGGAGGAAGCGAAAAAGGGTGCGCAAATCTGTATGTGTAGAGCAGGGCAGAAGATAGGATAGGGGAAACTCAGTAGGAACGTTGGAGGAATAGAGTGGACTAGTGGAGTGGCCGAGTATAGGGGAGAATGATCGAGACCCAACTAGGCAACAATCTCTCTCAGCTGGCTGCTGCAGAATATGCAGTAAAACTGCTATAAAGAA
The DNA here is from genome assembly GCA_963693085.1 of Alisma plantago-aquatica. Taxonomy (NCBI): domain Eukaryota; kingdom Viridiplantae; phylum Streptophyta; class Magnoliopsida; order Alismatales; family Alismataceae; genus Alisma; species Alisma plantago-aquatica. The sequence goes on from OY856411.1 coordinate 802,380,511, forward strand.
AAGCGCCTTTTTGGCTCCAAATCTAACTTTTCCTTCTGTTGCCTCTCTGCTGCTTGCTACGTCCTCCTCTTCTTCTTGCGAGTGCGATAATGAATAGTAGCTACTAGTTACTGTAGAACAGGAGACAGGACCATCCTCTGCTTCTGCTGCTACTCGTGGGAGGAGCTGTCCTTTTCGTTTAAATATTTCCCGCAAGTTGGAGCAGAGGCCTATAGAGGAGAGCAGGAGGTGGTGATGGTGGAGGAGAGAGAAACGACAGCAGTTGACGGTGGTAGTGGACGTAGCAGCAGTGCACTGCCATCATACTGGCCTGAGGAAGATGGTTGTGCTCAGCTGGACCCCTGGGGGGCTGCCGGCTGATGAACGACTTTGGTCGTTTGCCGTTGGCTTTTCACCTTCAGCGAGAAAAGTCGGCCCCTGCAGCTTATTAGCATCAGCACTTGAGCAAGCCCGTGCCCGGATCTTTCCTCTCCTTCGCCTTTTGCCATTGTTTGTTTCCTGCCTCCCCTGACTGGTGTTGGGGAATTAGACACTGGTGAGAACACGACGAAATGTAACGGAATGAGTTTTGAATTTCTTTTATACCGGTCGATTGGGTTTTGGGAACCGTGTCTCCTTGTGTTTTTTTAAAACCGACCGTTGTCGGACTCGAACAACCTCTTTTTTCTTTGGCAGGAAAGTCCTGTTTTGTTCTTCAAGTTTGGCACGTCTTTGACCTCACTTCTTTAATGCCATGTGAGTTGGACTTCTATTTGGTTGTTATCGAAAACCTACAACCAACTTGTTGCACTCACCATACATATACAGTTTGCTCTAATTGTTGATGGTACTCTAATTAGTTTTAACATTTTAGTTTGCTTCCCATAATTGCCATCTGGTTCCAACTCCCACATCTTCGGGTTTCCTTCGACCCTAGGATATGGCCACCACTGTATGTAATGGTGTTGGTATGAATGGTGCTACCCTATTGTTGTCATGAATACGTCACCAACAATGTCATCGCCTTAGCACGGATGACTTCATGACGCTATAATGTCATTAATCCACCTATCTTTATCGATTATGTGACCACATCAAATGTACTTCATGCCTAGCACCGATGTTGCAATGAATATCGATGTTTAGTTCCTGTATGGTGGAGCCAATTGTTGAGGTAGTAGTGATGGTATTGTATAAAGGTGTTGGTGAAAGCCATCATCATGTGGCTAAGGTTTTCACAATAATCATGAGGTGGTAATAGAGGAGGAGATGGTAGTGCAACCTAAGTTGTCCATTTACTCTTGGAAATTTCATACATGTAAAATGAAAAGTAATCAAAAGAAGAGCTAAAATGCCTTTGATCTAGAGGTGCGTACTCATATTCACTTCTAATGTACATACGCATACAAAGATACACCCTTGATGATTGATAGTCACACAATTTTTAAGTGATTGCCAGTATACGTTCAATAGCGAGGTAGCAAGCTTTTTACTATACATTCAATGGCGAGGTTGCAAGCTTTTTACTACGTGGTGCACTAGGTGATAATGAGAGTGTGCAACAATTTGCAAAATGTATCTAAAAGGTCAAAAATGGGACAAAGAGGGAAACATGAGTCATCGTCTTCCTACCCACACATTCTAGGTATTTTAATAACAATCTCCTTCTCCATCTAGAGCTTATGATCTCATGTGAAAGGGCCACCTCAAGGTATGTGCTCATGGAGCAAAGCATTCTATTGAAGAGGGTACTTTGTGGAATGTGGTGATCCATGAAAATAGGCCCAACAACATCTCAAGAGTAGTTTATTGAGCATTGAGGAGGCTTGATTCCCATTTTTTTGAAGATTTTTGCAATTTGACTATCTTTAGGAAATGATAATCTTTCTATTTTCCCTTTTATCCATTGTTTTAAGCATTATGCAATGATTTTTGGATTTCGACCCCTATGTTCTTAGTGTCCTGGTGGTTGAAGACGCAAAGACTCATTTCAGATATATGGTTTCTTTTTTTTTCTATTATAATGTTTGATAAGAATCATATGCACGATTTCATTAATTGGACTTGCATTGCGGAGCTAATGTCAATGTAGATTATATATATTGATTACAGTCAACATGTCCTCTTTATTAGCCCATTTGAGACTAGTCATGGGTCGCTTAGGAGGATCATGTTGCTAATCATATGTTTGTTGAGGGCGAGGGTTTGGGTGTTGAGGCCTACCCCATGTGAGTCCTAGTTTCTATTGTAGATTCAAATTTCATTCATACTAGGATATTTTGATTAGTATTAACTATATATTTGACATGCAAGTGTGCATCAAATCAAGGGGAGCCCCTTCCGGATGATGAGTTTGTGTTGTTGATGAATCTATTGTGGTTGAACATACACCATAGGGGCATGGTGCGGTTGATGATGTATATCTCTTGTACTTCAGCCATTATTACTTGCTTCAATTGGCGAGCATTAATCAAGTCTGACATCGTGAGGGGTCATTATTACTTGATACTTCACAGTTGTTTATTTCACTTTGAATTTCTACTTTTTTAGGGATCAAGGCACATTCTATTTTTTACATGCTCACATGGAGGAACTGAGGTGGTTATGTTCTCTACTTGTCTGAAAGGAATTATCTCTTCTAAAGAGTATTGGGTTTAGATATGTGTGTCATTATGACCATGTAGATAAGACGTATGACATCCATATGATTGTGTGCTTCGCCACTGATTGTACTACCTTCCTCTTTCCATTAGAGTTGTTTATCACCCCTACCTAGTTTAAGACAATCACATGTTTGACCTTTAGGGAGATTCCAATCCGGAGTTTGCTTGGTAAGCATTTCTAGGCATATGAACAAGTCCACTTTCTTTTTGGGATAGATCCATTTTAGGAGGGCATGTCCTTAGATCACGACGTTAAGTTCACATGGTTGCACCATTCCTTTTTCCATAAGGGAGAGGATAGGAGTATAGGAAAAAACAAAATTTACTACCCATAGCATTGTCGTTTATTTGTCCAAATGAGTTGTTGGTTGTTTGTTTTCCAAAAGACCAAAAATTCATGATGAGGTAGGTTGTTTTTCTTATTTGTTAAACTTGAACACTTATGATTGTATGATTGAGAGGTGTATGCTTATCTTCTAATGTGATTGAGCCAAGTGAATGATTTCACAAGATCTGGTAGAATTTCAACCCTCAAGAGCTATGATTTTTTTGTCAACATATTAAAGTTATGCTCTTTGCCTTTTTCCTTTTGCCATTTTTTTTTTACTTTTCCTTAGTGTTTTGATGCCTTGTGACTTTAACCAATCTTGAATTTATAGCTATGGGGTTATGAACGTTTGAGAATTGTACGGCAATGGATGTCGAGTTCCCGTGCACATTTGACCTCTCCTCTACCGATGTGCCCACTATTTGTTGAGATATGACGATCGACCCCCAACTTGTGGTGGTGACTTCGACTGCACAACGATTCAAGAGTTATGTTTTTATTTTTGTAATCTTTTCGATCTTTTTAAGTAACCAATCGTCATCTTGTTTGTTCTTCAAGTGTTCTTTAGGATTTCTTATAAATTCTAGTGTGGTATAGCCAACACGTGTTGGTCGGATTTCTTCTTCTCCATTCACATGGATGCTAGGTAGATTCGGTATGGGTCCGCTTTAGGGAGTGTGATGTATATGGACAAGCATTACCACGAAAGAGGGTGGGATGATGGAACATCCTTGTTCCATTCCCATGTTGGATTTGTTCATGTAGAGATTGAGATCTATCAGGAAGCAAGAGCCTTTATGGGTCAATACGTGAGCTATTTTGTGTATCTTAATGGTATTATCATCACGTGTAGTCATTACTTGAGCAAGCCCGTGCCCGGATCTTTCTTCTCCTTCGCTTTTTGCCATTGTTTGTTTCCTGCCTTCCCCATAGAGTGGTGTTGGGAAGCGTCATGGAATTAGACACCGGTGAGAGACGGAACGTAACAGAAATAATGAGTTTTGAATTTTTTTTTTCTTTTACCGGTTGATTGGGTTTTGAGAACCATGTCTTTCGTGTTTTATAAAAGGAAAATACTTGACTGTCCCGATCCCAAACTAGAATCGGAACCCGGTTTGGCTGCTAGTGTGGGGCCCAGATGCAAAGGACCGTTGTCATTCCAATCATTTGCTGCATGACGTGGTCGGGTTGCAGATCTGACGAGGGACATGCTGGAGAAAGAGAGAGCATGAGAGAGGGGTCTGTTGGCTAACGTGAGAGACTAGTGGCTGGAAAAAAGGGTGTGAGATATAGGACCGGAAAGAAAGACAGTGGGTGTAAGGAGAGAGAAAAATCAAGAGAGATATATTTATTTTACAAATGACTTTCAAACCGTTATATATTTTTAATAAAATAAATTCCGTTAGATTCTTGATTAAAAATGCATTCTAATAAGACTAATGTAGATATTTTTTTTAAAATGAAAGAAGAGAGAAAAATCAAGAGAGATATATTTATTTTTTTAATAACTTTCAAACAGTTATATATTTTTTAACGAAATAAATTTCATTAGATTACTGATGAAAAATACATTCTAATAAGACTAATGTCGACATTTTTTTGAAAAATGAAAGGAGAGACAAAAATCAAGAGAGATATATTTGTTTTGCTAATAACTTTCAAACTGTTATATATTTTTCAACGAAATAAATTCCGATAGATTCTTGATAAAAAATACATTCTAATAAGACTAATGTTGACATATTTTTGAAAAATATAAGTAGAGAGAAAAATCAAAAGAGATATATTTGTTTTTCTAATAACTTTCAAACCGTTATATATATTTTTAACGAAATAAATTCCATTAGATTCCTGATGAAAAATGCATTCTAATAAGACTAATGTTGATATATTTTTGAAAAATGAAAGTAGAGAGAAAAATCAAGAGAGATATATTTATTTTGCTAATAACTTTCAAACCGTTATATATTTTTAATGAAATAAATTCCGTTAGATTCCTGATGAAAAATGCATTCTAATAAGACTAATGTCGACATAGTTTTTAAAAATATAAGGAGGGAGAAAAATTAAGATTAGAGGTAATAAGAAACTAAATTAGAAATAACAACAATTGGATCAAGGATAACAACTAATGTTAAAAAATTAATTACACTACTTCTCTCTTATTCTCTAGACAAAATAACTATTTTTTTAAATACTACTTGGACAAAAAAAAATTGACTAGAGATAATAATAAAATTACTAGAGATAACAAGAAAATTTGCTAAGGATAATACAAATTTAAATAATTAAGTGCATCACTTCTCTCCTATGATAACAAGTTCGACCAAAAGATAATAACAACGATTGGACCAATGATAACAACTAATTTTAAAAAATTAATTACACTACTCTCCTATTCTCTAGACAAAATAACTAATTTTAAAAAAAAATACTACTTGGACAAAATAAAAATTGACTAGAGATAACAAAAAAAATTGACTAGAGATAATAAGAAAATTTACTAAGGATAACACAAAACATTCTCTACAGATAACAACTAATTTTTAAGAAAAATACTACTTGGATAAAAAAAATTGACTACATATAACAAAACATTTACTAAGGTAACACGAAAATTTTCTAGGGATAACAAAAATAAATTATATAGATAACAACTAATTTTTTTTAAATGTACTTCTTGGATAACAAAAGGTTTGTCTAGAGATAACAAAACATTGACTAAAGATAACAAGAACATTTGCTAGGGATAACATAATATTTGATAGGGATAATAAAACATTTATTAGGAATAACAAAAAAAATTACTAGAGATAATAAAAAAAATTCATATAGATAACAACTATTTTTAGAAGAAAAAAAAATTATTAGGAATAGCAAAAAAAATTTACATGATGTTTGCCACTACATTATCTAAAAAGCATGATGATTATAGATTTTTTCTAATACCGAGTAAAAATGCTCTTTTAGACATATGCATACAAAGATACACCCTTGATAATTGATAGTCACACGATTTTTAAGTGATTGCCAGTATACATTCAATAGCGAGGTTGTAAGATTTTTACTATACATTCAATGGTGAGGTTGCAAGCTTTTTACTATGTGGTGCACTAGGTGATAATGAGAGTGTGCAACAGTTTGCAAAATGTATCTAAAAGGTCAAAAATGGGACAAAGAGGGAAACATGGGTCATCGTCTTCCTACCCACACATTCTAGGTATTTTAATAACGATCTCCTTCTCCATCTAGAGCTTATGATCTCAGGTGAAAGGGCCACCTCAAGGTATGTGCTCATGGAGCAAAGCATTCTATTGAAGAGGGTACTTTGTGGAATGTGGTGATCCATGAAAATAGGTCCAACAACATCTCAAGAGTAGTTTATTGAGCATTGAGGAGGCTCGATTCCCTTTTTTTTTGAAGATTTTTGCAATTTGACTATCTTTAGGAAATGGTAATCTTTTTATTTTCCCTTTTATCCATTGTTTTAGGCATTATGCAATGATTTTTGGATTTTGACCCCTATGTTCTTAGTGTCCTGGTGGTTGAAGACGCAAAGACTCATTTCAGATATAGGATTCTGATAATACCCATTTTATGGCCATTTATAGCCTACATTTCATTGTCAAAACTGCCCTCTAAACTATTTTTCCTCTCAATTTTGTCTTGTTATTGCACAAAAATAACATGCACTACGCCCCTGACTCTGTTCCCATCTTTTGTACATATTTTCCCTATTTTTCTACCTAAAGTCCGCAAAAGGCCCGTCCCGGCCCATCTACAACGTGCACCTGCATCAACCCTTCTACTGGTCACCCGACACGCACACTTACCCATCGCGATCGCTTCCCGATATGGCAGCAACCCGAAACGGTCGTGTCGCGCGAGGAGGCCATCGACGGGCGGTACGCTACCTACCCGACAGAGATTTGTCCGCCACGACTGGTTAGCCCGACATGGGTGTGTCGCGCGATACGAGTCACTCATCGGGAGTGGCTGCCCGCCAAGGTCACCCGATACACTCATAACCTAGCACGCGAGAGCCTGCCGTACCGGGCGACGCGCATGTGTCGGTCATCCCCGAGGCCACGTAAACGGAGTTGATGAAGGACACGTGACCCCACAAGAACCGCAACCTCTACCAGTTGATGCCTATAAATAGCAGCTACAGGACTTCGATGGAACGGGTCGGAACCTCATGAAAGCTTACTTTGGAAAGTATCTGAAGCTAGTGCGTCGAGTCCCAGGGCGTGTCGGGCGACACTAGGTGAGCACACCCCCAACCCGAGAGGGGCGGGAGTGGTTCACTTAGAACCCGTCCCAGTAGCCGCAACAGCCCGATACGACCAAGAAGGCCACCCAGTGTGCCGGGTTCCTAGATGGGCTTCAACCCGAGACAGCTCGCCCCCCTACACCTGATATAAGGAACCTGAGAACCTAAGTCATCTCTAACCCGACATGATACTGAACCCGATACAGACCAATCATTAGGGTGTGTCGCCCGACACGACCGTATTGGGTAGAGAGCCCTGACCGATACTCTAGACCATCACGGTATGTCGCCTGACACGGCGGCTGCCTGACACGGGCATATCGGACAGAGCTCCCACCTGGTATCGGGTTAGTGGCGCCTTAGGGGTCCGCTGGTGCATATCGACCTCCCACATCAAGGAGGTCGATACCTATCTTCCCTTTTTAGCATTTACTTTCATTTATTACACATTGTAACTGAACCCCTTTTTACACAATATCTATGCTTATAGAATCTGTGGAATTTAATCCCCGTTGTTCTGTGTTTGGTTCCCTTTTGTTGGATGATTTCTTATATAGCATCTGAGCTCTAGCTTGTATGTTTGGATCATGTTTTGACTAGCTATCAAATCGTGTTTCACGTTTCAAATCCTTTGAGAGAAGGATGTTGTAACTCTAGAGCTTGGTCCGATCCAGGAGTACGAGAGTACCCAGGGTCGGGGCTGCTTCGGGTTGCCTTCCCACTCCACCCTATGTCCATTACCTTTGAGAGAGGGTGTTGGCATTTAGTTGGAGGTGCCCTCTTTGAGAGAAGAGGGTGCTGGATGTTTTATGTTGTCGCTTGTTGTTCTTAAGTTTTCTTCCTTCGTGCCTTACCTTAACAATAGTTTTAATTCCTCAGAAGCTATTGCGCAAAACTCCTAAAAACTACTAAAACCCTTAAACCATCATCTTTCTTGTAACTCCAGTTGGAGATAGTCTTTTGGTTTATTTTTCTTTATGATGTTTCCTTGTTGCAGCATATCTATCCTTTCTTGTCTGAATATACATACTCATATAAAAATTATCCCCATGCACTTGCTTTAAACACTTCACTTGTATGTTTAGCTATCATCTTGTGATGTTTGATTGTTGATATCTCGAGAGAGTAATATCTCTTTTATCCCGTGACATACAGTAGCATGAATGCACGAGAGTATCGGATTGCTAAATGCTTTAAACCATACATTTTTTTTTGAGGTTTTTGAGTTGTCATCTCGAGAGAGAGGCTTCTTTCAAGCCTATTCCTACCCTCAGCTCGAGAGAGAGTGGAATAGGCATCTTTATGGATTGTTTGTAATTTTGATATGAGTATGCAGGAGAGAGAGATAGTATGCTTGTTGGAGGGATGTTTTGGTTAGGTGAACCCCAAATTTGTGTTTTCCCATATCCTCATTATAGTTCATTTTCTTTTACTTCTTTGGTTTTATTGTTCTTATTTTAAAGTTGCCATTCCTTGGGGAACACCTTTTAATCTTGTTTTATACCGGAGTATAGAGTGTTGATTTCACGTTCTAGTACTACCAACCTCGTCCCTATGTTTGACCCCGATCGCTACATTAGACCCCGTTATCGTTGCGGGGGCCTGAGAGTCGGGTTATTTCTATAAAAGTCCGACTACTTTAATCCGCTCTTTTCAGACGCGTGATTTAGGTCGGTCAACTTTTTGGCGCCGTTTCCGGGGACGAGGCAAAACGGCATTGTTAAAGAACTCGAGTCCACTTACTATACTCTCGTGCCTCAAGCTTAGCAATAAGCTTGACAGCACCGCTACTTTAAGCCTTCTAACCTGAATCTGTGCAGAATAGTTCGCTTCATCAAGCCTAGTTTTCTAACTTGATCGTACGTTCTGTTCAGGTACCTGGGAGAAGCATTTTGTTCAATTTAACTTCATTCATCATGCCGCCTCGTGTGGAACCACCCCTTTCCATAGACGAGTGGAATGCGAGAATTGGACCACACCCACCTCCTCCAAGAAGCGATGAAGATAGAAATGACCGTTACAATGACGATCATCTTTATGAAGAACAAGAACAGCCTGAGGGTGATCACCACCACGAGGGGAATCGTCATCGTCGCAGGCATAGAAGGAACCACCACAATCAAGAGAGAAATCACAGGGACATCGACAGTGAAAATTCCGAAGAGGAAGAAAAGACTCTTCGGGAGTTGGCAGCCACAAAAGCCAACAACTCCAGATGCCCTGTGGTAATCCCAAGGTTCGATGCTGCAAACTTCGAGATGAAGCCCGTTGTGATTTCTATGATCTAGAATAAGAGCTTTCGAGGGAGTTCTAAGAATGACAACCCTTATCATCATCTAGATGCTTTCAAAAATATATGTGACATAATCAAAATGAGGGGGGTACCGCAAGAAGTGATCTACTGCAAGGGTTTCATTTTTTCTTTGGAGGATAAGGCACTGTCATGGTACCTTGGACTGCCACATCAATCCTTGAATGGATGGAATGCTTTAGCAGAGGCTTTCGTGAACAAGTTCTACCCTACTGAAAAGGCTGTCAGGAGCAGGTAGAAGATCACATCTTTCACATAGAAACCAGGAGAGAATCTACATGAGGCATGGGAGAGATACCAGGAGTATCAGAGGGACTTTCCTCACCACAATTACAAGAAGGGTTTTCTAATAACAACGTTCTACAATGGCCTAACTCTTGAAGAGAGAGTATCGCTAAACGCAGCTGTAGGAAGTGACTTTCTTGGGAAGAAGCCTAGTAGATCTAAAAAGATCATTGAGAACATGGACGAACTTCAAGGCGAGACTGAGTATGATAGGACTGACAAAGGTTATGTGGATAAAGCCACCAATGAAGGGCCATCAATTGAGTTAAAGGCTCTGGAGGCGATCACATCTCAGATACAGAAGATAGCTACAGATGTCTGACAACTAAAGGAGTCAGGAGGAAAAGGTAAGAAGTAGATAGAGAAGGTAATGAAATGTGTCACCTGTGGTGAAGGAGGCCATGGAGTAGATAACTGGGTGTATACTCGACCTGAAGGGTCAAGTGAAAGTGATTCGGAAGAGGATGAATATGCAAACGTATCCTACGTCAACTTCAAGAGGTTGGACCATCCGGGTTTCAGTTATGGCAACAAGGAGGTCGTAGAGAACTCGCATCAGTTGAACAACCCACCCAAGCCACCACCTGGCTTCGAGAAGAGAAGCGGACAGGGACAGTTTGCCAAGACCAACACGTTCCAGACAAAGAAAACCAATTATCAAGGTCAGGGGATGTATCAACCCCGTCAAGCTGCTAACACAAGCCAAGGGCAAGGTCAAGGGCAAGATCAAGGACAAAGTCATACCAAGAGTAATAGCCAGCCAGACTTAGTGGGGCAACTTTTTGACTTCGTCAAAAGATAGGACACAGTAAATAATCAACTTGTAAAAAGCACATTATCCAACTCAGGCATTTTGAATACTATGCAAGTCCAAATGGCAGACATGCAAATGCACCAATGTCAGATAGACTAGCAACTTGCTCAGTTGGCTGAGCTCGTAAAGAACCTTCGAGGAAGATTCCTTCTAGCATGGAGTCTGCCAAGATGGCAACCCTCAGATCGGGACGGGAAATAGAACACCCTGAGGAGACGAGAACTGAAGAACCCGAGCCTGAGAAGGTTGCAGAAAATCCAGCTAGAGGAGAAAGCCAACACCCACCAGTTAGGGAATCAGGACTGGAAGAGGAATTTTTCGCCAGGAGAAGTCAGTACTCGCCAAGATTACCTTTTCCATACAAGCTTGTAAAGGCTCACCTCAAGAAGAGATACGAAAAGTTCATGGAATCAGTGAAAAAGCTCCACCTGGAGGTACCATTTCTGGACGCCTTGGAAGAAATGCCGACCTATGCCAAATTCTTCAAGGATCTAGTCATGAAGAAAAGACGAGGAGGAAGGATCAAAACTGTACACTTAGCTAGCATGTCAACAACCTTCGTAAAAGATGATTTACCAACCAAGAAAAAGGACCCTGGGGCCTTCACCATACCTTTCGCGGTAGGAGATAACGTTGAAAGGAAAGGTCTCACCGACTTGGGGGCTAGTATCAGCCTCATGCCTTTAAGCCTTGTGCAATGATTAGGATTGACTGATATGGTCAGGACTAATATGAGGATAGAGTTGGCAGACCACATCCTTGTGACAGGAAGATGTCCCGATCAGAGTAGGGAGATTCTTCATCCCTTGTGACATTGTCATCATCGACACTGTTGAGGACCCTAACTGCCCCATCATCTTCGGTCGTCCTTTCTTGGCGCCCGAAAGGGCACTTATTGACATCGCTGAAGGTGTGATAACCCTGAGGATCGGGAACGATCACTTAGATTTCAAGGTGAGGGACTCAATGAAAGGATCGTCGCTGCTTGAATCTTCTTACTTCATGGATAGCTATAACCAATACTACGAGGAAGTAGAAGAGGACGCAACAGTGATAGACCCTCTTATGAGGGCGTTGAACGAAGAGGACTCAGAGGTCAACGACCCCGAGGTAGCTGAGATACTCGACTACCTAGACCGAGATGAAGGAGATCTGAATGATGAAGAAGAAGTTGCCAAATCGGTAAAGTATGCTTCTTTAGAATTGACCATGGAAGAAGAAAAAGTACCAAAATCTAATCTGGAGCTGAAATAGGTACCGGAGGGTCTGAAGTATGAGTTCCTAGATGCTGAAGAAAGAAATCCTATCATAATCAATGCCAATCTGACAGAAGAACAACTAGAAAAGCTACTTAAAGAGTTGAGGCTCCACATACAAGCTATAAGGTATTCACTGGATGATATTAACGGACTAAACCCTACCCTGTGTATGCACCGTATAATTCTTGAAGAATCTACAAAGCCCCTTATTCAACCCCTGAGGAAGTTGAACCAGATGTTGAAAGAAGTCATAAAGAAAGAAGTCATCAAGCTCAGAGATGTGAGAATTATATACCCCATTAGCGACAACAATTGGGTGAGCCCGATTCACATCGTGCCCAAGAAGGGAGGAATGACAGTCGTAAAGGGGGGTAAAGGTGACAAGGTAGCCATCCAGACTGTTACTGGATGGAGGATGTGTATTGACTACTGAAAATTGAATGAAGCAACTAAGAAAGATCACTTCCCTCTCCCCTTTATCGACTAAGTGTTAGAAAGACTTGCACATCATGAGTATTTCTGCTTTTTGGACGGTTATTCTATATTTTATCAAGTTCCTATTTTGCCTGACGACCAGGAGAAGACTACCTTCACCTGCTTATATGGTACATATGCTTTTTAAAGGATGTCGTTCAGACTATGTAATGCCAAAAAAGTACTTCAATCCAGATTTTACTGGCCTTCGCTATTTAAGGACGTTGCTGCTTATGTGAAGGTTTGCAAAGAGTGCCATAAAGTCTCCAAGAAAGGTATTGAAGTTGATGTAAGCAAAGTCGAGGCTATTGCTAGGCTACCCTCGCCAAAGTCCATGACAGGAGTATGAAATTTTCTCGGTCACGTGGGTTATTATAGAAGATTCATCAAGGGTTTCTCAAAGATATCAAAACCTCTCTCAAACCTGTTGATAAAGGACGCAGAATTCGATTTTATTGATGACTATTTGAAAGCTTTCCAGACTCTGAAAGAGGCCCTAGTAACCCCTCCTATTCTCCAAGCTCCGGATTGGGAGCTCCCCTTTGAATTAATGTGTGATGCTAGCGACTACTCTGTGGGAGCTGTCCTAGGGCAGATGAAGGATAAGAAACATCATGTCATTTGCTACGCCAGCTGAACCCTAGACGAGGCACAAGTAAACTACACCACCATAGAGAAAGAGATGTTGGCGATCGTTTTTGCATTTGACAAGTTCAGATCATATCTTATAGGTGCAAAAGTAAAGGTCTATACTGACCATGGAGCCATACGCTACCTGATGCAAAAGGACACAAAGCCCAGACTGATGAGATGGGCCCTACTCCTGCAAGAGTTTAACCATGAGATAATTGATAAGAAAGGTAAAGAAAATGTAGTCGCAGACCATCTCTCGAGAATAGTATGCGACAAAGAAAACCAGTTGCCTGTTAATGATAACTGTGTTGATGAAGCTCTCTTAATGGCTCAGTCCGACGAGCCAACCCTACCATGGTTCACAGACATTTGTAATTACCTGGCCTGTGGCCAACTACCGCCGGACATCAAGTACAACCAGAAAACAAAGCTCTTGTCTGATGTTAGGAACTACTATTGGGATGACCCTTTACTATTCAAGAAATGCTCTGACAGTCTGTACAGAAGGTGTATACTGGAAGAGGAGGTCCCACTAATCTTGAGAGAATGCCACTCTTCACCCTATGGAGGGCATCATAGTGGGGATAGAACTGCCAATCAACTGGAAATATCGGAAAAAGGAATGAAATGCCTTTGTCAGACTGGGTAGAAGTTGAGATCTTTGACGTCTGGGGAATAGACTACATGGGTCCCTTCCCTTTGTCAAAGGGTTATCATTACATTCTAGTGGCTATGGACTATGTGTCGAAATGGGTAGAGGTTGTTGCTACCCAAACTTTCCACTCTAAGTCTGTGATTAAGCTATTCGAGAAGACTATTTTCCACGCTTTGGAGTACCCCGCACTGTAATAAGAGATGGCGGATCACACTTTGGAGAAAAGCATTTTGAGTCGCTACTGAAGAAGTATCAGGTCAAACACAAGGTTGCTACACCCTACCACCCCCAGACCTCTAGGTAGGTGGAGGTATCAAATAGATAGATTAAGCAAATCTTGGAAAAGATTGTCAACCACACACAAATCAACTGGTCCATGAAACTCGATGATGCTCTCTGGGCCTATCGAACTGCGTACAAGACACCCACAGGCACGACACCTTACAGGTTAATCTATGGAAAGTCCTATCATTTACCCTTGGAGCTTGAGCACAAAGCCCTATGGGCGATTAAGTTTCTAAATATGGACCTGGAAAAGGCAGGACAAAAGAGATATCTGCAGTTGCAAGAGCTCGAGGAGCTAAGATTGCATGCTTATGAAAACACAAAGATTTACAAGCAAGGGACTAAGGTGTGGCATGATGCCCACCTAAGAAACAAGGATATTTGGGAAGGTGACAAGGTTCTCCTCTTCAATTCTAGCATTCGACTTTTCCCTGGGAAGCTCAGAACAAGATGGTCAGGCCCCTTCTCTGTGGTAAAGATTTATCCATCAGGAATGATAGAGATTCAAGGAGAAAAGACTGGGATCTTCAAGGTCAATGACCACAGGTTGAAAAGATTCTATGAAGATGAATCATTCGTGAGAAGGTCGAAAATAACACTACAGGACGTTGAAGCAACAGCCGAAGGATCGAAGTAAAAAGAGTTTGAAGTTGTCGAGCGGACGACAGAAACTACAACGCTCTTTGAGAGGCAACCCGAATTTTTACTTTTTCCTAGCATAGGATGTTATTTCCCTTTCTACAGAAAAACATTACAAACATTATCATTGTAATAAGGCCCGAGTCAGTGCATGCGCCACATGCACGGACCCTCTCATTTTATGGGCCACCGACTTAGTTTTGTAAGGCTTTGATGAGTAATACTGTCTGAGGCTGGAAGTCTTCCCTTTTGGCCAATGATGTTTACCCATCAACGCTTTTCCTTAGTTTTTATACCCTCGATTTGCTTTATTTTGAGTGTGTCGGGCATGAATAGTTGATCGCCCTTTTGTTTTTGACCCGACATCCCTTTTGTCTGGCCATATCGGCCATCCTCCTAAACTAACCATATCAGGTGACACCATCAATGCTCTCCTTTTATTTTTTTGGCCTTTGTCTTTGCTCCAAGTTTTACTCTTCTGGAGTCTGTATCGAGCATGTTCTCTGCCTTTCTACCTTGCACGACATGTGCTATTCTTCCTTTTGATCGTATCGAGAAAGCGGCAAGCACTCGTGCGTTGCACCGTATCGGGCGTTGTATCGCCCAATACACATATCGGGCAACAAACCCCGCGACGCGCGACAGGGTGCCGACCGTATCAGGCAGGCACCCATATCGGGCAATGAACCTCACACGTCACCTGACACGGGCGGCACGAGGCTTGCTTAGGAAGCCAATTCGGCCCTTGACATGATGGATTAGACTGATTTTACTGTGTCTCGGGAATGATTTGCCTCCACGCGCGACATGCGCCCCGACTTTTACCCATTCTTCCCCCGCTCGACATAGCTATATATAGTAACAGGGATTTAACCGTGTCGGTCACCTGATTTCACTTTTCACCTACTCCCGTATCGTACAATCTCGCATTTACTCCAGCTCTCGTGTCGGTCAGTTCCTTCGCAATACCTGTGTCACGTACCAGCCTTCCACCCGATACAGGTATAGCACGATACGCCTATCGCACAGTTTTATCGCTCGTGTCGCACATAGTATCGACTAATGTGTATCGCGCAGTCGAATATGTATCGTGCGACACACCATATCGAGCGACAACTTGTATCGTGAGGTCGAACTTGCATTGGGTGATACATCATATCGCGTGACACCAGTGTCGGGTTCCCCTTAGCTTTTGATTGTATCGGGTGACACGACCGTGTCGGACAGTCAGTTTCAGATCGGGTGATATGTGTCTGGGTCTTCTGCATGATATATAACCGATTTGAATCATATCGACTTCTGAATCTCCGCCAGGCAACATGAGTATCCCACAACACCCGTATTGGGCATCCATATCGGGCATCTGTATCGGGCAAGCATCGTTTGTTAACGCTTCACGATATCGGTCAGATCGTATCGGGCAGTACGACGCGTTTACCCCCGCACGATATTGACTCGCTTGTGTCAGGATTCCCTTAGTTTTTGACCAATATCAGTTCTTCAAGTATCACCTACCTTGCATTGGGCGATGTGACTCTTTTGGTCTGCCGCCCGATATCGGGTACCGTGACCCATTCAGTATTCTCATTACTTACTATATTCTTGTTTGATAATTATAGAAATGGCCCGCACCAAGAAAAGTGTCGTCCAAGTAGATGAGCACGACCGAAGGATCAACCCCGAGGCCACAGCTGAAGCCACCACAGCTGGGCAGAAGTGCCCGAACCCTGATGCAGTGGGGCCATCTAAGGCAGAGAAGCGGCCCAGGAGAGAAGCTACGACAACCCCAGCAACAACGACGGAATCTCTGGCCTACTCCCCAGGTGGATTCATGCCCCAGGATGTAGAGCATCAACAATGATACATTGAGCTGGCAGCCAAGATCTACCGGCCAACCCAGTTCTGCCACCAGCCTTCCTTCCACCAGCTCAGCATCTTCAGTAGGCTCGACAACGTCTTAGGAGCCGTCGGGCTGAAAAACATATGCTTCAGCTTCTCTGGGTCGTACACTGGACTCACAAGGAGTTTATGTCCTCACTCCACCGGGTGCAGAACAAGCCGGACGAAGTCAAAAGATTCAGCGGAGCATATAGGCTGCAGGGCCGGCTATACAACATTGAGCACGACATTTCTAAGAAGTTGCTCAACAAAATCTTCTCCTCCACCGAAGCTGGGAAAGAGATGCTGAACAACGGTGCCATGATTGGCGAAGATGACAGTTTCAACCCGGTCGACCTATGGAAGAAGCTGACCGGCGAATAATCATACAAGCCGGGGAGCAAGGTGGCAGCTATCCACTCTTGCTTTTGCATGATCATCCACAAGATAGTGGCATGCCTCCTATTCAGCAAATATGAAACAAGCAACCTCTACACCGAAGAACTCCATCTCATATGGTATGTGATGGAGGGCAAGGTGATCAACGTGGGGTGCTTTCTGCTGAGCCGACTCCACCCAATAAAAGATGCCACCAAGGAGTACTGCATGGGCAACATCATCAATCTGATCACGGTAGGGTTGAGATACCCAATGGAGCCGCACAGCCTGCCGAGAACTCAAGGCGAAGACAGGATTGATCTGAAGTTCCTACAACGAGTCAACATAATTAAGGAGGGCCGCCACTACTTCTACAGATTCACAAGAACTTCTACTCTGTTACCCCTCCCGCTCTGCACCAACTACGATGTAGAGAAGCTGGTGTTCATGCCGGTGGAGGTCGAAACCCTGCCCAATCAGATGATCGAGTCTGCTTGTGCTGCTAGCATAACCTACCAACAAGCAACAACAACCGCAAGGGCCGAGCCACCCACCGCCCCCTCGCAATCGGCGGCAGCCGCTGATAAAGTTGTCGTCGTTGCTCCTATCCTAGCCGCGGCCACCACAACGACAATCGACGTGGCTGTAGAAGAAGTAATGACGATCGTGGAGGTTGTTGACACAACGGGGGCTGAAACAACAACAATAGCCCCGAAGAAAGCTGCCACAAAAGAGACGGCTGTAGCTCCTGAAGCTTCTACTACGCCTTTAATGGCGGAAGCTATGGTACAGTCAGACACAAGTAATGATTCATTTGTTGAGCTCCTCGAGGCAGAGCTCAGGGCTACACATCCCACACCGACACCGCCACCAACGTCACCTGTGGTTGTTGTGGAGGAGGTCGCTGATAATCAGATGGTGGAACAACAACCACTTTCCCCGCACTCTTCTCCACCACTACAAGCAGGCAAGGCGGAGGCAGCCACGAAAGCGCCAACACCCCGCTCTGAAGCAACGCCCTCGCCGACAATTCAGATGAATTCGGACCCGCTTGAAGATGCGCACTTTTCGGGCCGAACTTCCAGTGCGAGCGACGTCTTGAGGACAAGAGGCAGGACAGCTGCAGCCCCCCCCCATTGTTGGGGCAAGTCCTCGGTCAAGAGTTTGACCACTTATAGGAGGTAACGAGCAACCACTCTATTACTTTTGCTTCCCTAACCCACAATTTCAGTGCTTTTCAGAGGAGGCTGAATGAGCAGGAGTGACAACTGCTAACTCTAGTTAGCCTTCCTGGCCAACTAGAGGCATTGAACAACACGATTCAATTGGCACTCCAACGGATCGATGTCATTGAAGAGAGGTTGAACTGGAGGGACGACCACCCCCGCTCAAGACATCCAAGGAGGTCTCTATCGCCTCCCGGCTCCGACTCTCAGCCATCTTTATCAGCATCCTCTTCAGGAACGTTGTGATGATCTGAAACCAAATCAGACTGTCACTGTATAATTAATTGCAGAATTAACCATAATCAACAGAATAACAAAAATCACTAAAAATTAAAACCATTTGCAAAGAGATCCATTTCCAGGAAACTCTTATAACAAGAACCAAAATATTATATATACATTCTGGTCCACAAAGTACATACCATGTACCTTCACTTCTCGAGGGTTACATACAACATTTGCTCTGTTAAATCTACACATAAGCAACATAAAACCTCGAGGCATTCAATGCCAAAATCTCAGATTGATCATAAAAGCACTAACTACTGACTCCAAGGACCTGAGAGTAAAAAGACGACACATAGGACTTATAGCTACAAGACACGACAGTCAGTATCTCCACCTAAGGTATCACTATTGTCCCTGATGTTGCTGTCCTTCCCCTGGTGTATGGTACCTGCCTCCTCGTCCGCGTCCTCCTAAAAATGTTGGTGATCAACAGAGTGAGACCCATATCCCAACGAGAGATATAACTCTCTGCCATAAATATTATTTGTTACGACCCCATCTGAGCTTAATTGGTAAACTAGGGTTTACCTAGACAATTGCAAAGATTAATTGGAATAATCATTCTTGAAATCTAATTAATGACGATAACACAATTAGGATGTTTTAATTATGATAAGAAGTGTAAATGTTCTTTTGTCTTGAGAATTAGGGTTTGAGAAGTATAGACCCTAATCGGCCTAAAATAGGGTTTTGATGATACATGAATACAGAATTTGATAAGTAGAATGTCTCACTAAATGATTTTTAGTATTTTATGTATAACTCTGATTTACTTCAATTTTGGATATGATTTATATATATAAAATGTGAACAACATTGGAAAATATCAGAATTTTTGAAGAATGCTCTAACCTGTTTATCGGCCGAGTTTCAAACTCGACCGATCACATTTCCAGAATTATACAGCAGTGTGGTAATTGAATTTTATCTTTTTATTGGTATATCCAATGGATCTCAAATTTTAACTGTGCTTGAAAAACACAGTTTTAGAAACTCTGTTAAATTGGCATAATTTTTGGATGACTTTTGAATCCCTACAGTAAGGGTGTCGGTCGAGTTTGTGCAGGACAAACTCGGCCGAATATTTTGCAGACTGCAATATAGCAGTGCACTGTTCTATTTTTAATTATTTATTGATAACTCCAAATGATCTCAAATTTCAACTGAAGCTTTATATATCAATTATAAACCACGTGATAAATTCCCATAATTTTTGGAGAATTTTTGATCTCTGAAATAAACGAATTACAGTAACTTTTGTATAACTGAATATTCAGCCTATATAATTAAAGTTAAGTGTTGGGTCAATATGCAATTGACCCAAGCAGCTCAATTGACTTATATGAACGACCACACACACAAGCAGCTCTCATTCTTCGTCATTCATTCCAGAGAAATGAGCTCCTAGAGAGAGAGGGAGAATTAGGGCTTGAGTGGAGAAAGTGGGGGAATTGCTGAATTAGGGTTCTGCGGTCCCAAGAGTGGTGAAATCAAGTAAGTTTGGATTCTTTGCATAGACTTTTATGGTGGATCTTCTCTCTCATGTCAAGATTCCATCCATGCTCTGATTTGATCCAAGATGATGTCGAAATTCCCTCTTTTCTCACCCTTTCTTCATAATCCCTCATTTTCAAGGTTTCCGAGTTGAATGGAAGAAGAATTGGGAGATTTGCTAGGGATTTGATAGGAATTCGAGATTCCCTGAGTTGAGCTACAGTTGTGAGGTGTTTTCACACCTTAGGGTGAGTGGGTTCTTCCTTCAAACATTCTAATGTACGAATTTGATTATAATATCCAAATCCCTAAATGCTTAGCATGTGAATTCTAAATCCTGAATGTGTCCGTTTGATTTAAGTTGTTGCAAATTGATATGTTATGGATTCCTTCTCTGTTTGAATGATTCCTAAATGGTAGATTCATATCAGGGACGTATACACCACTTCCTAATGAGAATGTTTTTCAGATTTATATCAAATGATGTAATTAGGGTTAACCTAATTGTGACATCACTAGAGTTTCAACCTTATTGAAAAGGACTAGTAATCCTATAAGTGGTTAGGATGTACCTCATGGGTTATCTTAATTGAATTTTATTCTGGATACATGATATCGCAGTGAATGATATGGGAAACCTAATTTTAGTTCACTTTCCATGGTTTCATACATATATCGATTGTATATGATTTGTTGAAAACAATCTTTATTTAGTGAATGCTTATATCCTATGAAATCCTTATGAGAGCCATGTGAAAAGGTGAATAAGGCGAACGCAACCCTAAGAGTAGGGTGTTGGCATGTGATGAATGAATAAGGCAAATGAAACCCTAAGGATAGGGTGTTCAATGAATCATGCTATGGTAATATGAAAGGTCTCGATATGAGATGTGATGATGCTTAATTGTTGAATTGTATGTTTCTAGTGCATTTAACTTTATAAGCTTGTTCTCTCTGATTTGATATCTACATACTGCAGGGCTTCTTATTTTCAGTACATATCTCGTAAATTGCAGGTAATGAGATATGACATGCCCTAGAAAGGGATGTTACTGAGACATGGTATATGTTGAATACATGAGCTACGATATTTATCTGTTAATCAGTTAATAGACCTAGGTGCCCTAACACCGTAGAACCCCTAAATGAAGGTCTGTTTCTTAGGGGTGAAACTCGTGTTGCAACATCATCCGTGCTTGTGTCACGGACAAACGAGGAAAGAGAAATCTCGGTTATCTAACACCATTCGTGCTTGTGTCACGAAGGTAACCCTGTGAGACCCTCCGCCGGTGTACTCAGGTTTAAGGAGGAGTTGAGAGCACACGTGGTTGTGCATTGAGGCCGTAGAGCCCATGTTTCTGGCCGGAGAGCTAGGGGTCCTGTAGTAGAGCAGGGCTGGCGTCAGACTTAGCATTTCCCGGGTGTGTCGCTAAGTCTTGTACGGTGGACTCGTAGTGCACTGCGAGTTTCATATGCAGAGTGCACTGCATATGTTTGGGGCATAATCTAAAATATGATCATATAGGTTCACAGAGTTCTTTATAAATGATAGAGTTAAGGAAGACTAGAGCATAGTCTTCTAGTGGTTATTCTTTGGATGCAATATTTACATTCTTTGTTATTTCAATTATATTGTTTTAGAACTGCTCAGTGTAGTATTTATTGTTGTTAAATTTCATATCGTTTATTCAAATTATATCTGAAATCACATTAGTGCATTAGTCTATTTCCATGAAGTACTCATTCACTGAGCGAGTAGGCTCACCCCTCTACTCAAACATTTTTAGGGTTAACCGCGTGGAGTTGAAGATGGTCAGAGCATCGGTGTAGATCTGCCACAGGAGTCAAGTACGAGATTAGTTGAGTCAGTCGGTCCTTGTCACTCTAGATCCTCAGTAAGAGTTTAGAGAGAGAGTTGTAATTACAATGTGTAATATTGTTCCTCTTTGATATGTATGCTAATTAGCAAGTTTCATGTGCATAATGTGTGAAAGACATCGTGAATGCTTATACATGTATCTTTACTATTGAAGTCTGATTAGTACAAGAAATGTTCAGATTCCTTTGTTAAGATGATATGGAGTTCAATGCGGGAAAACAAGAGTTTTAAAGAAAAGAAAAGAAAAGAAAAGAAAAAGTTAAGGGTGTTCTTTGTGTTGCATACAAATCCCATCTTATGCCCTAATCTCATGATTTGAGGAAATTGTGAGATCGGGGTGTAACATTATTATTGGAGATAAACAGTAATAAACTGAGCAGAGGAATCTCTATTGAAAAACAGGATTTAATCATTATTAAGCATAATAGAGCAATATCATCTTTTAAAGCATTACAACTATAAATGATAAAGCAGTAAAACTTCTATTCATTTTAATAAGGAATATGAAGAACATGTATAATATTTATCCATTCAGGATACAACAAGCAATGTAACATCAACCAATGATTTCCGTAATTTATCCTTAAGCAAATATGCTACACGAATGATTACATTTTACAATCATTCTTATGCCCTGAGGAAGTGAGTCGTACCACTCAAATCCAACCTTTGGTTGTGAAACCCAAAGCTGGTTCCATACAAGATCAAAGGAAGAGCCGGACTCCAGGATCTCATCTGTCTCAGTCAGTGCGAGACCACAAGCAGGACCACAGTCTCTTGCTTAAGTGACCTCAGTCACAGGGTTAGCTCCCATAGGCTACCCTTTCTCTATCCTGCCTTGGTACAGGTCCCGACGCTAGTAAATCTGAGCCACGGGCTAGTTCATCGTGCTCCATGAGCCATGAACACATTCATGCTCCATCACATTGAGCCATGGGCCTATTCACCATGCTCTTAAACATATCTTGAGTCTACAACTGAAGTTGCACTCTATTCCTCCTATTTTCGGCTAGGAGAAACCCCACATATTCAACAATATACGCTCCGAATTAACAAGTAGGAGAACCCATTTCACCATCACCAACTACTGAAGATGATGGATCTATGGCCAGGGCTCTACATGATAATATTCCACTTGATTATTTAAGTACATTACCATATTCTTTTAGCATCAATCAAGATTTCAAACAAGAATTATTATGACAAATGCTACAAAGAAACATGTAATATTTCTATCAAGTGCTTTTCAAAACTTTATAGAACATTGGGATCTCAATCCCTCATCTCATCACTAAGAATTCACACCCCTCATCAATATCATCATCATGTTTACTGGATCTGGGTATTCAAACCCTTAGTTCATCACTGAACAAACTTATCACTTATCAGGTAACTAATACCTCCAGGTCATCTGATCAAGGTATTCATGATGCTTGTTACATAAGCATCTCACATAGCTCACCAGGCATATTAAACTTCTTATCACCTCTCACTAGGAAACAAATAAAATAATGGCTCACAAGGCCCATTAACATCATAGCTCATACCTAGTTATTCTCATCATATCATGATACATGCATGGTTAGTATACTTGATGACAACCATATCAATTACATATCAACATTATGCAATACAAAGATAACATCACTGATCCCTCATTAAGGTTAGGGTTTCCCATCTTTATCAATTAGGGTTTCACATAACATCACCCTATATTAGGGTTTCACATAACATCACCCTATATTAGGGTTTCACATAACATCACCCTATATTAGGGTTAGGGTTTCCCATTTTATATTAATTAGGGTTTCTCATCCCATTGCCCGAAATTAGGGTTAGGGTTTCTCATCCTAATCAATTAGAATTTCATATGCCATAACCCTATATTAGGGTTTCACATAGCATCATTTAAGTATTAAATCATATTTATCATTGTTCCATGTACTTAGGAACACACATCATCATCATACCTTATTAGGTTGACTTAACCTCTTACTAAAGTACATGCAACTATGCTTATCATAGTGTTTTGAATTTATTAATTTCATAGGCATCGAGTGATAATCACTCTAATTATACTAATCACCTAAGTACTTTAGAGGTACTTCCATTGAAATCAACCTTGAGATACTCTTCAACCACTTATGGGGTTATTAGTACTTACACGGTTTGAATCAATTGGACCTTCAAACGGTTTGGACCAATTGAACCTTCAAACGGTTTGGCCCTAAACCTTCAAACAGTTTGATCCTAAACCTTCAAACAGTTTGAGACCGTTTAGACCTTCAAACGGTCTTGGTCTTTATATCCTTAAACGGTCTTGAACCTTTTTCTCATCAAACGGTTTTGAAATCGTTTCATATCTAACGGTTTGAAAACCATTTCAACTCTAATAGTTTTGAAACCGTTTCAACCCAAGACCCTCAAACGATTTGAAGATCGATTAACCCTAAATTGTTTGAGACTGTTTGATCCTCAAACAGTTTGATCCTCAAACGGTTTGAGACCGTTTGGTCCTCAAAAGATTTGAGACCGTTTGGTCAATTCAGAGATGAAACCGTTTGAACCTAAAATTAGAGTTTTGAACCCAATTGAGCTAGGGTTATGAAATCAATTGAGTTTGATTCTAGGGTTTTGAAACCAATTGAATTCGATTGTTTGAAGTTATTAGGTCATGGGACCAATTGATCCTTGAATCCATTGAAACTATTTGATCTCTAACGGTTTGAAACCGTTTGACCTCTAATGGTTTGAAACCGTTTGACCTCTAACGGTTTTGAAACCGTTTGGTCTCTAACGATTTTGAAATCGTTTGTTTTTTATATTCTTGAGGTGTGTGCTAAGATGATTTCATCATCATCAAGCTTCATACCTCGGAATTCTACTATCATATATATGATGAATTCATCAACTATTCAAGAAGAAAATAAAAGATCAACATATGATGATAAATTGAAATCAATAATAGCATTGATGGGTTCAAGTCATATAACCCGCCTTCAAAGTAGCTTCAAAGCTTCAAGCTTCTTGTCTCTAATGGTGAAAGAAGCTCCTTCAACTATCCAAGGTTCGTTTCCAACTCTTTGGATGCAAAAGATAGCCAAGGTTGAGCATTGGATGGAAGAGAGAAGAAAATGAATGTTGAAATCCGATTTCTGTTGGTATATGTATGCCCGTAGAGCCATCCCAAGCGATTGCATGGAGTCGGATATTAATTAATCAATTAATGTGATTATTTGGTTAATTAATGAATTCCGGAATATTCTAATTAATCCACGAGCGTTTTAATTAACGCAACGTTTCTGTTTACCGATGGGTTTAGGAAACCCTATTTCCCTTTGTATCCTGTTTAAAGGAGGATTGACGGCCGATATCTATATAAGATAGAGAGAGGCTTTTCCATTTACGCTCATACACGTAAACCCTAGCCGTAATCATCCTTAGGAGAGAAAGGAGAGAAATGCGCCGCTAGCACGCCTCCGCAGAGACACGACTCCTTCCCGCCGGCTTGGGAAGTGCGACGTGGAGTTCCGTCCATCTGCGTGGACGAAGTAGAGACGCAGACGCCTTGACGCCTGCATTCGGAGGACGTCGACGACCACCTGTACGCGCTACGAGCGACGTACATCACTGCCGCAAAGGAGCACCGCCAGATCAACCTGCAACAGCGAACGGGAGAGAAGTTTCGTCCGTGTAGGGCAGCGTTGTCGCACACCGTCGTGCAGCGGGACATCACCGGACTTGCTCCGCGATAAGGTATATCCCGCAAACCTGTTTCCGAATACATTGTTGTCGACGAGATCCTGTTTTGGGTTGCGTGGATTTTATTGCTTCCGCCGCACATGTTTTCTCCACAAAACCCAACAGTGGTATCAGAGCAGCGTCGATCTACGACATATTTGGATTAGTTTCGATATGATCGAATCGCTGTATACTAATTTTTTTGTTGCATACGATGCGAATTAAACTGCTAATGTGCAAATCTAAACCTAATTCCACATACGCCGCATGCTTCTATTTTTGACGTGTTGGACGGGGTCGACTATGGAAAATATTGATTTTCTTAAGTGCATGGAAGTGAAATTTCATAGACCTTTCAGGGGCTCTGCCCCTGAGACCCCGCGAGGGGCGGCCTCCCCTCGACCCCCGCTAAGGGGCGCTGCCCCTGTGTACCCCGCATTGTCTGCATGGGAGTCAACTTTTTTTTAATGGGGAATGTCCCGCATTACAAGTACTGCAATTTTAATATGTATATACGTATATGTAGATATACCTATGATACCATACATGTCGCCTTTAAAATCTGTTTTATGTGATGAGTGTATGCACGGTTATGGCCTAGTATCCCCTTTGTGAATGTTGTGAATGAATGTGGATGTCAATCTTGTGGATATATTTGTTTGTGAATTCTATGGATGTATAATGGTTACATATGGATCCTTTATATAAAGTATTCGGCTTGCATGCCGAACCTCATCTCTTATTTCAAAGTGTAATTAATTTTTTCCTTTTATATTTGTACTCATATGATGTAATAGAGATAGGATTAGTTTTAGTTTTTGTAAACTTGATGTAAGGAGGCCACTTGAAGATCCAACTCCAAGGAGTGTCCATGGAGAAGCACCATGAAGATCTAATTCCAAGAAGCAACCTGAAGATCCAACTCCAAGGAGTGTCCATGGAGAGGCAACAAGAAGATCCCATTCCAAGAAGCAACTTGAAGTTCCAACCTCACGAAGCATCCATGAAGTTGTTCATTGTAATGTTGATCATTACATGCTTACAGGTTGATTCACAGGTGTTGCATGAGATTCATAAGACCATAGGTGGACCGTAATCCTTTGTTGCTCCAAAGGATTACAATAGTATGGCCATAACTGATGTATTTGTGTTTATGATTGCATGTCTATCGTTTGTGGTTGTGGATATAGTAGAATATGATACGTACTATAAGTATGTGATGTTTGGATATGTATATGTATTAATAAAACCCCTCAATTAATAATATTAAGTTTTAGTTGCCTTCCATAAAGCAACACACATGAAAATCTTGATCGACTATGTGTGGGCACGCCTCCGCGTGGTACACTGTCTATCTCGTGGAAGTGTGATGGTGGGTGTGTGGGTCTGCCTCCGCAGGGTGCACACTCATCGTGTTGGCTTATGGGTTGGACTTAACTAGGGAACCTTGATAGGATCAAGTACCTAGAGGCACACAGATGCATCATGCCAAGGAGTTGTGCATGATCATCTATCCAAGAGTTGCATATGATGCAATTGGCAAAAGTTGCCTACCTTAGTATTTGGTCTTTGACACCGGCGTTGGCTGGGCATTGATCCAATTATTTTGGGTCTTGGCTCACAAGAAGGTTGTGGGTTGCAATCTTTTGAGTTGATAGTGAGGGCTATCAATTTGAATAAAATAGTGGGAGCATAATTAATTAAAGGCCTAATTAATCTCATTTATCAAATCTTTACAAGTCAAAATGTTTTGGACTAAATGCAAAATTTTCTTTTGTAGCAATCAAATGGCAACCAACACTCAGACTTTCTCATTGCGACCGGTCCTTGAGAAGGACAAACTTACCAGAACCAACTTTCAAAACTGGTTTAGGACGCTGAGAATTATTCTCACACATGAGCGTAAGCTCTATGTCCTTGAAACACCAGAACCAGAGGAGCCCGCCGTAAATGCGCCCAAGGCTGAAAAGGATGCTTACAAGAAGCACCTTGATGATGCCGTGGATGTCAAGTGCCTGATGTTGTGCTCAATGAACTATGAGTTGCAAGAGCAACATGAGAACATGAATGTCATGGAGATGGTAACACATCTCAAGAACATGTATCAACATCAAGCAAGACAGGAGAGATATGATGTCTCAAAGGCTTTGTTCAAAAGCAAGATGAAAGAGGGAGACTCAGTTGGCACCCATATACTCACCTTGATTGGGTACGTGGAAAGCCTATCCAAGCTAGGATTTCCCCTAGGTCAAGAGTTGGCCACTGATGTGATTCTACAATCGTTGCCTGAATCATATAGTCATTTTGTCATGAACTACAACATGAACAATTTTGATAAGCCGTTGTCAGAATTGTTGGGCATGTTGAGGACAGCTGAAGCACAGATGAAGAAAGACAAGCCCAAGTATGTGATGGTGATCAGCAAGGCAAAGGGAAAGTCAAAAGGAAAAGGCAAGGCTAAGAAAAGTTCTAAATCCGGGCAGAAGCCAAAGTCATCCGTGCTCAAAGCTAAAGGTGGGATCTCCAAAGAAGGCAGTTGTCACCATTGTCACCAGCCTGGACATTGGAAAAGAAACTGTCCTCTCTACCTGGAGGAACTGAGGAAGAAGAAGCAGGGGATAGAGATCTCCACTTCAGGTATATACGTTATTGAGATAAACTTAAATACTTCTTCATCATGGGTACTGGATACCGGATGTGGATCTCACATATGTTCTAATATGCAGGATCTGATAAGAAGTAAGCCTTTACGAAAGGGCCAAGTCGAGCTGTGGGTTGCTAATGGAGCAAGAGTTGCTGCCACCGCAGTTGGAGTTATTAGTTTATCTTTACCTACGGGCCTTGTAATAGAATTAGAGAATTGCTATTATGTACCTGCCATTAATAGAAATATTATTTCTGTATCTTGTATGGACAAGAGTGGATTTGAATTTCACATTAAGAATGGAATTGTTTCTATATCTAAAGATGAGATCTTTTATGGAAATGCCCCTATGTCTTATGGTATCTACTTGTTAGAACTTGAGACTAGCATATACAACGTAAATACTAAAAGTTTAAAACTTGACAACTCAAACAAAACATTCTTATGGCATTGTCGTCTTGGGCACATAAACGAGAAGCGCATATCTAGACTCCATAAGGATGGTTATCTAGACTCTTTTGATTTTGAATCATTAGAGACATGTGAGGCATATTTATTTGGGAAGATGACCAAAACTCATTTCACTGGACACAGTGAGAGAGCCAGTGATCTGCTAGGGCTCATACATACTGATGTATGTAGACCTTTTAGATCAAATGCTAGAGGAGGCTATCAATACTTCATTACCTTCACTGATGACCTCAGTAGGTATGGCTATGTATATCTTATGAAACACAAGTCAGAAACTCTTGAAATGTTCAAGACTTTCATGAATGAAGTAGAGAAGCAACTTGGTAAGACTATTAAAGCACTCCGTTCAGATCGAGGTGGCGAATACTTAAGCCAAGAGTTTGAGGACCTTCTGAGAGATCGTGGTATTGTATCACAATGGACTCCACCTGGTACACCACAACATAATGGTGTGTCAGAAAGAAGGAATCGTACATTATTAGACATGGTACGATCAATGATGAGTTCAGCCGAACTTCTAATATCGTTCTGGGGATATGCTCTTGAAACTACAACGTTTACACTTAACCGTGTACCTTCCAAATCGGTTCAAAAGACACCATATGAGATATGGTGGGAATCGTCCCAATTTGTCTATGTTAAAGATTTGGGGATGTGAAGCTTATGTTAGGAAACAATTTCCTGAAAAGCTTGGACCCAAATCGGAAAAATGCTATTTTGTTGGATACCCCAAGGAAACTCGGGGATACTACTTCTACACACCAACTGATAACAAAGTTTTGTTGCTAGGACTGCTGTATTTCTTGAAAAGGAATTTATTTCCAAAGGAATTAGTGGGAGGAATGTAGAGCTCAAAGAAGTTCGAGACCAACAAGAAAGCAGAGAACCTGAGGAGGTACATAAGGAACATGAAGACTCACAAGTTGTTGTGGAATTTCAAGTTCCAAATGTAACACAGGAACCTCGTAGGTCTAGTAGGACACGACTTGAGCCTGAGAGATTTGGATTTCTCGTGACTCAAGACAGTGACGAATTGGGCATAGCAGATGAGCCAACTTCCTATCTAGAAGCTACTAAGGGACCAGAATCTGAGAAATGGCTCGAAGCCATGAGATCTGAGATGGAATCCATGTACACCAACAAGGTATGTACCTTGATGGATCCACCCGAAGGGGTAAGACCCATAGGGTGCAAGTGGGTCTTTAAGAAGAAGACTGACATGGATGGAAATGTTCAAACCTATAAAGGTAGATTGGTTGCGAAAGGATTCTGTCAAATTCAAGGTGTTGATTATGACGAGACCTTCTCACTAGTTGCCATGGTTAAATCCATCAGGATCATGCTTGCCATTGCGGCTTATCATGACTATGAGATTTGGCAGATGGATGTTAAAACAGCATTCCTTAATGGGAATTTACTCGAGGATGTGTACATGACACAACATGAGGGTTTTATTGATCCAAAGGAAGCCAATAAAGTCTGTAAGCTACAAAGGTCAATCTATGGATTGAAGCAAGCATCTCGGAGCTGGAACCTACGTTTTGATGAAGTAGTAAAAAAGTTTGGCTTTAGTCAAAATGAAGATGAACCTTGTGTTTACAAAAGGGTTAGTGGGAGCACAATCATATTTCTCATATTGTATGTGGATGACATACTATTGATGGGAAATGACATCCCTACTCTTCAGACAGTAAAAGGTTGGCTAGGGAAGACTTTCTCTATGAAGGATTTAGGCGAAGCATCCTATATACTTGGGATCAAGATCTATAGAGATAGATCTAGAAGGCTTCTAGGCCTAAGCCAGAGCACATACATTGACAAGGTGCTAAAGAGGTTTAGCATGGAGGGTTCTAAGAGAGGTAACTTGCCCATGTCCCATGGGGTTACGATCTCTAAATCCCAATGTCCTAGTTCATGTGATGAATGGGCACACATGAGTAAGATTCCATATGCATCAGCAATTGGATCTATCATGTACGCGATGTTATGTACTCGTCCTGATGTGTCGTATGCTTTGAGCATGACGAGCCGGTATCAGTCAGATCCAGGTGAGTGTCACTGGACAGCCGTAAAGAACATCCTAAAGTACTTGAGAAGGACTAAGGATCAATTCTTGGTATACGGTGGTGAGGAAGAGCTCGTGGTAAAGGGTTACACAGATGCTAGCTTCCAAACTGACAAAGATGACTATAGATCGCAATCTGGATTTGTGTTTTGCCTGAACAACGGAGCTGTGAGCTGGAAGAGTTCCAAGAAAGAGACGGTTGCGGATTCTACAACAGAGGCCAAATATATTGCCGCATCTAATGCTGCAAAGGAAGTTGTGTGGATCAAGAAGTTCATTTCTGAACTTGGAGTGGTTCCAAGCGCTGGTGATGCAATTGAGTTGTTTTGTGACAACAATGGAGCAATTGCACAGGCTAAAGAACCAAGATCGCACCAACGTTCCAAACATATTCTACGACGGTTCCATCTCATACGAGAGATCGTACAACGAGGAGATGTGAAGATTTACAGAGTACCTACAGAAAGCAATGTGGCTGACCCGCTCACAAAAGCACTTTCACAGCAGAAACATGATAGACATGTTCGATCACTTGGATTGAGATTCATGAGTGATTGTGTATAAGTGTAAGTGGGAATCTGTTGGTATGTATGCCCATAGAGACTATCATTCGATGATTGTAATGGGATACTATGTAAATGATTTGTAATACTACATTGATCATATCAATAAAGGCAAGTTTCTAATCTATATGTTTGTGTTTTATATTGTGAGATGACCATAAAACTTATAGATGTCTATAGAATGATATACTCAATGACATATGTCTTCGGGTTGATGACCTGAACAGTGAGATCATATGTATGCTAAGAGTATGTATTCTTGTTTTGTCCCTAATCGGTTGTTATTGTGGAAATATCCATAGACATCAATAACACATAAGATTAGAATGTATGTTGGTTGATGGAAGAATCTCATTATCCATGATATGGAGATATCAAACCAAATACATAGATACTTGTTAAAGAACAGTGTATCAGATAGACCCACCTTGAGAGTGACACATGGATACCATGATTGGTAGTTAGAGTCACATCTCATAATGATGGTGGTGATTGTGGTTCTTAGACCTGAAGTCACTACACTTATCACATGTCGTTCGGTGTACTTTGACATCATCCACCGTGGTCCTGAATAAGGATTGCCATAAAGATGGTGCTTGGGTGCACTATGACACATGGGGATGACTGTGAGTGATGTAGATGGAATTTGTCCTTCTTACGGGAGTTTGATATTCTGGCCACTTGATAAACGAGACTGAGAAATGCATGACCATGCTGATGTGAGTCAATATGTGATATTGAGCTTACATATATCTCAGACAGTCTGCTCTAGTTCAAGGAACATGGATTGAACATTGAAAAGGATAACAATTCCATGACTTGAGTTCAATCCGGATATCAGCGACAAAGGAACTATACAATCACTATAACACCGGTCATGAATGATAGGTTAAGTTGTTCTCCAACTTCTCCAATTACTTGGGTAGCAATGAAGTCTTTCTAGATACCAATCCTTGCTTATAAAATCATAATATGATTATGGATATCACTGCCAACGTAATTTGGAGTCTACCGGGTCACACGCATAGGATGTGTTGGAATAGGAGTATAATTGTGGATTTGATTGGAATTGCTCCGAATCACATTGATTACTAAAATGTTTATGTAATGGATTAGAATAATATTGGAGTGACTGGCTCTAAGTGCAAGTGGGAGTCTGTTGGTATATGTATGCCCGTAGAGCCATCCCAAGCGATTGCATGGAGTCAGATATTAATTAATCAATTAATGTGATTATTTGGTTAATTAATGAATTCCGGAATATTCTAATTAATCCACGAGCATTTTAATTAACACAACGTTTCTATTTACCGATGGGTTTAGGAAACCCTATTTCCCTTCGTATCCTGTTTAAAGGAGGATTGAAGGTCGATATCTATATAAGATAGAGAGAGGCTTTTCCGTTTACGCTCACGCACGTAAACCCTAGCTGTCATCGTCCTTAGGAGAGAAAGGAGAGAAACGTGCCACTAGCATGCCGCCGCAGAGGCACGACTCCTTCCCGCCGGCTTGGGAAGCACGACGTGGAGTTCCGTCCATCCGCGTGGATGAAGTAGAGATGCATACGCCTTGACGCTTGCGTTCGGAGGACGTCGACGACCACCTGTACGTGCTACGAGCGACGTACATCACTGCCGCAAAGGAGCGCCGCCGGATCAACCTACAACAGTGAACGGGAGAGAAGTTCCGTCCGTGTAGGGCAGCGTTGTCGCACACCGTCATGTAGCGGGACATCGCCGGACTTGCTCCGCGATAAGGTATATCCCGCAAACCTGTTTCTGAATACGTTGTTGTCGATGAGATCCTGTTTCGGGTTGCATGGATTTTATTGCTTCCGCCGCGCATGTTTTCTCCACAAAACCCAACAATTTCAACCATCAATCCAAGGTTGAAGACGATCATGGAACTTACCTTCAGCTTGGGGAACATTTTCCTCCTGCTCCTAAGCTCCTTGGTCATCGGCCAAAGCAAGGGAAGAAAGTGGCTTGCAAAAATAGCCTTTAAGTAAGGAGAAAATTGAGTACATATAATTAATTTTCTAGGAGAGAGAAAGTAGGAGAAAATTCATTGACTTTCTAGCCACATGCCCCATCCCTTCCTTGCCTTCGAAGACATCTTCCTTTTTCCTCAATTTACTTTCAATTATCCTTGAATTAAAAGCACCCACTAAGTACCTTAATCATTATAATACTATTATCCATTTTTAGTGGACATTACTTTTTAATTAACAAATGTGAGTGGATTTCTTCACCTACTTGGGATATTTCGGTGCCACTCAAGGCATTTGGACGTCCTCCCACTATAGTATTTCTCCCATAGAATTTTTAGTTGATGGGCACTTCAACTAATATATTTATTTTTTCTACAAAATAAATTAGGGTTTCAATTATGCTTAAATCTTGATTATTTTATTATCAAGATTATCTCTCCTCAAAAGTAGTTCAAAAAAGACGCCCCATTCTTTTTATTTTTTCTAAATGATACCAAGAAACAGTAGCGACACTCTTGAAGTGGTATTTTACATATTCAACCCTAGATTTTGGGTAATTTGCAAATTACACCAAAACTAGTAATCAATACACAAACATTGCTCAAACAAGCTCCTTCTTGGAACTTAGGCTTCCACAATCCATACCTCAGCATCATTCTCATTCTTATGATGCTATAACACTTGAGGAACATTTATCATGTAACATTTGCAAGGTAACCCCTTAAATTAGGTAAATTGCACTTTAGTCTAAAATAGGTAAAATATTGTTTCAACATTATTCAAATAGGATAAAATTGAAACATAAGCTCTCCTTTAGTCTTTATTACTTTCCAAAAGATAAAGACAAGAATCTAAGTGACTTACTTAAGCAAAACTTCTAGGGTTAAGGCATAACCCAGGTCAGGGATGTTACAAATGTCGTCTTCTCCCTCCTTCAGCGGGCCCTCCATAACGCCCGAGGGAGAAACGACGAATAAGACCGCCGACGGGGCTCCAACAGGACTAGAGAACTCCCGTGGCATTGACATGGGATCTCCCTCGCCCTCCCTAGATGACTCTAATGACATAGATATATCAATCGGCGTAGAGGAGGACTCTGTGAATGAATCAGAGGGAGAAGGGGAGGACATCTACCATGCCAACGACAAACACCCCCCTAGAGGAAGGAGCTCAATGACAGATGCATTTTCTGCACCGTCGGAGATCCCCTCCTTTGAGATGGAAGACTTCAACTGAAGAACCATCGGGTACCTGACAATCAGAGACCAGAAGTTGCTGAACAAGGTCCTGAGGTCGTAGGCAGATGAAGAAGATGTCATCTAAAGAGACGGTTATTTCTTCGTACGACGGGGAGCACTGAGGAGAATGTTTCGCTCACCAGCCTTCGTAGGGAAGATCCTTTTCCAGGTCCTGGAATGTGCAATGATAGAGAACTTAGGCACAAGGATAGGCTGACAGCCAATCTACACCGCCACCCTGGCCTTGGAAAGAAGAGTGATGAGGGGGGCGTTCGATGCTATCCAGGTGGCCAACATGCTCCAACACATTGAAGAACACAACCTAAATATCGTGTTGGACCCCTATAAGCACCGATGAAACTGGTTCCTATGTGTGGCAGATCTCCGAAGCCATGATGTCCAGCTCCTCAACTGTTGCAATGAGGAGGTCCCACGCTCAGGATACATGTTCATGCACCCCGAAGACAAAAACCTCATGCTTCTCCCTCTACGTCTTCTCCGCGTAATCAAACGAGGAGTCCAGCATCACAATGACGTTTGGAACTTCTTCACTCTCGGAGACTTCCCCATTCAAGAAGAAGTGGGAAGCAGAAACAACGCCTTCATAGTCCTTCGTGCCATGAAGATGCTCCACGTCTTTGGATACATAAGGAAACTCCAAGGCCAAAACTTCTATCAGCTAAGGAGCACCTACGCGTTGTTGCTGATCAAGGACATATGCTATTTACAAGACACAGGCGTCCCCGAGAAGTTGCTGGAGAGTGATCAAGAAGACGAATCTTCCTCGACCAGAAACCTATAAGGAGAAGAGACCAAGATGGCCACAGACATATACGGGGTAGGCAAGAAGATGGGCATTCTACGAGAAGTATTCTCGAATGAAGATCCCGCTTTGCCTGATGTGTCAGAAGAAATGATCAGCAACTTCAACCATTTTGTGTGTTCTACACTGACCCAGGAACAAGTTAAGGAAATTCTCTTGAAGCTAGCTGATTCTACACCCGTAGACATCATATATGAGGCAGAAAATGTCATAGTCCCAGTTGATGACCTTCAGGACTTAGTAAAGGCAGGAGGATGTCTAGCGCTGTCAGTCGCATCAGCCTACATCCAGGTTCTACAGAAGAAGTTTGAGAACATTTACATCGTCCATCCGATGGTTTTCAACAATATCTGTCTAGTTGATGAATCAGGAGCAAAGCAAAAGTTTCTAGCAGAGATACAAAGCAGCATGCCACATATCATCGTCTTTCTAGTGTTGCACTACAATCACTGGACGCTCCTGATGGTGTACACTCGCCAACAAGCAGTAATCTTCTACAACAGCTCCAACAGCAACAAAGATCATCTGGTACAGTGTACATCAACCGTGTTGAAACCCCTCGAACACTTAGCAAGAAAATACTACATAGAGGTGACAACATTGATCCAACCGTATCTGGAGACAATAGAGAGTAAATGGCACGAGCTTCAATTCTTCCACAGCAGTCCACAACAAATCCCACAATCAAATGATTGTGGCATCTATGTGCTGGAATGGATCGCTAGCTTGGTGACGCTACAACAAATGCCTGACAAGCTCCACCACATCGACTACCACAACAAACGTGGAGAATGTGTGTGGAAGCTTATATCTGACGGAGGTGTGCTCACCAGCTAAACCCTGACTGACTTGTCACTACCCTACTTTATCTATCTCACAACTCTGGGTCAGAGTGTGGGGTAAGTTTGGGGGGTACTATATATCAGTGAGGGAGTTACTAAAGATTCTCCCCTTTTTCCTTTCTTCTTTTCCTTAAACATACCATGTGTACATATATATACACATGATTAATACAAAATAGTGAATATACAACTCATTGCCTCTCTACAATTATACAAAGACACTCTATAGTAAATATCAGATACAACTTCTTCCAGACTATGCTCTTTGTGTCTAAGGCGGTGCATATTTCTGTTATTTTATTTTTGAAAATGCAATCTCAAACGACAAAGGCTACAACCTTTCTACGCCAATTTTGAAAAATAATCCTATAACAACTAAGAGATGTGCATGTGAAGGAAAAAGCTGCCTAAACAGCAAACTCATCCTTTCCCAAAATCCCAAAAAGAGAGAAAAGCCTTATGAGAGTGAATAAAAGCATGAGAGTTGTGCTAAAAAAAATTAAAAGCACACTTGTCTCTCCAAAAGTACCCATCTTTAGGCATGGTAGATCAGGGGTAGTGGTACGTAGGATGTGAAATCACTGCTCTGAAAAGAGAATTTTTTCTTAAAATAAGGCAGGAAAAAATAAAGCCTGTTGCTTGTGGACAAATGTAATTTTCCTTAAGACATCTCAGAACTCGCGTAAACCCCTTGGTTGAGGACCATGCCTGGTATGAAGGGGACTATAAATAAAGTGTTAATATAAGTATGATTGATTGAGGACAATCAAAATGCTAAGTTTGGGGGAGTTGATAACACCTATTTTATGGTCATTTATAGCCTACATTTCATTGTCAAAACAACCCTCTAAACTATTTTTCCTCTCAGTTTTGTCTTATTATTGCACAAAAATAACCTGCACTACGCCCCTGACTCTGTTCCCATCTTTTGTACAAATTTTCCCTGTTTTTCCACCTAAAGTCCGCAAAAGGCCCATCTCAGCCCATCTACAACACGCACCTGCATCGACCTGTAACATCCCTGACCTGGGTTATACTTTAACCCTAGGTGTTTTGATTAAGAAAGATGATTAAATGCTTAATCTCATCTTGTGAAAAGTAATTAGGCCTCAAGAGGAACCTATGTTGCAATTCTAGTCCTTTTGAACATTGTTGAAATCAATGTTTTATTGGTTTTGGACTAAAGTGCAAATTACCCAAGTTGAGGGGTTTAAGTGCAAATTGTGCATGATAATATGTTCCTCATGTGTTGAAGCATCATGAGAGTGAAAATGATGCTGAGGTATGGCTTATGGAAGCCTGAATACCAAGAAAGAGCTGATAAAACAATGTATGTGCATGAAAACCTAGTTTTGGTGTAATGTGCAATTTACCCAAAACCTAGGGTGCAATATGTAATTTACCACTTCAATAAGGTCCCTAATGTTTCTTGGCATCATGTAGAGCAAAAAAAATGAGAGGGGCGCCTCATCTGAATTAAGTTGGAGGAGAGAGAATCTTGATATTAAAATAATCAAGATTTAATCCTAATTGAAACCCTAATTCGATTTAGGGCAAAAATAAATGTATTAATTAAAGGGCCTTCAACCAAAATTAAAATGGTTGGATTCAGATGTGTGGGGACATCCTTGATCCTTGCAAGGACCACGAAAATATCCAAGGGAGTGGATAACTCACACACAATTTTATAAGAAAAAGAAATATCCACTCACATATGGATATTAATATAATATGATTTGAGGTGCTTGATTTGCTTTTCTTTAAATCATGGATAATTGAGAGGAATAAGAGGCAAAAAAGATAGACTCGTCCCTAAGGAAGTTGAGGGGGAAGAGGCAGCCATATTTTTGGGATTAAATGGATTTTTACAAAGTATATTCTCTCTCATTGAATTTTTATAAAAGGACCTTTTACAAGCCAAATGAAAGGCTTTTTCGACCCCACTTCTTCTCCTTACTTGGGAAACGACCAAGGGAGCTTGGGAGTATCAGTAGGACGACCCCAACCTGTTGGTAAGCTTCTTGACCTTGGTTCACCACGATTTCATGGTGGAAATCACAAATCAATGCATGATTTCTTCCTATTTCGATCTCCTCTTCAATTCTAACCATTCCTTTTCACTCAAACCTTGAGGAAGAGCCTTGGAATGGTGAAAGGAGTTTCATCCACCATTGTTTCCGTGAACATGGAGCTTTGGAGCTCAATTGGAGGCGAGTTTTATAACTTGAACCCTTGATTTTGTTATTGCATTCAATTCCTTATAAAATAATGATCATTTCTACATTTACAATAATTGATTTGGTTGATGGATGCAATCACCATGGAAACCACATCAGGTTTCGTGAGTTTAGAGGTTGAATATGATAAGCACACACCTCTCCAAATATCCAAGGCAAACAGTCTTGATTGAGTTGCTCAAACGGTTTCCCAAACCGTTTGGGAGCAAACGGTTTCAAACCGTTTAGAAGCAAACGGTTTCACCAAACAGCATGAGACCAAACGGTTTCAGACCGTTTGGTGGAGTTGACTAGGGTTGACCATTTGGAGTTCTGTTGAAAATGATCTAGGTTAATGACCCACCAATTATGATTGATTAGTTCCATTTGGTTCATAAGTTGAAGGTCAATCAATCACCAAAACCCTAATCGGGTTAAGTGCTGATTTCCAAATTGATTAAGTTGGAAACTTGGGTTGATTGACCCAAACAGTTTCAAAACCATTAGGGGATCACCCAAACGGTCTCAAGACCGTTTGGAGGTCACCCAAATGGTCTCAAGACCGTTTGGAGGTCACCCAAGACCGTTTGGAGGTCTAGGGTTGAGTATGGTTAAGCAATTGAAGATCCAAAGATACTAAGTTGGAGTGTAATCAATTACTGATTTGGTGATCAATCCAATGTTCTGAACCCTAATTGGTTGACTTGGATTTTGATGTTAACATGGGCAAACGATCTCAAGACCATTTGGTGGTCATCCAAACAACCTCAAGACTGTTTGGGGTCAGGTCATGTTCAATTTGGATGATGGTTCAATGGTTTCAAAGTAACTAATCTCACATTGATTAGTGTTGAAGGATCATCGATTCCAAACCCTAATTCAATTGATTCAAAACCTAATTGATGACTAATTGAAGGTCAATTGAGGGTCAGATCAGTTTAAGGTTGACCTATTTAACTCAATTGAAGTATGAGGATAGGTCCAATTGATGATTGGTTCCATGAATTCAATGATTGAAGGAATCAACATTGGAAACCCTAATCCAATTTGATTGGTTGAGACCATATTTGGTCCATGCGGTTTTGAGGAGGTTTGGACCAAACGGTCTCAAGACCGTTTGAGTCCAAATGGTCTCAAGACCGTTTGGGGCCAAACGGTCTCAAGACCATTTGGGACCAAACGATCCCAAACCGGTTGAGCCCACGCGGTTTCAAAAAGGTGCTTTAGCAAATAGTTTCAAGTACTTGCTTTAGCAAACGGTCTCAAGCACCACCTTTACCAAACATTTTCAAACCGTTTGAACTTTGAAAGACCAAGACCGTTTGGGGATCAAGTAGTCAAAGTTGATTGAGGATTCAATGGATTAATCCACTTGGACACCTATTGTAATTGAAGATTCATTTGGTCAATTCAATTGGATACCTTATGTAATGGAGGTCTAATGTGATTGAATCTCTTGAGAATTAAGATGATGAATGATCCATTGATCCAATGATGATTAGTAATAACAATCAATGAAGGTACAAATGTTGAAACCCTAATAGTACCTAAGTGATTAGTTCCAATTAAGGGATGAACCCTATTTGCTTATAGGATCAATGACTTGGTACACTATGTTAATCATAGTTGTATGTACTTGATTGAAGGGTTGATATGACCTAATCAAGTTGAGAGGATGATAGCATGAAATTCATACATGAGTATGATTCATGTGGTGATTAAGGGTATGATCCTTAAGCAAAGAGATCATGAAACCCTGATCATGAACATAAACCCTAATTGACATGACTATTGATTTCTAACCCTAGTTGAGGGCAATTCTAAATGAAACCCTAATCAAGGGTGAGGATGTAACCTTACTTCAGGGTAATGATATGTATAACTCTAATTTAGGGTAATGAGATACAAAACCCTAATTTGGATGAATAGTGAATATCTAATTATGGATAATTGAATGAAATCCTTATGGAGATGAATAGTAAACCCAAATTCTGGGTGACTATGGTGGAAATCCTAATTAAGGATGATTCCATGTGAAACCCTAGTTGAGGGTGATTCCATGTGAAACCCTAGTTGAGGGTGATTCCATGTGAAACCCTAGTTGAGGGTGATTCCATGTGAAACCCTAGTTGAGGGTGATTCCATGAGAAACCCTAGTTGAGGGTGATTCCATGAGAAAACCTGATTAAGAACTAACACCACATGATGTTCTAATGCTATGTTGTGATGAGAGGCCCCAAGTAGGGTGAAGGTATATGAAACTCTAATGTGAAGTCATAATGCAAAAAGCCCTAATCCTGGGCAATATGACAATGAATCATAGTCCTAATTTTAAGTAAGGGTATAAAGAAACCCTAATGATGATATAGAAGGAATGACCTTATAAAGGTGAAACATTTCATGTGGTTGATTATAAGCAACCTTATTGTAAGCAATGTATTTAACATTAGACAAGTCCATATATTTAAAGATAATTGGACAATTCTAATGTGTGGCCTATGCATTATATGCTAAAGGTGGGAGTTTAGTGATGTAATGTATCAAGAGGCCACTACGAAAAATATGGTCTTTAACTACAAAAAAAAATTGTAGCGAAAACCCCAAAATTTGTAGCCAAAAGCTTTGGCTACATTTATCCTTACATTTATAATATATAGCTAATACCCCTGTAGCTAATTGTTTAGGCTACATTTTTCAAAGTTGTAGTTAGTTATTCCTCTGGCTACAAATTCATATGTAACCCTAATTGTAGGTAAAAAATGTCCTTACACATAAACATGTAGTTTCTATTGTAGCCAAATGTATGACTACAATTCAATTTGTACCTATGATATGTAGGGAGAGATGACATTGGTTACAATTTGTATTTGTAGTTCATGTATAGCAAAAATTAGCACTTGCTACACATGTAATTATAGCTAGTGTGTAGTGAAAGACACCATGTAGTACACATACATATGTAGTGAGAAACATTATGTAGTCAGTCAGTCGCTTGCCAATATAGAGGGGTTTTCAATACAAATTTGTCAACAATGATACTTTTATTTATATTTGAACAATGAATACACATGGGGAGGACATTAACCTGGCCCCTGTTTTACAATATGCATGGAAAAAAGACACAAGTATACAATATCTTCTTCTGACTACATCTATCCATTGCAGACTACAAAGCACAATATAAAGAGGGCTCATCTCCCTTAGTTCCTCCACCTAATTCACAGTGAGTTCAACAACCCTATGAATCTCAGCTTTAGTGGTGAATCTTCCAATCCCAAACATGATAGAGGTATGTGCCCTGTCCTCATCAACTCCCAGAGCTCGAGTTGCAGCCTTTCCTATTGACAACTCATGTAGAGGTTCATGTATGGTTAGTTTTGGTTGGCGAATCCCCTGGATCAGAACATATTGGAATTTCTTCTCATAATCTATACGTTCTGTACTCTTGTATGTTGTGGATCTCAAGCACCATCATGTTGATGGTAGCATCCACTTTGTGTGAATCCACAAGGAATACGCCCAGAAGGCCACTGTTGGAAAGCAGAAGGGGTCTCTGTAACAGAAGTTTGATGAAGAGGAGGTTGTGATACATTCATAAAAGGCAGGGGCATGAGTGAAGCCTCCTTTTGCAGCAGAGCAGCAGTGGCAATTAGACCGGATGCCAGAAGATGCTTGTGGATGAGAAGTAGTGGCTCTCTGAAAAACAGAAATAGATAAACATAACTACATTATAAAAAACAAGGATACCAACTGCTATACTTTTATACAAAGAATAATATGTTACATGGAATGATAAGTAATTGGAGTAGCAACAGCAATTGCTGCTCTCTCTATTCATCTTAATGTGGGTACAGCTACGTCAGTTGCCACCAGTGTGCTAGCTCGCCCAAAATTGGTTACAGTCTGTAAGACCACGAATCTTGTAAGTGCTTAACTTAAAAAGAAATGGAACAAGATGAGTAGTAGATGGTTCAATGTTTGTTTTGCCAAATATTCCAGTTTCATTTTCGATCATAACTGCTAAAACAATTCTGACAAATATTACCACAATCAACTCAATAGCCACTTGGGCCAGTTCACTCTGCCCCCTGTCTTGTTTATCTCCAGGTGATGGACTTCCAAAATCTCGAATAAGTTCTGAAAGCCTCTTGCTGACCTAAGATATTAGATAGATTAGTTAGTAACACAATGAGTCTGCACAATGTTTTCTTGACATAAAATTCAATAAAACATGCTTTAATACCAGAAAATAATAAGAAGCAAGTATGAACCACAAATAAACATCATTGAAATTCTTAACCATTGAGTCAATGACAGCAAGAAAATAGAGAACTAACTCAAAACAAGTCAAGACTCATGCATGCAGGCAAGAGGGACGGTTCCAACCTGTAGTTTAGTTAATATATGAGCAATGGCATCATCTCTGGCTAAACCCAGCAAAACACAACAAGCAAGAGCTTGTAGGCGATCAAGAACCACAGGAGGACTGACCATCTGAGGATTTAGAAGATGTAGCAAAACCTTAATAATGCTCTGAACACAAATGCTGAAGCAAAAAATAA
Organism: Alisma plantago-aquatica; assembly: GCA_963693085.1. Taxonomy (NCBI): domain Eukaryota; kingdom Viridiplantae; phylum Streptophyta; class Magnoliopsida; order Alismatales; family Alismataceae; genus Alisma; species Alisma plantago-aquatica. The sequence continues at coordinate 802,423,407 of OY856411.1, forward strand.
TGATGTGTTCTTTCTTGCTTGGTCTTGAGAACAGTCAAGAAGCTGGAGTGCTAGCCCAACCACCTGGTGGATAACGACAGGGACAAGTGCACATACACGCTCCATTATTCCCTGCCATACATTAAAGTGATATATATAAAATATATGTTACATTCGAAAGCATTACCCAATCCAAAAAAGAACATAGTTATTCATATAATGATATTAGATTAAGTCTTGAACTAATATTAGATCAAGTCCAATGATACTTGCATGGGGAGGGAAGGCCAAATGATGATTCCTTTTAACTTTTTTAATGTAAGGATGAGAGGCTATTTATTCATCTTGCCCTCTCTCAGCAAGCAAATTCAGATGGGAGTTACAATGGTCAGCAGTTGCATTCAAATTAGCTACAGAATTATGGGCCCAATTACAACAATTAGATGATAAGTTAGAATTGATATTACGGTTATGTGGCCTTATAGGGAAGACTGAAATGAGGTTTTTAAGGGAAATTTTTGCTAAAGCATCAGCATTAGTAATAGACTCCCTACCTAGGAAGCACAGACACTTCTAGGACGCCCCCGTGTCTGTGTCGGACACATTTTGGACACAAACGCTTCTCAGACACGACCCAAAACATCTTGGACACAGCCAAGACGTGTCCTGACCATTTTGGTCATTTTTTACAACCCGGAGACAGCTGGACACTGCCCGAACACTCCCTGGACACGTTAGTGCAGCAACAACTACTACAATTTCCTTTTTTAGAGTGCAAATTCTGAATATACAGCCACTGTTTTTTCCCTATGCTGGTCACTGTTTTTGTCTTGTCATTGAGGAATTGTAACGTTAAACTGAGACCTGGTCAAAGATGCAAGTAGATCTGATTAAAAGAATCAAAATGTGAAATATAAGTTGAATTATATATCATGAAACATTTTAAAGCCTAATAAATCAGTTAGTCGAGTAATGAGAACTGATCTATATACTCTGAAAATCTACATCTATTACTGAAAAAAGGTGTGGTTTTCCATTTTTTTACTTTGTACTGTTTCCATTACACTAACGAACACATACTTTTGTATTCATATGCTATTATATTTTTGTACATAAATATATAATTCCGGTCCATTTTTTAAAGAACTTTAATTCATCCAGTATACATAGACATATGTATGTATTTAAAAAATCCCTTCATCCAATGTCGTGTTCGTGTCCTATATTTTGGAAAATTGTTGTGTCCCGTGTCCGTATCCGTATCCGTGTCCGTGTCTAGAAACGTGTCCATTCTTCCTTGCTCCCTACTAATCCAGTAGACTCTCCATTTCTAGCTTAAAGAAGCAAGCTTTAACAACTCATATCGCCACTTTGACAAAGCAGGGATCTCCTTAATTCTTGAGTTAACCCAGGTGCAGACTTTAGAACTATATGAGAAGACTACAACATTTCTAAACCCCCTAATCCAGCTATAAGAGAGAGCATTGATAAAAGCAAAGGTCTCATCTTCAAAAGCCGAGTGAACCATTTGTGCAGCAGTATGTTTGAATTTAATTACACCATCTGCACTTTTTCTAATAGCAGCAGCTGCAGCTTGTCCGTTTTTATATGCTGCATCAGCAAGCACTGTGATAGTATCTCGATCCAGCTGTGTGTTAACATGATAAATGAGAGTAGATTTATGTGGGTTAGAATATGAAGTATCTGCCCAAATTTTTTGAAATTTAGAAGCCTGATTTTGAATGTTCATAACCTGATAGTTTTTGAGACATTGTTGTCCTTCTACTGGTTTTACTTTTGAAATCAACATGTAGCTCACCTATCATCTTACAAGGGATCTAGCCTATGGGAAGTGGATGTTATATGGAAAGAAAATATGGACTGATCATTTAAATGTTATGATGCTACCCGAATGATCTCCAGAAAATTGAAACCATGCCCCAGCTTATCAGTGAACAAAAGAATAAGAGTGTTAGCACTTAGAATTAATTACATCATTATATGAATCTTGAACCAGTGAGGTTGGAACAATTAGGCAGTCCTAAATCAGGAACACAGCTAGCAGCAACCAGAACTAGAAAAACGTTCACTCAAACAGGAACAAAACTCTGGAAAGAATGACTGAGATGCAACGATCTCAACTCTAAACAACAGCTTCAGAAACTATATAAAAGAAACATACGTATCAACACCACATTTAATATGGTTCCTGTCAATTAGCAAAAAGATTCAGATAGCTTACTCCTTCATCTCCACATATAGTCAGATTGTGAAGTCATCAACAATCCACTTAATATCAGCTCCAATAATTGTGGGTTTGATATCAGTTATCTTGGAAGTGTTCAATGCATACTTTATAACTCCAACACCTACTTCATAGCCTTTAAAATCATACATAATAGCAGCATGGCATAGAACAACCTTTTTGTTCAATAATATGTGTACGATTTCTGTAGTGTTTGTAATTTAGAGAACATTAAGATTGCTTCCTCCATGTTCTAGGGGAAAGCAACATACCTCTTCACAAAGGTAACCAGCCTGGAGGCAGGTTGGAAACCTTCAACATATAAGGTTAGCTATCTTGACATGATCATCTAATAGTTTAAAAGATAAAATTCAAAAAGATGATGCTAGTATGTTTTTCCTAGTAAAATTTGAACAAGATGAGAGACTGCAGTTCTAATCTAAGAACACAACAGTAATACAATAAGAATTGTAAGAAGGATGGACCTCTATCTGCTTGGATTCAACGGTAACATAGTGACAACGTAATGAACAAGGTAAAATTATTACACACTAGCAATAGTGTGCTCACCTGATTCTTCGGTGGTATGAACATCCATGGGATCTGACATAGCTAATCATTTAAGACATTCAACTGGCTTGGCAATATCAGATGGCACTTTGCAATGTGCTACCGTTAGCTTTCCAACTGTCAACAGACAGATAATTATTTAGAAAGATGCATTTTGTCCCCATAAAATATCCGAGGTATAAAATGATGAAGCTATAGTAAAGTTATCAACTTCAACTACATGAAAATTTCATTTCTTTTTATGAGAATCAACAACCCTTATATATTACTAATATTTGGATAAGGAATCTTCTATGGAAGAATAGCAATGCACATGACTGCTCAGATTCAGAGCAAATGGTGCACTTGGTAAAAAGCACAATCAAACAACATACAATAGTCAATGTCGAGATCCTATATATTAAATCATAGAAGGTAGAGAGTAAAACTCATATTCCTTATTCCTGACCAAGACACGGTCCTTTTCAGTATTAACATGAGACCTTTCGAGATATTACCTAAAAACCATTTCCTATGTCTTGAGTTTTCACCAACTATAAACATAACAGAAACAACATTGGGGGCTTGGTAGGCTCCTCTTAATTTTTTTTTCACAATTACCCATCATCTATTAAGCTAATCATTCATGAAACAATGTGAAATATAGAGCACACAAATCCATTTTAATACTATATGACGAAGCTACCCTTAATTTCCACAAATGTATTGACCACTGATTATAAAAATGACAGGTAGCTGCAACAATGAACTACTGACTTGGGCACTAACATGTTTGTTGCCTCACCAAAGACCCATCATTTTGCAATCAAATTTTATTCTTGTCATATTATGAAATCATATTAGCTTAAGGTGTAAAAGTTACCCTTAACAAACACAAAAACTCCTAGAATGATTGATGATGATGATTCACCTCAGTATGTTGAAAATCTCTTGCCTTGTTGGAGTCATTCTTTTATAAATTTGAAAGTCAAATGGCCAACTTCTACAGTTCAAGGAAAAGTGGCTCACATGGAAATGATATGACCAGTACACGTCTATTTTGTGGTGTAAGAGATTGTATTTCTCTGTTGTATTCAATAAGAAAAAGGTCAAACTACAAGATCAATGTTTGTAACTGTTGAGTGATCCAAGTAAATTGTAGAGCATTACCCATAGAGGAATAGACAAAAATCAAGAATTATGTTTATATTGAAACCTCTTTCAGCACAATAGGAGCAACATTCCTTTAGGATGTTGCAAAACATAGAGAAAAAATAGTGATATTCAACATAACTCTCAACACAAACTAAAGCACAAGAAACAAAGCTCAAAGAATCTTAAGCTCAGTGAAAAGCATCAGTGAGCTATTCAGTTATTCCTAAATATGTCATTGACAACTAGAAAACAATATCTAGATAAAAGACTCTAGGGTATTGGTGGTTCACTGAACAATATCCAAAATAGTTGTAGAGAACAAAGCTTGAATGTGGTGATTTGGCATAGCTAGGTAGAGCTGTTCTAGCAGACGTTCAGCTAGCAATGAATAGAACCAAAAGAAAGCTCATTAAGCTGGCAATAAATCCATACATCTCACCTTTTTCATTTGGCCCATCAACCACCTCAATCTTGACAACCATGGTCATAACTACCTGAGATGGACTTGCAGCTTCAAGGAATCTGCATAAATAGCTGGATGAGACCAGGTTGAAGGAGCATTAATCACCCTATTCAGAGAATATCACAGACCATGAATACAGCTAGACCATTATAAGGGCTTAAACATATAAGGAACCTACATATAATATCTAGATGAGACCAGGTTGAAGGAGACCATGAATACAGCTAGAGCATTACATGTTGAAAACTGAACATAACTCAAGTTACCAATGTAGTAGTCAAGGCACCATTCAAATGCAGTGTTAGTAGCTATTCATATGATATACCTATGCAATGCATCCCCCTAATTGCCACCTAAGTTTAACCAAAAAGTGGGATAGTATATAGCTGCCTATAGTTGTTTTATGAGGATTCGTGCAAATATGATTGGGAATTATAATCATAGTGGTGTCAATTTCATGCCGTGTGAAGGGAATAGATGATTTGAAAAGAGTACACTACAACCTGATATAAACACTAACAGTTGGGTGTACTGTAAGTTTTTTAAAAGTAAAATCACCTTTAACTCACTCCAACTTCTCATGTGGCTTGATTTGAGGGACTTTTACTGGAACATACATGTTCCAAATTCCCATTACACTGAAAAGTTATCAATATAATATCAATGGATGTTAAGTGAATACATGTTGATAATAATGTTGTAGAAAACTCACTTATGAGGTGACTATATCCAAGGGTTCAGAGCTTCAACAGTCTTTCCTTGTCAACTAGCTCCAATTCTTGAATAGGATCATTCATTTTTCTTATTTCAGTCCTCAAGCTCTCAACACCTTCAAATGCTTCTTGACAATTGTTCAACAACACGAACTTGAATGCCATCTCTTTTCCACCATGCGCGCTCATCCAAAGGGAATGATGTCAGTTTATCATTGATATCAGAATACGTCCGAGCTTACATGGGACATAAAGTAGGGCCCAACAGTCCCTTGTAAAATATAAGCGCAATGACATCCTTTGCAATTCCATCTATAGTTATTCCAAAATTAATCAGTTGGGCTTTCAAATGATCATAATTCTCTGGAGTCAGTTTGTTCAGAATACCTTTCACGATTTTTGAGGCATTGTCCTTCTCTGACATGGTGCTTCTTTGAGCTGACAATGAGACTTCAACCTTGAAGAGAACAACAACAGGTCCATGCACTTGATAAGGTTGAGTTCTTGGCTAACTCAAATGGAGACCTAGAAGCTACAAAACATGACAGATCTGGAGTATACCAAAAGTGTAGTATAAAACACTATTAGAAAGTACATACCAAAAAATTGATGGTTCCTCTATCCCCACTTTGTAATTCACTAATGATGATTGTATTATATTCTGCATCTGGAGGAATTCTGGAGACATTTTAGTAGTTGCAATGCCTATGATGTCAAAACAAGATGGACAATAATGATAAGACTGTCCCATGTTAAGAACCGTTAAAAAATTGAAGGTTAGAGTTCAGATCGTCCACCAAACTACAAAGCATATCAAAACCTACACATGTTGAGAACTAATCAAATTGTGTCTTGATAATGATACATGAATTGCAAGAGCAACTTTCATAAGAAACCCATTCGAATTCTAGTTCAAACATGAACCACAAATGTAGAGGCACAAGCACATGCAAATATTGGACAAAAGTTAGAAAGTGAAGTGATGTGTACAGGATGACATGTTAATATGATGTGTATAGGATGTGTGCAAGATGAAGTTGTAGAGGCACAACCACAATATTTCTAGTTTGCTAAATCACAGATGACCCTAATAAACTGAAGTAAGCTGAGGTAAAATACAAATACTCTCATATGAAACAAAACATAAGGATATATAGTAAAGGATAATGGAGAAAGTTCTTACCTGATGAATGGGGTGTACATCAAGTTTGTACAAATTGGACATTGTGAAGCTCCTGCACACCACTAGTTGATGAGATGTTAAGCTTGACAAACCCAGTTGCAGAAGATCTAGGTAAATGAAAATTTTCAAGCTCACTGGTAGCTATGGATACCTCATGGTCAATTGATTGAGATTATGGTACAACGAAGCACACATTTCTAGAAGCCATATTTTAATGGTTTCTAGTAGCTTAAACAATATGAAGAGCCATAACCATCAAAGATCTGGTTTCTAGAGCAGCTACAGAACATATGTATCTCTATTAAGAAAAAGCAACAATCTGTAGAGCCATAACTATCAAACTTATGAAAACACACTCAGGGTGAAACTAGAAAGCCCCATGACATCAGAGTATGAAAATTCAAAACAAGACATCATAGGTAAAGAGAAACAAAGCACCCAACTCAAGACATGAAAAAATTCTTCAAACCAAAATAGTCCTCATAGATAGTTACAAATATTTGAAAGTCTAATAATACCATTCATTGAAAGTTAGTAGTCTCAAAAGACTTTGGCTTTGTCCAATGTTCAAGATATAAACATATGAGGTCTTCATGATGTTATGGTTCAGTGACCTGCCATCATGGACAGACCCACTGACCAATACATGTTGTGATAACCCCTAAGGTACTAGTGTATTTCATTGATTATTTTTAACATCAAGATTGAATGTTTTTCTAGAAGCACATATAGCTAACTTGAGTTTGAGACTTTCCACCACACATAAGGGGTTCTTGTAGTTATTGGAGCAGCAGGAGGGGGTCAGTATTTTTTCCAGAAAATCTTGCTTTTTGAAATGTGAAAGTATATATATTGTAGCTCACTACCAATACATGCTTATTCAACAATATGAACTTGTTACAAGTAACTTGGTTCAACTGAAGGGAATTAGGAGCAAGTGATAGTCATGGTTGTGCTTAGAATAGTAAAGAAAAACTGAATATAAATAAGGGTACTAGTTATGCTTGCTACTTGAATAACTCTCTATGCTTATTCTCTATAATTGAATCATATTGCTAGGACAAATTGTAATTTCTTTTTTGTCCAAATAAGAACAGATGTATATGAAAGTTTATGAATTTTCCAGGCCATGACAGATCATTTTCGGACCCTAGATAATGGACAAACAAGTATGGACCTGAAAAAGGATCAGAGGTGCTAATACGACCAATTCTCTTCCAATGTTTCAGATGATTCAGCTCTAAAGAGTGTATTACACCCATCCCTCAGAACAATCTCATGGATGAAAAACCAAAAACCTTCTCAAATTGTACATTTCTAATCTGCCTAATCAGTCGGATATAAGGAAGGTACAAAATGGTTGTCCCTCTCCCCCTTCTACAAAGGGCCACCACTACGTTCCATTCATAAATGAAATCTAAAAGCTCCATAGTGTGTGTTAGAAATTCTGAATCCCTAGACAGATTGTCCAAAATTGGAAGTATGGATAAAACTCTATGCACGGGTACATGGGTTGACAGTTATAGGTGTAGAACACATATATGAATTTTGGAAAAAAATATGCATATAATGTACCATATTCAGGAGCTCTTCTTCACCATAATAGGTGTAGACCATATATATGAACATTTTCTCATTACATATTGACCATGAGGGGATTTATACCCAGTATGTTGAAGCTTTTACAATCTTATTCGGATTTGGACTGCATAATTCAGCAAGATGGTTGGGGCAGAGGGTAATATGATGATGATAGGTATAATGCAATTGTGAGGTTTTGGAGTTCTAAACATAGAATGTAACTAAGGGGCATTGTTATACTCCAATAAATCTATCCCAGAAAAATTCATTTTTTGTATTAGAAAACCCTTAGTGATTTCTATATTAGAAAACCCTTAGCATTTGAGCAGAGCATCTAGACTAGTGCTAGGTTGACATGGGTGTTCCCCATTAATGAGATCTCGAAGTTAACTTCTAAAAATGAGTCACTTAAATCAGAGGTGAATCTGGGGTCAGAGAAATTTGGCAATCTTGAAAATCAAGTTAAGCAATTACAAAAAGCTCACTCCAATCTTAGAAAGGTTGAGCTCCTGGATAGAGTCAAAAAACTAAATAGAAATGAAGAGGCATTCCATCTTTTAGAGAAGGAAAATCTAAATTTAACAATGAAGGTTGATATGTTAGTAAAGGAAGAAAATAATCTACAAGAAACATTTATGTTACATAAGATAGAAACATGTTAGCCCAACGACTAGAGTATAATAAACAGTGTACACATCAAACCAATGAACACATCAAACCATTCAGATACCTCTTAAGAATACTATATGAAAAGTAGAAAAATAACTCACGTTGCGCCTTTAGAACAATAAATTTAACTAGATCCATGGTCCTTGCGGGCCAACAACCTCATCTAGGTAGGAATTATTTTCTGCTTCATAATGTGAAGATAGGAACACAACACAACTTCTTTAGTTGCTCCAGAATCAGTTGCATTTGGGGTTTTATGCTTTAACAAATTGCCAGAATTTGCAGCTGTATCAGAACGCTATTAGGACAAGTGGAGTCTGTCGAAGACTAACCATCTGTGCACCCCTATTCATTACCTACAGATACTAAATAGAACATTTATTAAAAAAAAATGTAAGTGTATATGTATTTCTTTTGAGTACAAGTGAATTTACTGATTGTAAAGATAAACGTATATGTTGCCAAACACAATAATGTCTTCTTTGATGGCAGATAGATATAAACAGTAGATCACTAACAACATCTTACCCGCCCAAGGATAAGTCCTTTAGAAAGTATACTATAGATGGAGAACCTCATCTACGTGCAGCAACCTGTTGGTTTCTCTGCAAGAGCATATCTGCACTTCAGCCCATTGAAGCAACTACAATAATAAATGTGCCATCCTACACTTATACCCTTGCAAAATCCTATGGGAATAAGATTAACAGTCAATAATGGCATGCTTATGAAGCACACAGAGTGTGGCATTGCCACCGACAGTAGGCTTCCACTGAGTTCTAATTATTATGAGTTTGGTCGTGGAGGAACATCTTCCAACTTAGTAGATGGGCGAGGAAGTAAGCAAGACAGAGCTTTTCCTTAGGAATAAAGTTCTACTGAGAAAAGGTCTCGGGACTCTGTTACTTACTATGTGGGTGGAAATGCTTGCAAGGTTCAAAGGGTTTAAATATCTATAAATTATTTAGAATTATCAGAATGTAGTTGATCAATGGATGCAGAATTTAGTAGATGAACACGTTATTGAACAAATATCTCCACAAGAGAGGATTTTATGCCCCCAACATAATGAACTATCCAGTTAGATTCTACGTATTGCTATAAATATCAAAAATAGAATAAGATGCAAGGTATAAACAGATGCGTCTACTGGTAATTTATTCTACAACATGTATGCTACCCATCAATGTGAGATATCAAAATGTTTAAAAGAGATATACCAAAAAAGAGGGATTTGATATAACCTCACTACAAGTTAAGAGAAGAAGAGGGACATAACCACAACCTCCGACACATGTGCTTTATTGGATGCCTTTCAACCTAGCTCCTCTCATATCTTTCTTTTTTCATTACATACTTCCTCCTTCCAACACTTCCGTTCTGGCAATGTGCAAGGTCAATTCTCAACGGTGAGGTCAATTCTCAACGGAGGGGAGGAGATGGGGGTATGAGGGAGGAGGAGAAGATGATAGCGTGATCGTATTTGGGAGTTGTGAGAGGAAGCGAACAGAATGAGGAGGTAGAGATGATAACGTGATCATATTTGGGAATTGTGAGGGGAAGAGAAGAGGGTGACAGAGAAGTAACATGATCTGGGGTGGCGAGACTATCAAGGTGGGGGAGACGGGGCGGAGGATTGCGGGGGCGGAGAAAATGTGGTACTGGAAACAACGCCTGAGCGAGGGAGGACAGGTGGTTCTCGAAGCCGCACATAATTGTGGAGGGTATGGAGTATCGAGCGCCAATAAGGGAGAGGATGTTGGCGCGGAAAAATTGAATTTTCGGAGGTTTTGTTTAAGACATGCGAAGAGTATTTTTTTATAATGGATTGGAATTTTTGTAGTCAAATTGTAGCTATTAGATAAACTACAATTGATTTAGTTACATATTAAAATTTTGTAAGTGAACAATAATTTTTAACTACATATACTTTAAATGTAGTTAGACAAATTGTAGCTAAATGATACTTTTTTCGTAGTGAAAACCTTAATACAAAATAAGTTGGTTAACTCAAGAGAGTCTGAAATGATGAGAAAGAGATACATCAATATATGATAGTTATCACATTTAGCACTTCAAGGTTTATATACCTTGATACACTTCAAATCCAATTTAATTGGGTGAGAAACATATGAAGTGTGTTATGCAACTATTACAATGAAATGTAATGAGTTGTTGCACTTTGATGAGTATTAATTAATGTACCTTGAGAATGGGGTTAAGCCCAAATGATGAGTATGATGTAGTCATACCATGATGAGGATGAGTAATGAACTCATACCTTGAATTGATGATCATTAATGCTATATAATGAGAGTAATGATCTTGAATAATCATTTATGATATCTTTGAATGCCCCAGAGGTATGGAATAATGAATTGAGGATTGAACATATAATATAATCATGAAACCTTGATTAATGAGAAATGGGGAACCCTAACCCTAATTTTGGGTAAAGGGAATGAAAATCCCTATTTGATAGTAAACCCTAATTCCTGGGAAAGGAGTAATGGTGCTACTATTGTATCACATGATGTGATGAATATCTTGTATGGCTGTCATCATGTCTAATAACCATGAAGATGTTATGAGATGATGAATATAGCCAGGTTTGAGCTGTGAAATTTATATAATAAATGTTGATTGGCCTTTTGTGTCTTGATGTTGTTGTTGCTTAATAAAAGTAACAATGCGTATGGATTTTTATGAGTCATAAGAGTAAGTTGTTTCCTGAAAGAGGTGACAAGATATTCTGTGGCCTTGTGAGCCATGTGTGACACTTGTGTAACAAGTATCATGAATGCCTTGGTCAGATGACCTGAAAGTGATAGTTACCTAATAAATGGTAATGGTACTCAATGATGAGTTAAGGGTTTGAATACCCAAAACCATATTATTATGGTGATGAGAATGTGAAGGGATGAGAATTCCCAGTTTTGAAATGAGGGACTGAGTTCCCAAGGTCTTTGAAAGACTGATAAGTATCTGATGAAAGTAGTACATGTATCTTTATAGCATTGTTGTAATAAGTCTTATTTGTGAACTTGGCTGATGCTAAAAGAATGTAAAAATGTACTTAATTAATCAAGTGAAATCATATCATGTAGAGCCCTGACCATAGATCCATCAATGTCAGAATAGCTGAATGGTGAAACGGGTGCTCCGCGGCAAAACCCGGAACACATATTTCGAATATGTGAGGGTAAATGGGCAAAAAATATCCTTACGTCCAGTGAAGAGATTGAGGGAAGGTAAACAACAAACCTCTCAATCCTTCATGTGTTGGGATGAATGTATCACTAATCTCCCAATGATTGGGATAGATGTCGTACACATCTCCCCATAATACTTATGTCAGGTCGATGAAGATAAACAACAAATCTCTCGATGGCCAATGAGAGTGCAATTGACATTGTAACTCTATAGAGAAGTTCCAGTATACCCTGGAAAGCTATTTTGAGCAGTTAACACAGTCCTGCTTGTTGTCCCGCACTGACCGGGATGTGAGAGGTCATGGGAATCCGGCTCTTCCATTGACCTATGTATGGTACCGATTTTGACTTCGCAGTGGTCGGTTGGAGTATGAGCGGTATACCTCATCTCCTCAGGGCATAAGTGTGTTTGTAAAAATGAAATCAGCCGTATAGCATGTTTGCTTAAGGATTGAATACGAAAATTCATTGGCTGATATTACATTTCTATTATATATCTGTAGTTCATTGATGTTATTCATATCTGTTTGTATTCATTACAAGTAGATGAATGAACTATGAGTCTACCAGGAGTAGATGCAATGTTATCCTTGAAAAAGGAGATTACTTCACTTTGTTCATACAATGACATACCTATTGTTGATTATATATATAAATCCTTCTGCTCAGTTTATTTTAATAAACTGCTATAACAATGTTTTGGCAGAGAGTTATATCTCCCGCTGGGGCAATTTACAATTGTCTCACCCCTGTGGGATCCAACTTTTTAGGTGGACCTGGACAAAGAAGCATAATTCCCATTGTAGGGAATGGACAACAGTAGTAACAACAGGGACAACAGTAAGATCTCAGGTGGAGATACTGTCTGTCAAACTATGTAGTTAGATAGTCCTACGTGTCATCTCTATACTCTCAGGTCCTCAGAGTTTTTAGTCAGTGTTTTTATGAATTAATATGAGGTTTTGGCTTGATGCTCGAGATTTGTATACTGTCTGTATATAAAGTTTATAAGACAGTTGATGATGTAGTCTCTGAAAAGAGATGGTACATGTTATGTATGTTTGAACCAGAATGTAAATGGTATACAATGGTTCTTGATGGGAAAGCTTTCCTATGTATGGATCTCTTTGCAAAAAGTTTTAAATTTTTAGTGATTTTCAGTAATCCGCTGCAAGTAATTCGCTTCCGCTTAAGTTAATCTTGTTTTTGTGAGTTGGATGCCACATGACCCTTCTACTAGTCACCCAACACGCACACTTACCCGTCACGATCGCTGCCCGATATGGCAGCAACCCAACACGGTCGTGTCGCGTGAGGAGGCCCTCGACGGGAGGTACGCTACCTACCCGACATAGATTTTCCCTCCACGACTGGTTAGCCCGACATGGGTGTGTTGCACGATACGAGTCACTCATCGGGAGCGGCTGCCCGCCAAGGTCACCCGATACGCTCATAACCCGGCACGCGACATCCTGTCATACCAGGCGACACGCATGTGTCAGTCATCCCCGAGGCCACATAAACGAAGTCAATGAACAACACGTGGCCCCATAAGAACCGCAACCTCTACCAGTTGCTGCCTATAAATAGCAGCTACAGAACTTTGATGAGACGGATCAGAACCTCGTGAAAGCTTACTTTGGAAAGCATATGAAGCTAGTGCGTCGAGTCCCAGAGCATGTCGGGCGACACTAGGTGAGCACACCCCCAACCCGAGAGGGATAGGAGTGGTTCACTTAGAACCCATCCCGATAGCCGCAGTAGCCCGATACGACCAAGAAGGCCATCCAGTGTGCTGGGTTCCTAGATGGGCTTCAACCCGAGACGGCTCACCCCCCTACACCCGATATAAGGAACTCGAGAACCTAAGTCATCACTAACCTGACATGATACTGAACCCGATACAGACCAATCATTAGGGTGTGTCGCCCGACATGGTGGCTTCCCGACACGACCGTATCGGGTAGAGAGCCCTGACCGATATGCTAGACCGTCACGGTATGTCGCCCGACACGGCGGCTGCCCGACACAGGCATATCAGACAGAGCTCTCACCCGGTATCGGGTTAGTGGTGCCCTAGGGGTCCGCTGCTGTATATCGACCTCCCACATCAAGTAGGCTGATACCTATCTTCCCTTTTCAACATTTACTTTCATTTATTATGCATTGTAACTAAACCCCTTTTTACACAATATCTATGCTTATAGAATCTGTGGAATATAATCCCTATTGTTCTGTGTTTGGTTCCCTTTTGTTGGATGATTTCTTATATACTATCTGAGCTCTAGCTTGTATGTTTGGATCATGTTTTGACTAGCTATCGAATCGTGTTTCCCGTTTCAACTTCTTCAAGAGAAGGATGTTGTAACTCTAGAGATTGGTCCGATTTGGGAGTACGAGAGTACCCAAGGTCGGGGCTGCTTCGGGTTGCCTTCCCACTCCAACCTATGTCCATTACCTTTGAGAGAGGGTGTTGGCATTTAGTTGGAGGTGCCCTTTTTGAGAGAAGAGGGTGTTGGATGCTTTCCGCTGCCGCTTGTTGTTCTTAAGTTTTCTTCTTTTGTGCCTTGGCTTAACAATAGTTTTAATTTCTCAGAATTTGTTGCCCAAAACTCCTAAAAACTGCTAAAACCCTAAAACCATCATCTTTCTTGTAACTCCAGTTGGAGATAGTCTTTTGGTTCGTTTTTCTTTACGATGTTTCCTTGTTGCAACATATCTATCCTTTCTTGTCTGAATATACATACTCATATAAAAATTATCCCCATGCACTTGTTGTAAACACTTCACTTGTATGTTTAGCTATCATCTTGTGATGTTTGATTGTTGATATCTCGAGAGAGTAATATCACTTTTATCCCGTGACATGGAGTAGCATGAATGCACGAGAGTGTCAGATTGCTAAATGCTTTAAACCATACATTTTGCTGTGAGGTTTTTCAGTTGCCATCTCGAGAGAGAGGCTTCTTTCAAGCCTAGTCCTACCCTCATCTCGAGAGAGAGAGTGGAATAGGCATCTTTATGGATTGCTTGTAATTTTGATATGAGTATGCATGAGAGAGATAGTATGCTTGTTGGAGGGACATTTTGGTTAGGCGAACCCCAAATCCGTGTTTTCCCATATCCTCATTATAGTTCATTTTCTTTTACTTCTTTGGTTTTATTATTCTTGTTTTAAAGTTTTCGTTCCTTGGGGAACACCTTTTAATCCTCTTTTATACTGGAGTATAGAGTGTTGATTCTGTGTTCTTAGCACCACCAACATCGTCCCTGTGTTCGACCCCGATCGCTACATCGGATCCCGTTATCATTGTGGGGGCCTGAGAGTTGGGTTATTTCTTTAAAAGTCTGACTACTTTAATCTGCTCTTTTCAGACGCGTGATTTAGGCCGGTCAGTTTTCTTTATTTTTTCTATTTTAATGTTTGATAAGAATCATATGCACGATTTCATTAATTGGACTTGCATTGCGGAGCTAATGTCAATGTAGATTATATATATTGATTACATTCGACATGTCCTCTTTATTAACTCATTTGAGACTGGTCATGGGTCACTTAGGAGGATCATGTTTCTAATGAGAGTTTTGTTGAGGGTGAGGGTTTGGGTGTTGAGGCCTACCCTATGTGAGTCCTAGTTTCTATTGTAGATTCAAATTTCAGTCAGACTAGGATATTTTGATTAGTATTAACTATATATTTGACATGCAAGTGTGCATCAAATCAAGGGGAGCCCCTTCCGGCTGATGAGTTTGTGTTGTTGATGAATCTATTGTGATTGAACATACACCATAGGGGCATGGTGCGGTTGATGATGTATATCTCTTGTACTTCAGTCATTATTGCTTGCTTCAATTGGCTAGCATTAATCAAGTATGACATCGTGAGGGGTCGTTATTGCTTGATACTTCATAGTTGTTTATTTCACTTTGAATTTCTACTTTTTTAGGGATCAAGGCCCATTCTATTTTTTACATGCTCACATGGAGGAACTGAGGCGGTTATGTTCTCTACTTGTCCGAAAGGAATTATCTTTTCTAAAGAGTATTGGGTTAGATGTGTGTGTCATTATGACCATGTAGATAAGACGTAAGACATCCATATGATTGTGTGCTTCGCCACTGATTGTACTACCTTCCTCTTTCCATTAGAGTTGTCTATCACCCCTACCTAGTTTAAGACGATCACATGTTTGACCTTTAGGGAGATTCCAATCCGGAGTTTGCTTGGTAAGCATTTCTAGGCATATGAACAAGTCCACTTTCTTTTTGGGATAGATCCATTTTAGGAGGGCATGTCCTTAGATCATGACGTTAAGTTCACATGGTTGCACCATTCCTTTTTCCATAAGGGAGATGATAGGAGTATAGGAAAAAACAAAATTTACTACCCATAGCATTGTCGTTTATTTGTCCAAACGAGTTCTTGGTTGTTTGTATTCCAAAAGACCAAAAATTCATGATGAGGTGGGTTGTTTTTCTTATTTGTTAAACCTGAACACTTCTGATTGTATGATTGAGAGGTGTATGCTTATCTTCTAATGTGATTCAGCCAAGTGAATGATTTGACAAGATCTGGTAGAATTCCGACCCTCAAGAGCTATGATTTTTTTGTCAAAATATTAAAGTTATGCTCTTTGCCTTTTTCCTTTTGCCATTTTTTTTTTACTTTTCCTTAGTGTTTTGATGCCTTGTGACTTTAACTAATCTTGAATTTATAGCTATGGGGTTATGAACGTTTGAGAATTGTACGGCAATGGATGTCGAGTTCCCGTGCACATTTGACCTCTCCTCTGCCGATGTGCCCACTATTTGTTGAGATATGACGATCGACCCCCAATTTGTGGTGGAGACTTCGAGTGCACAACGATTCAAGAGTTATGTTTTTATTTTTGTGATCTTTTCGATCTTTTTAAGTAACCAATCTTCATCTTGTTTGTTCTTCAAGTGTTCTTCAGGATTTCTTATAAATTATAGTGTGGTATTGCCAACACGTGTTAATTGGATTTCTTCTTCTCCATTGACATGGATGCTAGGTAGATTCGGTATGGGTTCGCTTTAGGGAGTGTGATGTATATGGACAAGCATTACCACAAAAGAGGGTGGGATGATGGAACATCCTTGTTCCATTCCCATGTTGGATTTGTTCATCTAGAGATTGAGATCTATCAGGAAGCAAGAGCCTTTATGGGTCAATACGTGAGCTATTTTGTGTATCTTAGTGGTATAATCATCACGTGTAGTCATTACTTGAGCAAGCCCGTGCCCGGATCTTTCTTCTCCTTCGCTTTTTGCCATTGTTTGTTTCCTGCCTTCCCTGAGAGTGGTGTTGGGAAGCGTCATGGAATTAGACACCGGCGAGAGACAGAACGTAACAGAATTAATGAGTTTTGAATTTTTTTTTCTTTTACCGGTTGATTTGGTTTTGAGAACCATGTCTTTCGTGTTTTATAAAAGGAAAATGCTAGACAGTCCCCGATCCCAAACCAAAATCGGAACCCGGTTTGGCTGCTAGTGCGGGGCCCAGATGCAAAGGACCGCTGACGTTCCAATCATTTGCTGCGTGACGTGGTCGGGTTACATATCTGACGAGGGACATGCTAGAGAGAGAGAGAGAGTGTGTGAGAGAGGGGTCTGTTGGCTGATGTGAGAGGCTAGTGGCCGGAAAAAAAGGTGTGAAAGATAGGACCGGAAAAAAGGGAGTGTGTGTAAGGAGAGAGAAAAATTAAGAGAGATATATTTATTTTACAAATCACTTTGAAACCATTATATATTTTTTAACGAAATAAATTCCGTTAGATTTCTAATGAAAAATGCATTCTAATAAGACTAATGTAGACATATTTTTGAAAAATGAAAGGAGAGAGAAAAATCAAGAGAGATATATTTATTTTTCTAATAACTTTCAAACCGTTATATATTTTTTAACGAAATAAATTTTGTTAGATTACTAATGAAAAATGCATTCTAATAAGACTAATGTCGACATTTTTTTGAAAAATGAAAGGAGAGAGAAAAATCACGAGAGATATATTTGTTTTGTTAATAACTTTCAAACCTTTATATATTTTTTAATGAAATAAATTTCGTTAGATTCCTGATAAAAAATGCATTCTAATAAGACTAATGTTGATATATTTTTCAAAAATATAAGGAGCGAGAAAAATCAAGAGAGATATTTATTTTTCTAATAACTTTCAAATCGTTATATATTTTTTAACGAAATAAATTCTGTTAGATTCCTGATGAAAAATTCATTCTAATAAGACTAATGTTGATATATTTTTGAAAAATAAAAGGAGAGAGAAAAATCAAGAGAGATATATTTGTTTTGCTAATAAATTTCAAACCGTTATATATTTTTTAATGAAATAAATTCCATTAGATTCCTGATAAAAATGCATTCTAATATGACTAATGTCGACATATTTTTAAAAAATATAAGGAGAGAGAAAAACTAAGATTAGAGGTAATAAGAAACTAAATTATAAATAACAACGATTGGATCAATGATAACAACTAATGTTAAAAAATTAATTGCACTACTTCTCTCCTATTCACTAGAAAAAATAACTATTTTTAATACTACTTGGAAAAAAAATTGGCTAGAGATAAGAACAAAATTACTAGAGATAACAAGAAAATTTTCTAAGGATAACACAAATTTAAATAATTAAGTACATCACTTCTCTCCTATGATAACAAGTTTGATCAAAAGATAATCATAAATTAGATTAAAGGTAATAACAAACCAAATTAAAAATAACAACGATTGGACCAATGATAACAACTAATTTTAAAAAATTAATTACACTACTTCTCTCCTATTCTCTAGACAAAATAACTAATTTAAAAAAAATACTACTTGGATAAATAAAAAATTGACTAGAGATAACAAAAAAATTTGACTAGAGATAATAAGAAAATTTGCTAAGGATAACACAAAACATTCTCTACAGATAACAACTAATTTTTAAGAAAAATATTACTTGGATAATAAAAAATTTGACTACATATAACAAAATATTTTCTAAGGTAACACGAAAATTTTCTAGAGATAATAAAAATAAATTATATAGATAACAACGATTTTTTTTAAATGTACTACTTGGATAATAAAAAGTTTGTCTAGAGATAACAAAACATTAACTAAAGATAACAAGAACATTTACTAGGGATAACATAATATTTTCTAGGGATAACAAAACATTTATTAGGGATAACAAAAAAATTTACTAGAGATAATAAAAAAATCTTATAGATAACAACTATTTTCAGAAGAAAAAAATATTTAGTCTAGACATAACAAAACATTAACCATGGATAACAAGAACATTTATTAGGGATAACAAAATATTAATTTTGGATACCAAAAACATTTACTAGGGGTAACAAAACATTTACTAGGGATAACAAGAAACATTACTAGGGATAACAAAATCATTCTCTATAGATAATGACGAATTGTAAAAAAAATATACTACTTGGATAACAGAAGGTTTGCCAAGCGATAACAAAACGTTCACTAGGGATAACAAGAAAAATTTACTAGGGATAACAAATAATTCTCTTGAGATAAAAATTATTTTTTAAATACTACTTAAACAAAAAAAATTATCCATATTAAAAAAAATTGGACCAAATATAATAATTATTTTTTGTATTTTTTTAGAATGTGTATTAAATTTATCAAAACTGCATCGACATTGTCTTGTTGGAAAGTATTAATGATAAGGAATCTAACACTTTTTATTTTGTCAAAAAATACATCACGGATTGAAAGTTATTAACAAAATAGATTTGTCTCTCTTCTTTTTTCTCTCTCCTCCGGCCACTCCTCACTCCTCACTCCCTCCCCCCTCTCACTTTCTCTCTTCCTTCCTTATCTTTTTAAGGCTATTGTCCCATCACGCCAGCTCCTATACGTGATTCTCAAATTGAGCCGTTGTATGTGATTCCCAAACTGACGCGACAACAACAAATGAGGACAAAACAGATCTGGAATCTGGTGTGATATATGGGCTGAATAGAAAAGCTCATAAAAAAATCGACCGTTGTTGGACTCGAACAACCTCTTTTTTCTTTGGCAGGAAAGTCCTATTTTGTTCTTGAAGTTTGGCACGTCTTTGACCTCACTTCTTTAATATCATGTGAGTTGGACTTCTGTTTGGTTGTTATCGAAAACCTAATGACCAACTTGTTGCACTCACCATACATATATTGTTTGCTCTAATTATTGATTGCACTCTAATTAGTTTAAACACTTTAGAGTCATTTTGATCTTGCTTCCCATAATGACCATCTTGTCCAAACTCCCACATCTTTGGGTTTCCTTCCGCCCTAGGATATGACCACCATTGTATGTGTTTAGTTGGTATGATTAGTGCTACCATGTTGTTGTCATGGATACCTCACTGATGACTTCATGACACTACAATATCATCAATCTATCCACCTTTACCGATTATGTGACCACATCTATCTCATTACCAATCACCAATGGTGTCACCTCTAATTTTCTTTTAAAGTGTGTCAGCCTCCACCACCGCCAACTTCACCTCCGTTACGGGATGCTGCAATGAATATGGAGGTTTAGTGCTTGTAGGATGGAGCCAATTGTTGAGGTAGTAGTGGTTATTTTGTAGGAAGGTGTTGGTGAAAGCCATCATCATGCAGCTAAGGTTTTAATAATAATCATGAGGTGGTATAGAGGAGGAGATGGTAGTGCAACATAAGTTGTCCATTTGCTCTTAGAATTTTCATACATGCATAATGGAAAGTAATCCAATGAAGGGCTAAAAAAGCCATTGATCTAGAGGTATGTACTCATATTCACTTCCGATGTACATGATGTTTACCACTACATTATCGTAAAGAATATTGAGTATAATTTTTTTTTTCAAATACCGAGCAAAATTTCTCTTTTAGACATATGCATACAAAGATACACCCTTTATGATCGATAGTCACACGGTTTTGAAGTGATTTCCAGTATACATTTAATAGCGAGGTTGCAAGATTTTTACTAAGTGGTGCACTAGGTGATAATGACAATCTGCAACAGTTTGCAAAATGTATATAAAAGATTGTTAAAAATGGGACAAAGAGGGAAATATGAGTCATCATATTCATACCCACACATTCTAGGTATTGTGATAATGTTTTCTTTCTCCATCTAGATCTTACGATATGAGGTCAAAGGGTCACCTCAAGGTATGTGATCATGGAACAAAGCATTCCATTGAAGAGGGTGCTTTGTGGAATGTGGTTATCCATGAAAAATAGGCCCAACAACGTCATAAAGAGTAGTTTATTGAGGCATTGAGGAGGCTTGATTCCCATATTTTTGAAGATTTTTACAATTTGGCTATCTTTAGGAAATGATAACATCTCCATTTTTCCTTTTATCCATTGTTCTAGGCATTACACAATGATTTTTGGATTTTGACCTCTATGTTCTTTGTGTCCTAGTGGTTGAAGACACAAAGACTCATTTCAAATATAGAGTATTTTTCTATTATAATGCTTGATAAGTATCATATGCATGATTTCATTGATTGGACTTGCATTGCAGAGCTAATGTTAATGTAGATTATATCTACTGATTGCAGACGACATGTCCTCTTTATTAGCCCATTTGAGACTAGGTATGGGTCATTTAGGAGGATCATGTTGCTAATGAGAGGCTTGTTGATGTGGCGACTACTATCAAACCGACAACCAAATTGCACAGTAATTACACAGAATAACCATTAGCAGCGGATTAACGAAGATCACTGAAAATGAAAACCATTTTGCAAAGAGATCCATTGTCAGGAAACTCTCAAGGGAAGAACCAAAACAATATATACATCATGGTTTACATTGTACTTATATTATGATGCCCGCTATCAAACTAACATCCAAATCATCATAGTAATTATGCAGAATAAACATTAGCAGCGGATTAACAAAAATTATAAAAAATTGAAACCATTTTGTGAAGAGATCCATTTTCAAAAAAATTCTTAAGAAAGGAACCCTAGTAATATATACATCATGATTCACATTGTACACACATGGTACCATCTCATCTCGAAGATAACATATACCAGTTGTCTTGTCAAAACATATACTGAAGCAACATAAAACCTCGAGGCATATAAGCCAAAATATCAAATCGTTTATAAAGCCATTATGTATTGACTTCAAGGACCTGAGAGTACAACGACGACACATAGGACTTCTATCCACAACACACGACAGACAATACACTCAACCTGAGCTGTTACTACTGCCAATGCTGTTGTTGTCCTTCCTCTGTCGTACAATCTCTACCTCCTTATGCACGTCCACCTAAGAATTGTGGATCCCACGGGGTGAAACACAAGTCCCAGTGAGAGATATAACTCTCCTCCGATAATATTATTATCACAGGTAAACAATATAAAACTAAGCAGAGGATACTTTATATAAATAAGCATGTTAAATCATCATTTATTTGGAGTGTAAAGCAATAGCATTGATAAGATAGTTCAACTGTCCAAAACAGAGATATAGATCATATAATTACTTTATAAGGAATAAAAAGAACATGTATAACATCTATCCATTTAATATGTATAAAAGAAGTGTACATCAACCAATGTTTTCCATATTCAGTCCTTAAGAAAATATGCTACATGACTGGTTACATATTTACAATCACACTTATTCCCTAAGGAGATGAGGTATACCGCTCATGCTCCAAACGACCACGAATACGTAAAGCATCGGTACCATACAAGGTCAATGGAAGAGCCGTCTGCCAAGACCTCATCCGTCTCGATCGGTACAAGACTATTAGTAGGACATCTTGTGTCATCTGCAATTAGCTTACAGGGAACACTGGTATCTTTGCTATAGAGCTACAACCACATCATGCACTCTCTTCAAGGAGATTTCAATTATCCATCCCTGGAATATAATGATAAGGAAGATTGTACATCAATTCTTGATCGGGAGATTCAAATATCAATCCTATTATAAATTAATGAAGAAGAATTTACACATCAATCCCTCAATTGGTTGGGAGATTCACATACCAATCCCGATATAAAATAAACGAGGAAGGTATTACATCAATTCTTCATTCGGATGTAAGGATATATGTCATCCTTCACCCCCGCATATTCAAAAATATACTCTCCGAGTTAAAATCGTTTCACCATTCAACAAATTTGGACACTGAATGGATCTATGGTCAGGGCAACTACATGATGAGATTCTACTTGATTAATTAGGTGAATTACAATATCTTTTAACATCAACCAAGTTACAAACATGAATTATAACATATGCTACAAAGAAAGGTGTAATACGTTTATCACAGACTTTCATGATCTTTGGAACACATTGAATGTATAACACTCAAGATCTCAGTTCCTTATCACATTACTAGGGATTCTTCTCCCTTAGCATTATCATCATCATGATTACTAGATATGGGTATTCAAACCCTTAGTTCATCACCAAACATTTTTCACCTCTCATCAGGTAACTGTTACCTCTAGGTCCTCAGACCAAGGTATACATTATACCTATTGCACAAGTATTTCACATGGCTCACAAGGCCCATTTAAACATCTTGTCAGTTCTCACTAGGAAACAACTATCTTTTTAGGTCATCAGACCCTATAAGCATTATACTTGTTGTACAAGTAATTCACATGGCTCCCAAAGCCCATTTAAATCGATATTATATGAAACATCATAGCTTATACCTGGCTATGCTCATCATCTCATGATTCCTACATGGTTAGCACTTCATGATAAAAACAATAGCAAGTACATAACATCACCATGCAATATAAGAGAAATACAACCTTCCCATTATTAGGGTTAGGGTTTCCCTTTTTGACTGATTAGGGTTTCAAGTGCACATCATCACCCTTTATTAGGGTTAGGGTTTTCCCTTATTTAACCAATTAGGGTTTCAGGATCATATAATCATGAATCAAACCCTAATTCATACTCCACTCTTATTAGGAGTATCATTGTATGCTCATTACATGAATATCACACAAGATTATTCAAGAGAATTCAAATTGAAAGTAGATGAACAAGTATAACAGAATTGAAGGTGAATAATAACATAATTGGGTTCAAGTTATATAACCCACCTAAAGAAAAACTTCAAAGCTCCAAGCTCCAAAGCTTCACATTTCCAAGGTTGAATATAAGCTTCACAACTCCTCTGTATGCAAAGAATCACCATGGATAAGTATTTGGTGAAGAAGAAAAGAAAGGAAGATCACAACCCTAGATCCATGCTTTAATCCAAGGTTGAAGATAATCATGGATTCACCTTAGGGTTAAGGCTTAAGATCCTTCTTGTTCCTTAGCACCATGCACGATACCTCACCACTCATGCACGATATCCCCTCACTTGTGGCCGAAATCCCTTCACTATGGCTGATATCACCTTGCTATGTCCGACATCACTTTGTTATGGACGATATCACCTTACTATGGACAATACCAAGGCTCTATGCATGATACCAAGACACTATACATGATATCTAAGAGAGAGGGTGGTAACTTTCAAAAAATTTCACTATTAGGTGAAAGGAGTGGTATATATAGTTGAGGTTCATGAAAAAGAGTGTATATGAGGTGTCATCATTTTAAGCTACTAGGTGCCACGTGTCCATGCATGGTTGACACATGTACATACATGCACTCATATTTATCTTGACATGCAAAACACTTGAGGATAATCTAGAGATGAAATTTTGACCATCACTTATCTTGTTGGATAAGATATTTCAACTGAATAACCACTTTATTCACAACTCGATACAACTTTTCCAAGGAAGTTGTAAACTAATACATTTCACCTCCTTGAGGTGATTGGCCAATCATGGACAAGGCCAAGAGTTCACAAACTGATATGAGACTCCCTATATGGCTCCTTGTCCGATAGGAACTCTCATATGAACTCTACAACCCTATACAACTCAAATTAGGGTTTCACATTCAACCCTTTCTTGGTCTTCTCATCACCAAGAGTACCATCACTCAAATATGATTCAAGCATGGTGTCTCCTTCTTTCTCTCTCCTCTAAATGATACGTAGAGGGAGTAGGGACACTCTAGAGGTGGTAATTTTCATATCAACCCTACATTTAGGGTAAATTACAATTTGTACCAAAATTGGTACACAAGGCACTAGCATTATTCAAACAAGCTCAAACTTGGAACTTAGGCTTTCCACAAGACGCCCCTTAGCATCATTCTTTTTCTTATGATGCTAAAACACATGAGGTGCATTCAACATGTGACATATTGCAATATAACCCCTCATCTTGGGTAAATTGCATTTTGGTCCAAAATAAGAGAACGTTGCTCAAACATCATTCAAACAGGACCAAACTTGAAACATAATTTTGTCACCTGATAAAAAAACACTAGAGAATTATATTAAAGCTCTAAGAAACTTATTTAAGCCAAACAAATAGGGTTATCCCTAAACCCAGGTCAGATATGTTACAAGTTATAAACCCCTAATAAGGACTTTGTCCCCAAATCCCAGATGAAGGTAGACTGTTGTTATTCATACATCATATCCTCAAGCCTCCACATAACATCTTGATGTCATGGAGATGCCATAGAACTTTGACCAATACAAAGTCCTTCCATTCATGGTCATCATAGAATCTGTCATACATGACACATACTCAACCGTCCTTTCCATTAATGACTGCAATGTCAATTCTGTGTCAGGTAACACTTTCTAAGTTAGAGAAGTACTATTCATACTTCAAATAATTCAAGTATCAAACCTCATTGATTTGTCACCTTCTCAACTTACATATTTTATGTAATAATATTCTTAACCTTGGGAGTCTTACATACCCCTCACATAGTTGAGCATTTCTTCTCCAAGGAAACACTAGAGTTACATTTTGTCACCCATTTGGGACTACAAGTCTTATCATACTTCTATTTTGCCACTCTAATTTGTTGAAACAATACTAAACTTTCTTATGACTTGTACCAATTATCCCATTAGCTGTTTATTTTCTTGTCATAAGGAGAGGCTACTTATCAAATAAGAACTATCTCAGAGGTGACTCTAGATGTTATATGTATAAGCTGCCTCAACAAATATACATAGGGATATTCTAAGGAATTATATTTAGCTTGATAAGCTTTTCCCAAGATGATTCTATAATTATTCCTTCAATTAATACATACTTATCAATGTTATGTTTATGCAGAGCATAAACCCCTAACATATGATATCCATACTATAGTATGTAACTAGACTAATCTCAAAGTTGACCCTTCTAGGTAATCAAACATTAATCATCTTATCAAGAGTCATGTTCTCATATACCATTGAAAGTTCTTGGATACTAGGATTCTTTACCTTGGTATCTGTTACATGTGCCAAAAACATATCACATCCTCATCATTTCCATCTCTCTATTGTTATTACCAAAGCCAAACATATAATATGACCTTAATTTCTTTCATCTCGGGACATTACTTATCACATATAACTTTGTCTTGGAACCAAAATCCAAGACTAGCTGATACACTACTACAGAAATGGTTTATAACATCACTTTTAAATGCATCAGTTGTATAAATACTCCGACACCTAAAACCTAAACCATCGGTTTAATAAAAAAACCGACATCTATCTGTGAAGGGAGACTAGACACGAGTTTCACTTTTATTCAGTGTCGGTTCCCTAATAATAAACCGACACCTAAAATTAACCGCCAAATCCAAAATTTCCAATGAAAAAAATTACCTCTAAAATTTAACATATGGCGTTGGTTATTAACTATTAAACCGAATATGAAAGGTTATTCGCGAGACAGAAATTGGGCACATTTTGGTCGTCAGTTTTACTACAATGACCGATGCTTATGGGTTTTCCCGCGTTGTTCCCGGGAAATTTTTCACACCCTTTGAGCGTCAGTTTTCGAAAGAAACCGATGACTATGCTCATCAATCGAGAACAATTTTTTTAATCGGCATATGTAGATAGACGTTGGTTTTTTTTCTAATAAAAATGAATGACTATCATTGAGAATAGGTGTCAGTGTGTTGGTAGAACCGACACCTATAGTTTTATGTGTCGATTTTATTTAAGAACCGACACCTAATGTTAACTTAATAGCACCTGCGCGAGCCTGACTCTTCCCCTTTCTCTGTTTCATTCATCTCGATTAAGGGTTTAAGCTCCGACGACGATTCCTCTGCTCACCGCTCCTGTGCCGCCACTTGCCTCCACCTCCGCCGTTTGTTGGTCCTCTGACCGCTGCACTCCAGGCCGGCCACCGCCCTAGCTCGATCAGCTGCTCGCCCGCCCTCTCTGCTCACCACGCCTGCTCTGCACCTGCTGGTCAGCGCCGCCACTCTCTGGAGCTCCTCGCCGGCTGCCTGAGCCTTCTCTTGCTCCTGCTCCTTCTCCAGCCCACCGTGGTTCGCACGTTGCTCCGGTGCCTGCCCCTGCTCTCCAAGCCGCTACTTTCCTGCCCAGGTAGGCCGCTGCCCTTCTTTTTCCTCCACCTCTTCTTCTTCCTGCTCCCTCTTCTTACCAAATGGATTACAGCAAGGCCACGACCGTGTGGGCTGGTCACGCCCGTGGCCTTGCTGTAATCCATTTGGTAAGGAGGGAGCAAGATACATTTGCAATTGAATACTAATGCTTGACCTAATTCTATAAATTTTGATGCATGTTGAATTAAGATATTAAAATCCTAATACACATTTCACCATAATCTTGAATTAACTATATTGCTGAAATCTTGTGATCAATATATGTAAGATATTAAAACCCTAATGTTAAATCTCTGATTTTGTAGTGATGTATCACCCTAACATCTACATGAATCCCTATTGTATGATGTATATTGATGATAATGCATGAGCTAGTTTGAAATTTTGAAATCAATTATGAATCTCTCCATCCCTAGGTCATACTAATTTATGTGTAATCTTTATCTTGATGATGAACATGCATGGA
Organism: Alisma plantago-aquatica; assembly: GCA_963693085.1. Classification (NCBI taxonomy): domain Eukaryota; kingdom Viridiplantae; phylum Streptophyta; class Magnoliopsida; order Alismatales; family Alismataceae; genus Alisma; species Alisma plantago-aquatica. The sequence goes on from OY856411.1 coordinate 802,451,156, forward strand.
CACTCAAAATGTTGAAATCAATGTTATAGAATGACATCACATGTATTTGTTGGCCTAGAAACCCGTCCAAGATTTACTCATTAGGAGTAAATCTTGGATAGTCCCCAGTTTGGGACTGTTCTTGAACACCTAATCTCACTTAAGATGTAAGTGTATAATGTGTATTTGGTTTTCAAGAAAATTCCGATAGCATTTTCCCGTTTGTTCTCTAAGTCCATCTGTACTTGGAGAACAGCGGGGAAATGCTGCCAAAATTTTCTTGAAAACCCAATACACATTATACACTTACTAGTGAGATTAGGTGTTCAAGAATGGGATAGGTGGTACACATTTATTATATATAAGAATGACAACACATGTATTTGTTGGCCTAGAAACCCATCCGAGATTTACTCATTAGGAGTAAATCTTGGATAGTGCCCGGTTTGGGACTGTTCTTGAACTCCTAATCTCACTTAGGATGTAAGTGTATAATGTGTATTGGGTTTTCAAGAAAATTTCGGCAGCATTTCCCTGTTTGTTCTCTAAGTACATATGTACTTGGAGAACAGCGGGGAAATGCTGCCGAAATTTTCTTGAAAACCCAATACACATTATACACTTACTAGTGAGATTAGGTGTTCAAGAATGGGATAGGTGGTACACATTTATTATATATAAGAATGACAACACATGTATTTGTTGGCCTAAAGTTTTAACCATGCAAAAACTCTAATCTGTTAACCCTAGACCCTAATCTTGTTGTAATATATACTTGTTTTCTCTTTGATCATAGAATGGATAGATCATGGATGTCCATTTGCAATCGCTGCACCCCAGAGTTTATATCTGGTCTTGACCAGTTTATTAGATTTTCTGAGGAACATAGGAAACAACTTGACGATAGGTTCTACTGTCCATGTAGGCATTGCAGTAACAACTTGAAAGTCAGCACTGGTGACGAAATCAAAAGTCATGTCATGTGCAACGAGATTATACAAGGCTATACAGAATGGCACTGGCATGGAGAGATTTCAAACCCAAAAGCAGTGGATGTCGATAGTAGTGCTTTTGTGGAAGAAGAAATTGCCTCCGATGATGTAGATGTGAATGAACCAGTTCCAGTAGACATAGTTGATGCGATGCTGGATAGTTGTGGGGGAGAGCACACCGATCCACCTCCCATTTTTAGAAACATTGTGCATGATGCTGAGATATTGTTATACATAGGTTGTACTAAGTTTACAAAGCTTAGCGTTGTGTTGAGATTGTATAAGCTGAAGGCTAATAATAGATGGAGCGACAAAAGCTTCACGTCATTATTGTCTTTGTTGAAAGAAATGCTTCCTGAAGGAAACAAGCTGCAAATCTCAACATACCAGGTAAAGAAATTGTTGTGCCAAATGGGAATGGATGCCAAGAAGATACACACATGCCCAAATGATTGTGTATTATTTCAAAAGGACTATATGGATTTGAAAGATTGTCCAAAATGTGGTGCGTCACGGTATAAATTGACGACTTCAGGGGAGTCCAAAACTGGTTCTCTTGCCAAGGTGATGTGGTATATACCTATAATATCACAGTTTCAACTCTTGTTTTCCAATCCAATAGATGCGAAGAATTTGAGGTGGCATGCAGATGTTAAGAAAAATAATGATGGGATCCTACGACGTGCGTCTGATTCCCCACAGGGGAAAAAGATTGATCTATTGTATCCTGAATTTGGTGAAGTCAAGAATCTAAGACTTGGGCTTTGTATAGATGGGATGAATCCATACGGGACATTGAGCAGCCAACATAGCACTTGGCCAATCATGCTTGTTATATACAATCTTCCTCCCTGGCTGTGTATGAAAAATAAGTACATAATGCTGTCGTTGTTGATATCGGGCCCTAAACAACCTGGAAATGATATTGATGTTTATCTTGACCCTCTGATTGATGACTTAAATAAACTCTGGGGTGAAGGTGTGATGACCTATGATGCTTCATGAAGAGAGACATTTCATTTGCATGCTATGTTTTTTTGTACTATTAATGACTTTCTAGCACATGGGAATTTGTCTGGATATAGTGTTAAAGGATCTAAAGCGTGTCCTATATGTGAAGAGAACACCGATTCAACAAGACTAAAACATGGCGGTAAGACTATATATCTTGGTCATCGAAGGCTTCTTACAAAATTTCATCCGTATCGTAGGAAGCCCAAAACATTCAATGGATTGAATGAGGAATGACGTGCATCTAAACCTATACCAGGGGAGGTTGTTTATGAAATAGTAAAAGACTTCATCAATGAATTTGGTAAGAGATCACAATGTATGTCCACACAGAGTGACAAATCTTTATTCAAGAAGAAGTCAATATTTTGGGATCTTCCTTATTGGAGTTCTTTGACAGTCAGACATTGTATCGATGTCATGCACGTTGAGAAAAATGTTTGTGATAGTGTCATTGGTACTTTGTTGAATATACTAGGTAAGACTAAAGATGGGATAAAATCCAGACTGGACCTACGTGAAATGGGAATAAGGTCAGAATTAACAGAATTATCTGAAATGGGAAATCGGAGAACATACTTACCTCCCGCTTGTTACACATTGTCTAGAAAGGAGAAGAAAGCTTTTTGTGAATATTTGGTAAATGTTAAGATGCCACAGGGTTACTCATCCAACATCTGTAGATTGGTATCGATGGAAGATCTGAAGTTGATAGGTCTTAAATCTCATGATTGTCACACTCTAATGCAACAAATATTGCATGTGGTAATTCGATCTATATTGCCGAAGCATGTAAGGTTTGCAATCACCAGACTTTGTTTCTTTTTCAACAGTCTGTGCAGCAAAGTTATTGACCCTGATACTCTCGATAATTTGCAAAGAGAAGTGGTTGTTACCCAATGTCAGTGTGAGATGTATTTTCCTCCGTCGTTCTTTGATATCATGGTACATCTTGTTGTCCACTTGAATAGGGAAGTGAAAATGTTGGGACCAGTTTTCTTGCATTGGATGTATCCCTTTGAACGATACATGAGCATTTTTAAAAGTGATGTTCGAAACCATTATCGGCCTGAAGGGAGTATTATTGAGGGTTATGTGGCGAGAGAGGTTATGGATTTTTGCAATGAATTTCTCAGTGGTAATGACACTCCTGGTAATGACAAGAATATTGAGGAGCAATTTGGCAAAGGAATTTTGGGATCACGGGTGAAAGTAATCAGCCATGAGCAGTTGGAACAAGGTCACTTGTATATTTTACACAACATGGACGAAGTGGGTATTTATATCGAGGAACATACCAATTTCATCAAGAGACAATATCCTCGAGCCAATACAATGTGGCTTGCTAGAGAGCATAGCAAGACATTTATTAAGTGGTTTGAAGATAAAGTCTTACATCAACTATATCAAACACCAGATGATATTACTGAAACTATCAAATGCCTTGCCTTTAAACCAAAATTGAATGTTATGTCTTATGAAGGGTATGACATTAATGGATTCACATATTACACAAAGAGCCAAGATGATAAGAGTTTCGTCCAAAACAGTGGGGTCACCCTTCAAGCGTTGACTATGTTTTTTGCAAGTGCAAAGGATAAGAGTCCACATGAAGCTAAAATGTCATATTACAGTGTCAATGAAGACATATGGGAGTTTGACTATATAGATTTCAGAATTCCGCTCTTCAAATGTATTTGGGTTGATAACACCAAATGAGTTATAGTGGATGAATTGAGTTTCACTTTAGTGAACTTTGAAAAGATTGGCGAGAAGGGTGAACCATTCATATTGGCATCACAGGCAAAACAAGTATTTTATATTGATGATCTTGCAAATGATAAATGGTCGGTTGTTCTTCATGGTAAAAGACAGTTCATTGAAGATCCTATAGATGAAGAAGAGTACTATGATAAGTATGCTGACTCCAGTCCATTCTCAGTTGGGTTGCCAACACCAGCAAATATTGAAGCTAATGATGACGAGTATGTGCACGGAGATCACAATGAAGGATTGTTAATTGATAAAAACTCGCAATATTAGAGGCATGTTTATATTTTTTATATGTTTTATTTTTCTGAATGTGAACTTTACAATGTGAATGTGAACTTTACAATGTGAATTACTTTACAATGTGAAATTTACAATGTGAATTACTTTACAATGTGAATGTGAACTTTACAATGTGAATGTGGACTTTCAGATAGCTGAGCATTCTCCTGATGACTGTGCTAATGATTACCGTGAGGGTGAGGACATCAATGTGCCGCCTCACAATGTAAGTTTTAAAAATATATCATATATTTATATCTACATGTCCATTTATAGTTATATCCTGTAAGTGTGTTTATTTTGTCAAATTTTAGGTTGATGATGCACATGTACCCTCTGAAGCACTTGAGGCACTTGATGAGCAGCACCAAAAAGTTGACAAGAGAAGGGGCATCACTATGATGAAGAAGTTAATAGAACAAAGGGGCAATGGACCCAAACTTTTTGTGGATTTTGATAATGTAGGAAATGCAATTGGAGTGAATCGCAATTCGTTTGTTTCATATCTTGGGTATGTTACTCGTAGCCATTGCGGTTGTAAGATAGATTCTTGGCATAAAGTTCCTAAGGGGAAGAAAGACATAATATGGAAGGATTTATGCGTGAGTTATTATTAATTTGCAATTCTATTATGTAGATTACTAATTTTTTGGATACTAGTTAATAGCAATTCTATTTTGTAGAGTATATTTGAATTGGATCAAAAGTTGCATCGTAAATTCATGATGCAACGCTGTGGGAGAGTCCGAAGGAACTATAGGGCAAATCTCACCCGAGAATACATAAAAGAAGGTGACAAGAGGAAGAAGACAAACACTGAACAGTGGAACTTCCTGGACAAAGAAGAATGGGACGCGTTTGTTGCTTCAAGAAAAACTGATGAATTCAAGGTATTAGGCGTCACTCCCAATTTAATTAATATACGTTGTATTCACCTATTCAAGATTAACATTTAGTGTTACTAACCAAATCATTAATGTGCATACTAACTAGGCCCTCAGTGAGGTGCATAGAGCAAGGCGTGCACTGAATGTGCATGACCACACAATGGGTCCAAAGGGGTATGCAGGCATTCACCAAAGACTACATGCTGAGTCTATTACTCAGTCTGCTGCTACTCAGGAGTCCTCTACTATAAGTACCACACCTCTGCCTCGCCATGATGTCTGGATAGCTGGGAGGCAAAATAAGAAGGGAGAAATAAGGAAGCCCACAACTACTGAGGCGACTGCAAAAATGGTAAAATACAACTCTTAGAGCAATCGTTCGAATATTGATTATTTGTGGTGTTTACTTAATTACAAATTTTTGTTTTGGCGATTAGCAGGAGCTGCACGAGCTGAGGAAACAAGGCTAGTTCATCCCTAAGGGCACAAGGGATGAATTGATAGTTACTCTGGGTAACCCAGAGCATCCTGGACGTGTTAGGGCTGCAGGCGTTGGTGTGGGCATCAAAGCGTTCTTTGGGCCATCCCAAACATGTCCCAAAAGCGGGACTTTCACAAGAAGAGGTAACCTATTCTTTCTTTATAATGTTACTGTAAAAGAGAATTCAATAATCAAAAGCTAACGTTTCTTTTATCCATGTATAGGTAGATAAGTTAGTTGATAGGAAACTTGAAGAAGCAATGACCAAGTGGAAGGCATCTCTGACTGCCACTCAGCAGACAGTACCTATGGCATCCCACTCTAATCCTACTGTAGAGGTTGGGAGTAATCCTATAGACCCACCACCTAGCACATCCGCTGTAAGTATTTGTATGACATAGTAACTAGTCTTTTCAAGATGATATGTTTTCAAGATGATATGTATATATGTATATAACATTCTTTACACAAAAATTTGTAGGGGTTGAAGCCATGCCATCTAAAAAGTAAAGAATTTGTCATTGCAGAGGCGTCGGCTTAGCCATCCCTACCAGGGGAAATGTTTCATGGGTCTCCATTACCAGCTGGTTGGGTTCGTGTGAGCCCGATACATATATTCCCCAATTGGATGGATCTTCCATTGCCATATGCCCACCCAGATTGTGAAACGCTTGGTGAGGCAGAAGGCGAAGTGATATTGTGGCCAAAAGCGGATGTCCTCTATACTGAAACTGTATGGTAAATTTACATTACGTTAAATTGTTAGTGTGTGTATATGATGTTAATTGATCTGAAATTATATATATGTATATATATATATATATATATATATATATATATATATATATATATATATATATATATATATATATATATATATATATAGGTTAAAAAGAAGACACTCAAAGCATCTAGGCCTCCACCTCCACCTCCTACATTACCAAGTTGGGTTCCACAAGACCTACCTATCCCCTTAGGTCCTAATTGTAGGGGTATGGCAATATATACTTATGTATATATGTATATAACTTTTTTACCTCTAGTGGTATGCATTGGGAGTTACTAGGTATTGTCCCCGAGATGTTCACTATCTATTATCTAGATCCTAAGGAGACTAAATTGAATTCAAAATATGGACACAAAATGAAAATGGCATTATTCCAGTGAGAAATATTTCATTTTCATATCCGTTAACATATGTTATTACATTATTATTTAATTATGCAATGTACTATATTACATTAACATGTAGGGGTTTAGATGAGTTCAAAAAGGCTGGAGGAAAGGTCCCCAGGAAAAAGAACTAGCCAATAATTTTGAAGAACGTGGAAGTAATTTCCCAACTGCAATGTATATATTATTTATGTGAACAATGCTTAATTAGTTGTATTTTTTAATATTTTGTATGTTTCAATTTATAGTGTGCTACACGAGACAACAGATGGGCATGTGCATACTATGTGATGTAATTTATGCACATGATTATCAAATATGCTACAATGGACATCGATACCATTCCTGAGGTATTATATATAGTCTCATTAGATAATATGAAATATATCAATCTTATTTATATATTATTAATTATATATATACATCATTCTCTTTGTAGGTGTTTAAAACTAACCACACTACAGGAAAGTCCTTACCAGATGTACATGCACCCTATACGATGGGAGAATTAAATGATGTAAGAGAAGAATGGGAAACAACCATACAAGTAGTGGGGGTTTTAACATATAGTTGGGATGTTGATAGCGAATAATGACTAAAGAATGATATTTTGTAAATGAATTTCTGAATTATAATATGTGTGATGTTTCTACATGTCTGAATGTTTCTACATGTGTTTGAATGTTTATACATGTGTGAATGTGAAAATGAATGAAACTGTTGGTTGCTATATGAATGTTTCTACATGTGTGAATGTGAAAATGAATGGAACTGCAGATTGCTACATGAATGTTTCTAGATGTGTGAAAATCGAATGGAACTGCAGGTTGCTAAATGTGTGAAAATTAATGTTGTTAATTTTGTAGGTTTGTGGCCTGTTGTTGGCTGATATCAATGGATGTCGTAAAACCTGTAGTTCATAACAGAACTGCAGGTTTCTCATCCTGCGACCAACCACAACATGTCTGCAGACTGATAGAAAAAAACTTGCAATAAGCATCGGTTATTTGTTTAAAACCGACGACAAATGCTTACAATATCAGATAAATAATTATAAATGACGCCTAATGCATGTGATGTGGTGTCGGTTATCAATAACTGACATCGATTTCCCTAATGAGGCCAGACACCACGGCCGTGCTGGCCAGCACAGTCGTGGCAGCGGACCAGACACCACGGCCGTGCTGGCCAGCACGGTCGTGGCAGTAGAGCAGATAGCACGGCCGTGTTGGCCAGCACGACCGTGGCAATGAGTGATATAGCGTCAGTTATCACTAATAAACCGACGCTGATAGTGCCCCAGATGACACCCTTTCTGTGGCACGAAGGTTTATGGCGTCGATTTCAAAGCTAATAATCGACACCTATACCCCCATGCTGGCGCATTTTCAGTGGCACGCGAAGGGTTGTGGCATTAATTTGAGAACTGACACCTAACGATTGGCCTTTTAGTAGCACCCACATAGGTGTTGCATTAAAACTGACACTAAAGGCCTTAAATAACCGACACTAAAGGCTGGTTATGTACTAGTGATACTTTTCAAAGTACCCATATGTAGATTACTTCTAATCCATGCACATCAAGTGTCATAAGACTTACTTGATTGTCGTGTCCTTAAAAGGAAAGAACACAAGGAAACATATTCCTTTTTATTTCCCCATCATTATCTAGGTTTTTTTTATCAAAGAAAAGAGATTATCACCTTCTTTGATTATTGCATGAACTTTCAACTATTCATGTGTCATTCAATCTTATTTCATCTTAGGTTCCTTGCCATCAACATAGGAATTATAAAAATGATTACATGTCGTCATTCCTTTCTTTGTTATTGTCTAGTACGTTCATGAACATTTTCTAATTTTATTTATATTCACATCATGGAAAAGATCTTTATTCTTCACAAATTCTTTATTGAATAGGGATCATTTCCCTTGTTCCCTTTATCTTATCATGAGGATTGTACTTTTTACTTCCTCATATTCACATACTGGTTTGAGATAAACTCAGTTTCTATTGCATTGCATTTAGGATGTGATAGAAATATCCATTCCATATTTTTAGTTTCATAATGCTCTTTAGATTGTATCCAAATGACTTTTTGATCAGAGTAATTAGAAAGATAGCAATCTAAGAGTCTCATACTTAGCTTGCCTTCAATAGATGAATACCTGTCCAGGGTATACAAGTATTGAGATTAGATAGTATGCACCTTATTTTATATCATATACTTTACTTTTCATATCATCCACATCATAGGACTTAATATCCCTAGATTTCTCTAGGCATCTCTCTTACACCTCATCCTATTTTATACAGACAAAAGTAATTAATAAACATTTTAAAGATTACTGGACAAAATGTAAGTTCTCATCCTTTTTATCTCTTCCTTATGTCCTCATAGGACTAATCAAAGGAAGCTCAACAACAACTACTTTTCTTATAACTAACAGATAAAATCAGGAGAAGACATCAGACTGAAACAATTTCATTTGACCTATCTCATCTTGTGGATCGATTACTGCCTCTGGCTGATTCATTGCATAGAATCTTATCGTTGCCTGTTTCCAACATCGTGCTCTATCGTTTGGTACAGATGGACCTGCTTGGGACGCATGTCCACGTCCTTGTGTACCACTGCTAAATTGTTGCCCTTGAGAACCTTATTGACTTTGCCTCGGTGGTTTCATCATTCCCTCCTTTCTTTATGGAAAACATGATCTAATATGCCCAACTTGTCCACATATAAAACTTGTCTTATACGCACTCCCTGGTCTTTTTGGTCTTATTACCGATGTAGAAGCAAAATTAAGAGTTCTAACTGGTGGAACATTAGGTCCTTTGCCATTTCTTGGTATCCACTGCCGTGGTGCAGTAGGTGTTTGTTGCATTGGTGGCACCAAAAACTTCTCCTTTTTAGAGCTACTAGGCATCTGTTCCCAAGTTTGGACATATTTTTTCTTATTTTCTACCTCATTATCCTTTACTAGATAGTTCCTTATCAAATGTCCTACTTGCCTAAACTTGTAGAAGACTTTGATTCCTTATCGTATTTTAATCTTTTTGACATTTTCTACTACTCCAACATAACTATGTTGATCAGAAATCCTTCTAGATCCCAAAATTTCATCATTGGGGACTGGTAATCTAGATTGTATTACTAGTATCTGATCCTCTATATGCGTTAATGTTGTCATAACCAGTCCAATGAGAGCATTAAAAGTAGGGTTCTCTATCATGGCTGGATCAACCTGGGAATTCTTAGGCAGTCATTCTTCTCTCGCCTGATCCCTTGCACCTTCCTGGTGCAACAACATTGCCCTCATCAATGTGTTCCTCACGTTCTCCAGACATATTTAAACTTTACTTTTTTTTTTGCATAAGCAGAAGTCACTATAAGATATACTGGAGGACACTAGAACAAACTCAACACCTTAGTCCTATCTTTCTATCAAACTGACAGTCAAATCATCATAGTAGTTATGCGGAATAAACATTAGTAGCGGATTAACAAAAATTACAAAAAATTAAAACCATTTTGTAAAGAGATCCATTTCCAAGAAACTTCTTAAGAAAAGAACCCAAGTAATATATACATCATGGTTCACATTGCACATACATTGTACCATATCATCTCGAGGATAACATATACCAGTTGCCTTGTCAAAACATATACTGAAGCAACTTAAAACCTTGAGGCATACAAGCCAAAATCTCAAATCGTTTATAAAACCATTACGTACTAACTCCATGAACCTGAGAGTATAGAGACGACATATAGGACCTATATCCACAAGACACGACAGATAGTACACTCAATCTGAGCTGTTATTACTGCCCTTGTTGTTGTTGTCCTTCCTCTGTCGTACAGTCTCTACCTCCTTGTGCATGTCCACTTAAAAATTGTGGATCCTATGGGGTGAGACACAAGTCCCAGTGAGAGATATAACTCTCCTCCAACGATATTATTATCATAGGTAAACATTATAAAACTGAGCAGATGACACTTTATATAAATAAGCATGTTGCCGAAAAGGAGTGGCTCAAGTGGTCAAGCACGGTGTCTCCTCATGAAGGGACCTGAGTTCGAATCTCAGTTGCCGCCTTGATTTACCACCCTCCCGGGCGTTCGGCCTCCGCCACGGGCGTGGGAGAGGGGGGAATCTTTCTCTATTAATCCCAAATAAGCATGTTAAATCATTATTTAATTGCAGTGTAAATCAATAGCATTGATAAGATAGTTCAACTATCCATAACAGAGCTATAGATCATCTAATTGCTTTATAAGGAATAAGAAGAACATGTATAACATCTATCCATTTAAGATGTATAAAAGAAGTGTACATCAACCAATGTTTTTCGTATTCGATCTTTAAGCAAATACGCTACACGGTTGATTACATATTTACAATTACACTTATGCCCTGAGGAGATGAGGTATACCGCTCATGCTCCAGTTGACCACATATACGTAAAGTGTGACACACCGATCCCCGTGCCATCTCTAATGACCTCTAAGACCAGAGAGCCAATCTTGGTAAACCACCCTTAACTTTTTCTTTTTTTAAAATTAACCCTAAGGAAAATCTTATAACTTGGAATAAATTGAAATCTTACTAAACTGCAGAAGCAACTACTATTTACATTACTAAATAGGTACAACAGATTTACACAACATATTACATTTTTCATGTGTAATATAAAGCATAATAGTTAAATTAAAACTAAACTACATATTACATTATATTCTCTCTCTACCACACCACATACCCCAAGGACCAAGGGGAAAGGACTAAGAGACCTATATTCTAACTATGAACTACCTTCTAAGAGCCTGGATGATAAGATCCTTCAGCTTCCTCGTGCTGACGTTTAACTGGAAAATGTTTCAGTAGGTTGGTGAGCTACTGGCTCAGTGAATAGAATTTCACCCAACCATCACAGACAACTCATTTTATTTTTATTAAACTGAAATAAAATACAAGAATTACTACACTGAACAGATCTAAAACAATTCAGTTAAATAATAGGAAATGTCAAAATTATATTTAAAGAACAACTGATGTGAAACTGTACTCGAATCTTTCTTAGCCTTTCTTACTTATAAGAAACTCTTTTCAAACTTATATTATCATATTTTAACTTATGCCCTGATCATATGCAGTGTACTCTACATATGAAGACTCGTAGCAAACTATGATCTCACAGTATAAGACTTAGATGACACTCCAGAGAATGCTAAGGCAGACTACGTCACTAGTCTGCAATAGGAAAATGGCTCTCTAGCCTCGGCACACCTATTATGTCGTAAAAAACTGGACTCCTCCTCTAACCTGAGCACACAGGCGGAGAGTCAAGCCACCTATTGGCTTTACTATACTCTAGTGCCACCAGGATCTTTGGTTGATGTTGGACACTACATTCTGTATTTTAAGGAGACTTCCACTAGGGCTTCGTCCTCCGTACCACCTGTTAGTACATTCCGACTCCCATATACTGGACACTGCCAGGGTTAGGTCATTTCATCCCTACGGCGCAGACCTCTCATAGGGAATCTACGGTGTTCAAGGCTCTTAAGTCTATTATTTTATTATTCTTGGAAAGCTCTTACTATATTGTATCTTTTCCCTTACTTATACTTGACTTTGGTATCTCTATGGTACCGTGTCTATTTATTTGAAGTTTATAACACAATATGTATATCATTCTAAACTTTGCAGAGCAATATACTCAAAACATTGTAATATACTGAGAAATCAACATACTATAAATGCAAGCAGACTGAAATTCTTAATTAAACAGAATACATGTCCACTTAGCACTTAGACACATGAATCATGCTATTGAAATTCTCAATACACTGATAGGAGTTAATTACTTGACATATGAGTAATCATCATTTGCACTTGTAAATTATTTGTACTTTCTTGGAAAATGTGCACCTCAACCCAAATCTTGAGTTGTGCATCACATAACATAATTAAGAGTTAATTACTTATCATGGCAAGAATTATTAATAATAACTGAGAATTTCTAAAAATATTATTAAGAAATGTGCCAATTTGCGTAAATACTAAATCACACACATTAACTATAACAGAGAGCGTGCAATAGATTTATATTAAGACATTGCGTGTCATCATCTGTTTCTTTAAATCATACAATTAGTTAATTACTAAAATCGTACAACCTGAGTTTATACTCAAACCGTACAGCTACTGGAAATCCGGGTCATGTGCTAATGTCTTTAACCTCAAAATTGAGTAGTTTAGGATTTGATCAATCATATAGTTTCAGTAATCCAAATCATACAAATCAGTTAATAAACTGAATCATACAAAATGTGAAGAAGCAAACCGTGAAATAAAAGTTAGGCGACGCCAATACCGCACGACACTTGGGTAACCGCTGTTACCCGTGAATAACACAGTTCTAACTGTAAACATCTGTTTAATGGAGTTAAATCTTGCTTGGTGAGTGAGATTCTACTCACAGAGGTTCAAGATGGCTGAAATCGACTGGAAACACATCCAAAGCCTTCTTCTGGGCATTAGTAGGGTCGTCTTCAGCCTTGGGCACCCTGGATTTGAGTTTACTGCAAGCAAGCAGCTTCCTCACACACACATGCATCACTTCTAGTGGCTAGGTGGCTATGGATTTGTGCTTGGGCCTCAAGGCCGGACTCAGTGGGGTTGATTCGAGGTGCTTCTCGTGCCAAGATAGCCCTTGGCCGACGCCGCTAGCTACTGTGCGACACTGCTATTACTGGTCACACTCAAGCTGGTTGGGGCACCGCCCTAGCAGTCGGGGCACTGCGTTTTCTTATTTGGACCTCAATCCGAGCTCAAGGCCATCATTCCATGGTGTTTCCTTGTGCCAACCAGCCCTAGCCGCTTCTCCTAGCCACTGGCCACTACTGCTTGGCCGCGGCGCTACGCAGTAGGTCGGTCTGCAGGTGGGGCGCCGCTAGGGCGAGGAAAAGGAAGGAGAAAGGAAGAAGAAGAAGAAGGAAGGAAGGTGGCGCCAACTAGCTTGGCTCAAGGATCCCTAAAATCTACCCTGCCCTCTCGTCTACTGGCAGATTGGGAAGCCTGCTGCTCAAGTGGTGCTTGCACTGATCGGGAGGTAGGGGATAAGGGAAAGGGGGTTATAACTTATGGGCAAATTGCAATATAGGTCCAAAGAATTTAAAAATTCCATAACTTTTGCCTCGAAAGTCCAAATCATGTGATTCTTTTTGCAAACTTTCAAGAACGATATCCACTAAAACCTCAAAGCATGAAAACATAATAACTAGCTTGTCTCAAACTGATCAAAACACTAATCACATCATGTACACTTATCTTAGCTTAATCAACATGATGATGCACTAATCACAATATTTACTAGTTAAACTCGAAAAGGGTCATAACAATCTCCCTCCCTTATAAGAATTTCATCTCAAAATTCCTAAAAGAGAAAAGGAAACTTGTTACGCATCTCGGATTCAAGCTCCCACATGGCTTCCTGTAAGTTGTGGTTTCTCCACAAAACTTTCACTAATGGTATCTTGCAATTCTTGAGTTTCTTGATCCTCCGATCAACTATTTGTACTGGTCCTTCAACATAGGACACATCTATTCTAAGATATGCAGGTTCTGGGTCCATTATCTTCTCTATACCAGGGTAACACTTCTTCAACACCGATACATGAAACACATCATGTAAATTAGATAACTCAGATGGCAAATCCAACATGTAGGCTACAAGTCCAATCCTCTAAATGATAGGATATGGGCCCATAAACCTAGGAGTCAGTTTGCCTCTCTTGCCAAACATCAACACTCATTTCCATGGTGAAACTTTTAGATACACTTCATCACCAACCTCAAACTCAAGAGGTCTATGTCTCTTGTCAGCGTAACTCTTCTGCCTGTCCTGTACAACTTTCAACTGTTCTCTGATCACTGTAATCTCTTCTGTAGTCAAATCCACTATCTCTGGTCCAAGAATCTCGTTTTCACCCACCTCATACCAACATACGGGTGATCTACACTTTATGCCATACGAAGCTTCATACGGGGCCATACCAAGACTGGAATGGTGACTATTATTGTATGCAAACTCTATAAGGCTCAAGTGTTTTTCCCAACTTCCTCTGAAATGTAAGACACATGCTCTCAGCATGTCCTTAAGAGTTTGAATGGTCCTCTCTGACTGACCATCCATCTACGGGTGAAAATATGTACTGAATCTCAACTTTGTACCTAAAGCATGATGCAACTGATTCCAAAACTTGGATGTGAACTTAGGATCTCTATCTGATATTATTGAAACTGGGATACCATGCAACCTGACTATCTCATCCAAATATATCTTAGCCAACTTTGGGACATCAAAGGTTGACTTAATAGGAAGAAAGTGAGCAGACTTAGTCAATCTATCTACACCCATATCGAGTCACAACCTCTAGATGTCCTGGGCAACCCTACCACAAAATCTATTGTGATATGTTACCACTTCCACTCTAGTATGGGAAGAGATTGCAAGGTACCTATAGGTTTCTGATGCTCATCCTTAACCTGCTGGAACACACTACACCTAGCCACATATTCAACTACATCCTTCTTCATACCTGACCACCAGTACAACTCCTTAAGATTCATGTACATCTTAGTGTTTCCTGGATGCATAGCATACACCGATGCATGTGCTTCCTCAAGAATCTGTTCTTTCAAATCACTATCTCCAGGTACACACAACCTGTCATGCTGATACAACAAACCATCATTTAAAAACCAGAACTCTGGTTTTTTCCCCCTGTCATGTCCTGCATAATCTGCTGTAACTCACTATCACTCTTCTGTAGCTCCTTGATCTAATCATAAAAGGTAGGCTTGACTTGCATTTGTGCAATTAAACCACTCTGTTCTATCACTCCTAAGTCTAGGTTCAACTTCCACATCTCTACTAGCAAGTCTCTCTTGAAACATGCCATAGATAATACATCAGTTGTTGAACTTGACTTCCTGCTCAGGGTATCTACTACCACATTTGCTTTTCCAGGATGACCATCTATCGTCACTTAATAAACCTTGATCTATTCTAACCATATCTGCTATCTTAGATTCAGATCCTTCTGGGTGAAGATATATTTCAAGCTCTTATGATCCGTAAACACCTGGAATGCCTCACCATAAAGATAGTGACACCATATCTTAAGAACATGAACTACTGCAGCTAACTCTATATCATGTGTCGGGTAATTCTCCTCATTCTTCTTAAGCTGTCTAGATGCATAAGCTACTACTTTGCCTTCCTGCATCAACACACAACCTAAACCTCTCCTTGAAGCATCACAAAACACTGTGTAGCCTTTATCTACCTCGGGCAGGATCAACACTAGTGCTGTAGTCAACCTCTTCTTCAAGATCTGAAAACTCTTCTCACAGTTGTCTGACCAAACAAACTGTGCATTCTTTCTTGTTGAGCGTGTTAGAGGTGACACTACAACACTGAAGTTTTGGATGAACCTCCTGTAGTAACCTTCCAATCCTAAGAAGCTTCTGATCTCAGTAGGAGTTTTTAGTTTCTCCCACTGTATAACAGACTCGACTTTCTTAGGGTCAACACTTACTCCATCTCCTGAGATGACATGTCCAAGAAAAGACACCTCAGTTAACCAAAACTCACACTTACAGAACTTAGCATATAACTGGTGTTGTCTCAACAACTGTAACACTATCCTCAGATGCTGCTCATGTTGCTCATCATCTCTGGAATAAATCACAATGTCATATATGAAAAACACTATGAACTGATCCAAGAACGTCCTGAAAATCCAGTTCATCATATCCATGAAATCTGTTGGGGCATTAGTCAGTCCAAATGACATGACGAGAAACTCATAATGCTCGTATCTTGTTTTGAAAGCCAACTTAGGAATATCTGAAGCCTTTATCCTCAACTGATGATATCTAGATCTCAAGTCTATCTTAGAAAAGATCGTTGCTCCATGCAACTGATCAAACAAATCATCTATCCTTGGCAATGGGCACTTATTCTTGATGGTGATGTTATTCAACTATCCGTAGTCTATACATAACCTCATAGTACCATCTTTCTTTTTCACAAACAAAATTGGAGCTCCCCATGGCGAAGAACTAGGTCAAATGAAACCCTTATCCAGTAACTCATGTAACTGGATTTTCAGTTCCTTCAACTCTGCAGGTGCCATTCTGTAGGCTGGCAGCGCTACAGGGTGACTACCTGGCAACACTTGGATCTCAAAGTCTATCTCTCTTTTAGGAGGTAGACCTAGAAACTCATCTAGAAAAACATATGGGAACTCACATACCACTGACACATCCCATAGACTGATTGTGCTCTTCTCTGCTCTGGTATCTACTGCATGTGCCAAGAACACCTCATAACCTTTTTGCAACATCTTATCAGCTACAACGGATGATATGATACACACAGGCAAAACTTTCTTGTCTCCAGAAAAGAGAAAAGAAAATCCACCCTATTGAAAGATAACCTCCTTCTTCCAACAGTCGAGCTGAACTTGATACGTCTCTAGGAAATCCATACCTAAGATAACTTGAAAAGAGTTGATTTCTAGGGGTATAAGATTAACCATGTTGGTGTAACCACCAAAAGTCAATAAACATCCAGGACAAAACTCCATCAATACTATCGGTTCACCTAATGGAACCCTCAACAACAACTCAAATGGTAACTCCTAGGTTAATAGGTTAATCTCACAAGCTAAAGAACTCTGTATAAACAAGTGAGTAGCACCCAGATCTATCAAAACTGTAACTCATATGCTATTAAAGAAAAGCATTTCTCCTATAATTACTCAGGAATAAACAACACCTTCTTGCCATGTCAGAGAGAAGAAGCGTCCTAAAGCTCTTCCCCTCCCACGATGTCCTTGTTGTCCTTCCCTTCCACTTGGTGCTCCTCCTCCTCCGGAACCTGAAGCCAATGAAGAACCCACTCCTCTAGTTGGAGCCTATCTCGGAACATTCTGGTATTGTGACTAGGAACCCTATGTTGCCACTTGCTGTAACTGGGGACATTGCCTTCTAAAGTGTCCCACATGTCTACAAATGTGACAACCCTGAAAATCCGCACCCCAACACTGATCGGAGTGCAGCTTTCCACATATATCACATATGGATGCATCATGTCTCTATGGTCCTGTCACTGACACTGAAGATCCTAAAGACCTAGTTGGAGGTGTCCATGTAGACTGTGTACTCCATCTACCAGAATTGGGCCTTCCTCCACTTGGTGAAAATCTAGATCCTTGTCCACCAAAATAGCCAAGTCCTCATCCTATCTTTAAAAAGAAACCACCACCTCCTCTGTATCCACCACTGCCTTGCCCCCCTCTATTGAAGTCTCCAGATCTTTTCTCACTCTCATGCTACTTATCAGCATTAACTAACTCTTCTACACATCTTTCTGCTTCCACAAATTCCCCAAAGTTTTCTCTGTCTCTTCGACCAATGGCTGACACAGTGTATCTAATCTCTGATCTTAATCCTTGTTGAAATCTTCTGCACTTTTCTACATCATCTGGCATGAGTTGCGGATAGAAATTTGCCAACCTTGTGAATTGTGCCTCATATTCACCAATTGTCATATATCCTTGTCTGATATTCTCCAACTATTTAATCTTATCACTTAGGAAGGTAGGAGGAAAATACTTAAGGTGAAATTCATCCACGAAGTCCTTCCAGGTCATCTTTGTATTTCTCCTTTTATCTTCCACTCCTCGCCACCACAGCTCAGCATCTCCCTTGAGTAAATAGATTGCATGATTGATTTGCTTATTTTCTGATAACTCCATTAAATGAAAGACCTTTTCTAGTTGTCAAAGCCACACCTCTTCCATAGCTGGATCTGTTGTTCTAGAAAATTTAGTTCCACCAAGATTTTTTACCAACTCATAGGATCTCATCAGATCCTTACGGGAAGATGAAGACTTCCTGTCCATCTTGTATTTTTCTTTTGTCTCCAAAAAAATACGATACTTCCTTGTTGCCTCATTATCCTCTTCACCTTGAGCCATTTCTTGAGGGTCAAGGCCGTAATGGATCTCAGCTTGCTCCTCACCATGTCCACATCCTCTTCCTTCCATATTCATGTCCATAACATAACACATATGTTAGAAAATTGCAGTTAGAAGGAAAACACCTAAGTCCTAATCCTATTGGTCTCTTATCGTCCCCTGACCTTGACTTAGAGTAACTACGTACTCAACCTAGGCTCTCATGACCTTGCTCTAATACCAAAATAACTGTGGCACCCCGATCCCCGTGCCATCTCTAATGACCCCAAAGACCGAAGAGTCAATCTTGGTAAACCACCCTTAACTTTTTCTTTTCTTAATCACTTAAAATTAACCCTAAGGAAAATCTTATAACTTGGAATAAACTGAAATCTTACTAAACTGCAGAAGCAACTACTATTTACATTACTAAATAGGTACAACATATTTACACAACATATTACATTTTTCATGCGAAATATAAAGCATAACAGATAACTTAAAACTAAACTACATATTACATTATATTCTCTCTCTACCACACCACATGCCCCAAGGACCGAGGGGAAACGACTAAGAGACCTCTATTCTAACTATGAACTATCTTCTAAGAGTCTAGATGATAAGATCCTTTAGCTTCCTTGTACTGACGTTTACCTAAAAAATGTTTCAGTAGGTTGGTGAGCTACTGGCTCAGTGAATAGAATTTCACCCAACCATCGCAGAGAACTCATTTTATTTTTATTAAACTGAAATAAAATATAGGAATTACTACACTGAGCAGATCTAAAACAATTCAGTTAAATAACAGGAAATGTCAAAATTATATTTAAAGAACAACTGTTATGAAACTATACTTGAATCTTTCTTAGCCTTTCTTACTTATAAGAAACTCTTTTAAAACTTATATTATCATATTTTAACTTATGCCCTGATCATATGCAGTGTACTCTACATATGAAGACTCATAGAGAACTAGCATCTCACCGTACAAGAGTTAGTTGACACACCCAAGACTGTTAAGCCTGACTACGCCGCTGGTCTACAATAGGAAAATGGCTCTCTGGCCTCGGCACACCTATTATGCCGTAAAAAACTAGACTCCTCCTCTAACCTGAGCACATAGGTGGAGAGTCAAGCCACCTATTAACTTTATTGTACTCTAGTGCCACCAGGATCTCTGGTTGACGTTGGACACTACATTCTGTATTTTAAGGAGACTTCCACTAGGGCTTCGTCCCCCATACCACCTGTTAGTATGTTCTGACCCCCATATATTGGACACTGCCAGGGTTAGGTCATTTCATCCCTACGGCGTAGACTTCTCATAGGAAATCTACAGTGTTCATGGCTCTTAAGTCTATTATTTTATTATTCTTGGAAAGCTCTTACTATATTGTATCTTTTGCCTTACTTATACTTGACTTTGGTATCTCTATGGTACAATGTCTATTTATTTGAAGTTTATAACACAACATGCATATCATTCTAAACTTGGCAGAGCAATATACTCAAAACACTATAATATACTGAGAAATGAACATACTATACATGCAGGTAGACTGAAATGCTTAATTAAACAAAATACATGTCCACTTGGCACTTATACACTGGAATCATGCTATTGAACTTCTTAATACATTGACAAGAGTTAATTACATGACATACGAGTAATCTTCATTTGCACCTGTAAATTATTTATACTTTCTTAGAAAATGTGCACCTCAACCCAAATCTTGAGTTGTGCATCACATAACATAATTAAGATTTAATTACTTGTCTTGGCAAGAATTATTAATAATAACTGAGAATTTCTAAAAATATTCTTAAGAAACATGCCAATTTGTGTAAATACTAAATCACACACATTAACTATAAGAGAGAGTGTGCAACAAATTTATATTTAGACATTGTGTGTCATCGTCTGTTTCGTTAAATTGTGCAATTAATTAATTACTAATATCGTACAACCTGGGTTTATACCCAAACCATACTACTACTGGAAATCCGGGTCATGTGCTAATGTCTTTAACCTCTAAACTGAGCAGTTTAGGATTTGACCAATCATATAGTTTCAGTAATCCAAATCATACAAATCAGTTAATAAACTGAATCATACAAAATGTGAAGAAGCGAAACGTGAAATAAAAGTCAGGCGACGCCAATACCGCACGACACCTGGGTAACCGTTGTTACCTGCGAATAACACAGTTCTAACCAAAAACACCCGTTTAATGGAGTTAAATCTTGCTTAGTGAGTGAGATTCTACTCACAGAGGTTTGAGATGGCCAAAATTGACTAGAAACACATCCAAAGCCTGCTTCCGGGCGTCAGCATGGCTGTCTTCAACCTTGGGCACCCTAGATTTGAGCCGGTTGCAAGCAAGCAGCTTCCTCACGCACACAAGCATCACTGCTAGTGGCTATGTGGCTATGGATTCGTGCTTGGGCCTCAAGGCCGGACTTGGTGGGGTCAATTCAAGGTGCTTCTCGTGCCAAGACAGCCCCTGGCCGGTGCCGCAAGCTGATGTGCGGCGTTGCTACTGCTGGCCGCGCTCAAGCTGGTCGGGGCGCCACCCTAGCAGTTGGGGTACTACGTTTTCTTGTTTGGACCTCAAGTTGAGCTCAAGGTCGTCGTTCCATGGTGTTTCCTTGTGCCAATCGGCCCTAGCCACTGGTCCCTGTTGCTTGGCCGCGACACTACACAACAGGTCGGGCTGTAGGTGGGGCGCCGCTAGGGCGACGAAGAGGAAGGAGAAAGGAAGAAGAAGAAGGAAGGAAGGTGGCGCCAACTAGCTCGGCTCAAGGAGCCCTAAAATCCACCCTGCCCTCTCCTCTGCTGGCCGATCAGGCAGCCTGCTACTCAAGTGGTGCTTGCACTGATCAAGAGGCAGGGGATAAGGGAAAGGGGGTTATAACTTATGGGAAAATTGCAGTATAGGTCCAAAGAATTTAAAAATGCCATAAATGTTTCTTGGAATGTCCAAATCATGTGATTCTTTTTGCAAAATTTCAAGCGCGAGATCCACTACAACCTCAAAGCATGAAAACATACTATCTATCTTGTCTCAACCTGATAAAAAAACTAATCACATCATGGACACTTATCTTATCTTAATCAACATGATGATGCACTAATCACTGTACTTACTAGTTAAACTCGGAGTGGGTCATAACATAAAGCATTGGTACCATACAAGGTCAATGGAAGAGCCAACTGCCAAGACCTCATCCATCTTAGTTAGTACGAGACTACTGGTAGGACATCTTATGTCATTTGCAATTAGCTTACCAGGGTAAACTGGTATGTTCGCTATAGAGTTACAACTGCAGAATGCACTCTCTATAGAGAGATTTCAATTATTCATCACCGAATTATAATGATAAGGAAGATTATACATCAATTCCTCATTTGGTTGGGAGATTCGCATATCAATCACTTTATAAATTAATGAAGAAGAATTTACACATCAATTCCTCAATTGGTCAGGAGATTCGCATATCAATCCCGATATAAAATAAATGAGGAAGGTGCTACATCAATTCTTCATTAGGACGTAAGGATATATGTCATCCTTCACCCCGCATATTCAAAAATATGCTCTTTGAGTTAATCTCGTTTCACCATTCAACAAATTCTGACACTGAATGGATCTATGGTTAGGGAAACTAAATGATGAGATTCCACTTGATTAATTAGGTGCATTACAATATCTTTAAGCATCAACCAAGTTACAAATGTGAATTATAACAGATGCTACAAAGAAAGGTGTAATACATTTATCAAGTACTTTCATGATCTTTGGAACACATTGAATGTATAACACTTGGGATCTCAGTCCCTTATCACATTACTAGGGATTCTTCTCCCTTAGCATTATCATCATCATGATTACTGGATATGGGTATTCAAACCCCTAGTTCATCACTGAGCATTATCACCTCTCATCAGGTAACTGTTACCGCTAGGTCCTCATACCAAGGTATACATTATACTTGTTTCACAAGTATTTTACATGTCTTACAAGGCCCATTTAAACATCTTGTCAGTTCTCACTAGGCAACAACTATCATTTTAGGTCATCAGACCCTATAAGCATTATACTTGTTGTACAAGTAATTCACATGGCTCCCAAATCCCATTTAAATCAATATTATATGAAACATCATAGCTCATACCTGGCTATGCTCATCATCTCATGATTCCTGCATGGTTAGCACTTCATGATAAAAACAATAGCAAGTACATAACATCACCATGCAATACAAGAGAAATACAACCTCCCCATTATTAGAGTTAGGGTTTCCCTTTTTGACCGATTAGGGTTTCAAGTGCATATCTTCTCCCTTTATTAGGGTTAGGGTTTTCCCTTATTTAACCAATTAGGGTTTCAAGATCATATAATCATGAATCAAAACCCTAACTCATATTCCACTCTTATTAGGAATATCACTGTATGCTCATTACATGAATATCACACAAGTATGAGTTTCTCTCTCATCCTCACTAGGATGTTGATTACATCATACTTTATTAAGTTGGCTCAACCCTTTCTTCAAGGTACATTGGCCTACTTAATCAAAGTGCATTAAACTCTTTACATCTTAATTCATTACTTAACATAACACACTACCTGTGTTACTCCATCAAGTACCTTGAATTGAGGTGCTTCCAACATATCAGGCATAGTGGTGTGTACTTGAAATCATATTGTTCTTCCATATCATGTTTGAGGTATATCCACATCACCATATCGTGCTTTCATATTGGTTGCTTCATCATTAGGGTTTGCATATCAGGTTAGACCCTTATGCTCACATCTCTTCAAACCTTCATGGTATCGTCCTACCCTTCTTATTGTGATAAGTAATAGGCTATATAATAGGTTTGTCTAAACTTAAATCAAGTGTACAAACCAATAAGGGTTTGGGGTTCCATAATATATAGGGTTTCACATTACCATGTTGGGTTTTAACACCATATTGGGTTATAGGTATATACTTGACACCATGTCGTACATAAGGTGTGTGCTTGACCCCATATCGTGTACAAGGTGTATGCTTGACACCATATTGTGCATAAGATATGTACTTCATCATAATATCATGCATGAGATGTGTGTATGTGTCACTCATGTCGTCCATGAGGTATAAACTCATCACTATATCATGCAAGTGGTATGTTCACATCACCATTTCATACCATTTTCATTACTTCAAGGTATCAACCTATCATTGGGTTGA
Source organism: Alisma plantago-aquatica (assembly GCA_963693085.1). Taxonomy (NCBI): domain Eukaryota; kingdom Viridiplantae; phylum Streptophyta; class Magnoliopsida; order Alismatales; family Alismataceae; genus Alisma; species Alisma plantago-aquatica. The sequence goes on from OY856411.1 coordinate 802,475,016, forward strand.
GTGACAAGATAGACAATTGGTTGAACCCTTCACAAGCCATTGTACAAAATTATAGGGGTGTGGGGTTCTTAGGTATATCGATTTTCATATTATATTGGGTTCCATCACCATATCGGGTTAGAGGTCGGTTTGTGCGTTGATGATGTCATCATAATCAACCTCTACACTCTTGTTCTTACTGTTCTAGTTCATGGACAACAGTCCTAAACAACTTTTAGAGCTCATAGGGTCATCAATTATTCAAGAGAATTTGAAATTGAAAGTAGATCAACAAGTATAACAGAATTGAAGGTGAATAATAACATAATTGGGTTCAAGTTATATAACCCACCTCAAGAACAACTTCAAAGCTCCAAGAGACAAAGCTTCACATTCCCAAGGTTGAATATAATCTTCAAAACTCCTCTATATGCAAAGAATCACCATGCATAAGTATTTGGTGAAGAAGAAAAGAAAGGAAGATCACAGTCCTAGATCCATGCTTTAATCCAAGGTTGAAGATGATCATGGCTTCAACTTTGGGTTAAGGCTTGAGCTCCTTCTTGTTCATTAGCACCATGCACGATAGATCACCACTCATGCATGATATCCCCTCACTTGTGGCCGATATCCCTTCACTTGTGGCTGATATCACTTCACTTGTGGCTGATATCACTTCACTATAGCTGATATCACCTTGCTATGGCAGATATCACTTTGCTATGGCCGATATCACCTTGATATAGATGATAAAAAAGCTATATGCACGATACCCCTTCACCTATGCATGATACCAAGACACTATGCACGATATCTAAGAGAAATAGGGTGGTAAATGTTGAAAAATTTCACTATTAGGTGAAAGGAGTGGTATATATAGTTGAGGTTCATGAAGAAGAGTGTATATGAGGTGTCATCATTTTAAGCTACTAGGTGCCACATGTCCATGCATGGTTGACACGTGTACAGACAGGAAATCATATTTATCTTGACATGCAAAACACTTTAGGATAATATAGAAATGAAATTTCGGCCATCACTTATCTTGTTGGATAAGATATTTCAACTCAATCACCACTTTATTCACAACTCGATACAACTTTTCCAAGGAAGTTGTAAACCAATACACTTCACCTCCTTGAGGTGATTAGCCCATCATGGACAAGGCCAAGAGTTCACAAACCGAAATGAGACTCCCTGTATGGCTCCTTGTCCAATAGTCACTCTCATATGAACTCTACAACCTGATACAACTCAAATTAGGGTTTCACGTTCAACCCTTTCTTGGTCTTTTCATCACCAAGAGTACCATCACTCAAACATGATATAAACATGGTGTATACTTCTTTGTATCTACTCTAAATGATACATAGAGGGAGTAGGGACACTCTAGAGGTGGTAATTTGCATATCAACCCTACATTTTGGGTAAATTACAATTTGTACCAAAATTGGTACACAAGGCACTAGCATTATTCAAACAAGCTCAAACTTGGAACTAGGATTTCCACAAGCCTCCCCTTAGCATCATTCTTTTTTCCTTATGATGCTAAAACACATGATGTACATTCAACATGTGACATATTGCAATATCACCCCTTATCTTGGGTAAATTGCATTTTGGTCCAAAATAAGAGAACATTGCTCAAACATCATTCAAATAGGACCAAACTTGAAACATAAGTTTGTCACCTGATAACAAAAGACTTTAGAGAATTATACTAAAGTTTTAAGTAACTTATTTAAGTCAAACAAATAGGGTTAGCCCTAAACCCAGGTCAGGGATGTTAGATATATTATACCATCTCATCTCGAGGATATCATATATCAGTTGCTTTGCCCAAACATATACATAAGCAACATAAAACCTCGATGCATACAAGCCAAAATCTCAGATCATTTATAAAACCATTACGTACTGACTCCCATGGACCTAAGAGTACAAAGACGACACATAGGATTTCTATCTACAAGACACGACAGACAACACACTCATCCTGAGTTGTTATTACTGTCCCTATTGTTGTTGTCCTCCCTCTGTAGTACAATCTCTACCTCCTCGTCCACGTCCACCTAAAAATGTTGGGAACAAAAGGGTGAGACAAAAGTCCTAGCGAGAGATATAACTCTCCTCCAACAACATTATTATCATAGATAAATAGTATAAAACTGAGCAAAGAATCTTTTATATTAATAATCAAGATTAGTCTTTGTTTATAAGTAGAACAGAGAAATATCATCTTTTAAAGAAATGCAGCTATCTATGATAGAGAAATAAATCATATATTCACTTTATAAGGAATATGAAGAACACATATAGCATCTATCTATTTAAGATGTATAAAAGTAGTGTAACATCAACCAATGTTTCCATATTCAATCCTCAATCAAATACGCTACATGACTGATTACATATTTACAATCACACTTATGCCCTGAGGAGATGAGGTATACCGTTCACGCTCCAACTGACCACCGCTACATAAAGCATCAGTACCATACAAGGTCAAAGGAAGAGCTGGATTCCAAGATATCACCTATTTTGATCAGTATGAGACCACTGGCAGTGACATCACATGTCAAACTACAATTAGCTTGCCAGGGTATAGTGACATCTTCTCTATAGAGTTACAACCACAACATGCACTTTCTTTAGGGAGATCGCATAGAAACCCTGGTATATTAATATTGAGTCATGGCATATAGCCATACTCTTATGATGATGAGGGAGATCACACAACAATCCCTATTTGGACATAAGGATATTTTCATCCATTACCCCCACATATTCAAAAATATGCTCTCAGAGTTAAACTCGTTTCACCATTCAGCAAATTCTGACACTGAATGGATCTATGTCCAGGGAAACTACATGATAAGGTTCCACTTGATTAATTAGGTGCATTACATTATCTTTTAGCATCAACCAAGTTACAATCATGGATTATAACAGATGCTACAAAGGAAGGTGTAATACATTTATCAAGTACTTTCATAATATTTGGAACACATTGAATGCATAACATTCAGGATCTCAGTCCCTTATCACATTACTGGGAATTCTTATCCCTTAACATTATCATCATCATGATTGCTAGATCTGGGTATTTAAACCCTTAGTTCATCAATGAACATTGTCACCTCTTATTAGGTAACTATTACCTCTAGGTCCTCAGACCCAGGTATACATTATACTTGTTGCACAAGTATTTCACATGGCTCACACCACCCATTTAATATGTATCATATGAAACATCATAGCTCATACCTGGCATTGCTCATCATCTCATGATACCTGCATGGTTAGTATTTCATGATAAAAACAATATCAAGTACATATCATCACCATGCAATACAAGAGAAATACAACCTTCCCATTATTGGGTTAGGGTTTCCCTTTTTAGCTTATTAGGGTTTCAAGTACATATTCTCAAGAATCAAAACCCTAATTCATAGCTCCACACATATTAGGAGCATACATTGATATCATAAGTATTCAATCATACTTATTCATTCTCATCATTTATCATTAAATGATTATCACAAAGTATGAGTTTCTCTCTCATCCTTACTAGGATATTGATTACATCATACTTTATTAAGTTGGCTCAACCCTTTTCTCAAGGTACATTGGCATATGCTTATCAAAGTGCATTAAACTCTTTACATCTTAATGTATCATTTTACATAACACACTTCATGTGTTACTCAATCAAGTATATCAAATTTGAGGTGCTTACCTCCATATCGGTTTTGAGGTGCTTCCACATTTCGGGCTAGAGGTGTGTGCTTCCACCATATCGAGCAAAAGGTGTGTGCTTCCACCATATCGGGCAAGAGGTGTGTGCTTCTACCATATTGGGAAAGAGGTGTGTGCTTCCACCATATTGGGCAAGAGGTGTGTGCTTCCACCATATCGGGCAAGAGGTGTGTGATGTGCTTCCACCATCTCGGGTAAGAGGTGTGTGACGTCCCCCAATTTCTATATACTTTCCATAGTGACATTCATAGATATGCGTGCACTCATATCTATAGATGTCAAAAGGGAAAATATAAGAGATTAAGGTGGTCAACTAAAACATGAGATTGAGCCAAGATCTAGTCCACATCATCATATATTGCCACACAAACATTCATTCATAAAGATAATAAAGTCATTACATATGGAGAGAAAATATTGTTCTAGAGAAAGTTAACTTTATTACATAGGATCTCAATCATCCTCAATTTCAACAAAGAAAAGAATTAAACTAACATCTAGCAAGAAATGAGATAAGAGGAAAAGATCTATCGATTATATCCTCCAAGTTTATTATTTTATGCCTTCAGGTACTTTGAGCATGCATTTCACTTTGTTGTCAATTGTTCCTTGTACCTAGAAAATACGAGAAACAAAACATCAGCAATGTTGGTACGTGGTAAAAGTTACACTAGTAAGGTTGCATAAAGGAAAATATTTGAAATAGAAGAAAAGAGAGATAAAACCATTTCTTAAGGTGAAAATCAGGTAAACATCCTTTTTATTACAATTATTTTGATGCGGTTGTACTACACATATAGCACTTGACTTACATCTAGTGTGGGAAATATAATATCATCATACATCTAACATGGGACAAGGAAACATACATCCATGTTAGGGAACATACATCCACACTAGGCTATGTGCTCTAGTAGCTACAACCCATCGTAACCATTTATGTTACGTTAGGTTTGGCAAAGTATAACTCATACTAGTCAACCAAGCAATAATATTCAATTATGAGAATTCAAGGTATACATATCATAGGCAACCAGAAATCTAGTCTTATACTTATAAGACCACGTACCTGCTTGTTCAAATCAGATGTCTAAAGATTTAAAATCAATCAAGAATTTAGTCACCCTGCAAAGAAAGCAAGGGTACAACATTACTATTGGTCCATGTGACAAAGACTAAGATATGTTCTTAGTTATTATTCCTTTTTATGTTATCTTAATCCAGATCAGGGATTTCCCATATCTTAATTGAGTTCAACAATATTATCAGGTCTGATCCATCATAAACTATTTTGATTAAAAGATAATACTTAATTGACCAATTAGAAGATTTCCAACAACTAGGGTTTATAAGAGGGTTAGATAAAAGGGGAAAGGCAACCCTAAACATATTAACCGTTCATAACATCAGGGTTCGTTTTAAATATTCAGACCAAATAATAAACACTAATTATCATATAATGATATTTTTTTTGTCATAAAGATATATCTTTAATTTCATGTAGAAAGAGGAAGCTGAAATTAGGGTTTCTTCTAATTCCTTGCTCACTTATCAACATAGAATGGCATTTCGATTCATTAGAAATCAGGGTCTAACCTAATGGTTAACAACACTTTTGAAATCGTATATCATCAAGAAAAACATTATTAATAATTAATTATGATCAAGGAGGTCCTTTAGGCCTTAGACAGTTATTTTTGAAACAGGGAACATATTCAGGTATTGATAACATTTTATATGGATAGAGGATATTGTTCTGATCAAAATGGTATATAGGTTTGCCATAAACCGACATTTCTAACATTTACTATGATTTTTCTAAGATAATGCATTTTCTTGAGTAATAAAAAGAATAACTAAATTGAAAGGGAGGGAAAAATAACCTGGATCAATGGCCAGATCCAACTGGATCAACGGCTCAGATTGATCCCTTGCTTGCAAGAGGTGGGGCTAGCTTATTGACTGGGCGCCTTGGGATTGGTCCAGCTAACAGAGGTCGGCTCCACACGGGCAGCACCTCCTGGCCTTGCTGCTTGCTCGAGTAGCAAGAGGGGAGACTCCGGCGAGGTCTCTCCTGTGCTCAGCTGCTAACCGCGAACAGAAGATGGTTGGAAAAGACTCAGGGGCTCGGTTTGAAGCTAGGGAAGGTCAGAATAGGGTGCCAAACCCTACGTAGCTCGTCGCCGCCACATGGCCAGGCAAGCTCGCCAGAGTTGGGACCAAAATGGAGCAGGAGGCGTTCTGGAACCTCGAGGTTGTTACGGGGGAAAACGTAGTGGTGCAGTGAAGGTGAAGGTGAGATTAGAAAGGAGCGGGAGGTGCTAGAGAACTTGGTTGGTGGTGGTGGCTGGAGATTGACGAAGATGGAAAGGAGGTGTATGCTCGAGGTTTCTCGGGTGAAAATGGGGTTGCGGGATGGTTAAAGGGGAATAGGCGTAGCTAGAGGAGGGTTTAAATAGACATTTGGTAGATTGGGCGATGAAGCCCTAAACTCAGCCGCCACCGGGGTGATAAGAGCGGAGAAGCGGGGGTCAGTTCTCCCTACTCCGAGAGTGAGGGGGGTCAAGATAAGGCTTGTTGACCTCGGATTGCAGCGTCGAAGATATTTGCTGGCTCGAAATTTGAAAAGAGTCATGAGGTGGCGAGATTGGCCGAGCCTCGTTTCCTGTTACCTCCCCGCCCTTTGCGGAAGGTAGGAGACGAGGTCTCCGCTGTTGGATCAGGGCAGATCTGTGGATCTCCCGATCTGACGGCTAGGAGAGGGGCCGGGTTATCAAAGGCAAGCGTGACATACATTCATCATTGATTAAAACGGAAACTTAGGTCTAGGACATATATCTAAGGTGATTTATTAGATTGGCCATAACTCTTGATTGGTAAACCCAATTCTAATGAAATTTGAGGTGTAGCTTCAAAAGGTCATTATGCTACTATGATATAAATTTGAAACCCAAATTTGAAAGTTTGACGTGTTCATTTTCTAAATACATTAACATATGTATTCAATTATAAAAGCATACTAGGGCTCGCATATTTTTGCAATTTGTGACACATATCAGTCCAATTAAGTGAGGGAAGAATATGAGGGTAATTTGGTCAACAAATTTGATAATAAACTTTTAAGAGAGAGAAAATACTATAAAAACTCACTTTGTCACATTCTCCACTCCTTTTTAGGAATTTTGCCCTCAAAATTCAAGCAGCCTGAAAGAGATGTGGATATTTCCGCTCAACTTCAGACTTGAGCTCCCATGTAGCATCGGTTTGGTCATGGTGGCTCCAGAGAAATTTCACCATATCTATACGCCGATTATTGTGAAGCTCCTTTGTCTTGAAATCAAGAATTCTTACTGGTGACTCAGCATACGTCAAATCATCTTTCAGCTCAAGAGGCTCATGATTCAGAATGTGACTGGGGTCTTTGACATAAGGCTTCAGATTAGATACATGAAAGACATTATGCATGGCACTATACTGAGGTGGCAAAGCAAGACGATAGGCACATTCTCCGACCCTTTCAAGAATCTCGAAGGGTCCCACATAACGAGGACTGAGCTTTCCTTTATTCTTGGCCACAGCTCGAATAGGTCAGTTCTTCAGAAAGACATGATCACCCTCCTTGAACTGACGTTCCTGACGGTGAGCATTTGCATATGATTTCTACCTATGTTGTGCTCACTTCATTCTCTGCCTGATTAGTGCAACTTTATCTGCATACAACTGCATCTCCTCGGATTTCATCAAGGTGTGTTCTCTGACATCGTCCCAATGTAATGGAGATCTACACGGTCGGCCATAGAGAGCTTCATATGGTGGCATCCCAATACTCGCCTGATAACTATTATTATAGGCAAACTCAGCTAAAGGAAGGTAATGGTCCCACGAGCCTTCCCAGTCAAGCACACAAGCTCGTAGAAGATCCTCCAGAATATGTACTGTTCGTTCTGACTGTCCATCTGTTTGCGGATGGTATGCTGTACTGAAGTTCAGTTTAGTGCCCAATTCCTCTTGAACCTGCTTCCACAGCTTTGAGGTGAACTTCGAGTCCCGGTCCAAGACAATGGACGCTAGAACCGCATGCAGACGTACAATCTCCCATATATAAAGGTCGGTCAACTCAGAAACTTTTGCAGTAGTATTCACGGGTAGAAAATGAGCTGACTTGGTGAGACGATCCACAATGACCCATGCGACGTCGTATCCCTTCCTGGTCCTAGGTAATCCCACTACGAAATACATAGTGATATGTTCCCATTTCCATTCTGGGATCTTGAGGGGTTGCAGTAGACCACCTGGTCTTTGATGCTCGGCCTTGATTCTTTGGCATGTCAGACACCTGGATACAAAATCTGCAATTTCGTGCTTCATGCCTCTCCACCAGAACTGACGTTGTAGGTCTTTGTACATCTTCTTCGTGCCAGGATGAACTATGTACTTGGACCCATGCGCCTCACCAAGAATGGTTGTCTTTACAGCTGACTGCTCAGGGACCCACATACGGTTCTTGTATCGAAGACCACCATCAAGACCCACAGACAGATGTGTATGAGGTTTAGCTAGGAGAGAGGAGAGCTCTGCAAGCTCGGGACTAGCTTTCTGTGCCTCCAGAAGTTAGAAATGCAGGTTGGAAGTGATAGAGATGTTATTGACATGCATACGATCAACCAGGAATTGTGGTCTCTAGCTTGCTAGGTCCTCCATGTTCCTCCATTCGGGTACAGACAGAGATGCACAAATAGCTCTTTTCCTACTAAGAGCATCTGCAACCACATTGGCCTTACCTGGATGGTAGCCAATGGTGAAGTCGTAGTCCTTCAAGTACTCAATCCACCGTCGTTGTCGCAAATTCAAGTCCTTTTACGTCAGAATGTACTTGAGGCTTTTATGGTCGGTGAAGATATCGAACGTTGCCCCATACAAGTAGTGCCTCCATATTTTGAGAGCATGGATGATAGCAGCTAACTCCAAATCATGCGTAGGGTAATTCAACTCATTGGGTTTCAGCTGTCTGGAAGCGAAGGCCACTACTTTCCCGTTCTGCTGTAGGACACACCCTAGACCATGTCGGGAAGCATAAGTGAATATCACAAATCCTTCATTGCCAGAGGGTAGAACAAGGACAGGTGCCGACGTCAACTTTTGTTTAAGCTCTTGGAAGCTAGACTCACAAGCAACTGACCAGATGAATTGCTCATCCTTCTGAGTAAGCTTAGTGAGAGGAAGCACCACTTTGGAGAAATTCAGAATAAAACGATGATAATATCCAGCTAGACCTAAGAAACTCCGGATTTCAGAAGGATTACGAGGATGTTGCCAATCAAGTACAGCAGATACTTTAGCGGGATCAATAGATATGTTACCCCCAGAAATGACATGACCAAGAAACATAACTTTGTCAATCCAGAATTGACATTTAGAAAGCTTTCCATAGAATTTCTAGGCTCGAAGAATCTCAAGGACAGACATCAAATGCTCTCGATGTTTCTCCATAGAATCAGAATAGATCAGAATATCATCAATGAAGATGACCACAAACTCATCAAGATAAGGTTGGAAGACTTTGTTCATTAAGTTCACGAATACGCCAGGTGCGTTGGTCAACCCGAACGACATCACCAGAAATTCGTAGTGCCCGTAACGAGTTTGAAAAGCAGTCTTGGATATATCTGAATCCTTGACCTTAAGTTGATGGTAGCCAGAACGAAGATCAAGTTTTGAGAAGACTTTAGCAGTACATAGTTGATCAAAGAGGTCATCAATACGAGGGAGAGGATATGTGTTTTTAATGGTATCTTGGTTCAACATGCGATAGTCAATACACATCCGCATTGAACCATCTTTCTTTTTAACAAAAAGAACAGGTGCACCCCAAGGGGAAACGCTAGGGCGTATAAAACCTTTATCAATAAGTTCTTGTAATTGTTTCTTTAGCTCCATAAGCTCAGCATGTGCCATCCTATATGGTGCCCTAGAAATTGGAGTGGTTCCAAGAATAAGATCTATGGAGAACTCAAGGTCTCTTTTTGGAGGCAGCCCAGGAAGCTCCTCCAGAAATACGTCAAGGAAATCACGCACCACCTCCAGTCTTTCTATAGGCCCGTTGTCAGGACTGGTCTCTGAGACGAATGCGAGGAAGACTTTACATCCTTTAGATATGAGCTTTTTAGCTTTAAGAGAGGAAATTATTATATTATTACAGAATCCGCTTCCCCGAGGGATCACTACAGGAGAGGAATGAGGTTGTGAGAGAACTACCATCTTGTTTCTACAGTCAATGTAGGCATGATATGTGTATAGCCAATCCATGCCAAGAATAACATCAAAGTCTTCCATGGTTAAGAGAATGAATTCAAAGGGCATGTCATGATTTTCAAATTTTAAAAGGAGGACATCAGTTTTCTGCAATGTAGTGAATATTTTGCCACTAGGAGTTGACACATCCAGAATGTATCCCAAGTCCCTTATATGTAAGTGCAACATTGAAGCCATATTTCGAGAGATAAACATATTTGTAGATCCGGAATCAAACAATGCTTTAACAGGATGTCCATTCAAGAAAACAATGCCTACACATGATAATTATATTTTAAATAATTGAATGCATTGAACAAGATATTATATATATGAAAAAGATTTAAGGTTACCTTCGACAAGTTGGTTCAGATTTTCCCTAGCCTCCTCTACTGTTACTGCGAACACCTTGGCATTGTGGTGTCCCTGAGGGGGTGGAGCACCCGCTGGAGGTTTGCCAAGGATAGGTGAATTGGGGCACTTGGCAAGGAAATGTCCCTCCTTCTTACAGTTGTAGCAGACCGGTTTGGTGTAGCGACAAGGCCCATCATGTCCTCGTCCACAAGTCTTGCATTTGTTATGATAATCCATCAACTTGCTATTCTTCGGTCCTTTCTTCCCTGAACCTCCTCCTTTCCCTGATCCTTTATTATGGCCGGGGTGGAACTTTTTGAACTTCTCTTCCTCAGTGGTGGTCAACCCTAAATATCCCATGCTAGAAGGCTTCTGCAATCCCTGCTCCCTTTCCTGCTTAAGGGCCATGTCTAGGGCTTCATCAATGCTTTGGGGATGAGAGGATATAACTAGGGTTTTTAGGTGTGCGGAGATACAGTCTACATAGTGCTCAGTGAGGCGGTCCTCAGTCCGGATAGGGGCATAGCGTTCCAGAAGCCTAAACTTCCAGGTATAATCAGCCACTGAGAGACTACCCTGCCTAAGCTCCATGTACATATTCTCTTTCATCTTCCTCTTAGCTATGGGCATGAAACGGTTGGTGAAGAGGGTCTTGAAGGCTTCCCATCCCAAGTTGTCTACTTCCTCTCCCCGATTCCCACCATAATTCTCCCACCATATCTTCGCCACTCCCTTAAGTAAATGGGTGGCGAATTTGACCTTCTTTTCCTCGGGTACTTCTAGGGTACACAAGGCATTTTCTATGAAAAGGATCCACACCTCGGCCTTGTACATGACCTCAGACTGATCTTCCCCCCAAAAGGAGTCAGGGTTGAGCTTAATGAAGTCTATCACCGTCACTTCCTTTTTCCTAGAGGAGCTAGGTTCAGGGGTTCCTTTAGTGGCAAGGGTTTCCATAAAGTCTAAAAGGATTTTCTTATGTTCCTCCCATCTTTCCTTGGCCGCGGCATCCAAATCAGGTACTTCAGAGGTTTTAGGCTCTTTTCGCTTCTTAGAGGACGATTCCTCTGAGGCCTTTGAGTTGCGAGTTTTAGGAGGCATCTTGTAATTAATATGAACATATTAGGTCTATTACTTTAACAATTATTCTCATATTTATCTTTATTATCATCACATGATATTTCATTATTCTCTTTTATCAATAATTAATGTTCTGAATGTTATGATTTATGGAGGATATCCTAAAATCCTTATCAGTCGATCCTTAGGACTTTACTAAATAGAGAGACTCCTTCCTAACCTTATAATAGAGGTAAGAGGGAAAAATTAATTTATTTTAAAACATAGATGATAGGAATGAATTTTTCCTATAGAAGAGGTGAGAGGGAGAATCTATAGATGAGAAGGTTCCTAAATTAAGGTACGCCCAAGAATAGGGGACACTGAGGATATCGACCATGTAGACTTATACTGCCATAAAGGTAGCCTCGTGATTGCCAAGCTAAGTGGCTCAGAGACTTTAGTCAGACCCATGGCAGATGCTATCCTAGACACCTCAACCCTTCACATCCCTAACTCAAGGACTACCCTAGACTCAACATAGGGTGAATGAAGTTCATGTGACTTATTGTGTGAACATTGGCTCTGATACCAACTGTGACGTCCCCCAATTTCTATATACTTTCCATAGTGACATTCATAGATATGCGTGCACTCATATCTATAGATGTCAAAAGGGAAAATATAAAAGATTAAGGTGGTCAACTAAAACATGAGATTGAGACAAGATCTAGTCTACATCATCATATAATGCCACACAAACATTCATTCATAAAGATAATAAAGTCATTACATATGGAGAGAAAATATTGTTCTAGAGAAAGTTAACTTTATTACATAGGATATCAATCATCCTCAATTTCAACTAAGAAAAGAATTAAACTAACATCTAGAAAGAAATGAGATAAGAGGAAAAGATCTATCTATTATATCCTCCAAATTTATTATTTTATGCCTTCAGGTACTTTGAGCATGCATTTCACTTTGTTGTCAATTGTTCCTTGTACCTAGAAAATACGATAAACAAAACATCAGCAATGCTGGTACGTGGTAAAAGTTACACTAGTAAGGTTGCATAAAGGAAAATATTTGAACAAGAAGAAAAGAGAGATAAAACCATTTCTTAAGGCGAAAATCAGGTAAACATCCTTTTTATTACAATTATTTTGATGTGGTTGTACTAAACATATAGCACTTGACTTACATCTAGTGTGGGCAATATAATATCATCATACATCTAACATGGGCCAAGGAAACATACATCCATGTTAGGCAACATACATCCACACTAGGCTATGTGCTCTAGTAGCTACAACCCATCGTAACCATTTATGTTACGTTAGGTTTGGCGAAGTATAACTCATACTTGTAAACCAAGCAATAATATTCAATTATGAGCATTCAAGGTATACATATCATAGGCAACCATAAATCTAGTCTTATACTTATAAGACCACGTACCTGCTTGTTCAAATCAGATGTCCAAAGATTTAAAATCAATCAAGAATTTAGTCACCCTGCAAAGAAAGCAAGGGTACAACATTACTATTGGTCCATGTGACCAAGACTAAGATATGTTCTTAGTTATTATTCCTTTTTATGTTATCTTAATCCAGATCAGGTTTTTCCCATATCTTAATTGAGTTCAACAATATTATCAGGTCTGATCCATCATAAACTATTTTGATTAAAAGATAATACTTAATTGACAAATCAGAAGATTTCCAACAACTAGGGTTTATAAGAGGGTTAGATAAAAGAGGAAAGGCAACCCTAAACATATTAACCGTTCATAACATCAGGGTTCGTTTTAAATATTCAGACCAAATAATAAACACTAATTATCATCTAATGATATTGGTTTTTTCTCATTAAGATATATCTTTAATTTCATGTAGAAAGAGGAAGCTGAAATTAGGGTTTCTTCTAATTCCTTGCTCACTTATCAACATAGAATGGCATTTCGATTCATTAGAAATTAGGGTCTAACCTAATGGTTAACAACACTTTTGAAATCGTATATCATTAAGAAAACCATTATTAATAATTAATTATGATCAAGGAGGTCCTTTAGGCCTTAGACAGTTATTTTTGAAATAGGGAACGGATCCAGGTATTGATAACATTTTATATGGATAGAGGATAATTTTCTAATCAAAATGGTATATAGGTTTTCCATAAACCGACATTTCTAGCATTTACTATGATTTTTCTAAGATAATGCATTTTCTTGAGTAATAAAAAGAATAACTAAATTGAAAGGGAGGGAAAAATAACCTGGATCAATGGCCGGATCCAACTGGATCAACGGCTCAGATTGATCCCTTGATTGCAAGAGGTGGGGCTAGCTTGCTGACTGGGTGCCTTGGGATTGGTCCAGCTAACAGAGGTCAGCTCCACACGGGCAGCACCTCTTGGCCTTGCTGCTTGCTCGAGCAGCAAGAGGGGAGACTCCATTGAGGTCTCTCCTGTGCTCAGCTGCTAACCGCAAACAGAAGATGGTTGGAAAAGATTCAGAGGCTCGATTCGAAGCTAGGGAAGGTCAGAATAGGGTTCCAAACCCTGCATAGCTCGTCGCCGCTGCGTGGCCAGGCAAGCTCGCCGAAGTTGGGACCGAAATGGAGTGGGAGGCATTCTGGAACCTCGAGGTTGTGACGGGGGAAAACGTAGTGGTGCAGCGAAGGTGAAGGTGAGATTAGAAAGGAGCGGGAGGTGCTGGAGAACTTGGTTGGTGGCGGTGGCTGGAGATTGACGAAGATGGAATGGAGGTGTATGCTCGAGGTTTCTCGGGTGAAAATGGGGTTGTGGGATGGTTAAAGGGGAATAGGCGTAGCTAGAGGAGGGTTTAAATAGACATTTGGTAGATTGGGCGATGAATCCCTAAACTCAGCTGCCACCGGGGTAAGAAGAGCGGAGAAGCGGGGGTCGGTTCTCCCTGCTCCGAGAGTGAGGGGGGGTCAAGATAAGGCTTGTTGACCTCGGATTGCAACGTCGAAGATATTTGCTGGCTCAAAATTTGAAAAGAGTCATGAGGTGGTGAGATTTGCCGAGCCTCGTTTCCTATTACCTCCCCGCCCTTTGCGGGAGGTAGGAGACGAGGTCTCCGCTGTTGGATCAGGGCAGATCCGTGGATCACCCGATCTGACGGCTAGGAGAGGGGCCGAGTTATCAAAGGCAAGCGTGACATACATTCATCATTGATTAAAATGGAAACTTAGGTCTAGGACATATATCTAAGGTGATTTATTAGATTGGCCATAACTCTTGATTAGTAAACCCAATTCTAATGAAATTTGAGGTGTAGCTTCAAAAGGTCATTATGGTACTATGATATAAATTTGAAACCGAAATTCGAAAGTTTGACGTGTTCATTTTCTAAATACATTAACATATGTATTCAATTATAAAAGCATACTAGGGCTCGCATATTTTTGCAATTTGTGACACATATCAGTCCAATTAAGTGAGGGAAGAATATGAGGGTAATTTGGTCAACAAATTTGATAATAAACTTTTAAGAGAGAGAAAATACTATAAAAACTCACTTTGTCACAAGGTGTCTGCTTACTACCATATAGGGCAAGAGGTGTATGATTAATACCATATCGGGCAAGAGGTGTATGATTAATACCATATCGGGCAAGAGGTGTGTGTATGTGTGTCACTTATATCATGTTACTCATGTGTAGGGTTTTGCATATCGGGTTAGACCGTTATGCTCATACCTTTTCAAACCTTCAAAGTATCAAATTACCATGTGTTGAGTGTCATCCTAGACAACTGCTTAGTCCTTTTTCAACCAACCCAAATGTACAAAATGATGGGGTGTGGGGTTTCAAGGTATAATGGATTTCATGTCACCATATTGAGTTTGAATACCATATCGGGTTAGAGGTGCTTCAACTTCATATCAGTTTGTGCCATGATGATGTCATCATCATCAAGCTCTAGACTTTCACCCCTTACTATTCTAGTTCATGGACAACATTCCTATGCAACTATTAGAACTCATATAATCATCAATCATTCAAGAAAAATTGAAATTGAAATTAGATCAACAAGTATAGCAAGAATGAAGGTGAATAATAACACAATTGGGTTCAAGTTATATAACCTGCCTCAAGAACAACTTCAAAGATCCAAGCTCCAAAGATTCATGTTCCCAAGGTTGAACATGAACTTATAAAAGATCCAAGACTTTTTCATAACTCCTCTATATGCAAAGAATCACCATAGATAAGAACTTGGCGAAGAAGAAAAGAAAAGAAGAATCACAACCCAAAATTCATGCTTCAACCAAGGTTGAAGATGACCATGGATTCACCTTAAGCTTAATGCTCGAGCTCCTCCTTGCTCCTCAACTACTATGCATGATATATAAGAGAAAGAGAGTTTTAGGATTTGAAAAGTTTGACTAGTAGGTGAAAGGAGTGGTATATATAATTGAGGCTCATGAGAGAGAGTGTATAAGAGGTGTCATCACCTTATACTACTAGGTGACACATGACCATGCATGGGTTGACACGTGTACATGCATGAAAACATATTTATCTTGACATGCAAAACTCTTGGGGATAATCTAGGGATAATATTTTGCCATTAGTTATCTTTTTGAACAAGATATTTCAACCCAACATCACTTTATTCACAAACCGATACAACTTTTCCAAGGCAAGTTGTAAAACAATATCCATCACCTTATTGAGGTGCTTAACTCATCATGGCCTTTTCCAAGAGTTGAAAAAATGATATGGGACATCCTCTATGGTGTTTTGGCCAATAGGCACTCCCATATAATCTCTAGAACTCAATACAACTCATTACAACTCATTTTAGGGTTTCAACTATACAACTCTTCTTGGTCTTTTTATCACCAAGAATACCATCACTCAAATATGATTCAAACATGGTGCATATTTATTTATATCTCCTCTAGATGATGCTAAGAGAGAGTATGGAGACTCTATAGGTGGTAATTTGCATATCAACTCTACATTTTGGGTAAATTGCAATTTGCACCAAAATTGGTACACAAGGCACAAACATTATTCAAACAAGCTCCAACTTGGAACTTAGGCTTTCCACAAGCCATTACTTAGCATCATTCTATCTCTTATGATGATAAAGCACTTGAGGAACGTTCAAAAAGTGACATATTACAATATAACCCCTCATATTGGGTAAATTGCAATTTACACACAAACTATCATATAATGCACAAACATTTTGCAAATAAACTCAAACTTGAAAAATATACTCTCCTTGAGTCTTAATTACTTTTCAAAAGATTAAAACAAGTTTATAAATAACTTACTTAATAAAAACTTCCAGGTTAATGGCATAACCTAGGTTAGGGATATTACAATTATCAACCCCGAATAGGGATTTCGTCCCCAAAATCTCAAGAGAAAAGAGAAGGGTACTTCCTCCTCATTTCTTCCTCCAGCTCCCATGTGGATTCTTCAAAACCATGATGATGCTAGAGAACTTTCACAAGAACCATGTCTTTCTTTTTCAACTTCTTGATTCTTCTATCAAGAATCATTATTGGTCAAGAATCATTATTGGGCCTTCCACATAGGATATATCTTCATTCAATTCTACCTCTATATGTTGCAACACCAACTCTGTATCAGGATGACACTTTCTCAGCATAGATATATGAAACATTGGATGTAGTCTATGTAGGTCATGTGGGAATTCCAACCTATAGGCTACTTTTCCAATCCGTGCTGTCACTGGGTAAGGTCCCATAAATCTAGGAGATAACTTACCCTTCTTCCCAAATCTGAGAACACCTTTCCAAGGAGAGACTTTGAGATACACTCTGTCTCCAACTTGGAATTCTAAAGGTCTACGGTGTTTATCGGCATATGGCTTTTGTCTATCTTGTGCAGCCTTCAACTGTTGTTGTATTACTTTAATCTTTTCAGTTGGGTGTTGCACTAATTCAGGACCCAGAAGTTGGTATTCTCCTGTCTCATACCAGCATAATGGAGATCTACAACATATACCATATAATGCTTCATATGGTGCCATATCAATACTTTTCAGATAATTATTGTTGTAGGTAGACTCTATTAAGCTCAAGTGTAAGTCCCAACTTCCTAAAAACTAAAGAACACATGCCCTAAGAAAGTCCTCCAAAGTCTATATAGTCCTTTTAGATTGTCCATCTGTCTAATGGTGAAAAGATGTGCTAAACTTTAAATGTGTACCCAAGGCTTCATGTAGTCATTCCCAAAAATGACTTGTAAACTGGGGACCTCTATCAGAAACAACTGTGGCTGCAACTTCGTGCAAACACACTATCTCATCTATGTAGATCTGTGCAAGTTTTTAAGTAGTATAGGTTGTTTTAATAGGAAGAAAATGTGCTAACTTAGTCAACCTATCAACTATCACCCAAATGGAATCATGACTTTTGGTTGTTTTGGGTAGACCAACCACAAAGTCCATTGTCACATAATCCCATTTCCACTGCAATATAGGTAAGGGTTGCAATGTTCCTACATGCTTCTGGTGTTCTTCTTTAACTTGTTGACTGGACATCACATAACAAACTCAACTACATCCTTCTTCAAACCAGGCCACCAATACATATCTTTTAAGTTATGACACATTTAGTACTCCCTGGATGCATTACATACATGGATTAATGAGCTTCCTTCATAACTATCTTTCTTAAGTCATTGGCATCAGGTACTACCATCCTACTATGGTAACAGACTACCTCATCCTCTGACTCATGGAAACCGTCCCATTTCTCACTACCATACTCTGACCTGATCTGTTGCATCACAATATCAACCGTTGTGCCTCTGTAATCTGTTGCCTCAGAGTAGGTTTCACATGCATCTCGGCCAGCAATCCAACTAACAAATATACTTTTTACTGTACATTTATCTGTTTCAAAGAGACAAACATGTCCCATTTAAAGCACATTAAAGAATTTAGTTGTGCTTTATCTATAGCTGGAGATGAAGATTTTCTACTTAGTGCATCTGCCACTACATTAGCTTTTCTTGGATGATAATCAATTGTACAATTGTAGTCCTTGATTAATTCCATCTAGCGGTGATGTCTGATTTTCAACTCATGTTGTGAGAAGACGTGCGTTAAGTTTTATGGTCTGTGAAAATCTGACACGTTTATCCATAGAGATAATGCCTCCAAATCTTCAACACGTGGACCACTGTAGCTAACTCTAGATCATGCGTCAGATAATTATCCTCATATTTCTTAAGTTGTCGGGAAGCAAAAGAAACTACATGATCACTCTGCATCAACACATATCCTAGACCATTCTTAGAGGCATCACAGAAAACAGTGTATCCCTTTCACTGCTCAGGTAAAGCCAACACAACTGTACTAGTCAACCTTTCTTTCAACAACTGGAAAGAACGTTGACACTTGTCATTCCATACAAAAGGAACTTCCTTCCTAGTTTACCTAGTTAG
Source organism: Alisma plantago-aquatica (assembly GCA_963693085.1). Lineage (NCBI taxonomy): Eukaryota > Viridiplantae > Streptophyta > Magnoliopsida > Alismatales > Alismataceae > Alisma > Alisma plantago-aquatica. Next base: position 802,493,918 of record OY856411.1, read on the forward strand.
GGGTAATGCTATAAAACTGAAGTCTTTAATAAACCTTCTATAGTAACATGCCACGCCTAAAAAACTGCGAATCTCAATTGGTGTCTTGGGCTGTTCCCACTCTAAAATAGACTCCACTCTATTAGGATTAACACAAATACCTGAAGCAGAAATAACATGCCCTAGAAAAGACACTTCTAAAAACCAGAACTCACACTTGCTAGACTTAGCATATAGCTTGTGCTATCTCAGCAAAGTCAAGGCTTGATGAAGGTATTGTTCATGTTGTTGACCATCTCTACTATATATTAAGATGTTGTCTATGAAGACCACTATGAATTGATAAAGGAATGGCTAGGAGATTCTATTCATCAGCTCCATGAATGCAATTGGTGCATTAGTTAGTCCAAATGACATAACTACAAACTCATAATGACCTTACCTTGTCCTAAAGGCTGACTTAGGTATTTCACTCTCCTTGATATGTAACTAATAATATCCTGACCATAGATCTATCTTAGAGAACAATGTAGCACCACACAACTGGTCAAACAGATTATCTATCCTTAGCATATGATATTTGTTCTTTATAGTCACCTTGTTAAGCTGTCTATAGTCTATGCATTACCTCATAGACCCATCCTTCTTTTTAACAAAAAGAACTGGAGCAACCCATGTCAAAGTACTCGATCGAATGAAACCTTTCTCAAGCAACTCTTATAACTTTTTCTTGAGTTCTTCCATTTCAGCAGGGGCCATCATATACGGTGTTTGGGCTATGAGTTGTGTACCTAGAATTAGATTTATTTTGAAATCAATCTTATGTGGAGGAATATCTGGAAATTCTTTAGGAAACACATCCTTGAATTCCCTGACAACAAGAACTTCAGAAAGACTAGGACTTTCTGCTTTGGTATCTACCACATGTGCCAAAAATGCTTCACATCCTTGTCGCATCAGTCTCTCAGCTACCATTGCTGATACTAGATAGGTTGGAAGAATCTTTCTATCCCCCTGAAAGATCCATGTCTCATCACTGTCTGTGAACATGCTTTCTTGGAACCACAATCCAAGACAACCTTGTACTTTTCTAGGGTATCCATCCCAATAATTACATCAAACCTATACATCTCAAGTGGCATAAGATCCATCTGAATGTTGTGTTCTGAAAAAGAAAGAACACATGGAGAACATACCTCCTGCAACAATGTAGATCTGACTAATGGAGTTTCTAATAATAGATTATTTGCTCTACGACTGACAGTCATATTGTAGTCATGAATCACTTCTCGAGTGATAGAGGACTGTGTAGCACCCAGATCAATCAAAATAGATAAGAAGCAGGACGAAGAAATATCAGAATGAAACAATTCCATCTGACCTGTCATGACTCATGGATTGACCACAGCCTTCGGCTGATTCATTACATAGAATCTCACAGTTGCCTGTTGTCGACTTTGTGCTCTGTTGTTTGGTGTAGATGATCCTACTTGGGACGCTTGTCCATGTCGTCTTGTGCCACTACTAATTTTTTTCCTCTGAGAGCCTTGTTGACTCTACCTCGGTGGTTGAGTTACCTCCATGTCTCTAACAGGACAATCCCTTATCGTATGTCATGTCTGCCCACACTTGAAGTAGTTTCTGTCCTGTTGTGGTCTAGATTGTCCTGTGACTGACATTGATGACGTACTATGGGATCCACTTGGTAGAAAACTATGGCCTCTACCCTTACTTGACGTCCACTACGTCTGTGCATTGAACCTCTGTAATGTTATGGTGCATGAAATCTTGGTTTCTTGAAACTTCCAGACCTCTATCTCTGGAACTGGGCACGTCCTTTCCTACTATTAGCCTCACGTTTCTCTAAAGTAGCTACAGCTATGGATAATTCAACATTCAGAACCTCTTCAAAATGATGAATCATCTCCTCCTCCATAGTATCCATGTGTGGATAAAATCACAGAAGCACCATGAACTTAGCTTCATACTCACTAATCTTCATCGGTCCTTGTTTAATACACTCAAACTGTGAGATTTTCTCATTCAGATAAGTCTTGGGAAAGTATCTACTGACAAACTCATGTCAGAAATCCTCCCATCCAACCTCAACACCTAGTCTTTTCCCTTCTTCAATGGCCCACCAATGTCCAATGCTTCCTTTGAAAAGGTACATAGCATGCCGAACTTTATCAGTTTCTGGGATGCTAAGGAGTCTAAAGGCTTTTTCTAGCTCAGTGAGCCATAAATCTGCGTCAGTTGGGTCATCTATACCGGCATATTCAATGGCTCCTATCCGACGTAACCGCTCACAGGTCTTACTAGACCCACGTCCTTCATTGGGAACTAGTTCCCTAGGTGCTGGTGTTGGAATCCGATCTGCCATATGCATTATTGTGGTCATGAACTGCCCAAAAAGAGCATGAAAGGGTGGGTTTTCTAGCAAGGCTTAATCAAGATGGGGATTCTCAGGCACTAATTCCTCTCTTACCTGATCCCTTGCACCTCTTCCTGGTGCAGCAATACTACTCTCAACAACATGTTCTTCATGTGCTCCAACCATCTTTCAGCTTTACTTCCTCTCCTATATGAGCAGAAGTCACTATAAGATAAACTGGAGGACACTAGAATAGACTCAACAACCTTAATCCTATGTTTCTGTAGACTCAGCAAACCTTAGGATCTGATACCAAAAACTTGTGGTGACCGCTATCAAACCGACAACCAAATCACACAGTAATTACACAGAATAACCATTAGTAATAGATTAACAAAGATCACTAAAAATGAAAACCATTTTGCAAAGAGATCCATTTCCAGGAAACTCTTAAGGGAAGAACCACATCAATATATACATTGTGGTTCACATTGTACATACATTGTACCATCTCATCTTGAGGATATCATATACCAGTGCTTTTCCCAAACATATACATAAGCAACATAAAACCTCAAGGCATACAAGACAAAATCTTATATCATTTATAAAGCCATTACGTATTAACTCCGAAGGACCTGAGGGTACAAAGACGACACATAGGACTTCTATCTACAAGACACGATAGACAACACACTCAACCTGAGTTGTTACCATTGTCCCTATTGCTATTGTCCTCCCTCTGCAGTACAATCTCTACCTCCTCATCTACGTCCACCTAAAAATATTGGGACCAACGGGGTGATACAAAAGTCCCAGTGAAAGATATAACTCTCCACAAACACCATTATTATCACAGGTAAACTGTATAAAACTGAGCAGAGGAACTTTTATATTAATAATCAAGACTAATCACTATTTATAATTAGTACAGAGCAATATCATCTTTAAAGCAATGCAGCTATCTATGATAGAGCAATAAATCATCTATTTACTTTATAAGGAATATGAAGAACACATATAACATCTATCTATTTAAGATGTATAAAAGTAGTGTAACATCAACCAATGTTTCCTTATTCAATCCTCAATCAAAAATGCTACACAACTAATTACATATTTACAATCACACTTATGCCCTAAGGAGATGAGGTATACCACTCATGCTCCAACCAACCACTGCTACATAAAGCATTGATACCATACAAGGTCAAAGGAAGAGATGGCTTCCAAGACCTCACCTGTCTCGGTCAGTACGAGACCACTGACAATGACATCACCTATCAAACTAAAATTAGCTTGCCAGGGTATAGTGGCATCTTCAATATAGAGTTACAGCCGCATCATGCACTCTCTTCAGGGAGATCACACAACAACCTCGGTATATTAATATTGAGTCATGGCATATAGCTATATTCTAATGATGATGAGGGAGATCACACAATAATCCCTATTTGGACGTAAGGATATTTTAGCCCATTACCCCCACATATTCAAAAAGATGCTCTCCAAGTTAAACTCGTTTCACCATTCAGCAAATTCTAACACTGAATGGATCTATGGCCAGGGAAACTACATGATAAGGTTCCACTTGATTAATTAGGTGCATTACAATATCTTTTAGCATTGACCAAGTTACACTCATGAATTATGACAGATGCTACCAAGAAAGGTGTAATACATTTATCAAGTACTTTCATAATCTTTGAAACACATCGAATGCATAACACCTGGGTTCTCAGTCTGTTATCACATTACTGGGAATTCTCATCCCTTAACATTATCATCATCATGATTGCTAGATCTAGGTATTCCAGCCCTTAGTTCATCACTGAACATTATCACCTCTTATCAGGTAACTATTACCTCTAGGTCCTCAGACCCAAGTATACATTATACTTGTTGCACAAGTATTTCACATGGCTCACAAGGCCCATTTAATCTGTATCATATGAAATATCATAGCTCATGTCTGGTGATGAATGCATATTCATCATGGAATTCAATTATCATCTTGGGCTCATTTTGACTCAACATATCCAACTTCACTCTTTAAATATCAAAATGCCTCACAATGTGCAAAATTACTTAATTGATTCGATTATCATGGTTTTAACGGAATTTATGATGATTTAATGCAGGTCTTGATAAAGATGAACAATGAGATGGGGGGCCACCTTCATTCACCCTTGGTTCTGAGCAATCGATCTAACCAAGCAAGACCGTTTGAACCCATTCAGTCTCAAGACCGTTTGAACCCATTCAGGCTCAAGACCGTTTGAGCCCATTCGGTCTCAAGACTGTTTGAGCCCATTCGGTATCAAGACCATTTGAGCCCATTTGGTCTCAAGACCATTTGAACCCATTCGGTCTCAAGACCGTTTGAGTCCAAACAGTCTCAAGACGAAAGGCCAAGTGCAGACCGTTTACCGGCTGTGAGAAAACCGAATGAAGGACTTCAAGATCGCTTGCTTCATCTTGAACGAAGACCGAATGAGCAACATTTTGAATACAAAGACTATTTGAGTTAATGAAGATCGAATGGGATATTGAGCAACTTGCAAAACCGAATAAAGCGAACCATATGCAAAGCCAAATCGTGTGGAATAGTTACGTGCATGGGAGGGCATGCATGCATGTAACCGATTGAAATGATCACCAAACCATATGGTTAAATATGTGCTGAACCCGTTTGAGGCAGTTGGCTGTGAGACCAAACCGTTTGCATGCCCACATGAGAAGACCTATTGGTCACTTGTTTGCATGAAACCGAATGGCCGCTTGCTGAAATGTGAAGGTCGTTTGCGCAAACCGAGACCCCCTTCCAAACCATTTGAGAAGTTCACATGAAATGCTCATGCATGCAAACTGAATGGAGCATTACACAAGACAGTTTGAAGTTGCTGCTATCAAAACCGTTTAAGCCAATTGCATGCAAAATGATTGGACACCAAACTGAGAGAGAAAAACTATTTGAGGAAAACAATATCTCCCAAACCGTTTGGACTGAAAATGCACCAAAAACGTGAAGACCAGCCCCATGCCTATAAATAGGGCCAACATGATCCCCTTTTGGGAGGATCGGTTCCGAGACACCAACAGGCTGCCTATACACAGGTCCGATCCGGATCTAGTCATGCCAGTTTCATTCCACCTACTGCCCATGCTGCAACCAAGGAGGCTGAGGAGAGAAAGAAGACGAAGTGAGGGAGACTGTCTGGTCTGTCTTGGCACCTCCTGTTCATGTCCATATCTGCTCCGACATGATGTAGAAGGCTGTATCTTCTTCACCGAGTTGTGACTACCTTCTACACTGAGTTCATAGAGGATTTCTCTCTCTTTCTTATTCTTCTTATTTCTCGCATCATGAGTGAGTAGTACCTTTTTGCTGGGGTGCGGGGACTAGCCCCACTGCCCATGCAATCATGTTCTTTTGTTAAACTCTCCATGGAAATGTATATAACTTTCCATTTCATTGTTAATTGGTATGTTCATAGTTGATTATCTCCTTGCTTTCATCTTGTTCTTTCCTATATTGCAAAATCTTCCATATGTAGGATAGAATGGCGGTTTACAAGGTTCAACTCTTTGACGTGAACTTCTGATAAGATTCCTTGAGGTCGTAAGTATATGATCCATGAGGGGACGAGACATCTAGCCTATGGTGATGCTTCTGTGGTCTAAACATCCCTCAGGGAGGACCACAACCTTAGTTGGATTTTGTATCATCTTTGTTTATCGCCGATGTTAGTTTGTAGATCTATCACCTACTTGCTTATCAATCAATGCGGTTGACTCTCAAACTAGAAATAGAATGGGATTTCTTCGAGGTTGTAAGTGTATGATCCGTGAGGGGACGAGCCATCTAGCCTTCGGTGACACTTCTGTGTGCCTAACGCCTGTATAGGGGGCTCACAACCTTCGTTGGATTTCTATATCTTCGGAGCCATAAGTAAGTGATCCTGTTGGTGATGAGACATCTGATGCCTAAGGTGATGCTTACACAAATCTAATGCCCATATGGGGGGTTCTACAGCAGCTTTGTTTGGATTGTCATATCTTGCCTGGATGGTTTGCGTTGGAATGTGTTTCTGTGCATAGCAGTGGTGAAACCTGATACCATCCCAGCGATTCCATATCATTGATCTAAACCCAACTTTAATTTAGCCTTTACTTTCTTGCAATTAGTTTAAGTAACCTCAAATCAACCAATCGTTTTAAATATTAGCCTTAACTCGAACTAGACTAGACTGACAAAGATTCTTAAAAATGTTGTCCTTTGGGTTCGATCCTTAACTATACTGTGATAAGACTCGTCCGCTTGCAGGTGGTATTATTGCACTTTGGTTTTGGTAAAAGCTCGAGGATTTCAACCCCGAGTGAGTTTGTTAGTGCATTCAAAATATCACATCAAATTCTAGCACCATTTCCAGGGACACCGGAATCAGTTAGTCAAATCTAGTTATTTTGAGGCTAATCTAGGATTTTAATTTCCTTTTGATACAATCGATCATCTACTTGAATTTGACTCTACTCCGTGGTTCTCACTTTTGAAATCTTTTTATCTCAGGTACAATCCAAGGCGTAGTGCATGCACCGTTCGGACAACCCCAGACTAACAACGAGCTTTGATCCTGAGATAGACAGAACCTTCCATCGTCAGATCAGAGAAAATCAAGCAAGGATGGCTCAATAAGAAGAGGTTTCCCGAAGGGTGGCTCAAGACATCAATGCACAAAGAGAGAGGCTCATGCAAGAAGCCATGGCTGCGGTTCAACAAGAAATCCTAGCAGCGCAAGCGGATGAACTAAAAAAGGATCTTAGAGAGTTCCCAATCCCGAAAGCTGCAAACGTTCATCATCCAGTACAACCTCCTCCTATCAACGCTACCAATTTCGAGATAAGAGCACATTGGATCACCCTACTTTAGAATAACCCCTTCTATGGCAAGCAAGGATAAGATAGCCAAGAACATCTTCTGAGATTTATTGATCTATGTGCTGTGACAAAACAAAATGGAGTCACAGATGATGCCATTCGACTCCGTCTCTTCAAGTACTCCCTTGTCGATAGAGCTATAAGTTGGTACAATTCACTGCAAAGTGAAATACCCATCACCACTTGGGAACAACTCCAAAATGTGTTTCTAGAAAAGTTCTACCCTCCATCTCTTACCTATGAAATTAGAGGGTGGATAACAAATTTCACTCAAGTTCCTGGAGAAACCCTTGCTGAAGCTTGGGATAGATACAAAGAGATTCTACACAAGTGTCCACACCACAAAATTCCCAAGAACCAACTCATTGAGATTTTCTATAGGGGTGTGGATGATGATATTAAGAGATTCCTCGTCTGGAGGAAACTTCATGCGTCAAAGTTATGACAGTGCGTGGAGAGTCGTCACCCTGGGAGCAGAAAATCAAGCCAATTGGGGTAGATCTGTAGGTAAAGGTGTTTTGAAAGTAGCTATGGCCGAAGCTACTCCTGAGTACAAATCTATCGTTGAAACCTTAAGCTCTTAGTTGCCAAGCAAGACCATATTGAATCATCTCTTGCTGCCATTGGAAGAGGACGTTCACCCACTCGACAACCAGAACAAGTTAAGTCCGCTTCCCTATTCTGTGAAGCATGTAAAGGAATTGATCATTCCACCTTATCATGCAATGTTCTTTACGACGTTGTTATGAGCAATGTATGTGGCCAAGGAGATAATGGCCAAATGGAAAATCTTAATGCCGTTAATACCATCCCTAGTCAAGGTTATTACAATCTGAATCATAATAGGAATCATCCAGGTTTTCAATATGGAAACCCCTCTGGAGCAGTAAACTCGCATCCATTTGGTTCAAACAATCAAACAAGAGGCCCACCAGGATTCCAGTATAATCAACAACAAAATTTTGGGAATCAGGGAAATTTCAAGGGGAACTTTCATAATAGGAACTACAATAATTATCAAAACAACTCTCAGTACCAAAATATTAATCAACAACAAGGACAACAAGCAGGACCTGTCTCTTCTGAGGACAAGTTAAGAGCCATTGAAAAGATGCTGCAAACTCAGCAAACTATGATAGTGAACCAACAAGCCCAACAGAAGGCTATTGAATCTCAACTACCTCAACTTGCAGCTAGCATTAAGCCACCAGCTGGAGTCTTTTCCGGCCAACCTGAGAATAATCCCAAGCATCCGGAATAGTTGAAGGCAGTCATCACCAGGTCAGGAAAAGACTATTCAGATCCCCCTGTAAAGATGCATGTGGTTATTACAGACGAGGATGGACCTGTAATTGCCCAAGACTCAACAACACTAGAAACTCAAGTTGATAAGACAGATAAGGGAAATCCTGAGAAACCTACTGATGAAGAAACTGAAACACCAGAACCTGATATTCCTATATATAAGCCTCGTATACCTTTCCCAGCTCATCTAAGGCAAACCAAGCTGAATACTCATTTCAATAAGTTCGAAGAAGCTATGAAGAAGCTTCATGTTGATATCCCCTTTCTCAATGCTCTAGCTGAGATACCAGCCTGGATGAAGTACTTAAAATCACTCCTCACCAGGAAATATATAACTAAAGAGTATGAGACAGTAAAACTGGCGACAACTACATCTGATATCATATTGAGCAAGATGCCCAAGAAACAAAAAGACCCGGTATCCTTTGGAATTTCATGTCACATTGGCGACTCATCATGCAAGAAAGGATTGCCAGATCTCGGCGCAAGCATCTCTATTATGCCACTTAGCCTGTACAAAAGACTAGGGTTTGCAGAATTGCTTCCTACTGGCATGACTATACAACTTGTAGACAATTCGATAAAATGTCTGTTAGGAATCCTCGAAGATGTCTCGGTCAAGGTAGGCAAGGACACATATGTTCCATGCAACTTTGTCATTATGGGCATAAAAGAAGACGCCAGATATCCTCTCATCTTTGGTCGTCAGTTCCTCACCACTGCAAGAGCCCTGATCGATGTTGAAGCTGGTACCTTACTGCTCAGATTAGGCAAAGAAACTCTGGAATTTAACGTTTTTGAAAGTATGAGAAGACCAAGTATGCAAGAAGAAGTCTATCTGATTGACTGCATTGAGAAAATGTCACATCTGACTCAAGAGCATCATGAATCAGACGATCCTTTATAAGTTGCTCTAACGAACCCATCAGTTGATGAACCAATTAACGAATAAGTAAAGGATTGCATCGAATCCCTCGACTCTGCCAAAAAAGATGTTGAAGCCACTAGTGAAGAACTCAAAGCTATGGAAACTACAGAAGAAACATGCGAAAACCTAGAGGCTCCCGAAATGAAGCCCCTGCCCGAGGGACTGAAGTATGTGTCTTTAGACGATCTCAAAGTTTGCCCAGTTATTATAAATTCCAATCTAACAACTGAATAAGAAGATAAACTCCTAAAGGAATTAGGGGAAAGAAAGAAAGCCATAAGTTATAAAATAAGTGACCTCACTGAGGTTAGTCAAGCAATGTGTATGCACAAGATCCCTATGATGGAAGATCACAGGCCTACTATTGAGCATCAATAGAAATTGAATCCAAACATGAAGGAAGTGGTCCGTCGCGAGGTCATCAAACTGCTCAGAGCTGGAATAATCTATCCAATATCAGATTCACCATGGGTGAGCCCAGTGCATGTAGTCATGAAGAAAGGTGGAACAACTGTTATATGGAATGAAAACAATGAACCTATCCTCACTCAAACAGTCAAAGGGTGGAGGATGTGCATAGATTATATAAAATTGAACAAGGCAACTCGAAAAGATCATTTTCTAATGCCCTTCCTTGATCAAGTCCTAGAAAGGTTGGCTCACCAAGAAAATTTATGTTATCTTGACGGTTACTCTAGATTCTATCAAATACCCATACATCCAGATGACCAAGAGAAAACTACTTTTACTTATCCATTCAGAACATATGCATTTAAAAGAATGTCGTTTGGCCTCTACAATGCACCTGCAACTTTCCAACGTTGCATGGCTGCCATATTCGCTGGTCTTACTAAAACAATTATGAAGGTTTTCATGGATGATTTTTCTGTATACGGAGATTCATCTCTAAAGCACCTCTCCCTGGTCCTCAAACATTGTGAAGAAGCACATCTTAAGCTGGATTGGGAAAAGTGCCATTTTATGGTAAAGGAAGGCATTGTCCTCGACCATAGGGTCAGCAATAGAGGAATTGAAGTAGATAAAGCCAAGATTGAAGTGATTTCTAAACTGGCTATCCCAATAAATGTAAAAGAAGTCCGTGCTTTCCTAGGTCATGCAGGATTTTACATAAGATTCATAAAGGACTTTTCAAAGATAACCAAGCCAATGACAAATTTGTTACTAAAAGATCCTGAATTCAATTTTGACGAAGAATGTGTCAAAAGCTTCAACACACTAAAGAAGGCTCTCACAACAACACCCATCATTAGAGATCCTGACTGGGACCACACTTTTGAAATTATGTGTGATGCCAATGACTATGCTGTGGGCACTGTTTTAGGGAAATATATAGAGAAGAAACATTATGTGATCTATTATGCATCGAAAACTCTCGATGAGGCCCAAAGGAGTTATGCAACTACCGAGAAAGAACTTCTAGCAGTCGTGTATGCCTTTGACAAGTTCAGATCCTAACTAATTGGTTCAAAGGTCATTGTCTACACAGACCATGCTGCCATTCGCTACCTTCTGGCAAAGAAAGATGCAAAACCCAGGCTGATTAGATGGATCCTCCTATTACAAGAATTTGATTTAGAGATAAGAGATAAAAAGGGTACAGAAAATGTGGTAGAAGATCACCTCAGCCACATCCACACTCTGGATACTGAGAAGATTCCGATTATTGATTCCCTTCTAGATGATCAACTAATGAAGGTCTCAGAAGTTATACCGTGGTACTCAGATTTTGTGAACTACCTCACTGCTGGGGTTGTTCATCCTCAATGCACCGGAAATGTATTGAAGAAATTTATGCATGATGTGAAATGGTACTACTGGGATGAGCCGTACCTTTTCAAACTATGTGCTGATGGTCGTTACAGATGATGTATCGCTGAGGAAGAAACCAAACTCATTCTACAGCACTGTCACTCTGGCCCAGTTGGAGGCCACATGAGTTCTAAGAAGACTGCGATAAAGGTTTTGCAATGTGGATTCTTTTAGCCAACCATATCCAAAGATTCCTATGACTTTGTCCTATCATGTGAAAAATGTCAAAGATCAGGCAATATAACAAAGAGAGATGAGATGCTGCTGAATCTAAGGCAAGAAGTAGAGATATTTGATGTTTGGGGGGTGGACTACATGGGTCCATTCCCATCTTCTCATGGATCTTCATACATCCTAGTGGCGGTGGACTACGTATCCAAATGGGTTGAAGCCATATCAACCATCACTAGTGATTCCAAACCCGTCATCAAATTATTCAAAGATATTATTTTTCCCCATTTTGGAGTACCACGAACTGTGATATCTGACGGAGGTCTCATTTCCTTGAAAGAAGCTTCAAAGCATTGTTGAGAAAGTATCGTGTTACTCACAAGGTAGCCTCACCCTACCATCCACAAACAAGTGGACATGTAGAGGTTTCTAACAGACAACTCAAGGCTATATTGGAAAAGACGGTAGGTCGCAATCGGAAAGATTGGTCAGTGAAAAGCAATGACACATTGTGGGCCTACCATACTGCTTTTAAGACTCCTCTTGGAACTACACCATTTCGGCTGATCTATGGAAAGTCATGCCACCTTCCTGTAGAACTGGAACACAAAGCATGGTGGGAAATTAAGCAATTGAATTTCGACATGAAAGAAGCTGGCCAAGCCAAGATTCTACAACTTTAAGAGCTGGATGAACTCTGGATGACAACCTATGAAAATGCATGAATCTATAAAGAACGAACCAAACTTTGGCATGATGTCCATCTGAAAAGAAAAGACATACAAGTGGGTGACAAAGTTCCTCTATTCAACTCAAGACTAAAGTCATTCCCAGGAAAACTCCGTTCTCACTGGTCTGGACCTTACATTGTCAAAATCATCTCTCCACATGGTGCTTTCTCTTTATAGAGTTAAAAGTCAGGCAAATTTATGGAAAATGGTCACCTTTTAAAGAGATATTTCACCTCTACTGACATAGGCACTGAAGCAATGTTGGAACTCATCAACCCAAAGGATCCACCGTAAAGCTGAAGGATCCAGTCAAGCCATCGACATAAAACAAAGGCACTTGTCGGGAGGCAACCCAATCAATAAATTTGTTCTACTTTTCTTTTCAAATTAGAATGTTTCTTCGATTTTGCTTTTACCTTCTAGTTAATTCTTCATTAAATAAAATTCGCATCGCGAGATGCTAGTTTAAGATCTAATTGCTCCTTACCCTGGAGATTTTCAGATAAGAGGATGCACACTGACTGGAACACAACCACATCTGGTGGTCAATCTGGCATGAACTTTCCCCTCCATCTTGGATTTAGGGTTTGCTCAGGATGAGCAAATCTCTAAGTTCAGGGTGGAGGGTGGGTGGTACGTACCTCACTTTCCACCTACACCCATCCTTTTCATACTTAAGTTTTCTCTGTCACATTCTTGATAAAATTTTCAAATTTTCAAAAATTTTTAAAGTTTTCCAAAGAAATTGAACATATACTTGATGAATTTTTGACACTTCCTATTTCATTAAGTGTCACCAACTAACCTGCTATGTATTTTGAATCATTACATCCTCCTTACTCGAAGTAAATCCTCAAAAGTACCACTTTTCGAAACAAGCCTTTTGATTGAAATCATCTTGTGAAGCTTATGATTCCTAACATCATGATACTTCTGCAAAAATGACAATCATCTATCAAACTGATAGGGATCAAACACGCCATGCTTCCTAACTGACTAGTGAAATAATAACATGGAATCCCCACCAGATCCTCATCAAGTCATTATTTGAACAGAGTACGATAAAGAGAACAACCCGGTGCACTGAATTGTAAATCAACACTACTACAGAAATGGCTTATAACGTCACTTTTAATGGTGTCGGTTGTAATAATACACCGACACGTAAACCATACAGCGTCGGTGTATAAAAAAAGTCGACATCAATCTGTGAAGGGCGACCAGACATGGGTATCACTTTTATTCAGTGTCGGTTCCTTAATAAAAAACCGACACCTAAAAGTAACCACCAAAACCAAAATTTCCAGCGAAAAAAATTACCTCCAAAAATTGACATACATCGTCGGTTCTTAAGATAGAAACCGACAACTAAAGGTTTTCTGCGAGACAGAAATTTGCTCACTTTTTATCGTCGGTTTTGTGACAATAATTGATGCCATTGTGTTTTCACGCGAATAACTGTGAAAATTTTCACCTCCCTTTAGTGTCAGTGTTTTGTTGCTAACCGACACTTAAAGTTTTTATTGTCAGTTTATTTTAGCAACCGACACCTATAGTTAACTTAACAGCGCGAGGCAGACTCTTCCTCTTCTGTTTCATTCATTTCCGCTGATCAGGGTTTTTGCTCCGACGATTTCTTTGCTCCGACGATTCCGCTACTGCTCTGCCTCTGCCTCCGCCTCCGACACTGCTGCCACTCGCCGCCTCTGCTTCCTCCAGCCACTGCCGGCGACCACAACTCTCCGCCCGGCGACCGCCCGACCAGAGCTCTCCGCCACAAGAGCAGCAATGTCACTGGCAAGGAGCAGCAGTGTCGCCCGCACGGAGCAGCACTGCTGCCTGCACAGAGCAGCAACATCACCGCTTGAAGCAGCCAGCAACGTCGCCGCTTGAATCAGCCAGCAGGGCCGCCTCTTCGAGCTACTAGAAGGGCCGCCGATTGAAGCACGACCAGCCCTCTTGCACGCCCATTATCAGGTTTTCCCCTGACCTTCCCCCCTATTCTTGCTTTTCCTGTATCACATGCATGCCCATTAATCCTATGGCTGTGGCTGTGTGCTTTATTTTTATATGTGTGGTTTACATGCATCAATATTCTGTAATTGTTCTATGACAAACTGCATTTTGTTCTACACAATATTACTCACATTTACAACATACTCACATATCAATTCAGGGTTAATGTTGGGGATTTGGGGGCGGGATATTGCACTACAAGTTCTTCATGTGCTTATCTATGCAGAACCTTTTATATTTATTTATCCTCTCTCGGTTCAAGTTTTAGAATTCTAGGTAGTTTTAAGCTACATCTTCACTACTTCAACCACTCAAAAGTTTTGATATGTAGATTCATCAAGTTGATGAATGCATTATTACATTGTTTAAAGCTTGACTAATTATGGTAATCTAATCATTATGTTTTAAAACTAATGAGAAGATTTAAACATTATTTGATTCACATAATTAGGGTTTGAGAATTGAAAATCCTAATTGACATAAATTAGGGTTTTGGTAACATATGAATACAAAATTTGATTAGTATAGTCGTGTACTAAATGATTTTCAGCATTTTATATACAACTAGGATTTAGTTGAAATTTGTACATGGTTTGGAGAAATTAGATATTAGTTGGAAGAATTTTTTGACTTGTTTGTCGGCCTATTTTACCCAAGATAAACTCAATCGGCCATGTATTCAAACTGAAATATATCAGTCTAGTATTTGAATTTTATCTTTTTATTGGTATATCCAATTGATCTGAAATTTTAATTATGTTTTGGAAACTCCATTTTGGACGTCTTGTTAAACTTTCCTAATTTTTTAATGATGTTTGAACTCTATAGAGAGGAGTGGCGGTTGAGTATTCCCTAGATTATCTCGACCGTCCATGTTGCATACTATATTGATTGACGATCCATGGGAAATTCTATGGATATATGACTATGCTATTTCATGTGAATATTGCCTAAAAATCAGGTCAGTGGTCAACATGCTTGGGAATTGAATTGACATTATAAAATCATATTTGAATTGTATTAGAATGAATTATACAACTATTTGTTGAGTCTTACTGAAATTGAATATGATATATACATAAGGATAAGTGTGAGGTGGCAATATTCCCTATTTAGGGTTGTGTTGATGGATTAATGAATTATGTAATTCTTATGATGTTGAACAAAGGATGACTTCTTGAAAACCCTAGAAGTTTAGTATTAAGATGAGTATGAGTGATAAAGCTAGAACTTGTATATAATGGTGCAAATGTGACAAATTGTTGAAGTGTAAGTATTAATACTTGTATCAGATGTTTGATCAGGACTGTGCTGATGATCATCGTGAGGGTGAGGACGTGCTTGCACCGCCTGACAATGTATGTTTTAAGAATATATCCTTGAGGTTTCTATCTATATGTTCATTTATAATTATATTATGTAAGTGTGTTTTTTTATCAAATTTTAGGTTGGTGATGTACCCCCTGAAGAAATTACAGCACTTGATGAGCAGCAAAAGAAAATTGAGAAAGTGAGGGGCATCACAATGATGAACAAGTTAATACAACAAAGGGGCAATGGACCCAAATTGGTTGTGGATTTCGATCAGGCAGGAAATCCATATGGAGTGAACCGCAACTCATTTGTTTCATATCTTGGGGTTCTTACTCGCAACCATTGTAGTCTTATCCTAGAACCATGGCATAGAGTTCCTAAGGAGAAGAAAGACCACATATGGAAGGAACTATGCGTGAGTTATTATTATTTGTAATTCTATTTGTGTAGATTACTAATTTTTAGGATACTAGTTAACAACAATTCTATTTAATTTGCAGAGCATATTTGATCTGGATGAAAAGATGCATCGTAAATGTGTGATGCAACGTTGTGGGAGGGTCCTAAGGAACTATATGACCAATCTCACCTGAGATTACATACGCGATGCTGAGAATAGGTTCTTGATAGATTCCAATTCTAGACATTGATCAGTATTTTGCTAACTTTACACTAATAATTTTTTTTGTATTCTCTTTCAAAAATAAATATAGGAAGAAGGAAGCCACACAACAATGGAACTACTTGGACCCCAGAGAATGGGAGGAGTTTGTTACCCAAAGAAAAATAGATGAATTCAAGGTATTAAGCGCCACCACTCCCAATTTAATTAATATACGTTTTTATGTATTCACCTATTCAAGATTAACCTTTAGTGTTACTAACCAAATAAATGTGCTAACTAACTATGCTAAGAGTGATGCTCAACGAGCAAGGCATGCACTAAATGTGCACGACCACACAATGGGTCCAAGAGGATATGCAGGCATTCGCCAAAGACTACAGACTGAGTCTACTCAGCCTACTGCTACTCAGGAGACTGCAGAGTCCTCTACTGCTGCTCCCGCACCTCTGCCTCGTCATGTTATGTGGATAGCTGGGAGGCAAAACAAGAAGGGAGAGATACCGAAGCCCGCAACCACTGAGGCAGCTGCAAAAATGGTAAAAATCAAACTCTTAGAGAAATCTATCGATATTGCTTATTGTTATGTTTACTTATGAATTTTTGTTGATGGTGCTTAGCGGGAGCTGCACGAGCAGAGGAAGGAAGGCAGGTTCATCCCTCAGGGCACAAGGGATGAACTGACAGTTGCTCTGAGTAACCCAGAGCATCATGGACGTGTAAGGGGTGTAGGCGCTGGTGTGGGCATCAAAGCATTCTTTAGGCCATCCTAGCGTAAACCTGTCCCAAAAATGGGACTTTCACAAGCTGAGGTAACTAATTCTTATTTTAGAACGTTATTGCGAAAGGGAATTCAATAATCAGAAACTAGCATTTCTTTTATCTGTGTATATGTAGATTCCTTAATTGAAAAAAGACTCCAGGAAGCATTTCACAAGTGGCAGGCGTCTCAGATTGTCACTCAGATAGTACCTGTGGCGAACCTCTCTTCTCCTACTCCTCGTACTGCAGAGGTTGGGAGTAATCCTATAGACCCACCTAGCACGTCCTCTGTAAGTATTTTTATAGCACATATAATAGCTAGTCTATTCAAGATGATATGTTTGTGTATATATGCATATAACATTCTTTAATTACGTAAATTTGTAGGGGTTGAAGCCATGCCGACTACAAAGTGAAGGATATATCGTTGCAGATGCATCGGATTACCCACCCCTTAAAGGGTGCATGTTTCATGGGAGTCCAGTACCAGATGACATAGTATGTGTGAGCCCCATACATATACTCACTGGCTGGACGAATCTTGCACTACCTCATGCACACCCAGATGCTGAAACACTTGGTGAGGCAGTAGGCGGAGTGCTATTGTGGCCCGAAGCGGATGTCCTCTATACTGATATTGTATGATAAATTTTCATTACTTTACTTTGTTAGTGTGAATATATATATGAGTCAATTGATATGAAATTATATATATAGGTCAAAAAGATGAGACCCGCTACATCTCGGCCTCCACCTCCTCAACTATCAAGTTGGCTTCCAGGGGACCTACACGCCTCGATAGGTCCTGATTGTAGGAGTGTGGCAGTATGGATCGACGAACATAATCCAAATTGCCCTATAAATGTTACTATTCTGGAGAATGCTACAGGTAAATATACGATAACAATCTATTTATACAAGTTTAGCATACGTATTAATGCATACGTAATAGAAGTTCTAGATACATATTAATGCAGGTCAAACATTCAGAAACAACATATTTATACAAGATATTTTGGAGTTGTTTAAGTATGAATGGCTGAACACATCTATGATAGAGCTGTGGATATGGTGAGATTAATGCATACGACAATCTGGTTTATACATCCATATACCTTGTTTTATATACGGCAATTTGGTTTCTTATATATTAATGCATACGTAATACATGTTTGATGTTTCTCATCAAACATGCT
This sequence comes from Alisma plantago-aquatica, assembly GCA_963693085.1. Taxonomy (NCBI): domain Eukaryota; kingdom Viridiplantae; phylum Streptophyta; class Magnoliopsida; order Alismatales; family Alismataceae; genus Alisma; species Alisma plantago-aquatica. Next base: position 802,512,084 of record OY856411.1, read on the forward strand.
GTATTGGAAATCGATAACATACAACATGTATTATACATAGTCTCATTAGATAATATGAAATATATGAATCTTATTATATATTGTTATAATTATGTATGTACATCATTCTCTTTGTAGGTCTTTAAAACTAAGGACTTCAATACATGTGCAAAGCGTTTCGATGTACATGCTCCCTATACAAGAGATGAATTAGATGCTGTAAGAGAAGATTGGGCAAAAGCCCTGCAAAGAGTTGGAATTTTTCAATATGATATTGATGACAATGATGATGATGAATAAAGAATAACTTTGTTCTCATAATTAATTTTGTGTGAATGTGAACGAATTTTTATGAATTGTCATATGTGTGTGAAAATCATTAATACATTAATGTTTCTACATGTGTCTGAATGTGAAAAGAGATGAAATAAATAGAATTGCAGGTTGCTACTGGTTTCTACATGCGTGTGATGAAAATATAATATGAATTAAATTTCTTATACATGAGTGTGAATCACATATATAATAATGTGTCCATCATGTTAATTTTGCAGGTTTGTGGCATGTTGTTGGTTGATATCAATGGATGTTGTAAAACCTGCAGTTCATAACTGAACTACAGGTTTCTCATCCTGTGACCAGCCACAACAGGTCTGCAGACTGACAGGAAAAAAAAATCAAATCATAGGCGTCGATTATTTGTATAAAACCGACGACATACGGTTACAGTGTCGGTTTGCATACTAGAACCGACGCCGATTGCCCTAATGAGGCCATACACCACGGCTGTGCTGGTCAGCACGGTCGTGACAGGGGACCAGACATAAAATACATGTCGGATATCTGTATAAAACCGACGATATATGGTTACAATGTCGGTTTCCATACTAGTAACCGACATCGATTTCCCTAATGAGACCAGACACCACGGCCGTGCTGGCCAGTACGGCTGTGTAAGCGGGTGATTCAATGTCAGTTTCGAAGTGGATAACCGACGCCTATACCCCATGCTGGCGCATTTTTGGCGCGTTTTCGGTGGCGCGCGAAGGGTTGTGGCGTCGGTTTGAGAACCGACGCATAAGTGTTGGGCTTTTAGTGGCACCCACATAGGTGTCGCTTAGAAACCGACACTAAAGGCCTTAAATAACTACCACTAAAGGCCGGTTATGTACTAGTGCAAGTTGCATCCTGATCTGAACTCTCTTCTACACTTCTTCTATCATCTTCGTACCTCTCCATCCATCAAAAAGAAACATAAATAGCCAAAACTATGCCAAACCCTAAGTTTGGGGTGGCATGCCACTTCCCTCTATATCCTCTTCTTCCTTACCCCTAACAAATAAATAGGGGCGTACCACCAAAAATGCAATCTCGAGTCGAATAGAGGAGAGATTTGCAATAAAAAAGATGTCAAAGCGCACACAAAAAGAAATGCAATCTCGAGTCGAATAGAGGAGAGATTCACACAAAAAATGCAATAAATGAAATTGCAAAGCAAATCAAAAGAGAATCTCGATTCGAATAGAGGAGATTTTTACTTCTTCCTTCCATACCACCATTCACTCCATTTTCTACCTAATGGCACAATACATGCCCCCACTATCCTGAAAAACACCAGTGTCAGATCAGATGCACACTTGTTGTTCCGTGGGTATCTCTAGACTCTTACAAAACTCTTTGACATGCTTGTTGTTGGAAAAAGTGAGGAGGAAGTGATATTGGAAGATGAACTCAGGAACGAAGATATAGTAAGATGTGTTCAGTGATGTCAGGAAGTTGAGATGTTGAGTCATTCTGGGTAGAAAGAAAATAAATCATGATGTGAAGATGAAGCAGTCACACGAATTGAAAGTATTCATTTGGCGACTGTTTCAAATTTTGTGTTACTCAAGGATGAGCAACGTTTAAGTTAGGGGTATTTTGATGAATGCATATTCATCATGGAATTCAATTATCATCTTGGGCTCATTTTGACTCAACATATCCAACTTCACTCTTTAAATATCAAAATGCCTCATAATGTGCAAAATTACTTAATTGATTCGATTATCATGGTTTTAACCGAATTTATGATGATTTAATGCAGGTCTTGATAAAGATGAACAATCAGCTGGGGGCCCACCTTCATTCACCGTTGGTTCTGACCAATCGATCTAACCAAGCAAGACTATTTGAACCCATTCGGTCTCAAGACCGTTTGAACCCATTCGGTCTCAAGACCATTTGAACCCATTCAGTCTCAAGACCGTTTGAGCCCATTCGGTCTCAAGACCGTTTGAGCCCATTCAGTCTCAAGACCGTTTGAGTCCAAACGGTCTCAAGATAAAAAAGCCAAGTGCATACCGTTTACCGGCTGCGAGAAAATCGAATGAAGGACTTCAAGATCGCTTGCTTCATCTTGAACGAAGACCGAATGAGCAACATTTTGAATACGAAGACTGTTTGAGCTAATGAAGACCAAATGGGATATTTAGCAGCTTGCAAAACCAAATAAAGCGAACCATATGCAAAGCCAAATCGTGTGGAATAGTTACATGCATGGGAGGGCATGCATGCATGTAACCGATTGAAATGATCACCAAACCATATGGTTAAATATGTGTTGAAACTGTTTGAGGTTAGTTGGCTGCGAGACCAAACCGTTTGCATGCCCGCATGAGAAGACCGATTGGTCACTTGTTTGCATGAAACCGAGTGGCCGCTTGCTGAAATGTGAAGGTCATTTGCGCAAACCGAGACCCCCTTCCAAACCATTTGAGAAGTTCACGTGAAATGCTCATGCATGCAAACCGAATGGAGCATTACGGAAGACCATTTGAAGCTGCTGCTATCAAAACCGTTTAAGCCAATTGCATGCAAAACAATTAGACACCAAACCGAGAGAGAAAAACCGTTTGAGAAAAAAATATCTCCCAAACCGTTTGGACTGAAAATGCACCAAAAACGTGAAGACCAGCCCTGTGCCTATAAATAGGGCCAGTAGGGTCCCCTTTTGGGAGGATCGGTTCCGGGACGCCGACAGGCTACCTGTACACAGGTCTGATCCGGATCCAGTGCTGTCCACGCCAGTTTCATTCCACCTACTGCCCATGCTGCAACCAAGGAGGCGGAGGAGAGAAAGAAGATGGAGCAAGGGAGACTGTCTGGTCTGTCTTGGCACCTCCCTTTCACATCCAGATCTGCTCCGAGACGACATAGAATGCCATATCTTGTTCACCGAGCTGCGACTACCTTCTACACCGAGTTCATGGCAGATTTCTCTCTCTTTCTTATTCTTCTTGTTTCTCACATCATGAGCGAGTAGTACCTTTTCGCTGGGGTGCGAGGACTAGCCCCACTGCCCATGCAATCATGTTCTTTTGTTAAACTCTCCATGACAATGTGTGTAAATTTCCATTTCGTTGTTAATTGGTATGCTCGTAGTTGATTATCTCCTTGCTTTTATCTTGTTCTTTCCTATATTGTGAAATCTTCCATATGTAGGATAGAATGGTAGTTTACAAGGTTCGACTCTTTGACGAGAACTTCTGATAAGATTCCTTGAGGTCATAAGTGTATGATCCGTGAGGGGACAAGACATCTAGCCTACGATGACGCTTCTGTGGTCTAAGCATCCCTCAGGGAGGACCACAACCTTAGTTGGATTTTGTATCATCTTTGTTTATCGTCGATGTTAGTTTGTAGATCTATCACATGCTTGCTTATCGATTAATGCGGTTGACTCCCAAACTAGAAATAGAATGGGATTTCTTCGAGGTCGTAAGTGTATGATCCGTGAGGGGACAAGCCATCTAGCCTTCGGTGATGCTTCTGTGTGCCTAACGCCTATATAGGGGGCTCACAACCTTCGTTGGATTTCTGTATCTTCAGAGCCGTAAGTAAGTGATCTAGTTGGTGACGAGACATCTGATGCCTAAGGTGATGCTTATGCAAACCTAACGCCTGTATGGGGGGTTCTGCAGCAGCTCTGTTTGGATTGTCATATCTTGCCCGGATGGTTTGCGTTGGAATGTGTTTGCGTGCGTAGCGGTGGTGAAACCCGATACCAACCCAACGATTCCATATCATTGATGTAAACCCAACTTTAATTCAACCTCTACTTTCTTGCAATTAGTTTAGGTAACCTGAAATCAACCAATCATTTTAAATATTAGCCTTAACTCGAACTAGACTAGACTGACAAAGATTCTTAAAAATGTTGTCCTTTGGGTTTGATCCTTAACTATACTGCGATAAGACTCGTCTGCTTGCGGGTGGTATTATTGCACTTTAGTTTTGGTAAAAGCTCGAGGATTTCAACCCTGAGTGAGTTTGTTAGTGCATTCAAAATATCACATCACTTGGCCATGCTCATCATCTCATGATACTTGCATGGTTAGTATTTCATGATAAAAACAATATAAAGTACATATCATCACCATGCAATTAAGAGAAATACAGTTTTCCCATTATTGGGGTTAGGGTTTCCCTTTTTATCCAATTAGGGTTTCAAGTTTATATTATCAAGAATCAAAACCCTAATTCATTGCTCCACACATATTAGGAGCATACATTGATATCATAAGTATTCAATCATACTTGTTTATTCTCATCATTTATCATTAAATGATTATCACACGAAGTACGAGTTTCTCTCTCATCCTGACTAGGATATTGCTTACATCATGCTTTATTAAGTTGTCTCAACCCTTTTCATAAGGTACATTGACCTACATTTATCAAAGTGCATTAAACTCTTTACATATTAATGTATCATTTGACATATCACACTTCATATGTTACTCAATCAAGTATATCAGATTTGAGGTGCTTACCTCCATATCGATTTTGAGGTGCTTCTACCATATCGGGCTAGAGGTGTGTGCTTCCACCATATCCGGAAAAAGGTGTGTGCTTCCACCATATCAGGCAATAGGTGTTTGCTTCCACCACATTGGGCAAGAGGTGTGTGCTTCCACCATATCAGGCAAGAGGTGTGTGCTTCCACCATATTGGGCAAGAGGTGTGTGCTTCCACCATATCAAGTAAGAGGTGTGTGCTTCCACCATATCGGGCAAATGGTGTATGCTTACTACCATATCGAGACAAAGGTGTATGCTTACTACCATATCAGGTAAGAGGTGTATGCTTACTGCCATATCAGACAAGAGGTGTATGCTTACTGCCATATCGGGAAAGAGGTGTATGCTTACTACCATATCGGGCAAGAGGTGCATGCTTACTACCATATCGAGCAAGAGGTGTATGCTTACTACCATATCGGGCAAGAGGTGTATGCTTACTACCATATTGAGTAAGAGGTGTGTGTGTGTCACTTATATTGGGTTACTCATGTGTAGGGTTTTGCATACCGAGTTAGACCCTTATGCTCATACCTTTTCAAACCTTCAAAGTATCAAGATACCATATGGTGTTAGCCTAGACAACTGTTTAGTTCTTTTTCAATCAACCCAAATGTTCAAAATGATAGGGGTATGGGGTTCCAAGGTATAATGGATTTCATATCACCATATTGGGTTTCATTACCATATCGGGTTAGAGGTGCTTCAACCCGATATCGGTTTGTGCCATGATGCTGTCATCATCATCAAGTTATTACTATTCTAGTTCATTGACAATAGTCCTATGCAACTATTAGAACTCATAAATCATCAATCATTCAAGAAAAATCGAAATTGAAAGTAGATCAACAAGTATAGCAAGAATGAAGGTGAATACTAACATGATTGGGTTCAAGTTATATAACCCACCTCAAGAACAACTTCAAAGCTCCAAGCTCCAAAGATTCACGTTCCCAAGGTTGAAGATAAACTTATAAAAGATCTAAGACTTGTTCATAACTCCTCTATATGCAAAGAATCACCATAGATAAGAACTTGGTGAAGAAGAAAAGAAAGGAAGAATCACAACCCAAGATTCATGCTTCAACCAAGGTTGAAGATGACTATGGCTTCACCTTAAGCTTAAGGCTCAAGCTCCTAGTTTCTCCTCAACTACTATGCACAATATCTAAGAGAAAGAGAGTTGTAGGATTCAAAAAGTTTCACTAGTAGGTGAAAGGAGTGGTATATATAATTGAGGCTCATGAGAGAGAGTGTATGAGGTGTCATCACCTTATACTACTAGGTGACACATGTCCATGCATGGGTTGACATGTGTCCATGCATGCACACATATTTATATTGACATGAAAAACACTTAGGGATAATCTAGGGATAATATTTCGGCCATTAGTTATCTTGTTGAACAAGATATTTCAACCCAACATCACTTTATTCACAAACTGATATAACTTTTCCAAGGAAAGTTGTAAACCGATATCCATCTTCTTCTTGTGGTGCTTAACTCATCATGGCATTTTCCAAGAGTTGACAAAATGATATGGGACCTCCTATATCGCTTTTTGGCCATCAGACACTCCCATATAAACTCTACAACGTAATACAACTCATTACAACTCATTTTAGGGTTTCAACTATACAACTCTTCTTGGTCTTTTCATCACCAAGAATACCATCGATCAAATATGATTCAAACATGATGCATCTTTCTTTCTCTCTCCTCTATATTATGCTAAGATAGAGAAGGGACACTCTAAAGGTGGTAATTTGCATATCAACACTACATTTTGGATAAATTGCAATTTGCACCAAAATTGGTACACAAGGCACAAGCATCATTCAAACAAGATCCAACTTGAAACTTAGGTTTTCCAAAAGCCACCCCTTAGCATCATTATCTCTCTTATCATGCTAAAGCAATTGAGGCACGTTCAACATGTGACATATTGCAATATAACCCCTCATATTGGGTAAATTGCAATTTACACACAAACTATCATATAATGCACAAATAGTTTGCACATAAACTCAAACTTGAAAATTAAACTCTCCTTGAGTCTTAATTACTTTTCAACAGATTAAAACAAGTTTACAAATAACTTACTTAAGTAAAACTTCTAGGTTTATTGTAATATCCCTGATGTGGGATTAGGGTTAACCCTATTTGTTTGTCTTAAATAAGTTTCTTAGAACTTTAATATAATTCTCTAAAGTGTTTTGTTATTAGGTGACAAACTTATGTTTCAAGTTTGGTCCTATTTGAATGATGTTTGAGCAATGTTCTCAACCAAAATACAATTTACCTAAGATGAGGGGTTATATTACAATACGTCACATGTTGAATGTGCCTTAAGTGTTATAGCATCATAAGAGAGAGAGAATTATGCTAAGTGGTGTCTTGTGGAAAGCCTAAAAATCCAATTTTGAACTTGTTTGAATAATGCTAGTGCCTTGTGTACCAATTTTGGTACAAATTGTAATTTACCAAAAATGTAGGGTTGATATGCAAATTACCACCTCTAGAGTGTCCCTACTCCCTATATGTATCATTTAGAGGAGGGATAAAGAAGGAGACACCATGTTTTAATCATATTTGAATGATGGTACTCTTGGTGATGAAAAGACCAAGAGATGATGTATAGTTGAAGCCCTTACATTAGTTGTATCGGGTTGTAGAGTCCATATGAGAGTGCCTATCGGCCAAGGAGACATAGAGGGAGCCTCATATCCGTTTTTTTACTATTTTACTTGTCCATGAGGTGCTAAGAACCTCAAGGAGGTGAAGTTTATCAGTTTAAAACTTCCTTGAAAAGTTGTATCAGGTTGTGAATAAAGTGGTGATTGAGTTGAGATATCTTATCCAAAAAGATAAGTGATGGCCAAAATATCATCTCTATATTATCCTCAAGTGTTTTTCTTGTCTAGATAAAAATAGTGCATGCATGTACATGTGTCAACCATGCATGGACATGTGGCACCTAGTACCTTAAAATGATGACACCTCATATACACTCTTTTTCACGAACCTCAACTTATATACCACTTCTTTCACCTATTAGTGGAATTTTTCGAAATTTACCACCCTATTGCTATTAGAAATCTTGCAAAGTGTCTTGGTATCATGCATAAGAAGAGGGTTATTGTGCATAGAGCCTTGTATCGGCCATATCAAAGTGATATCGGCCAAGTGAAGGGATATTGGCCACAAGTGAGGGATATCAGCCACAAGTGGTGAGATATCATGCATAGTGTTGAGGAGATCAAGTCTTGGACCTTTGATAAGCTCATATTCAACCTTGGAAATGTGAATATTTAGATCTTGGAGCTTTGAAGTTGCTCTTAATGTGAGTTATATAAATTGAACTCAATTATGTTATTATTTACCATCAATCTTACCATAGTTGATGATTTACTTTCAATTCGAATTTTCTTGCATAATTGATGAATCCATGAGTTCTATTAGTGACCTTGGACTATTTTACATGAACTAGAATAGTAATAACAAGAGTCTAGAGGTTGACAATGATGACATCATCAATGCCCGACCCAATATTGGGTTGAAGCACCTCTAACTCGATATGGTGAGGTAAACATACCACTAACACAATATAATGAGGATGCATATATCTTATACATGATATAATGATGAAGTATATACCATGTGCATGATATGGAGTCAATCATACACCATGTGAATGATATAAGGTCAAGTATACACCTTATGCACGATATGAAGTCAAGTATATACTCAAACCTGATATGACAAACCCTAGAAGATGAGTAACCTGATATGGTGATATGAATACACCACTAGCACGATATAGTGATGAATGTATACCTCATGGATGATATGAGTGACACATATACACATCTTGTGCATGATATGGGAACAAGCACACACCTTATACATGATATGGGGTTGAGTATGCACCCTAACCCGATGTGATGTTGAAACCCAACATGGTGTTGTGAAATCCGATATGCATTGGAACCCCATGCCCCTATCAGTTTGTACACTTGAGTTAGTTGAGACTAATCAGTTTTCTAGCCTATCACTCATCACATGATGAAGGGTAGGATGATACCATGAAGGTTTTGAAGGGATATGAGCATAAGGGTCAAACTCAATATGCAAACCCTAAAGGTTGAGTAACCCGATATGGATGCACGATATGTGGACAAGCATATATCTCATGCATGATATGGTGATGAGGATACACCTCTATACCCGATATGGAAGCATACCTACACCTCTATACATGATATGGAGGAAGTACCTCAATCTAATACACTTGATTGAGTGACACATGTAGTGAGTTATGTCAAATGATATATTAAGACATAAATAGTTAATTCATTTTGATAAATATGTGCCAATGCACCTTGAGAGAAGGTTTGAGCCAACCTAATGGAGTATGATGCAATCAAAATCCTAGTAAGAGTGAAAGAGAAACTTATACTTGTACAATAATCATGTAATGAGTATACATTGATACTCCTAATATTTATGGAATATGAATTAGGGTTTTGATTCCTGATGATCGTACTGGAAACCCTTATCGGCCTAATAGGGAAACCCTAACCCTAATGAAGGGTGTTGATATGACTTGAAACCCTAATCAGTAAGAAAGGGAAACCCTAACCCTAATTATGGGAAGGTGGCATTTCTCTTGTATTGAATGGTGATGATAAGTATTTGATATTGTTGTTATCGTGAAATATTAACCATGTTGGTATCATGAGATAATGAGCATAGCTAAGTATGAGCTATGATGTTTCATATAATACATATTATATGGGTCTTAAAAGTCATGTGAAATACTTGTACAGCAATTATAATGTTTATATAGGTCTTATGACCTAGAGATGGTTGTTGCCTAGTGAGAGGTGACAAGGTGTTTATAAAAGTCTCATGATCTAGAGATTGATGTAAGAAATGGCAATGTTGAAAATAAACTAGGGAAATGGGAACCGCATAACATAATAATAATAATAATAATAATAATAATAATAATAATAATAATAATAAATGGTTATAATGATAATAATGAAATCTTGGTCATACACACATTATGGTTATAGCCAAATGAGGGCTATAGTATTTTGAATATGCTAAATTGAGATATGAGAAATACGTGTATCACATAAAGGATGTGAATGGGCATAATGGCTTGACCGAGGCATATTCCCTAATAAATGTGATGTGGTATTCAATGATGAGTTTAAGGGATTGATATCCCATGATGAAAGTGAAAGGGAAACATAAAGGTATTCCAACTACAATGGAATCCTTAGCAATATGGCCATGATCTCATAGGATTGGTACAATCCAATACTTGGCTATAATCTCACATGATTGGTACAATCCTATACCTGACTGTAATCTCACAGGATTGATACAATCCAATACCTAGTTGTAATCTCATAGGATTGGTACAGTCCAATACATGGTTGTACTCTCACATGATTGGTACAATCCAATACCTAGCTGGAACATAATGATGTATATTCACCGGATTAGCAGAAACCAATATCTGGCTAGAAGATTGGCTGCGGCCAACAACTAGAAATGAGATTGATTGATGGATATCATACCATGATAATATTATCACAAGATAAGTTTGAGATGTTGGTATAATATTAGGGGGAAACGTTACACATGTCTTTCATATTCCTTATAAAGTAAAAAGATGATTTACTGCTCTATCATAGACAATTGCAATGCTTTAAAAGATGAGAATATTCAAATCTGCTTATCAACAATGATTAATCTTGCTTATTAATATAAAATAACCCCTGCTCAGTTTTATACTATTTACATGTGATAATAACATTGTTGGCAGAGAGTTATATCTCTTGCTGGGACAATTCTCTCACCTCATGGGATCCACAATTTTTAGGTGGACATGCACGAGGAGGTAGGGACCGTTCTGTAGAGGAAGGACAAAAACATCAGGGACAACAGTAACAACTCAGGTTGAGTGTACTGTATGCCGTGTCTTGTAGATAGAAGTCCTATGTGTCATCTATGTACTATCAGGTCCTTGGATTTAGTACGTAATGGTTTTATAAATGATCTGAGATGTTTTCTTGATTGCCTCGAGGGTTTTATGTTGGTTATGTATAGGTTTTGGAAAAGCAACTGTTATATGTTATCCTCGAGATGAGATGGTACAAAGTATGTATAATGTGATCCATGATGTATATAAAGTTTGGTTCTTTAAGAGTTTTCCTAGAAATAGATCTCTTTGCAAAATGGTTTTAATTTTTAGTGATTTTGTTAATCCACTACTTATGATTATTCTACAATTATTACCGGTGGTGGTTTTTCTTGATTCGATGTTGGGTCGTCACAAAGTTTTGGTATCAGAGCTTAAGGTTTGCTGAGTCTACAGAGACATAAGACTAAGGTGTTGAGTCTATTCTAGTGTACTCCAGTATATCTTATAGTGACTTCTGCTTATGCAGAAGAAGGGATATAGCTTAAAGATGACTAGAGAACACAAGGAACACATTGCTGAGAGCAATGTTGCTGCACCAGAAGGAGGTGTAAGGGATAAGGAAAGAGAGGAATCAGTGCCTGAGAATCCCCATTTTGAGGAAGCTATGCTAGAAAACCCAGCCTTTCATGCTCTTTTTTGAAAATTCATGACCACAATAATGCATATGGCAGACCGAATGACAACACCAGCTCCTAGGGAACTAGTTCCCAATGAGGAACATGGGTATGGTAAGACTTTTGAATGGCTACTCCAAGTAGGAACTATAGAATATGTTGGAACAACTGACCCAACAAATGCTAATCTATGGCTCACTGAGTTAGAAAAGGCTTTTAAGATCCTTAGTATCCCAGACACTGACAAAGTCAAACATGCCATTTACATTTTGAAAGGTAGTGCTGGTCACTGGTGGGCCATAGAAGAGGTAAAAAGGAATGATATAGAGGTTAGTTGGGAGGAATTTCGTCGAGAATTCGTCAATAAGTATTTTCCACAAACATACTTAGATGAAAAGATCTCATAGTTTGAGAAGGTTCGGTAGGGAATCATGTCAATTAATGAATATGAGTCTAGGTTTATGGAACTTTTATAGTTTTGTCCTCAAATGGCTGCTACTGAGAGGAGAAGATTCAATGTTTTGAGAAAGGACTGAATGCTGAGGTGTCTATCTCGGCAGCTGCGTTAGAAAGTAGGGAGAGATTTGCCACATTCATGGAATCTGTTCGGAGGATAGAAAGGTATGTGACAAAGAAACAGATAGGACATCTGAGGTGGCAGTGTCCAAGAAGAAATAATAAGGTGACCCGACAGCCAAGAAACTAGATAACCCCTAAGAAAGGACTGAATGCTGAGGTGTCTATCTCGGCAGCTGCGTTAGAAAGTGGGGTCTGAGCTTGCCATAAATGTGGACAGATAGGACATCTGAGGTGGCAGTGTCCAAGAAGAAATAATAAGGTGACCCGACAGCCAAGAAACTAGATAACCCCTAAGAGGTAAAATGTCAGATAGAACTTTTCATTCTAAATTATCTTTCCTTTGTCTTCTCTCTGCCTACTAATTATAATAAAGGTAGTTATTGTTGATCTTCCTTTGATTAGTCCTATGAGGACATGAGTAAGAGATAAAAAGGAGGGGAACCTATATTCAGTCCAATATTCTCTTATATATTTTGAAATTTCTCTCTTCATGTAGAAAGGGAAGAGATGTAAAAGAAACACCTAGAGAAAATTAGAGATAGTAAGTAGAAAAATCTAAAGAGATGATAAGAGTAAGAAACATAATATAAAACAAAATGCATACTACCTAATATCAGTTCTTGAAAAGCCTGGCTAGGTATTCAACTATTGAAGGCAAGGTTAGTATGATACTCTTAGATTGCTATCTTTCTGATTACTCTGTTCAAGAAGTCATTTTAAGACAATCTAAAGAGCATGATGAAATAGGAGATGTGGCTCGGATATTTCTACCACATCCTAATTAATATATGAAGGAATCTGAATTAATCACAAATCAACTTATAAACAAATGAAAATGTTTAGTATAATGTACACCTTGGTCTAGGACCTAGAGGTAACAGTTACCTAATGAGAGGTGACAATGTTCAGTGATGAACTAAGGGTTTGATTACCCATATCAAGTAATGATGATGATGATAATGCTAAGGGATGATGACATGTAAGCATCTTTATAATTCCTATGTTGATGGCAAGGAACCTAAGATGAAACAAGATTGAATAACACATGAACAGTTGAAAGTTCATGTAGTAATCAAAAGAGGTGATAATCTCTTTTATTTAATAAACAACCCTAGACAATGAAGGGCAATAAAAGGAATATGTTTCCTTGTGTTCTTTCCTTTCAGGGACATGACAATCAAGTACTTATGAAACTTGATGTGCATGGATTAGAAGTAATCTATAGAAGGATACTTTAAAAAGTATTAGATACTCTTGGATTTTGGTTCCAAGACAAAGTTATATGTGATAACTAAATGTCTCATGATGAAAGAAAGGTCCTATTATATGTTCAACTTTGGTAATAACAATAGAGGATGGAGATGATGAGGATGTGATATGTTTTTGACACATGTAACTAATACCAAGGTAAGGAATTCTAGGGTCCAAGAAGTTTTTAAGGTATGAGATAGTGAGGACATGACTCCTAATAAGATGATAATGTTGGTTACCTAGAAAGGCCAACTTTGAGATTAGTTTAGTTACATACGATAGTATGGACATCATATGTTAGGGGTTTATGCTCTATATAAATATAACATCGATAAGGATGTATTAATTGAAGGAACAATTGTAAAATTATCTTGGGAAAAGTTTTATCAAGCTAAGATAACTTCTTAGAATATCCCTAACTAGATTTGTTAAGGCATCATATACATGAAACGACCGTCTCGCAAAATAGGATTAACTAATGCGGAAGCGAATTATTTGCAGCGGATTACTGAAAATCACTGAAAATTTAAATTTTTTTGCAAAGAGATCCATTCACAGGAAAACTCTTTAACCATGAACCAAAGTATTCCAAATTCATCCTGGTTCACAAGTACACAACCTGTACCATTCCTTTTCAAGGATTACAACATTGACTGCCTCTGTTAACAAATATACACAGGCGGTATATAAACTTCGAGGCACTAAGCCAAAACTCAGATTGATACATTTAAAACTCTGAGGACCTGAGAGTACAGAGACGAAACATAAGACTACTATCTATATGACTAGACAGACAATATTTCCACCTGAGATTTTATTGCTGTCCCTGCTGTTGCTGTTGCTCTTTCCCTGTTCTAGGGTTTCTGCTCTGCCTTCCATGCATACCTAAAAATGTTTCCCACGGGGGTGAGACAATTGAATATTGCCCCAGCGAGAGATATAACTCTCTGCCAAAAACATTGTTATTGCAGTTTATCAAATTAAAACTGAGTAGGGGTTACTTTTACATTATCAGGCAAAATTATTCATCATAGAACAGAATAAGATAATCTCCATTCTCAAGGAGGTCATTGCATCTACCCATGGTAGATAAGTAATTCATCTGTCTACTTTGCAGAGAATATAAAGAAACATAATTAACATTTATCTACTAAGGAATGCACAAAGAAGTACAACATCAGCCAATGAGTCTCCATATTCAATCCTTAAGAAAACATGCTATACGGCTGATTACATTTTACAATCACACTTATGCTCTGAGGAGATGAGATATACCGCTCATACTCCAACCGACCATTACGAAATCGCCTCGGTACCATACATAGGTCATCAAAAGAGCCGGATTCTTATGACCTCATCTGTCTCGGTCAGTACGAGACCACATGCAGGACATCTCATGTCTCTACTAACTAGCTAGCCAGGGTATCTAGGCACCTTCGCTACAGAGTTACAGCATCAATTGCACTCTCATCGCCAATCGAGAGATTTCTTGTTTATCTCCTCGATCCGACATTAAGTATCATTGGGAGATTCATGATACATCCATCTCGACATATTCATGAAGGATTGAGAGGTTTCTTGTTTACCTTCCAACAATCTCTTCAAGAGGACGTAAGGATATTTTCGCCCATTTACCCCCACATATTCAAAATATGTGCTCCGAGTTTTGCCGCGGGCACCCGTTTCACCATCACCTATTCCTGACGATGATGGATCTATGGTCAGAGCACTACATGAATAGATTTCACTTGATTTATTAAGTACATTCTCATATTCGTTTAGCATCAGCCAAGTTCTCAAACATAACTTATTACAACAATGCTATAAAGAGACATGTACTACTTTTATCAGATATTTATCAGTCTTTCAAAGACCCTGGGAACTCAGTCCCTCATTTCAATACTGGGAATTATCATCCCTTCACTTTCTCATCACCATAATCATATGGTTCTAGGTATTCAAACCCTTAACTCATCATTGAGCATTATTATACCTTTTTCAGGTAACTATCACCTTCAGGTCATCTGACCAAGGCATTCATGATACTTGTTACACAAGCATCACACCTGGCTCACAAGGCCATGAAATATCTTGTCACCTCTCACTAGGTAACAACTTACTCATGTGACTCATAAAAGTCCATGCATATTGCTTCTTTTACTAAGCAACAACAACATTAAGGCACATAATGCCAATCAACATTTATTATATAAATGTCACAACTCACACTAGCTATATACATCATCTCATAATATCTGTATGGTTATTAGGAATGATAACAGTCATACAAGATATTCATCACATCATGTGATGTGATAGTAACACCATTATTCCTCTACCAAGAATTAGGGTTTACTATCAAATAGGGCTTTTCATTCCCTTTACCAAAATTAGGGTTAGGGTTCCCCATTTCTCATTAATAAAGAGTTCATGATATCATTATCTGTCCAACCCTTAATACATTATTCCATACCTCTAGGGCATTCAAGGATATCATATTTGATTATTCTAGAACATTACTTTCATCATATAGCATTAATGATCATCAATTCAAGGTATGAGTTCATTTCTCATCCTTATCATGGTATGATTATATCATACACATTATTTGGGCTTAACCCCATTCTCAAGGTACATTAATTAACACTCATCAAGGTGTAACAACTCATTACATTTCATTGTAATAGTTTCATAACACACTTCATATGTTTCTTACCCAATTATATTGTATTTGAAGTACATCAAGGCATATAAACCCTGAAATGCTGAATGTGATAACTATCATATCTTGATGTATCACTTTCTCATCATTTCAAACTCTATTGAGTTATCCATCTTATCTTGTATTAAGGTATTTACCTCTTAATACATTCCATCACTAATCTCTTACCTTTAGCATATGATGCAAAGGCCACACATTAGAATTGTACAGCTATCTCACATGATATGGACTTATCTTAGTTTAAGGCATGACTTTATTATAAAGTTGCTTATAAACAATCACAATGATACACCCTCAACTAGGGTTTCTCATCACATATCTTATGTATCCTTCATCCAATTATATTGGACTTATAATCATATCAAGGTATACGATCATATTAGGTCACTTTCAAATCACCTCTAAATCAAGCATAGAGCACCACGGCCGTGAAACTAAGAACGACCGTGCGAGGGGAAGCTACCACGGCCGTGCTACGTTGCATGGTCGTGCAAAGGGAGTTCACCTCATGAATCATATTCAAGTATGAATTCTATTCTCTCATTAGGGATTAGGGTTTCACATACCATCTCCCTTCTTTAGAATAGGGATTGCATATAGCATCACCCTTCATTAGGGTTTCATATCACATTGCCCATAATTAGGGTTTATGTTCATAATTAGGGTTTCATGATCTCTCTACTTAAGGATCATACCCTTAAACACCACATGAATCATATTATTATAGGAATTCATGCTATCATCATCTCAACTTGATTAGGTCATATCAACCCTTCAATCGAGTTCATACAACTATGATTAACATAGTATATCAAGTCATTGATCCTATAAGCAATTAGGGTTCATCCCTTAATTGGCACTAACCACTTAGGTACTAATAGGGTTTCAACCTTTGTACCTTCATTGACTATCATTACTAATCAGCATTGGATCAATGGATCATTCACCATCTTGATTCTCTAGAGATTCAATCACATTGGACCTCCATTACATAAGTATCCAATTGAATTAGGGTTTCCAATGTTGATTCCTTCAATCATTGAATTCATGGAATCAATCATCAATTGGACCTATCCTCATACTTCAATTGAGTTTAATAGGTCAACCTTCAAATGATTTGACCCTCAATTGACCCTCAATTGATCATCAATTAGGGTTTGATTCAATTGAATTAGGTTTGGAATCGATGATTCAACAACACTAATCAATGTAAGACTAATTGCTTTGAAACCATTGAACCATCATCCAAATTCGGTATGACCTGACCCCAAACGGTTTTGAGGTCGTTTGGATGACCTCCAAACGGTCTGGAGACCGTTTGCCCATCATATCACTCAAATCTAAGCATTCAAATTGGGGTTTGGTTCATTGGATTGATCACCAAATCAACATTGCATTGTATATCAACTTAGTACCTTTAGACCTTCAAACACCTAACCATACTCAACCCTAGACCTCCAAACGGTCTTGGGTGACCACCAAACGGTCTTGAGACCGTTTGGATGAGCTACAAACGGTCTTGAGACCGTTTGGCTCATCCAACCTTTGGACTTTAGTGAAAAATCATCATGGATTGGTCTATCGAGTTGATCAACAAATCAGCATTGAGTTGCAGTATGATTTGGTACCTTTGGACGTTAAATTGATCAACTATACTTGACCCCAGACCTCTAAACGGTCTTGGGGTGATCCCCAAATGGTCTTGAACCCGTTTGGATGATCACTAAACGGTCTTGAACCCGTTTGGGCTAATCAAACCAAAATCTCAACTTAACTCATTGGAATTTCAGCACTGTTTTCAATTAGGGTTTGCCTAATTGAATAGCCTTCAACTCACGATTACTTGGGAGTTAACCCCTAAAATTTGGAGAGTCATTAAAAAAAATAATTATGAACAGGAATCCCAAACGTTCAACGCTTGGTCAACTCACTCAAACGGTCTTGAACCCGTTTTCCCAAGCAGGTCAAGTTAATCAGGTTAAAGATCAGCACTTAATCCAATTAGGTTTTCCTAATTGATTAGCCTTCAACCTATGATTCCTTTGGAGTTAACCCCTAAAATTTTTAGGGTCCTTAAAAAACATCATTATGCACAGGAATCCCAAACGGTCAACGCTTGGTCAACCATCTCAAACGGTCTTGAACCCGTTTTCCCAAGCAGGTCAAGTTATTCAGGTTGAAAATCAGCACTTAATTCAATTCGATTTGTCTAATTGATTGGCCTTCAACCTATGATTCCTTTGGAGTTAACCCCTCAAATTTGGAGGTTCATTATCCTACATAATTAGGAACGAGATTCCCAAACGGTCAACGCTTGGTCAACTCCTTCAAACGGGTTTGAACCCGTTTTCCACCAAACGGTTTGCAACCCGTTTGGTCACCAAACGGTTTTGGTGAAACCGTTTGGTCCCAACTTTTGAGATCGTTTGCTCCTAAGATATTTGGTGAGGTGATTTATTATGATGATGTCATCATCATATTCCTTTGTGCACCCAAGAACAGCAACCGTTCTTGATGGAATTTGCAGCAAAGAAACAAAAGTGTATAAAATTGAAGAAATCAATCAACAAAGCATAGAAGATTGATGCAATAGCAATGTTTGAGGGTTTAAGTTATAAAACCCGCCTTCAATTGAGCTCCAAAGCTCCAAGATCATGCCATCAATGGTGTATGAATCTCTAGCAACTCCCCCTAGGCTCGTCCTCAAGCTTTTGATTGCAAAAGTTGGCTAGGGTTGAAGAGGAGATCGAAATAAGAAGGAATCCATAATTTATTTTCGATTTCCACCATGAAATCATGAAGAACGAGGGTCAAGAAGCTTACCAACAGGTTGGGGCTCGTCCTCCTGTTTCTACTAAGTCCCCTTGAGCTCATCCCAAGAAAAGGAAGAAGAAAGGGCCGAAAAAGCCTTTCAATTCATTTGGAAAAGGCACTTTTATAAGGAAATTGATGAGAGAGAAAATGCCTTATAAAAATCCAATTAATCCAAATTATGGCCGCCTCTTCCCCCTCAATTCCACGGATACGAGGCACCTTCCTTTGCCTTTTATTCCCCTTCATTATCCTCAATTTCAAGAAAAGCAAATTAAGCACCTTGATGCTTATTATATTAATATCCCATATGTGAGTGGAAATTACTTTTCTTTATAATAAGGTGAGTGGAATTTCACCTACTTAAGATATTTTCGTTCCTTATCTTAGAAAAAGAACGTCCATCCTTATTCAAAATCAACCCAAAACATTTTGGTTGAAAGCCCTTCAATTAGTTTTATTCATTTTTGCCCTAAATCGAATTAGGGTTTCAATTAGGCATTATTCTTGATTATTTTAATGTCAAGATTCTCTCTCCTCCAACTTAGTTCAAATGAGGAGTCCCTCTCATTTTCTTTTCTATACATGATGCCAAGAAACATTAAGGACCTTATTGAAGTGGTAATTTGCATATTGAACCCTAGATTTTGGGTAAATTGCACTTTACTCCAAAACTAGGTTTTAATGCACAACATTGTCCAACAAGCTCTATCTTGGTGTCCAGGCTTGTAGAAACCATAATACTACATCATATTCATCCTTATGATGTCTCAACATCAGAGGAACATCTTATCATGTGCAATTTGCAAGTTAACCCCTCAACTTGGGTAATTTGCACTTTAGTCCAAAATAAGAAATCATTGCTTCAACATTGTTCAAACAGGACCAAAATTGAAACATAAGTTCCTCATGAGCCCTAATTACTTTTCACAAGATGAGATTAAACATATAATCATCTTTCTTAATCAAAACACCTAGGGTTAAAGCATAACCCATGTCAGGGGTGTTACAATACATGTAACATCTAGAGTCACCTCCGAGATAGTTTTTCTTTGATAAGTCACCTCTTCTTATGACAAGAAAACAAAAACTAACAGGATGGTTGGTACAAGTCAGAAGTGAGTTTAGTGTTGTGTCAACAGATTAGAGTGGCACAACAGAAGTATGATAAGATTTGTAGTCCCAAATGGATGAAAAAAATGTAATTCTAGTCATTCCTTGAAGGAGAAATGCTAAACTAAGTGAAGGGTATGGAGGATTCCCAAGGTCAAGAATATTATTACATAAAAGATGTAAGTGGAGAAGATGAAAAATGAATGAGGTTTAACACCCAAGTTATACAAAGTATGTATAGTACTCCTCTGACTAAGAAAGTGTTACTTGACACAGAATTGATTCTGCAATCAGTGATAAAAAGGATAGTTGAGTATGTGTCCTGTATGATAGATATTATGAAGACCCTATATGAAAGAACTTTGTGCTGGTCAAAGATTCTATAGCATCTCCATGACATCAAGGTGATATATGGAGGCTTGATGGTATGATGCATGAGAAACAATTGTCTCCCTTCATCTGGGATTTTGGGGACAAAATCCTTGTTAGGGGTTTATAACTTGTAACATCCCTAACCTGGGATTAGGGATAACCCTATTTGTTTGGCTTAAACAAGTTGCTTAGAACTTTAATATAATTCTCTAAAGTGTTTTGTTATTAGGTGACAAACTTATGTTTCAAGTTTGGTCATGTTTGAATGATGTTTGAGCAATGTTCTCTTGTTTTGGACCAAAATGCAATTTACCCAAGATGAGGTGTTATATTACAATATGTCACATGTTGAATGTGCCTTAAGTGTTTTAGCATCATAAGAGAGAGAATTATTCTAAGTGGTGACTTGTGGAAAATCTAAAAATCCAAGCTTGAACTTGTTTGAATAATGCTAGTGCCTTGTGTACCAATTTTGGTACAAATTGTAATTTACCCAAAATGTAAGGTTGATATGAAAATTACCACCTCTAGAGTGTCCCTACTCCCTATATGTATCATTTAGAGGAGTGATAAAGAAGGATACACCATGTTTTAATCATATTTTAATGATGGTACTCTTGGTGATGAAAAGACCAAGAGATGATGTATAGTTGAAGTCCTTACATGAGTTGTATTGGGTTGTAGAGTCCATATGAGAGTTCCTATCGGCCAAGGAGCCATAGAGGGAGTCTCATATCAGTTTTTGAACTAGTTTCCTTTTCCATTATGAGCTAAGCACCTCAAGGAGGTGAAGTGTATTGGTTTACAACTTCCTTAAAAAGTTGTATCAGGTTGTGAATAAAGTGGTGATTGAGTTGAGAAACCTTATCCAACAAGATAAGTGATGGCCGAAATATCATCTCTAGATTATACTAAAGTGATTTGCATTTCTAGATAAATAAGAGTGCATGCATGTACACATTTCAACCATGCATGGACATGTGACACCTGGTAGCTTAAAATGATGACACCTCATATACACTCTTTTTCATGAACATCAACTATATATACCACTTCTTTCACCTATTAGTGACTTTTTTCGAAATTTACCACCCTATTGCTCTTATATATCATTCATAGTGTCTTGGTATCATGCATAGGAAGATGGGTATCGTGCATAGAGCCTTGTATCAGCCATAGCAAAGTGATATCGGCCAAGTGAAGGGATATCGACCACAAGTGAGGGATATCAGACACAAGTGGTGAGGTATCATGCATAGTGCTGATGAGCTCAAGTCTTGGACCTTTTATAAGCTCATATTCAACCTTGGGAACATGAAGATTCGGAGCTTGGAGCTTTGAAGGTGCTCTTGAGGCGAGTTATATAACTTGAACTCAATTATGTTATTATTTACCATCAATCTTGTCATAGTTGATGATTTACTTTCAATTTGAATTTTCTTACATAATTGATGAATCCATGAGTTCTATTAGTGACCTAAGACTATTTTCCATGAACTAGAATAGTAAGAACAAGAGTCTAGAGGTTCATGATGATGACATCATCATAGCCCAAGCCGATATTGGGTTGAAGCACCTCTAACACGATATGGTGAGGTAAACATACCACTATCACGATACAATGAGGATGCATATATCTTATACATGATATAATGATGAAGTATATACCATGTGCATGATATGGAGTCAAGCATACACCATGTGCATGATATAAGATCAAGTATACACCTTATGCACGACATAGAGTCAAGTATATACTCAAACCCAATATGACAAACCCTAGATGACGAGTAACCCAATATGGTGATATGAATACACCACTAGCACGATATAGTTGTGATGACCCGATAACAAATCAAGCCATCACCTATAATAATTGCAGAATAACCATAAATAGTGGATTAACAAAATCACTAAAAAATTAAAACCATTTGCAAAGAGATCCTCTTCCAAGAATCTCTTACTGAAAGATCCAAAACTTTATACATATCATGGTTCACATTCTACACACACTATATTATTTCATCTTGAGGACAACATATAACAATTTCTATGTAAAAACATATACTAAAGCAACATAAAACCTCTAGGCATACAAGCCAAAATCTCAGATTGTTCATAAAACCATTACGTACTGACTCCAAGGACCTGAGAGTATAGAGATGACACATAGGACTTCTATCTATAAGACACGATAGACAGTGCACTCAACTTGAGCTGTTACTGCTATCCCAGATGTTGTTCTCCCTCTATAGAAAGGTCTCTACTTCCTCGTGCACGTCCACCAAAAAATTGTGGATCCCATGGGGTGAGACAATTGTCCCAGTGAAAGATATAACTCTCTGCCAACAATATTATCATCACATTTGAGTAGTATAAAACTGAGTAGAGGTTCTTTTATATTAACAAGAAGAATTAATCACTATTATAAGTAGAACAGAGTAATCTCTTCCCTTAAAGTAATGCAACTATCTATGATAGAACAATAAATCATTTATTCACTTTACAGGGAATATAAAGAAACATGTATAACATCTATCCAATTAAGATGTATAAAAGAAGTGTACATCAACCAATGTTTTCCGTATTCGATCCTTAGGCAATTACGCTACATAGCTGATTATATATTACAATCACACTTATGCCCTGAGGAGATAAAGTATACCTTTCATGCTCCAATCGACCACAAAATTCTCACAAGTCGGTACTATACAAGGTCAATGACAGAGCTGACTGTTAAGACCTCTCCTGCCTCGATCAGTACGAGACAACTGGCAGTGAAATCTCGTGTCAAACTACAAAAAGAGCATGAGAAGGTATAGTGGCATCTTTGCTCAGAGTTACAACCGTAGCATGCACTCTCTTAGGGGAAAATAGACCAACAACCTTCCCCAGTTATAAAATTATTGAGTCCTGGCATATAGCCATACTCTTAGCCAGGGGCTAGTTCACCGTGCTCAACACTAAGTCTATGACCATTGTCACACTCATTCCAGGATATGGCATATAGCCAATCCCCAAGATCGTGGACATAAGGGGATCATCTCACATATAGCCGTCCAAGCTCACACCCCGCATATTCAAAAATATGCGCTCTAGGTTATCCTGTGGGAAAAACCCATTTCACTTCAACAAATTCTAACGTTGATGGATCTATGGTCAGGGCAACTACATTTATGGTTCCTAATGATTTATTAAGTGAATTACAATATTCTTTTATCATCAAACAAGTTATAAGCATAATCATTAACAAATGCTACAAAGAAAGGTGTAATACATCTATCAAGTACTTTTCTAATCTTTGGAACACATTTAGATACATACACTCAGGATCTTAGTCCCTTTTCACATTAGTGGGAATTCTCTTCCCTTAACATCATCGTCATCATCATCATGATTACTAGATCTGAGTATTCAAACCCTTAGATCATCACTGAACACTATTACCTCTGTAATAGGTAAATGTTACCTCTAGGTCCTTGGACCAAGGTATTCACCACACTTGTTGTACAAGTATTTCACATAGCTCATATGGTTCATTAAGTATCTTGTCACCTCTCCCTAGGCAACAACTATATTTTAAGATATCAACTGTATAATCATTATACTTGTTGTACAAATATTAACATGGCTCACGAGGCTCATTTAAATCTGTATCATATAAAACATCATAGTCCATACCTAGATATGCTCATCATCTCATGATTCTTGAATAGTTGGCACTTCATAATAAAAACTTCAACAATATATGACATCATTATGCAATTCAATTGAAATACATCCTTCCCATTATTAGGGTTAGGATTTTCTATTTTAACCAAACAAGGTTTCAAATTCACATCATCACTATGTGATATAAGAGAAATACATCCTTCCCATTATTAGGGTTGGTATTTCTCAATCCAACTAATTAGGGTTGTAAGTGCATACCATCACCCTTCATTAGGGTTAGGTTTTCCCCTTATTAACAAATTAAGGATTCAAGATCATATTATCAAGGATCAAACCCTAATTCATAATCCACTCATTTTTTAGGAGTATCAATGCATGCTTATTAACATGATTATCACACATGTAAAAGTTTCTATCTTATCCTTATTAGGATGTTGATTGTATCACATTTTGGCTCAATCCTTCTCAAAGGTACATTGGCCTACACTTACTGCATTAAACTCTTTGTGTCTTAATGTATTACCTTACACAACATAATTCATGTGTTACTCCATCAATTACATTGAATTGAGATACTTCCAACATATAGGGTATAAAGGTGTATATACTACCATATTATACTTGAGATAACACCTTAACCTCATATTGGGTATCCATATCGGGCATGTAGTGTAACCACATCACCATATCATGTTTAGGGGGTATCACCTAACACCATATCATCATATCAGATTGTCCATCACTTAGATCTTATCATCTCAAGTTAGCTTCATATCGTGCATGAGCTATATGCTTGACCTCATATCGGGTTTAAGAGTATATTTGATACTATATTGTGTACAAGGTGTGCACCATATCGTGCATGGAGTATATGACTCATTATGGTATCATTTTAGTTATCTACACACAATATCATATCGGGTTCTTTGTTTTATCATATCGGGTCACCATTTTGGTTGATCATATCAGGTTAGCATATTGGGTAGACCATTATGCTCATAACTTTTCATGCCTCTTAAGGAATCAGTCATATCATATTATTGAATGAAAAACTAGATATCAAGTTGAACTCTTTCACAATAATCCTTTACACAAAATGATAGGGTGTATCGAGTTTCATTCCATCACCTAGGGTTTCAATGCTATGTCAGCTAGAAAGTTCAATTGACACTATATCTTGCATGGGCTATGGAGTTGTTCTCATATCATGCACAAGGTACATGTAGGTATCACTCATATCGTTTATAAGGTATCCTTCTATCATTCATGAGGTATCACTCATCTCTTATATCGATTACATATCATCTTGGGTTTCATATCGGGTTAGGATTTTAAACCTAACACCATATCGTGTAGGAGGTGACTACTTGACCACATATCATGCTCATGGTATATATATGTTTCACCCCTATCACCCATGAGGTACACACTCCTCACCATATTGTGTTTATAGTGTTTTCATATCAACATGTCGGATTACTTATCACCTAGGGTTTGATATATCAGGTTGGAACATATGCTTGACTCCATGTCGTGCATAGAGTGTATACTTGAGCTTATATCGTGCACATGGTGTTTTCTTAACAAAATATCATGCACAAGGTGTGCATTTCATCATCATATCGTGAAAGAGGTACCTACTCATCACCATATCATACTAATGGGGTATTCACTCCATTATATCGGGTTAGAGGTACTTCAACCCAATATTGGGTTAGACCTTGATGATGTCATCATCATCAACCTCTAGATTCTTGTTCTTACTATTATAAATTATGGACAACAGTCCAAAGATACTTTTTTAACTCAAAGGATCATCAATTTAATCAAAGGAATTCGAAATTGAAAGTAGATCAACAAGTTCAACAATATTGAAGGTGAATAATAACATAGTTGGGTTCAAGTTATATAACCCGCCTTATGAACAACTTCAAAGATCCAAGATCCAAAGATTCACATTACTAAGGTTGAAGATGAGCTTATACAAGGTCCAAGGCTCGTTCACAACTCCTCCATATACAAGAAATCACCATGGTTAAGAACTTGGTGAATAAGAAAAGAGAGGAATATCTATAACCCAAAATCATGCTTCAACCTAGGTTGAAAATGACCAAAGCCTTACCTTAAGCTTGGTGCTCGAGCTCCCCTTGCTCCTTGAGATACTATTCATGATATCTAAGAGTGTATGCACAATATCTCCAAGAAAGAGAGTTGGGGGGTTCGTAAACTTCCATTAGTAGGTGGAAGGAGAAGTATATATACTTGGGGTTCATGAAAGAGAATGTATGAGCGATGTCTTCACCATATGCTACTAGGTGACATGTGGCCATGCATTGTTGACACATGTCCATGCATTATTTTACATTTATCTTGACATTCAAAAGTCTAAAATATAATCTAGAAATGATATTTCTTCCATCCTTTATCTTGTTGGATAAGATATCTCATCTTTATCTTCACAAATAATGCAAACTGATACACTTTTTGCAAGGAGCATCTAACTCATCATGGATTACTTCCCTGAGGTGCTTACATCATCATGTCATTTTCCAAGAGTCCAAAAACCGATATGGGACCCCCTTCAGGGCTCCTTGGCCGATAGGCATTCCCATTTCAAGTCTACATCTCGATACAACTCAAGTAAGGGCTTCAAATTCAATCCTTTCTTAGTCTTTTCATCACCAAGAGTACCATTACTTAAAGATGGTTCAAACATGGCATATACTTATTTCTCTATCCTCTAAATGATACATAGAGGGAGTAGGGATACTCTAGAGGTGGCAATTTTCATATCAACCCTACATTTTGGGTAAATTACAATTTGTACCAAAATTGCTACACAAGGCACTAACATTATTCAAACAAGCTCAATACTTGGAATTTAGGCTTTCCACAAGCCACCACTTAGCATCATTCTTTCTCTTGTGATATTAAAACACTTAGGACATATTCAACATGTGACATGTTGCAATGTAGCCCCTCATCTTGGGTAAATTTCACTTTACACCCAAACTATCATATAATGCACAAATAGTTTGCATTTAAGCTCACACTTGAAAATATACTTCACAAAGAGTCTTAATTACTTTTCAAAAGATTAGAACAAGTTTGGAAATAACTTTCTTGAGCAAAACTTCTAGGGTTAATCCATAACCCATGTCAGGGATGTTACAATTATAAACCCCTAACAAGGATTTCGTCCCCAAAATCCCAGATGAAGGTGGACAATTGTTATTCATGCATCATATCATCAAGTCTCCACATAACATCTCGTTGTCATGAAGATGCCATAGAAATTTGACCAGTACAAATTGCTTTCACATGTGGTCATCATAGAATCTGTCATACATGATACACACCCAACTATCCTTTTCAATAATGACTGTAGTGTCAATTCTGTGTTAGGTAATACTTTCTAAGTTAGAGTAGTACTATTCATACTTCGAATAATTTAGGTGTCAAACCTCATCGTTTTGTCAACTTATCAACTTACATCTTTTATGTAATAAGATTCTTGACTCTGGGGAGTTTACCATACCCCCTTACTTAGTTTAGCATTCCTTTTTCATGGAGAGACTATAGTTACATTCTGTCACCCACTTGGGATTACAAGTCTTATCATACATCTATTGTGCCACTCTAATCTGTTGACACAACATTAAACTTTCTTATGACTTATGTTAGTTGTATTATGTCTTGTCATAAGGAAAGGCTACTTATCAAAGAATAACTTATCTCAGAGGTATCTCTAGATGTTATGTATAAACTGCCTCAACAGATCTAGGTAGGGATATCCTAAGGAATTATATTCAGCTTGATAAGTTTTCCAAAATGATTCTACAATTGTTCCTTCAATTAATACATCATTTTTGATGTTATGTTTATGCAGAGCATAAACCCCTAACATATGATATTCATACTATAGTTATCTAAAAATTGGCCCTTCTAAGTAACCAAACATTATTCATCTTATCAAGAGTCATGTTCTCATTTTCTTATACCATTGAAAGTTCTTAGATACTAGGATTCTTTTCCTTGATATCGATGATATGTGTGAAATCACATCACATCCTCATCATTTCCATCTCCCTATTTTTATTACCAAAGCCAAATAGATAGTAGGACCTTTCTTTCATCCTGGGATATTACTTATCATATATAACTTTGTCTTGAAACCAAAATTCAAGACTGGCTAGTAATGTTCAAAGTACCCATCTATAGATTGTTTCCAATCCATGCACATCAGGTGTCATAAGACTTACTTAATTGTTATGTCACTACAAGGTAAGAGCATAAGGAAACATATTCCTTCATATTTCCCCATCATCACCCAGGGTTGTTTATCAAAGAGAAGAGATCATCATCTCCTCTGATTATTGCATAAACTTTCAACTATTCATGAGTCATTTTTTGACTTTATTTATTTTTACATCATAGGAAAGATCATCATTCCACACATTCTTTATCGAACAAGGATCATCTCCCTTGTTCCCTTTATCTTATCACGAGGATTGTACTTTTTACTTCCTCATACACACAGACTGGTTTAAGATAAACCCAATTTCTATTTTATTGCAGTTAGGATGGGATATAAATTTCTATGCCATATTTTTAGTTTCACTATTCTCTTTAGATTGTCTCAAAATGACTAGTTTATCAGAGTAATAAAAAAGATAACAATGTAATAGTCCCATACTTACCTTGCCTTTAATAGTTGAATATCTGGCCAGGGTATATAAGTACTAAGATTAGGTAGTGTGCACCTTGTTTAATATCATATACCTTACTTTTCATATCATCCAAAATGTAGGACTTAGCATTACTAGATTTTCTCCAGGCATCTCCTTTACACCTCATCCTCTCTTATACAGATAAAAGAAATTATAAAGACTATCGGGCAGAATGTAAGTTCTCATCTTCCTTATTTCCTCAAAGGACTAATCAAAGAAGCTCAACAATGACTGCTTTTCTTATAACTAACAGATAAAATCAGAGAAAACATATCAGAATGAAAAAATTTCTCCTGACCTGTCTCGACTCGTGGATCGATTACTACCTCAGGCTGATTCTTTGCATAGAATCTTATCGTTGCTTATTTCCAACATCATGCTCTATTGTTCAATGCAAATGGACCTACTGGGGATGCCTATCCACGTCCTTGTGTGCCACTGCTAAACCATTGACTTTGAGAGTCTTGTTGACTCTGCTTCAACGGTTGGGTCATTCCCTCCTTTCTTTTCAGACAAAAGGGTCTAATATGCCCAACCTGTCCACATTTACAACATATCTTATATGCATTCCCTGGTCTTGTCGGCCTTATAAGTGATGTAGAAGCTAAATCAAGAGTTCTAGTAGGTCCTTTGCCCTCTCTTGGTAGCCACTGCCCTAGTGCATTAGATGTTGGTTGCATTGGTGGCACCAAAAACTTCCCCTTATTAAAGTTTCTAGGCATCTGTTCCTGTGTTTGGACAGATCTTTTCTTAATTTCTACCTTATTATCCTTTTCTAGACAGTCCTTTATAAAATGTCCTGGTTGTCTACACCTATAGCAAACACTGATTCTGTGTCGTAACCTAATTCTTTCGACATTTTCCATTGCTCCAACATGACTATGTTGATCAGAAATCCCATTAGAGCCCAAAATTTCATCATTGGGGACTGGTAATATAGGTTGTGTTACTAGTATCTGATCCTTTATATGTGCTAATACTATCATAACTAGTCCAGTGAGAGCATTAAAAGTAGGGTTCTCTATCATGGTTGGATCAACCTGGGGATTCTCAAGCAGTCGTTCTTCTCTCACCTAATCCCTTGGACCTTCTCCTGGTGCAACAACATTGCTCTCAACAATGTGTTCCTTATCTTCTCCAGACATCTTTAAGCTTTATTCTATCTTCTGCATAAGAAGAAGTCACTATAAGATATACTGGAGGACACTAGAACAGACTTAACACCTTAGTCCTATGTCTCTATAGACTCAGCGAACCTTAAGCTCTGATACCAAAACTTTGTGATGACCTGATAACAAATCAAGCCATCACCAGTAATTATTGCTGAAATAACCATAAACAACAGATTAACAAAATCACTAATAAATTAAAACCATTTGCAAAGAGATCCTCTTCTAGGAAACTCTTACTGAAAGATCCAAAACTTTATACATATCATGGTTCACATTGTACGTACACTGTATCATCTCATCTCAAGGATAACATATAACAGTTGCTCTGTCAAAACATATACTGAAGCAACATAAAACCTCAAGGCATACGAGCCAAAATCTCAGATTGTTCATAAAACCATTACGTACTGACTCCAAGGACCTGATAGTATAGAGACGACACATAAGATTTCTATCTACAAGACACGATAAATAATATACTCAACCTGAGCTGTTACTACTGTCCCACCTGTTGTTCTCCCTCTACAGAAAAGTCTCTACTTCCTTGTACATATCCACCTAAAAATTGTGGATCCAACAGGGTGAGACAATTGTCCCAGTGAGAGATATAACTCTCCACCGACAATATTATTATCACAATTAAGTAGTATAAAATTGAGCAAAGGTTCTTTTATATTAACAAGCAAGATTAATCACTGTTATAATCAAAACAGAGAAATCTCTTCCCTTAAAGTAATGCAACTATCTATGATAGAACAATAAATCATTTATTCACTTTACAGGGAATATAAAGAAACATGTATAACATCTATCCAATTAAGATGTATAAAAGAAGTGTACATCAACCAATGTTTTCCATATTCAATCCTTAGGCAATTACGCTACATGGCTGATTACATATTACAATCACACTTACACCCTGAGGATATGAACTATATTGTTCAGGCTACAACTGACCACAAACTTCTCACAAGTCGGTACCATACAAGGTCAATGACAGAGCCAGCTTCCAAGACCTCTCCCGCCTCGGTCAGTACGAGACAACTGGTAGTGACATCTCGTGTCAAACTGCAAAAAGAGAATTCCAGGGTATAGTGGCATATTTGCTCAGAGTTACAGCCATAGAATGCACTCTCTTAGGGAAAAATAGGACAACAACCTTCCCCAGTTATAAAATTATTGAGTCCTGGCATATAGCCATAATCTGAGCCATGGGCTAGTTCACCGTGCTCATTACTGAGTCTACGACCGCTGTCGCACTCGTACCAGGATATGGCATATAGCCAATCCCCAAGATTGTGGATGTAAGGGAATCGACTCACATATGGCCGTCCAAGCTCACGCCCCCGCATATTCAAAATATGCACTCCAGGTTATCCTGTGGGAAAAAACCCTTTCACCATTTTAGCAGATTCTGATGCTGATGGATCTATGGTCAGGGCAACTACATTTTATGATTCCTAATGATATATTAAGTGCATTACTATATTCTTTTAGCATCAAACAAGTTATAAGCATCAATCATAGACAAATTCTACAAAGAAAGGTGTAATATATCTATCAAGTACTTTTCTAATCTTTAGAACACATTTAGATACATACACTCGGGATCTCAGTCCCTTTTCACATTACTGGGAATTCTTATCCCTTAACATCATCATCGTCATGATTACTAGATCTGAGTATTCAAACCCTTAGATCATCATTGAACACTGTTACCTCTGTAACAGGTAATTTTTACCTCTAGGTCCTCAAACCAAGGTATTCATCGCACTTGTTGTACAAGTATTTCACATAGATCATATGGTTCATTACCTTGTCACCTCTCACTAGGCAACATTTATCTTTTAAGATATCAACTATATAATCATTATACTTGTTGTATAGATATTAACATGGCTCATAAAGCTCATTTAAATCTGTATCATATAAAATATCATAGTTCATACCTGGCTATGCTCATCATCTCATGATTCTTGAATAGTTTGCACTTCATAATAAAAACTTCAACAATATATGGCATCATTATGCAATTCAAGAGAAATGCATCCTTCCATGTGTTGATGTGCGTCTAATTGGAATTATTCACCGAACTCTCTCCCCACTCTCTCACCCTAGCTCCGCTAGGGTTCTTCCTCCATAGGCGGCTGGCTGAGGGGAGGGGGTTTGTCTGCCGCAAAGTGGTGCCCCACTCCCCCTCAGCCTCTTCTCGCCCATCATCAACATGGTCTCTTCTTCGAGAGGTGTGTGAGCATGGTGTCTTTAGAGGCAACAATCTTCTTCCTCTATGTCGTTGAGCCCGGCTGCGACGAGTTTCCTATCCCCTTTCTATTTTACTGGCTTTCTGTTTAGATTGTTCTCTTGTTTTGTCTATCTCGCTGTTAATCAGCGCTGCTTTCTCTTCTCATAGTAGATTTTTCTTTCTCAGTCAATTTTGTTGGGAGTTTGTATGGCAGCAAGTGCGGGAAAAATATTCTTTTGGAACACCGATTTGGTGCAGGTAGTCTATCACTTAGACATACTCAGGTTGAAGGTATTCCTCATAGAAAGCTGCCTTAGCCAGCAAAGGAGAAGAGGGATCTATACATCATTGTCCTTATCAGATTCTAATATGAGTTTTTGTGGTGGTTTGTATCTGTTCTTGATCTTTGTGTGGTCTTTTAGTTTGTTTTTCTCCTCATGTAGATGACGTATGGATCCTACATAATGAAATTTGTCTGTTTAACTTCAAAAAAAAGAAGAGAAATACATCCTTCCCGTTATTAGGGTTAGGATTTCCTATTTTAACCAAATAGGGTTTCAAATTCACATCATCACTATTTGATATAAGAGAAATAAAATCCTTCCCATTATTAGGGTTAAGATTTCTCAATCTAACTGATTAGGGTTGTAAGTGCATACCATCACCCTTCATTAGGGATAGGTTTTTCCCTTATTAACAAATTAAGGATTCAAGATCATATTATCAAGGATCAAACCCTAATTCATAATCTAATCATTTTTTTAGGAGTTTCAATGCAAGCTTATTAACATGATTATCACACATGTAAAAGTTTCTCTCTTATCCTTATTAGGATGTTTATTGCATTACATTTTGGCTCAATCCTTCTCTCAAGGTACATTGGCCTACACTTATTGCATTAAAATCTTTGTGTCTTAATGTATTACCTTACACAACACAATTCATGTGTTACTCCATCAATTACATTGAATTGAGACACTTCCAACATATAGAGAATAAAGGTGTATATACTACCATATTATGCTTGAGATAACACCTTAACCTCATATCAGGTATCCATATCGGGCATGTAGTGTAACTACATCACCATATCATATTTAGGGGGTGTCCCCTAACACCATATCATGTATCCATATCAGATTGTCTATCACTTTGATCTTATCATCTCAATTTAGCTTCATATCGTGCATGAGCTATATGCTTGACCTCATATCGGGTTCAAGAGTATATTTGATACTATATCGTGCACAAGGTGTGCACCATATTGTGCATGGGGTATATGCCTCATTATGGTATAATTTTAGTGATCTACACACAATATCATATCGGGTTCTATGTTTTATCATATTTGGTCACCATGTGGGTTGATTATATCAGGTTAGCATATTGGGTTGGCCATTATGCTCATAACTTTTCATGC
This sequence comes from Alisma plantago-aquatica, assembly GCA_963693085.1. Lineage (NCBI taxonomy): Eukaryota > Viridiplantae > Streptophyta > Magnoliopsida > Alismatales > Alismataceae > Alisma > Alisma plantago-aquatica. Next base: position 802,545,604 of record OY856411.1, read on the forward strand.
CTCTTAAGTCATATCATATTATTAAATGACAAACTAGATATCAGGTTGAACTATTTCACAATAATCCTTTACACAAAATGATAGGGTGTATCGGGTTTCATTCCATCACCTAGGGTTTCAATGCTATGTCAACTAGAAAGTTAAATTGACACTATATCATGCATGGGCTATGGAATTGTTCTCATATCATGCACAAGGTACCTTTAGGTATCACTCATATCATTTATAAGGTATCCTTCTATCATTCATGAGGTATCACTCATCTCTTATATTGGTTACATATCATCTTGGGTTTCATATCGGGTTAGGATTATAAACCTAACACCATATCGCGTAGGAGGTAACTACTTGACCACATATCATGCTCATGGTATATATATGTTTCACTCCTATCACCCATGAGGTACACACTCCTCACCATATTGTGTTTATAGTGTGTTCATATCAACACGTCGGATTACTTATCACCTAGGGTTTGATATATCGGGTTGGAACATATGCTTGACTCCATGTCGTGCATAGAGTGTATACTTGACCTTATATCATGCACATGGTGTTTTCTTAACAACGTATCATGCACAAGGTGTACATTTCATTATCATATCATGCAAGAGGTACCTACTCATCACCATATCATACTAATGGTGTATTCACTCCATCATATCGGGTTAGAGGTACTTCAACCCAATATCGGGTTAGACCTTGATGATGTCATCATCATAAACCTCTAGATTCTTGTTCTTACTATTCTAAATTATGGACAACAGTCCTAAGTTACTTTTGGAACTCAAAGGATCATCAATTTAATCAAAGGAATTCGAAATTGAAAGTATATCAACAAGTTCAACAATATTGAAGGTGAATAATAACATAGTTAGGTTCAAGTTATATAACCCACCTTATGAACAACTTCAAAGCTCCAAGATCCAAAGCTTTACATTATTAAGGTTGAAGATGAGCTTATCCAAGGTCCAAGTCTCGTTCACAACTCCTCCATATACAAGAAATCACCATGGTTAAGAACTTGGTGAATAAGAAAAGAGAGGAATATCTATAACCCAAAATCATGCTTCAACCAAGGTTGAAGATGACCAAAGACTTACCTTAAGCTTGGTGCTCGAGCTCCCCTTGCTCCTTGAGCTACTATTCATGATATCTACGATGGTATGCACGATATCTCCAAGAAAGAGAGTTGTGGGGTTTGTAAACTTCCATTAGTAGGTGGAAGGAGAAGTATATATACTTGGGGTTCATGAAAGAGAATGTATAAGAGGTGTCTTCACCATATGCTACTAGGTGACACGTGGCCATGCATGGTTGACACATGTACATGCATGTTTTTCATTTATCTTGACATGCAAAAGTCTAGAATATAATCTAGAGATGATATTTCGTCCATCCTTTATCTTGTTGGATAAGATATCTCATCTTTATCTTCACAAATAATGCAAACCGATACACTTTTTGCAAGGAGCATATAACTCATCATGGATTACCTACTTGAGGTTCTTAAGTCATCATGGCCTTTTCCAAGAGTCCAAAAACCGATATGGGATCCCCTTTAGGGCTCCTTGGTCGATAGGCATTCCCATTTCAAGTCTACAGCTCGATACAACTCAATTAAGGGCTTCAAATTCAATCCTTTCTTAGTCTTTTCATCACCAAGAGTACCATTACTCAAAGATGGTTCAAACATGGCATCTCCTTATTTCTCTATCCTCTAAATGATACATAGAGGGAGTAGGGACACTCTAGAGGTGGCAATTTTCATATCAACCCTACATTTTGGGTAAATTACAATTTGTACCAAAATTGCTACACAAGGCACTAACATAATTCAAACAAGCTCAATACTTGGAATTTAGGCTTTCCACAAGCCACCACTTAGCATCATTCTTTATCTTATGATATTAAAACACTTAGGACATATTCAACATGAGACATGTTGCAATGTAACCCCTCATCATGGGTATATTGCACTTTACACTCAGACTATCATATAATGCATTAATAGTTTGCATTTAAGCTCACACTTGAAAATAAACTTCACAAATAGTCTTAATTACTTTTTAAAAGATTATAACAAGTTTGTAAATAACTTTATTAAGCAAAACTTCTAGGGTTAAGCCATAACCCATGTCAGGGATGTTACGATAGTGATGAATATATACCTCATGGACGATATGAGTGACACATATACACATCCTGTGCACGATATGGGAACAAGTACACACCTTATACATGATATGGTGTTGAGTATACACCCTAACCCGATATGATGTTGAAACCCAACATGGTGTTGTGAAATCCTATATGCATTGGAACCCCACACCCCTATTGGTTTGTACACTTGAGTTAGTTGAGACTAATCAGTTGTCTAGCCTATCACTCATCACATGATGAAGGGTAGGATGATACCATGAAGGTTTTGAAGGGATATGAGCATAAGGGTCAAACCTGATATGCAAACCCTAAAGGCTGAGTAACCCGATATGGATGCTCGACATGGTGACAAGGATATATCTCTTGCACGATATGGTGATGAGGATACACCTCTATACCCGATATGGATGCATGATATGGGGGCAAGGATATATCTCATGCATGATATGGTGATGAGGATACACCTCTATATCCGATATGGAAGCATACCTACACCTCTATACCCAATATGGAGGAAGTACCTCAATCTAATACACTTGATTGAGTGACACATGTAATGAGTTATGTCGAATGATACACTAAGACATAAAGAGTTAATTCATTTTGATAAATATGGGCCAATGCGCCTTGAGAGAAGATTTGAGCCAACCTAATGGAATATGATGTAATCAACATTCTAGTAAGGGTGAAAGAGAAACTTATACTTATACAATAATCATGTAATGAGTATACATTGATACTCCTAATATTTATGGAATATGAATTAGGGTTTTGATTCCTGATGATCGTACTAGAAACCCTTATCGACCTAATAGGGAAACCCTAACCCTAATGAAGGGTGTTGATATGACTTAAAACCCTAATCAGTAAGAAAGGGAAACCCTAACCCTAATGATGGGAAGGTTGAATTTCTCTTGTATTGCATTGTGATGACAAGTATTTGATATTGTTGTTATCATGAAATATTAACCATGTTGGTATCACGAGATAATGAGCATGGCTAAGTTTGAGCTATGATGTTTCATGTAATACATATTATATGTGTCTTGTAAGTCATGTGAAATACTTATACACCTTATGACCTAGAGAGGTTGTTGCCTAGTGAGAGGTGACAAGATGTTTATAAAAGTCTCATAATCTAGAGATTGATGTGAGAAATGGCAATGTTCAAAATAAACTAGGTAAATGGGAACCCCATAACATAATAATAATAATAAATGGTTATAATGATAATAATGAAATATTGGTCATACATGAATTATGGTTATAGCCAGATGAGGGATATAGTGTTTTGAATATGCTAAATTGAGATATGAGAAATACTTGTATCACATAAAGGATCTAAATGGGTATAATGGCTTGACCAAGGCATATTGTCTAATAAATGTGATGTGGTATTCAATGATGAGTTTAAGGGATTGATATCCCATGATGAAAGTGAAATGGAAACATAAAGGTATTCCAACTACTATGGAATCCTTAGCAATACGACCATGATCCCACATGATTGGTACAATCCAATACCTGGCTATAATCTCATAGGATTGGTACAATCCAATACCTAGATGTAATCTCACAAGATTGGTACAATCCAATACCTGGATGTAATTTCACAGGATTGGTACAATCCAATACCTGGATGTACTCTCACAGGACCTGGCTGGAGTATAATGATGTATATTCACTGTATTGGCATAAACCAATATCTGGCTAACAGATTGACTGAGGCCAACAACTAGAAATGAGGTTGATTGATGGATATCATACCATGATAATATTATCACAAGATAAGTTTGAGATGTTGGTATAATATGAGGGGTAAATGTTACACATGTCTTTCATATTCCTTATAAAGTAAATAGATGATTTACTGCTCTATCATAGACAGTTACAATGCTTTAAAAGATGAGAATATTCTAATCTACATATCAATAGTGATTAATCTTGCTTATTAATATAAAAGAACCCTGATCAATTTTATACTATTTACATGTGATAATAACATTGTTGGCGAAGAGTTATATCTCTCGCTAGGACAATTGTCTCACCCCATGGGATCCAAAAATTTTAGGTGGATGTGCACGAGGAGGTAGGGACCATTATATAGAGGATGGAAAACAACAATAGGGACAACATTAATAACTTAGGTTGAGTGTACTGTCTATCATGTCTTGTAGATAGAAGTCATATGTATCGTATCTGTACTCTCAGGTCCTTGGATTTAGTACGTAATGATTTTATAAACAATCTGAGATGTTGGCTTGATTTCATCGAGGGTTTTATGTTGCTTATGTATAGGTTTTGGCAAAGCAACTGTTATACGTTATCCTCGAGATGAGATGGTATAAAGTATGTACAATGTGATCCATGATTTATATAAAGTTTGGTTCTTTAAGAGTTTTCTTAGAAATGGATATCTTTGCAAAATGGTTTTAAGTTTTAGTGATTTTGTTAATCTGCTACGTAGGATTATTCTGCAATTATTACTGGTGGCGATTTGGCTTGATTCGATGTCGGGTCGTCACATTTATGGCATAACCTAGGTCAGGGATGTTACAGTTACGGACAAAGTTTCTATCATAGATTCAAATTTCAGTCAAACTAGGATATTTTAATTAGTATTAACTATATATTTGACATGCAAGTGTGCAACAAATCAAGGGGATCCCCTTCCGACTGATGAGTTTGTGTTGTTGATGAATCTATTATTGTTGAACATACAACATAGGGTCATCGTGGGTTGATGATGTATATCTCTTGTACTTTAGTCATTATTACTTGCTTCAATTAGTGAGTATTAATCAGTACTAACATTGTGAGGCGATCGTTATTGCTTGATACTCAATAGTTGTTTATTTCACTTTTAATTTCTACTTCTTTAGGGATCAAGGCCCATTCCATTTTTTACACACTCACAAGGAGGAACTGAGGCAAATACATGCTCTACTTGTCCTAAAGGAATTATCTCTTCTAAAGAGTATTGGGTTTAGATATGTGTGTCATTATGACAATGTAGATAAGACGTATGACATCTGTGACGATCATTATCAAATCGATAGCCAAATCACACAGTAATTACGTAGAATAACCATTAGTAGTGGATTAAGAAAAATCACTAAAAATTAAAACCATTTTGCAAAGAGATCCATTGCCAGTAGGGAAGAACCAAAGAAATATATACATCATGGTTCTCATTGTACATACATTGTAGCATCTCATCTCAAGGATATCATATACCAGTTGCTTTGCCCAAACATATACATAAGCAACATAAAACCTCGAGGCATAAAAGCCAAAATCTCAGATCATTTATAAAACAATTATGTACTAACTCCCAAGGACTTGAGAGTACAGAGATGACACATAGGACTTCTATCTATAAGACATGACAGACAACACACTCAACCTGAGCTATTATTGTTGTCCCTATTGTTGTTGTCCTCCCTCTGTAGTACAGTCTCTACCTCCTCGTCCACATCTACCTAAAAATGTTGGGACCAATGGGGTGAGAAAAAAGTCCCAGTGAGAGATATAACTCTCCACCAACAATATTATTATCATAGGTAAATAATATAAACTGAGTGGAGTATCTTTTATATTAATAATCAAGATGAATCACTACTTATAAGTAGAATAAAGCAATATCATTTTTTAAAGCAATGTAGCTATCTATGATAGAGCAATAAATCATCTATTCACTTTATAAGGAATACGAAGAACACATATCACATCTATCCATTTAAGATGTATACAAGTAATGTAACATCAACCAATGTTTCCATATTCAATCCTTAAGCAAATACGCTACACGACTGATTATATATTTACAATCACACTTATACCCTAAGGAGATGAGGTATACCACTCCTGCTCCAACCGACCACGACTACATAAAGCATCAATACCATACAAGATCAAAGGAACAACCGAATTCCAAGACCTCACATGTCTCAGTCAGTACGAGACCACTGACAGTGAAATCACGTCTCAAGCTACAATTAGCTTGCCAGGGTATAGTGGCATCTTTGCTATAGAGTTACAGCCACATCATACACTCTCTTCGGCGAGATCACACAACAACCCCAGTATATTCTCTTCTTTGGGAAGATCACACAACAACCCCGATATATAAGGGAATGATCACACAACAATCCCTATTCTGACACTGAATGGATCTATGGCCAGGGAAAATACATGATAAGATTCCACTTGATTAATTAGGTGCATTACAATATCTTTTAGCATCAACCAAGTTACAAGTATGAATTATAACATATGCTACAAAGAAAGGTGTAATATGTTTATCAAGTACTTTCATAATCTTTAGAACACATTGAATGCATAACACTCGGGATCTTAGTCCCTTATCACATTACTGATGATTCTCATCCTTTAACATTATCATCATAATGATTGCTAGATCTGAGTATTCAAACCCTTAGTTTATCACTAAACATTGTCACCTCTTATCAGGTAACTATTACCTCTAGGCCCTCAGACCCATGTACACATTATATTTGTTGCATAAGTATATCACATGGCTCACAAGGACCATTTAATCTATATCATATGAAACATCATAGCTCATACCTGGCTATGGTCATCATCTCATGATACACGCATGGTTATTATTTCATGATAAAAACAATATCAAGTACATATCATGTAACGACCCCGCCTCCCGGTAACCCCCAATTAAGGGAGACTGAAAGGTCGGTGCCGTTATCCAATTAACAAGATCAAAGGTTCGACAAATAATCAATAATAATTATGAAATTCTACTAACTAACTAGAATTTGGTATAAAATTAAAATTTTACTTACCTTTGAAAAACTTTGGAAGTCTATCTATCCAGAGCTTGAATCTACTCTATCTAATCCTCCTGGCACTTTATGTTTTATTTTCACAATGTGTCACTTTACCGTTTGTTCATTTCAGGGTTGTACCTAAAACGCTGACAAACAAAACGTCGGTTAGTATATCGAAATATACTGGTATGTGGGGACAACCAAAAGTTTGCACATATGGATAATAATCTAATTATCACAATCAAGTTAATTGACCAGCCAATTTACATTTTCCAGTATGACATTCTCCACCGCTTTTCCCCTAACCCTGGCATACCCACCTTAGGGTTTCCTTTGCTAATGACTTAAGGCCACATTCTCAATCCCGAGCTTGGTTCCTGGGGTCACCACTCATGGTGCCCTCTAGCCATGCAAAATCATAGGCCACCTTCTCATTCCCGAGCTTGGTGCCTGGGGGTCACCACTCAAGGTGTCCATTGGTCTACCCATCTGGGCCTGACCTTTGGCATCATCCATCAGGGTGGCATGTAGGTGCGAGAATACATACTTCTATTATTAATGTGATAATCATAGTGATTTTATAGTTTGTAAGTATGAACATCCAAACTGATAATTTGCATTCAATGTGGTTAACCATCCGGAAAATCCTCGGGAAAACTAAGGCGGTTATTCATAATTAACCACATACCTATTAAGCAGACTTGAATGCAGAAATAACCAATCAAGAAATCAAACAAGTGCACATAGGTTGATCTTGAAAAAGGCATCCAATTTCTCTATCATCAATCATGTCATCTTGATCCATTAATCCTAGTTGTTTCCTAGGTTATTTGTCCTTTTTAGGGTTTTGACCATAATTAGGGTTTCACTTCCTCTTGACCACTTTTACTTTATCTTTATCGAAATATCCATCAAACCCTAATTATCTCAGTTTATTTTCGATTAAGATCTTAGGATTAGATTTGGATCACAAAAACCCTAATTTTCAGATTACTATATCTTTTCTTTTCTTTTTCACAAATTTAGGGTTTCTAAACTTGTTAATCAACATATTGAGTTAAAAACCCTAAACCTTGTAATTCTATCATCAAAATAGGTTAAAAACCATCTTAATCATTAATCAAGTAAACCATGCTCGAATTAATCTATTTGCAAGATTAAAACCATCTTTGGTTAACAATTAGGGTTTTCTATCACAAAATATGCACTTTTACAAAAATATACAAATTTAGGTGTCCAACCATTTTTAATGTATTCCTCATATTTTTCCGATCATTTTTCATGTATTAACTTCCTTAATCCGAGTTTTCTAGCAAAAGATACAATTTTAACAAGAAAATTCCCCCTTTTGATTTATTTGCTAATTTTTGAAAAAACACGAACCCTTTGATCCGTGGTCTGCTGGTCCACATAGGATCCAACGTCCAGAATCATGCACGCCATTTCTTTGCAAACAAAAGAACCAAAAGTCTGTTCTAACCGTGGGGCGACTGAAGGAGGCAAGGGGCAAAGTGATACTTTCACGAGAGGCCTTCTTCAACCTTGCGTCGTCTCCCTGTTGCTCCGATGGTCAACCTTAGGGTTGACTTCGCGATCCTAGCCACCTGCGACCGCGCCAACAGGTTAGGAAGCTTCGTATTCCGTCAACGAACTTGACCATAGGCCCAATTCCTCGCCAAGGGTGCACCCAAGCTTCTACTACTCGCCGAACTCCGGCGAGGGTCTCTGAGGTGGTGGGGGTCCAGGTCAGGACGAAACGTCCAATAGGGGGCATGAAATTGCTCCTTGCTTCCTTTCGCAGAGGTTGGGCTAGAGAAAAGAGGTGTCGGTGCCCTCACACATCCTCCCCTATATATAGGGTCAAGGAAGGCATTGTGGGGTTTGGGCGTTTCCCAAAATCACGACCAATCCCAGTTGAACCAGGGATGTTTCCCTGCGACTTTCCCTCCTGAGTTCAACAGAGCCATTACTAATCGAGCACATGCAGTGGATTGCGAGGAATCCAAGAGGGAAAGTTCCTCTGTAAATCATGGAATTATAGTCCCAGTGGGACTTGTACGATGACCGTCCCACGTTGGATCAAGATCCAACGACCTTCGTTGCCCGCGATCAAAAGAAAATTCCTTTTTCTTTCTATTTGTCAAATTAATGTCTTAATTTGGAGGATTCTTGTGAAATTAATATCTCCCAAACTATAACTCCTTTTTGGCTCAAATTTTAAGGGAAGGTTTTTCCTGGAATTATCTAGCTTTGTACGAAATTTGGGAAACAAATTCCAAGAGATGAGAAGGCTTCCTTCTCTCCTAAGTTATTCATTAATTTATTCAAAATTAATTGTTACTTCCTTTCCCTTTGCCATTATCTTGTTATTTTGGGTCCCTTGGACCTCAGAAAATCCAAAGGCATGGATTCCCATATTGGGCAAAATCTATTTGCCTTTATCTTCTTTTGAAAGTCAATTTCTCATATTTCCCTTTTATTAATCAATTTCTTTTCCTTTTTAATTCTCTTTTTAAGGATTCCTCTTTATCTCTCCTCTATATTCCTATTGGAATTCCTTTTAGCATTAGGAATCCTTGGGATATTAAAATCCACCAAGGATAACTCAATTATACCTCTTTTCACTTATTTTCCACATTTTATCATTATTTTCAATTTCTTTCTTAATAAGGAAAATCATTAATTGGTCTTTTCTTTTCTTATTGCATTCTCTATGCAACTTTGGACTCCTTGGGACCCAAGGAACCCAAGAGGCACGAAATCCAACTTTGGATTTGCCTTATAGAGGTTTCCACACCTTTTTTTTCTCAAAAACTTAATTATTCATTTACTAATTGAATTTCCTTGTTATTGGGCCCAATAGCCAATAAAGCCCACAAAGCAATCATCAAGGCTATTGTAATGAAATTCATGCATTCAATCAAAAGACATCATTATTTGTTCATTTATCTTTAATATGAGAAATTACATTTCTCAGCAAATGAACCCAAAATTGGGGTTGTAACATCCTTCCCCTCTTATAAGAATTTTGCCCTCAAAATTCCATCAAGCAAACAAACAAACAGGATAAGACTTCCTCATGTCCATCATGGCTCCCATGTGGCTCTACCCTTTTCCATGGTGCTCCCCAAGAACCTTCATCATCTCATATTCTTCCATCTGAGTTCTTTCTTACCTTGGTATATCGTACCCTCATAGGTGACTCAGGACTTTTCAACTTCTAAAAAAAAACTGAATAGGTTCAGGGCTCCACATGGCTTGGGTACCTCACATAGTGCTCTAGACCAGACATATGGAACTCATCGCACATCATGTTATCCTACGAGGTAAGGTTAAACACAACCATCTCCACCAATCCATCTCAAATGGACCCATATATCAGGGACTCAACTTTCTCAGCTGTAGCTTAGAGGGGTCGGATTTTCACATCTCATATTTTCCCATAGTGAACTGCATGTCAGTCTGCTTTGCATCAGCTCGTGACTCATGTCACCATTGGGCTCTCTCTCGGCCATTGCATGATCAAAGCGACTTCATCTACACACACTATGGTTCTTTTCTGACCTTCGTGAGGCCTCCTTCACCAACATCGTCTTAATTAAGTGGTGACCGACACAACCTCTCTATAAGACTCCTTGCATCCTGATAAAGGCTATGGTGGTTAACATCACATCTTAAGAACTGTCTCTATGTATCACCCTAATTGAGCACACATGCTCTTGTCAGACCCTCTAGTATGGAACATACTAACCATTAGTAAGGGGTGATAAATTATACCAACACTGAGTTATGCATGTTTCTACTTCCATCTCATGGAAGTGAACCTTTAGGTCATACTCAAGAACTTTTGAACTCACTTCATGGTGTAGTTGAACCATCTCTCTCTCTTATGTAGTTCAACAAAATATGTCTCTTGACAATACTCCTTTCTTTCTCATGTTATCTAGGGAAGGCGATCTACCATAACCCATATTGCATCTTAACCTTCCTTGGTCAAGGGGAGACTTACCACAACTTCCATAATGGTGAACTCCCACTCCCTTTAGGGGACTCTTTATCCTCTATGTCAAAGCATTGGGTTATTGGTGTCCGTCCTTCACCTACAATCATGCATGGCCACAAGCCACATGCATCTTCATCTTAAGCATCCAAAGTGCTACTATCTCTTACTATCTTTGTAGTATTACGGTGTTTGGGATCTTAAACCATGATCTCATGTATGTCTTGTTTCCTCAAGATCGATTCCTCAGAAACCCTAAACTACTCTCATCAGGGTTTTCTTACCTTCCTATCCAAAGAAGTGTATCTGAGGTTCTATCACCATCCTTTCACTACATCAAGGACTAAACTGGCTAACCAAACAACCATTAATTTGTTCAACATATCTTGTTACATCTGTGTGTTAGCCAAAACACATCTTCTTTCCAAACATAGGGTTAGCCCAACAACCTCTTCTAGGAAAACTAGGTAGCTACATCTCAACCAGAGCATCCATTACCACTTCTTATGTTTTAGGTAATGTTGATGACATACACCTTCCTGTATTTCACTTATCATCTCAAACTCGAACTCTAAGTCTATCTTTATTGAGAACACTTTGATATCCTCCTCATGGTGATCAAACCCAACCTTGTGATTCCTTGTAACACTTTGCAAAAATCCACCTAGTTCAAGATAAAACATCCTCACAAGATGATCTCCTTAATACTCTTAGTGTTTGTAAACCATCCATGTATTATTCACTCCACAAAGGTATGTTATCATCTCTATCCTCATACCTTGTAGCAACGTTCCGACTCACATCGTCTTTATCCTTGGTGTATGGCATGCGTACTGTCCTATATCTCACTCCCATAACAAGAGGAAATAAGCATTTGGCTGCAGTCTAAATTCAGAGTTCTTCCTGTTCCAAGAATACAGATGGTACATCCCACCTTGCATGTACACCTTTACATCTAAGTTGAAACATGCCACATATGTCTCTACTTCACAAACGTCTCAGAAACAAAGTTACTTCTATGGAAAACTGGTCTCAAACTTACTTGGTCCAAGCACAATCCTTGGTCATCTCCTCTAGGTCTATAGGGTGCCAACACTTTGGGGTCATCTCTCTTCCCTTATGCATCCAGAGAGTGCCCTACTCATCCACCCTTTGGGTCCCATGAGTTCATGAAGGTGATCAATCTCCTCACCCATGGCCCTCAGACGATGATAGCTATTACCTCCTGACCCTATGGTCATGTGCAACTAGGGAATTATGCAACTCCTACTTCCATCAGTCTTATCCCTACCTGATCATAGGATAGACTTAGGATTTTAACATAGTACATGTCCAACTTAGAACCTTACCCAAGCCTTCATCATCTCTCTGCATTCCTGGGTTGTCTTTCATCCTTTCACGGGGTCATGGAGACCTGCCTACCTCGGTCAGGCCCCATACCGGTTATATTCACATGCACGTAGAGATGGTTATCTATGGGTCTACAGGTTCATTCTCATACCATGTACTTTTCACTTAGGTTCTCAAGATCCTATGAGACCTCTTTAGGTTACCTCAAAACCAACGAAGATGGTATACACCCTACCAAGGGTCCCTCTCCTAGGATGGGAGGAAACTACAACTCTTGATAACAAGGTCACAACCATCCTTAGGGTTTACATTCATATGAGCATGCCTAACCTAGCAACTACTAAGGCACAAGTGGATCACCTATTAAACCATGCTAGGTCACACTCGTTCTTCCTACTAAGGCACAAGCGGATCACCTATTAAACCATGCTAGGTCACACTCGTTCTCTTTCCTCAACATTAGATGAACTTAGTTGTGAGGGGTTCATCAAACATACCCTTAACTTAAGGGGTTTCTTTTACCTTTACACATGAGAAGTACCATGTTCGAATATATTAAAACAAAAACCTCATCATGAGCGTCAAGTACACCACTTCCCTTCTTAGGCCTAGGAACCCTAGATTCTCCTTTGGGTATCCAACTACATGCCCAATCTCTTAACCACGAATCAAGCATGTCCAAAGTATGTCATGTACTCCCATGTTCCTTTTATACGAGCAACACCTCAGAGTTGAATCCTCCTCACGGACAACCAACTAGGTATAAGGCCTCACAACCTATTACTAAACCTTTCTAGGTCTAAAGAACCCTTCTTCCTATCTCAGAAGGTAAACATCTATACTATAGGCACATACGTACCAGAAGTCTCATCCTCTCTCTAGGGTTTGGTTCCTCTAAAGGCCACCAAGATATCATTAGCCTCCAGAGGTCAAGCATAAGGCAACCGCTACCATCCACTTAGGTCGCATCATCCTCAGTTCCCCACTATTCCTCATGTCTTGGAATCTAAGTTTCCAACCTTTTTGTTCGGGTCCTACTTTCTCTCTACAGAGCTAACTCCACATTCAGCCTTACAACTAGAGGTCCTCTCTCTATGAAGTTAGATCAAGATCACAAGCATATCCCTACCTGGTGAAGCCTATGTTCACACTTATGTTTGCTCATGTTTATCTGTTTCTCTTTATGCTTATCTCATAAGCCATCTAACATGCTCCCTTGGGCCATGGTTTTAACTTACTGCTCGTACTACTAATGTACTCTGGGTGTAAGCTATATCCTACTTGCCGCAACCCATTAGGTTTCTATAGGTTCATCACTAACCTCATCAATGAAGGAGCTATCCTTCACTCTAACATGCACGACCCTTCCCAGGGTTGGGTCGTCAAAGGTACTAAGTCATCTAACCTCTCATGGTTCGTATGGCATCCCAAGGTGTACCCATCCAAACACTCGATCAACCATGACATCTAACTCATCACGTCATCTCTCTCTCTCGTACCTTCACTTAGGGTTAGTGTTAACATAATCCTCAGAGGATGTGCTAGGTCTCTACTTTTAACAGAGGTCTCTACCTCCAAGACTAACTCTCTCTACACATCCTCCTGACAAGGAGGTCTATCCTCAGGTTTCTCCTAAGAGCAATGACAACTCGTGTCATATGACCTAAGCATGTATCTATTCTTCAGTTTGCACTTAATCTATTAAGCTTATGTCCATGACATCTTATTTACATGCTTTTCATTAATTTGGTGGAGGATTCCTTAGACCTTATTAACCTTTCCCATACCTCAAGAGGGTGAGGAGAAGAGAGAAAACCCTAATCCTTAAGGTCCTTAATAGAATTTGAGTTGAGAAGGGATGAACAAGATGAGAGAGTCCTAAAGGTATCTTATTTCGAGTCATATCCTAAGATATCGGCCAGGCAGTCACACAATCCGGGAGTCCTCGTATTCCGACTAGCGGTGCGGAGGAAAATATTGCCAGCCCCCGAAAGTGATCCTTTTCAAGACACCTCAATCTTTTGGACACTCCTCTAATAACTCCCTTGGTTCTATGGAATTTTGTAAAATTTAATAATTATTAATGATTAGACGAGGAACCTATGCTCTGATACCAATTGTAACGACCCCGCCTCCCAGAAACCCCCAATTAAGGGAGACCGAAAGGTCGGTGCCGTTATCCAATTAACATGATCAAAGGTTCGACAAATAATCAATAATAATTATGAAATTCTACTAACTAACTGGAATTTTGAATAAAAATTAAAACTTTACTTACCTTTGAAAAACTTTGGAAGTCTAACTATCCAGAGCTTGAATCTACTCTATCTAATCCTCCTGGCACTTTATGTTTTATTTTCACAATGTGTCACTTTACCATTTTTTCATTTCAGGGTTGTACCTAAAATGCCGACAAACAAAACGTCGGTCAGTATATCGAAATATACTGGTATGTGGGTACAACTAAATGTTTGCACATATGGATAACAATCTAATTATCACAATCAAGTTAATTAACCAACCAATTTACATTTTCCAGTATGACATTCTCCACCGCTTTTGCCCTAACCCTAGCATACCCACCTTAGGGTTTCCTTTGCTAATGACTTAATGCCACCTTCTCAATCCCGAGCTTGGTGCCTGGGGTCACCACTCATGGTGCCCTCTATCCATGCAATATTATATGCCACCTTCTCATTCCCGAGCTTGGTGCCTGGGGGTCACCACTCAAGGTGTCCATTGGTCTACCCATCTGGGCCTAACCTTTGGCATCATCCATCAGGGTGGCATGTAGGTGCGAGAATACATACTTCTATTATTAATGTGATAATAATCATAGTGACTTTACAGTTTGCAAGTATGAACATCCAAACTGATAATTTGCATTCAATACGATTAACCATCTGAAAAATCCTCGGGAAAACTAAGGCGGTTATTCATAATTAACCACATACTTGTTAAGCAGACTTGAATGCAGAAATGACCAATCAAGAAATCAAACAAGTGCACACAGGTTGATCCTGAAAAAGGCATCCAATTTCTCTATCATCAATCATGTCATCTTGATCCATTAATCTTAATTGTTTCCTAGGTTATTTGTCCTTTTTAGGGTTTTGACCATAATTAGGGTTTCACTTCCTGTTTACCATTTTTACTTTATCTTTATCGAAATATCCATCAAACCCTAATTATCTCAGTTTATTTTCCATTAAGATCTTAGGATCAAATTTGGATCACAAAAACCCTAATTTTCAGATTACTATATCTTTTCTTTTTCCCTAATTTAGGGTTTCTAAACTTGTTAATCAACATATTGAGTTTAAAACCCTAAACCTTGTAATTCTATCATCAAAATAGGTTAAAAACCATCTTAATCATTAATCAAGTAAACCATGCTCGAATTAATCTATTTGCAAGATTAAAACCATCTTTGGTTAACAATTAGGGTTTTCTATCACAAAATATGCATTGTTAAAAAAATATACAAATTTAGGCGTCCAAATAATTTTTATTGTATTCCTCATATTTTTATGATCATTTTTCATGTATTAACTTCCTTAATACGAGTTTTCTAGCAAAAGATACAATTTTAACAAGAAAATTCCCCCTTTTGATTTATTTGCTAATTTTCAGAAAAACACGAACCCTTTGATCCGTGGTCTGCTGGTCCACATAGGATCCAACGTCCAGAATCACACATGCCCTTTCTTTGCAAACAAAAGAACCAAAAGTCTATTCTATCCTTGGCGTGACTAAAGGAGGTGAGGGGCAAAGCGGTACTTTCACGGGATGCCTTCTTCAACATTGCGTCGTCTCCCTGTTGCTCCGATGGTCAACCTCAGGGTTGACTTCTCGATCCTAGCCACCTGCAACCGCACCAACAGGTTAGGAAGCTGCGTCTTCCGTTGACGGACTCGACCAGAGGCCCAATTGCTCGCCAAGGGTGCACCCAAGCTGCTCCTACTCTCCGAACTCTGGCGAGGGTCTCCGAGGTGGTGGGGGTCTAGGTCTGGAAGAAACGTCCAATTGGGGGCACGAAATTGCTCCTTGCTTCCTTCCGCAGAGGTTGGGCTAGAGAAAAGAGGTGTCGGTGCCCTCACACATCCTCCCATATATATAGGGTCGAGGCAGGCATTGCGGGGTTTGGGTGTTTCCCAAAACCATGATCAATCCAAGTCGAACCAGGGATGTTTCCCTGCGATTTTCCCTCCTGAGTTCAACGGAGCCATTACTAATCGAGCACATGCAGTGGATTGCGAGGAATCCAAGAGGGAAAGTTCCTCTATAAATTGTGGAATTACAGTCCCAGTGGGACTTGGATGATGACCGTCCCACGTTGGATCAAGATCCAACGACCTTCGTTACCCGCGATCAAAAGAAAATTCCTTTTTCTTTCTATTTGTCAAATTAATGTCTTGATTTGGAGGATTCTTGTGAAATTAATATCTCCCAAACTATAACTCCTTTTTGTCTCAAATTTTAAGGGAAGGTTTGTCTTGGCATTATATAGCTTTGTACAAAATTTGGGAAACAAATTCCAAGGGATGAGAAGGCTTCCTTCTCTCCTAAGTTATTCATTAATTTATTCAAAATTAATTGTTACTTCCTTTCCCTTTGCCATTATCTTGTTATTTTGGGTCCCTTGGACCTCAGGAAATTCCAAAGGCACGGATTCCCATATTGGGCAAAATCCATTTGCCTTTGTCTTCTTTTGAAAGTCAATTTCTCATATTTCCCTTTTATTAATCAATTTCTTTTCCTTTTTAATTCTCTTTTTAAGGATTCCTCTTTATCTCTCCTCTATATTCCTATTGGAATTCCTTTTAGCATTAGGAATCCATGGGATATGAAAATCCACCAAGGATAACTCAATTATACCTCTTTTCACTTATTTTCCACATTTTATCATTATTTTCAATTTCTTTCTTATTAAGGAAATACTTAATTGGTCTTTTCTTTTCTTACTGCATTCTCTATGCAACTTTGGACTCCTTGGGACCCAAGGAACCCAAGAGGCATAAAATCCAACTTTGGATTTGCCTTTTGGAGGTTTCCATACCTTTCTTTTCTCAAAAACTTAATTATTCATTTACTAATTGAATTTCCTTGTTATTGGGCCCAATAGCCAATAAAGCCCACAAATCAATCATCAAGGCTATTGTAATGAAATTCATGCATTCAATCAAAAGACATCATTATTTGTTCATTTATCTTTAATATGAGAAATTACATTTCTCAGCAAATGAACCCAAAATTGGGGTTGTAACATATCATTACCATGCAATACAAGAGAAATACAACCTTCCCATTATTAGGGTTAGGGTTTCTCTTTTTATCCGATTAGGGTTTCAAGTTCATATTATCAAAAATCAAAACCCTAATTCATATCTCCACACATATTAGGAGCATACATTGATATCATAAGTATTCAATCATACTTGTATTCTCATCATTTATCATTAAATGATTATCACACAAAGTATGAGTTTCTCTCTCATCCTTACTAGGGTATTGATTACATCATACTTTGTTAAGTTGGCTCAATCCTTTTCTCAGGGTACATTGGCTTACACTTATCAAAGTGCATTAAACTCTTTACATCTTAATGTATCATTTGACATAACAAACTCCATGTCTTTCTCAATCAAGTATATCAAATTTGAGGTGCTTACCTCCATATCAGTTTTGAGGTGCTTCCACCATATTGGGTTAGAGGTGTGTGCTTCCACCATATCGGGAAAGAGGTGTGTGCTTCCACCATATTGGGAAAGAGGTGTGTGCTTCCACCATATCAGTCAAGAGGTGTGTACTTCCATCATATCAGGCAAGAGGTGTGTGCTTCCACCATATCGGGCAAGAGGTGTGTGCTTCCACCATATCGGGCAAGAGGTGTGTGCTTCCACCATATCAGGCAAGAGGTGTGTGCTTACTTCCATATTAGGCAAGAGGTGTGTGGTTACTACCATATCGGGTAAGAGGTGTATGCTTACTACCATACTGGGCAAGAGGTGTATGATTACACCATATCAGGCAAGAGGTATTTCAACCTGATATCGGTTTGAGCCATGATGATGTCATCATCATCAATCTCTAGACTTTTGTCCCTTACTATTCTAGTTCATGGACAATCAATCCCATGCAACTATTAGAACTCATAGAATAATCAACCATTCAAGAAAAATTGAAATTGAAAGTAGATCAACTAGTATAGAAAGATTGAACGTGAATAATAACATGATTGGGTTCAAGTTATATAACGCACCTCCAGAAAAACTTCAAAGCTCCAAGCTCTAAAGCTTCACATTCCCCAGGTTGAAGATGAACTTATCAAAGATCCAATACTTGTTCACAACTCCTCTATATGAAAAGAATCACCATAGATAAGAACTTGATGAAGAAGAAAAGAAAGTAAGAATCACAACCCGAGAATCATTCTTCAACCAAGGTTTAAGATGACCATGGCTTCACCTTAAGCTTAAGGCTCGAGATCCTCCTTGATCCTCATCTACTATGCATGATATATAAGAGAAAGAGAGTTGTAGGATTAAAAAAAATTCACTAGTAGGTGAAAGGAGTGGTATGTATAATTGAGGCCCATGAGAGAGAGTGTACATGAGGTGTCATCACCTTATACTACTAGGGGACACATGTCCATGCATGGGTTGACACATGTCCATGCATGCACATATATTTTATATTGACATGCAAAACTCTTGGGGATAATCTAGGGATAAGATTTTGGCCATTAGTTATCTTGTTGAACAAGATATTTCAACCCAACATCACTTTATTCACAAACTGATACAACTTTTCCAAAGCAAGTTGTAAACTGATATCCATCACCTTATTGAGGTGCTTAACTCATCATGGCCTTTGCCAAGAGTTTAAAAAATGATATGCGACCTCTTCTATGGATCTTTGGCCGACAGGCACTCCCATATAAGTTCTACAACTCAATACAACTCATTTTAGGGTTTCAACTATACAACTCGTCTTGGTCTTTTCATCACCAAGAATACCATCAATCAAATATGATTCAAACATGGTGCATATTTCTTTCTCTCTCCTCTAGATTATGATAAGAGAGAGTAGGGACACTCTAGAGGTGGTAGTTTGCATATCAACTCTACATTTTTGGTAAATTACAATTTGCACCAAAATTGGTACACAAGGCACACACATTATTCAAACAAGCTCCAACTTGGAACTTAGGCTTTCAACCAGCCACCTCTTAGCATCGTTCCCTCTATTATGATGCTAAAGCACTTGAGGAACATTCAAAATGTGAAATATCGCAATATAACCCCTCATCTTGGGTAAATTGCAATTTACATCCAAACTATCATATAATGCACAAACAATTTGCAAATAAACTAAAACTTGAAAAATTAAACTCTCCTTGAGTCTTAATTACTTTTCAAAATATTAAAACAAGTTTATAAATAACTTACTTAAGCAAAACTTCTAGGTTTTTGACATAGCCTAGGTCAGGGATGTTACAATTATCAAACCCTAACATGGATTTCGTCCCCAAAATATCAAGAGATAAGAGAAGGGTACTTCCTCCTCATTTATTCCTCCAGCTCCCATGTGGCTTCTTCAATGCCACGGTGATGCCAAAGAACTTTCACAAGAACTACGTCTTTCTTTTTCAACTTCTTGATTCTTCTATCAAATCATCATTGGACCTTCCTCATAGGATATATCTTTATTCACTTCTACCTCTACAAGTTGCAAAACCAACTCTGTATTAGGATGACACTTTCTCAGCATAGATATATGAAACACTAGATGTAGTCTATGTAGCTCAGATGGCAACTCCAACCTATAGGCTACCTTTCCAATCCATGTTGTCACTGGGTAAGGTCCCATAAATCTAAGAGCTAACTTACCCTTTTTCCCAAATATGAGAACACCTTTCCAAGGAGAGACCTTGAGATACACCCTATCTCCAACTTGGAATTCTAAAGGTCTACGACGTTTATCGGTATATGACTTCTATCTATCATGTGCAACCTTCAACTGTTGTTGTATTACTTTAATCTTTTCAATTGTCTGTTGCACTAATTTAGGACCCAGAAGTTGGTATTCTCGTATCTCATACCAGCATAACAAAGATCTACAACATCTACCATATAATGCTTCATATGGTGCCATATCAATACTTTTTTGATAACTATTGTTGTAGGCAGAATCTATTAAGCTCAACTGCAAGTCCCAATTTCCTACAAACTGAAGAACACATGCCCTAAGAAAGTCCTCCAAAGTCTATATAGTCCTTACATATTGTCCATCTGTCTGAGGGTGAAAAGCTATGCTAAAATTTAACTGCGTACCCAAGGCTTCATGTAGTCATTCCCAAAAATGACTTGTAAATTGGGACCTCTATCAGACACAATTGTGGCTGGAGTTCCATGTAACTGCACTATCTCATCTATGTAGATATATGTAAGTTTTTCAGAATTATAGGTTGCTTTAACAGGAAGAAAATGTGCTGACTTAGTCAACCTCTTAACTATCACCTAAATGGAATCATGACTTTTGGCTGTTCTGGATAGACCAACCACAAAGTCCATTGTCACATGATCCCACTTCCACTACGATATAGGTAAGGGTTGCAATGTTCTTGTTGGCTTCTGGTGTTCTGCTTTAACTTCTTGACACACTGGACATCACATAACAAACTCAGCTACATCCTTCTTCAAACCAGGCCACCAATACATATCTTTTAAGTTATGATACATTTTAGTACACACTGGATGCATTGCATACATGGATGAATGAGATTCCTCCATAACTATATTTATGAAGTCATTGGCATCAGGTACTACCATCCTACCATGGTAATAGACTACCACATCCTCTGACTCATGGAAATCATCCCGTTTCTCACTACCATACCCTGACCTGATCTGCTACATCACAATATTAGCCTGTTGTAACTCTTTAATCTATTGTCTCAGAGTAGGTTTCACATGCATCTCGGCCAGCAATCTGGCTAACAAAGATACTTTTAACTATACATTTATTTGTCTCAAAAAGACAAACATGTCCCGTTTAAAGCACATTAGAGAATTCAACTGTGCTTTATCTATTAGTGGAGATGAAGATTTTCTACTTAGTGCATCTGCCACTACATTAGCTTTTCTTGGATGATAATCAATTGTACAATCATAGTCCTTGATTAATTCCATCCAACACCATTGTCTCATATTCAACTCATGATGTGAGAAGATGTATTTTAAGTTTTTATGGTCTGTGAAAATATGACACGTTTCTCCATAAAGATAATGCCTCCAAATCTTCAACGTGTGGACCACTACAACTAACTCTAGACCATGCATCAGATAATTCTCCTCATGTTTCTTAAGTTTTCGGGAAGCAAAAGAAACTACATGATCACTCTACATCAGCACACATCCTAGACCATTCTTAGAGGCATCGTAGAAAACATTATATCCCTTTCCCTGCTCAGGTAAAGCCAACACATGTGCACTAGTCAACCTTTCTTTCAACAACTGGAAAGACTACTGACACTTGTCATTCAAGAAAAAAGGAACTTCCTTCCTGGTCAACCTAGTTAGGGGTAA
This sequence comes from Alisma plantago-aquatica, assembly GCA_963693085.1. Classification (NCBI taxonomy): domain Eukaryota; kingdom Viridiplantae; phylum Streptophyta; class Magnoliopsida; order Alismatales; family Alismataceae; genus Alisma; species Alisma plantago-aquatica. The sequence continues at coordinate 802,567,515 of OY856411.1, forward strand.
TGCTATAGAACTAAAGTATTTAATAAATCTTCTGTAGTAACCTGCCAGACCAAAGAAAGTGCAAATCTCAGTTGGTGTCTTGGGTTGTTCCTACTCTAAAACAGACTCCACTTTTTTAGGATCAACATGAATACCTGAAGCAGATATAATGTGTCTTAGGAAAGACAATTTTGACAACCAAAAGTCACACTTGCTAGACTAAGAATATAGCTTGTGCTGTCTCAACAAAGTCAAGGATTGACGAAGGTGTTGTTCATGTTGTTGACCATCTCTACTGTATATTAGGATGTCGTCTATGGAGACCACTATGAACTAATTAAGGAATGGCCAGAAGTTTCTATTCATCAACTCCATGAATGCAACTGGTGCATTAGTTAGTCCAAATGACATAACTACAAACTCATAATGACCATACCTTGTCCCAAGGGATGACTTAGGTATGTCACTCTCCTTGATACATAAATGATGATATACTGACCTTAGATCTATCTTAGAGAACATTGTTGCACCACACAACTGGTCAAACATATCATCTATTCTTGGCAGAGGATATTTGTTTTTCATAGTCACCTTGTTAAGCTGTTTATAGTCTATGCATAACCTCGTAGACCCATCCTTATTTTTAATAAAAAGAACTAGAGCACCTCATGGCGAAGTACTCGATCGAATGGAATCTTTCTCAAGCAACTCCTATAACTATTTCTTGAGTTCTTCCATCTCAGCATGTTCCATCTTATAAGGTGTTTGGGCTATGGGTTGCGTAATCATAATTAGATTAATCTCAAAATCAATCTCTCGAGGTGGAGGAATATCTGGAAGTTCTTCAGGAAACACATCCTTGAATTCCCTGACAATAGGAACTTCATAAAGACTAGGAATTTCTTCTTTGGTATCTACCACAAGTACCAAGAATGCTTCACATCCTTGTCACATCAATCTCTCAGCTACCATTGCTGATACTAGACAGGTTGGAAGAATCTTTCTATCCCCATGAAAGACCCATGTCTCATCACTATCTGTGAACATAGCTTTGCTTAGAACCACAATCCAAGACAACCTTATACTTTTGTAGGGTATACATCCCAAGAATTACATCAAACCTGTGCATCTCAAGTGGTATAAGATCCACCTGAATGTTGTGTTCTGAAATAGAAAGAACACAAGGAAAACATATCTCCCGCAACACTGCTGATCCGACTAACAAAGTTTCCAATAACAAATTATCTGTTGTATGATTGACAATCATATTGCAGTCATGAATCACTTCTTGAGTGATAAAGGAATGTGTAGCAATTGGATCAATAAAATAGATACGAAGCAGGATGAAGACATATCCGAATGAAACAATTCCATCTGACTTGTCATGACTTCGTGGATTGAGTACTACCTTCGGTTAATTCATTGCATAGAATCTCACCATTTCCTGTTGTCAACTCTATGCTCTATTGTTTGGTGCAGATGATCCTACTTGGGATGCTTGTCCATGTCCTCGTGTGCCACTACTAAACTATTGCCACTGAGAGCCTTGTTGATTTTGCCTCAGTGGTTGGGTTACCTCCATGTCTCTAATTGGACAATCCCTTATCATATGTCACGTCTGTCCATACTTTAAGCAGTTTTTGTCTTGCTGTGGTCTAGATGGTCCTGTTACTGACATTGATGATGTACTATAGGCTTCACTTGGTAGAAATCTATGGCCTCTACCCTTGCTTGACATCTACTGCGTATGTGCATCGAACCTCTGTGGTGCTAATGGTGAATGAAACCTTGGTTTCTTGAAACTTCCAGACCTCTGTCCCGGGAACTGGGCAGGTCCTTTCCTACTATTAGCCTCACGTTTCTCAGTCACAAACCTCTCTATCTGCCTAACTGACTCCACAAAGATGGAAAACCTCTCTCTATTCTCTAAAGTAGCTACAAATGTGGATAACTCAGTGTTCAGACCCTCCTCAAAACACTGAATCCTCTCCTCCGTAGTAGTAGCCATGTGTGGACAAAACTACAGAAGCTCCATAAACTTAGCTTCATACTCACTAATCTTCATTGGTCCTTGCTTAATACGCTCAAAATGTGAGATTTTCTCATTCAGATAAGTCCTAGGAAAGTATATACTGAAAAAATCACGTCAGAACTCCTCCCACCCGACCTCAACACTCCGTCTTTTCCCTTCTTCAATGGCCCACCAATGGCCATCACTTCCTTTTAAAAGGTACACAACATGCCTAACTTTATCAGTTTCTGGGACGCTAAGGATTCTAAAGGCTTTTTCCAGCTCAGTGAGCCATAAATCTGTGTCTGCTGGGACAACTGTACCGACACATTCGGTGGCTCCTACCCGACATAGCCGCTCAAAGGTCTTACCAGACCCATGTCCCTCATTGGGAACTGGTGCTGGAATTCGGTCTACCATGTGCGTTATTGTGGTCATGAACTGCCCGAAAAGAGCATGAAAGGCTGGGTTTTCTAGCATGGCTTCATCAAGATGGGGATTCTCAAGAACTGATTCCTCTCTTGCCTGATCCCTAGCACCTCCTCCTAGTGCAGTAATACTGCTCTCAACAACATGTTCTTTGTGTATTCCAACCATCTTTCAACTTTACTTCTCTTATATGAGCAGAAGTCACTATAAGATAAAACTGGAGGACACTAGAACATACTCAATAACCTTAATCCTATGTCTCTATAGACTCAGCGAACCTTAGGCTCTGATACCAAAAACTTGTGATGACCGATATCAAACCAACAACCAAATCACACAGTAATTACACAGAATAACCATTAGCAGCGGATAAATGAAAATCACTAAAAATTAAAACCATTTTGTAAAGAGATCCAGTGCCAGAAAATTCTTAAGGGAAGAACCAAAGCAATATATACATCATGGTTCTCATTGTACATACATTGTACCTTCTTATCTTGAGGATATCATATACCAGTTGCTTTGCCCAAATATATACATAAGCAACATAAAACCTTGAGGCATACAAGACAAAATCTTAGATCATTGATAAAACCATTACATACTAACTCTCAAGGACATGAGAGTATAGAGATGACACATAGCACTTCTATCTACAAGACACGTCAGACAACACACTCAAGCTGAGCTATTACTACTGTCTCTGTTGTTATTATCGTCCCTCTACAGTACTATCTCTACCTCCTCGTTTGCATCCACCTAAAAATGTCGGGACCAATGGGATGAGACAAAAGTCCCAGTGAGAGATATAACTCTCTGCCAACAATATTATTATCACAGGTAAATAATATAAAACTGAGCAGAGGATCTTTTATATTAATAATCAAGATTAATCACTATTTATAAGCAGAACAAAGAAATATCATCTTTCAAAGCAATGTAACTATCTATGATAGAGCAATAAATCATCTATTCACTTTATAAGGAATAAGAAGAACACATATAACATCTATTTATTTAAGATGCATAAAAGTAATGTAACATCAACCAATGTTTCTGTAATGCCTGGGCCCACTGCCCAAGGCTCTAGTAGAGTTTCAGAAATAACGACTGCCCCCATAGACCACCACTAGCCTTAACTGCGTACTTTGTCCTCATGTACGTGCAAGCTGGGGTCAACTTCCCGACTGGTCACCCATCCTAGTACTACTCCAAGCTGAGCACGCTTAACTATGGAGTTCTTTAGTGATGGGCTCCCGGAAAAAGAGGTGCACCTTAGTGTATGGGTAGTCCAATCATTACTTATAAGATCATTATATCCGAGGCCTCAAATCCTGGGATGTTACAATCTCCCCCACTTAGACTCTTGACGTCCTCGTTAAGGCTCCACTATATGTCCTCATAATCTGACCCCATTTTAGTGCAGACCCACAATGGCCCATGGACACCCAACTCCTGATCATGGAATACCAGTGCAAAGGTGGCTACGTCAACCATGGACAACCCTTTCCTACATGCTTGGACCGCACGTCTCAAGACTGGCATGCCACATGCCCATGTAGGCCCCACCTACTGGAGGGATTATGACTCTGATACCATTTGTAATGCCTGGGCCCACTGCCCAAGGCTCTAGTAGAGTTTCAGAAATAATGATTGGCCCCATAGACCACCACTAGCCTTAACTGCGTGCTTTATCCTCATGCACGTGCAAGCTGGGGTCAACTTCCCGACTGGTCACCCATCCTAGTACTACTCTAAGCTGAGCACGCTTAACTATGAAGTTCTTTAGTGATGGGCTCCCGAAAAAGGAGGTGCACCTTAGTGATATGGGTAGTCCAATCATTCCTTATAAGATCATTATATCCGAGGCCTCAAATCTTGGGATGTTACAGTTTCCGTATTCAATCCTTAAGCAAATATGCTACACGACTGATTACATATTTACAATCACACTTATGCCCTGAGGAGATGAGGTATACCGCTCATGCTCCAACCGACCACAACTACGTAAAGCATCAGTACCATACAAGATCAAAGGAAAAGTCGGCTTCCAAGACCTCACCTATCTCTGTCAGTACGAGACCAGTGGCAGTGACATCACTTGCCAAACTACAATTAGCTTGCCAGGGTATAGTGGCATCTTCACTATAGAGTTACAACCGCAACATGCACTCCTTTGGGGAGATCACACAACAACCCCGATATATTCTCTTCTTTGAGAAGATCACAAAACAATACTGATATATGAGGGAAAGATCACACAACAATTCCTATTTGGACATAAGGATATTTTTGCCCGTCACCCCCACATATTGAGAAATATGCTCTTTGAGTTAAACTTGTTTCACCATTAAGAAAATTCTAACACTAAATGGATCTATGGCCAGGGCAACTACATGATAAGGTTCCACTTGATTAATTAGGTGCATTACAGTATCTTTTAGCATCAACCAAGTTACAAGCATGAATTATAACAGATGCTACAAAGAAAGGTGTAATACATTTATCAAGTACTTTAATAATCTTTGGAACACATTGAACGCACAACAGTCAGGATCTCAGTCCCTTATCACATTACTGAGGATTCTCATCCTTTAACATTATCATCATCATGATTTCTAGATCTGGGTATTCAAACCCTTAGTTTATCACTGAACATTGTCACCTCTTATCAGGTAACTATTACCTCTAGGTCCTCAGACCCAGGTATACATTATACTTGTTACACAAGTATTTCACATGGATCACAAGGTCCATTTAATCTGTATCATATGAAACATCATAGCTCATACCTGGCTATGCTCATCATCTCATGATACCTGCATGGTTAGTATTTCATGATAAAAATAATATCAAGTACATATCATTAACATGCAATACAAGAGAAATACAACCTTCCCATTATTAGGGTTAGGGTTTCCCTTTTTAGCTGATTAGGGTTTCAAGTTCATATTATCAAGAATCAAAACCCTAATTTATAGCTCCACACATATTAGGAGCATACATTGATATCATAAGTATTCAATAATACTTGTTTATTTTCATCATTTACCATTAAATGATTATCACACAAAGTATGAGTTTCTCTCTCATCCTTATTAGGATATTGATTACATCATACTTTATAAAGTTGGCTCAACCCTTTTCTCAAGGTACATTGACTTACACTTATCAAAGTGCATTAAACTCTTTACATCTTAACGTATCATTTGACATAACACACTTCATGTGTTACTCAATCAAGTATATCAGATTTTAGGTGCTTACCTCCATATCGATTTTGAGGTGCTTCCACCATATCGGGCTAGAGGTGCGTGTTTCCACCATATCAGGCAAGAGGTGTGTGCTTCCACCATATCGGGCAAGAGGTGTGTGCTTCCACCATATCGGGTAAGAGGTGTGTGATTCCACCATATCGGGCAAGAGATGTGTGCTTCCACCATATCGGGAAAGCGGTGTGTGCTTCCACCATATAAGGAAAGAGGTGTATGCTTACTACCATATTGGGAAAGAGGTGTATGCTTACTACCATATCAAACAAGAGGTGTATGCTTACTACCATATCGGGCAAGAGGTGGTTCAACCCGATATTGGTTTGTGTCATGATGATGCCATCATCATCAAGCTCTAGACTTTCATCCCTTATTATTTTAGTTCATGGACAATCAATCTATGCAACTATTAGAACTCATAGAATCATCAATCATTCAAGAAAAAATGAAATTGAAAGTAGATCAACAAGTACAACAAGATTGGAGGTGAATAATAACATGATTGGGTTCAAGTTGTATAACCCGCCTCGAGAACAACTTCAAAGCTCCAAGTTCCAAAGCTTCATGTTACCCAGGTTGAAGATGGACTTATCAAAGATACAAGACTTGTTCACAACTCCTCTATATGCAAAGAATCACCATAGATAAGAACTTGGTGAAGAAGAAAAGAAAGGAAGAATCACAACCTGAGAATCATTCTTTAACCAAGGTTTAAGATGGCCATGACTTCAACTTAAGCTTAAGGCTCGAGCTGGTCCTTTATGCTCAACTACTATGCATGATATCTAAGAGAAAGAGTGTTGTAGGATTTGAAAATTTTCACTAGTAGGTGAAAGGAGTGGTATATATAATTACGGCTCATGAGAGAGAGTTTACAAGAGGTGTCATCACCTTATAATACTAGGTGACACATTTCCATGAATGGGTTGACATGTTTCCATGCATGCACACATATTTATCTTGAAATGTAAAACTCTTGGGGATAATATAGGGATAATATTTCAGCCATTAGTTATCTTGTTGAACAAGATATTTCAACCCAACATCACTTTATTCACAAACGATACAACTTTTTGAAGGCAAGTTGTAAACTGATATCCATCACCTTCTTGAGGTTCTTAACTCATCATGGACTTTTCCAAGAGTTGAAAAAATGATATTAGACCTCCTCTATGGATATTTTGCCGATAGGCACTCCCATATAAGTTCTACAACTCAATACAACTCAATACAACTCATTTTAGGGTTCAACTATACAACTCTTCTCGGTCTTTTCATCACCAAGAATACCACCACTAAAATATGATTCAAACATGGTGAATTTTTCTTTCGTTCTCCTCTAGATGATACTAAGAGAGAGTAGGGACACTCTAGAGGTGGTAATTTGCATATCAACTCTACATTTTTGGTAAATTGCAATTTGCACCAAAATTGGTACACAGGGCACAAGCATTATTCAAACATGCTCCAACTTGGAACTTAGGCTTTCCACAAGCCACCTCTTAGAATCATTCTCTCTCTTATGATATTAAATCACTTGAGGCACGTAAAAAATGTGACATATTGCAATATAATCCCTTATCTTGGGTAAATTGCAATTTACACCCAAACTATCATATAATGCATAAACAGTTTGCAAATAAACTCAAACTTGAAAATTGACTCTCCTTGAGTCTTAATTACTTTTCAAAAGATTAAAACAAGTTTATAAATAACTTACTTAATAAAAAATTCTAGATTTATTGTGACGACCTGACATCAAATCAAGCCATCACTGGTAAATAATTGTAGAATAACCATAAACATCGGATTAACAAAATCACTAAAAAATTAAAACCATTTTGTAAGGAAATCCTCTTCCATGAAACTCTTATTGAAAGAACCACAACTTTATGCATATCGTGATTCACATTGTACATACACTATATCCTATCATTTCAAGGAAAACACATAATAGTTGCTTTGCCAAAACCTATACATAAGCAACATAAAACCTTGAGGTAATCAAGCCAAAATCTCAGATCGATCATAAAACCATTACATACTGACTCCAAGGACCTGAGAGTATAGAGACAACATATAGGACTCCTATCTATAAGACACGATAGATAGTACACTCAACCTGAGCTATTATTGCTGCCCCAACTATTTTCCTTCCTCTGTAGAATAGTCTCTACCTCCTCGTACACGTCCACCTAAAAATTGTGGATCCCACGAGGTGAGACAATTGTCCCAGTGAGAGATATAAATCTCTGCCAATGATATTATTATCAAAGGTACACAATATAAACTGAGCATAGGTTCTTTTATATTAACAAGCACGATTAATCACTATTATAAGAAGAATAGAGTAATCTCTTTTCTTAAAGTAATGAATCTATCTATGATAGAACAATAAATCATTTATTTGCTATACAAGGAATATAAAGAAACATGTATACCATCTATCTAATTAAGATGTATAAAAGAAATGTACATCAACCAATGTCTTCTGTATTTGATCCTTAAGCAAATACGCTACACGACTGATTACATATTACAATCACACTTATGCCCTGAGGAGATGAAGTATACCGTTCATACTCCAACCAACCACAACTAAGTTCAAATTGGTACCATACAAGGTTAATGGCAGAGCCGGCTGTCAAGACCTCACCCATCTCAGTCAGTACAATACAACTTAGCAGGACATCTCGTGTCAGCTGCTGGAAGGACATCTTGTGTCAACTACAAATAGCATGCCAGGGTATAGCGGCATCTTTTCTATAGAGTTACATCCGTAGCATGTACTCTCTTAGGGAGAAGACCACTAATCTTTCCCAGATTATAAGGATAAGGAAAATTATACATCAATTCCTCACGTGGTTGGGAGATTTTATACTTCAATCCTGATACAGATAGAATGAAGAAGGATTTTACACATCAATTCCTCATTTGGTTGGGAGATTCACATCATTCCATGATAAATAAGGAAGGTGCAACATCATTTCTTCATCGGGATGTATGGATATATTTTGTCCTTCACCCCCGCATATTCAAAAATATTCTCTCTGAGTTAAACTCGTTTCACCATAAACAATTTTTGACACTGAATGGATCTAAATAAGGCAACTACACGATGAGATTTCACTTGATTAATTAGGTACATTACAATATCTTTTAGCATCAACCAAGTTTCAAACATGAATTATAATACATGCTATAAAGAAAGGTGTAGTACTTTTAAGATCTTTGGAACACTTTGAATGTATAACACTTGGGATCTCAGTCCCTTATCACAATACTGGGAATTGTCATCCCTTCACAGCATCATCATCATGATTACTAGATCTGGGTATTCAAACCCTTAGATCATCACTGAGTATTGTTACCTCTGTAACATGTAACTATTACCTCTAGGTCCTCAGACCAAGGTATTCATCACACTTGTTGTACAAATATTTCACATATCTCACATGGTTCATTAAATATCTTATCACCTCTCACTAGGAAACAACTTATTTTTTAAGATGTCAGACTGTATAATCATTATACTTGTTATACATATATTTAACATGGCTCACAAAGTTCATTATCTATATCATATAAAACATCATAGCTCATACCTGGCTATGCTCATCATCTTATGATTCTTGAATAGTTTGCACTTCATGATAAAAACTCTAATAGTTTATGACATTAATTCAAGAGAAATACATCCTTATCATTATTAGGGTTAATATTGCCTATTTTAACGAAATAGGGTTTCAAATTCCCATCATCACTATGTGATATAAGAGAAATACATCCTTCCCATTATTACAGTTAGGATTTCTCAATCTAACTGATTAGGGTTGTAAGTGCATACCATCATCCTTCATTAGGGTTAGGTTTTCCCCTTATTAACAAATTAAGGATTCAAGATCATATTATCTAGAATCAAACCCTAATTCATACTCCACTCATTTTAGGAGTATCAATGCATACTTATTAACATGTTTATCACACATGTAAAAGTTTCTCTTTTATCCTCATTAGGATGGTAATTGCATCATACATTGGCCCAATCCTTCTCTCAAGGTACATTGGCCTACACTTAACACACTGCATTAAACTATTTGTCTTAATGTATTACTTTACATAACACAATTCATGTGTTACCTCATCAATTATATTGAATTGAGATGCTTCCAACATATTGGGTATAAAGTTGTGTACTTGACACCATATCATACTTTCATATTGGGCTTGAGGTGTAACCTCAACACTATATGATGCATCTGTGTCAGGCATGTGGTATTTCCTCATCACCATATCGTGTTTAGGGTGTGTCCCCTATTACCATATCGTGTACCCAAATCGGGTTGGCTATCACTTAGATTTAATCATCTCAAGTTAACCTCATATCGTGTATGGGCTAAATGCTTGACCTCATATCGGTTATAAGGGTGTACATGATACCATATCGTGCACAAGGTGTGCACCATATCGGGCATAGGGTATATGCCTTATCATGGTATCATTCAAGTAGTATATTCACAATACCATATCGGGTTACCACCTTGGATTGGTATATTGGGTTATCATGTTGGCTAACATATTGGGTTAGCATATTGGGTAGAACCTTATGCTCATATTCTTTCATACCTTCACAGGAATCAGTCCCATCATGCATGACAAGCTAGATATCTGGTTGGGCTCTTTCAGAACAATCCTTTACACAAAATAATAGGGTGTGTCGGGTTTCATTCCATCACCTAGGGTTTCAACACCATATCGGTTAAACTATACACTTGACAACATATCATCCATGAAGTATGGACTTGACTTCCTATCATGCACAAGGTATATGTAGGTATCACTCTTATCGTTAATGGGGTATCACTCATCTCCATATCAAGTTACCCATCATCTTGGGTTTGACATATCGAGTTTCATATCATCAACTAGGGTTTCAACCCATATTGGGTTAGGGTGTAATCCTAACACCATATTGTATAGGAGGTGAATACTTGACCCCATATCGTGCTCATGGTGTGTATATGTTTTACTCGTATTGGCCATGAGGTACACATTCCTCACCATATCATGTTTATAGTGTGTGCATATCAACATGTCAGATTACTTATAACCTAGGGTTTGTTATATCGGGTTGGAGTATATGCTTGACTCCATGTCGTGCATAGGGTGTATAACATGATCTCATATCATGCACATAGTGTTTTCTTAACAACATATCATGCATGAGGTATGCAGTTCATTATCATAACGTGCAAGAGGTACCTACTCATTACCATATCGTGTTAATGATGTATTCACTCCATCATATTGGGTTAGAGGTACTTCAACCCAATATCAGGTTGGGACCATGATGATGTCATCATCTTGAACCTCTAGTTTCTTGTTATTACTATTCTAGATCATGGAAAACAGTCCTAAGATACTTTTAGAACTCAAAGTAACATTAATTAATCAAAGGAATTTGAAATTGAAAGTAGATCATCAAGTTCAACCATATTAAAGGTGAATAATAACATTGTCGGGTTCAAGTTATATAACCCGCCTCAAGAACAACTTCAAAGATCCAAGCTCGAAATCTTCACATTCCTAAGGTTGAAGATGAGATTATCCAAGGTCCAAGGCTCGTTCAAAACTCCTCCATATACAACGAATCACCATAGTTAAGAACTTGGTGAAGAAGAAAAGAGAGGAATAACTATAACCCGAGAATCATACTTCAACCAAAATTGAAGATGACCATGACCTTACCTTAAGCTTGGTGCTTAAGATCCCCTTGATCCTTGAGATAGTATGCATTATATCTAAGAGGGTATGCATGATATCTCAAAGATATAGAGTTGTGGGGTTCGTAAACTTCCATTAGTAGGTGAAAGGAGAAATATATATACTTGGGGTTCATGAGAGAGAGTGTATAAGAGGTGTCATCACCATATGCTACTAGGTGACACGTGGACATGCATGTTGACACATTTCCATACATTCACACATGTATATCTTGCCATGAAAAAGTATAGATGATAAGCTAGAGATGATATTTCATCCATCCTTTATCTTGTTGGATAAGATATCTCATCTTTATCTCACAAATTATGCAAACCGATACACTTTTTGCAAGGAACATCTAACTCATCATGGATCACCTCCTTGAGGTGCTTAGGCCATCATGGCCTTTGTCTCAAAAACTGATATGGGATCTCCTCTATGGATCCTTGGCTGATAGGCTCTTCCCATATCAAGTCTACAACTCGATACAACTCATATAAGGGCTTCACATTGAATCCTTTCTTGGTCTTTTCATCACCAAGAGTACCATCACTCAAAGATGATTCAAACATGGTGTATCCTTATTTCTCTCTCCTCTAAATGATACATAGAGGGAGTAGGGACACTCTAGAAGTGATAATTTGCATATCAACCCTATATCATAGGTTAATTACAATTTGTACAAAAATTGGTACACAAGGCACTATCATTATTCAAATAAGCTCATACTTGGAATTTAGGCTTTCCACAAGCCACCACTTAGAATCACTCTCTCTCTCTCTCTTATGATATTAAAACACTTAAGATACGTTCAACATGTGACATTTTTCAATATAACTCCCCATCTTGGGTAAATTGCACTTTACACTTAGACTATCATATAATGCACACATAGTTTGCAATTATGCTCACACTTGAAAATAAACTTCACAAAGAGTCTTATTTACTTTTCAAAAGATTTAAAACAAGTTTGTAACTAACTTACTTAAGCAAAACTTTTAGGGTTAAGCCATAACCGAGGTCAGGGATGTTACAATTATAAATCCTAACAAGGATTTCGTCCCCGAAATCCTGGATGAAGGAAGAAAATTGTTATTCATGCATCATATCATCAAGTATCCACATAACATCTTGATGTCCTGGAGATGCCATAGAACTTTGACCAGTACAAAGTCCTTCCATTTAGGGTCATCATAGAATCTGTCATACATGACACATATTCAACTGCCCTTTTCATTAATGAGTGTAGTGTCAATTCTGTGTCAGGTAACACTTTCTAAGTCAGAGAAGTACTATTCATACTTCGAATAATTCAGGTGTGAAACCTTATTGAATTATTACCTTCTCAACTTAAAACTTTATGTGATAATATTTTTGACCTTAGGAGTCTTCCATACTCCTCATTTTGTTTAGCATTTCACCTCCAAGGAAAAACTATTTGGGACCACAAGTCTTATCATGCTTCTATTGTGCCATTCTAATCCACTGACACAACACTAAACTTTCTTATGACTTGTACCAACTATCCCATTAGCTATTTATTTCTTTCCATAAGGAGAGGCTACTTATCAAGGAAGAATTTTTCTCATAGGTATCTCTAGATGTTATGTATAAGTTGCCTCAACATATCTAGATAGGAATATTCTAAGGAATTATTTTTAGCTTGATAAGCTTTTTCCCAAAATGATTTTACAATCGTTCCTTCAATTGATACATTCTTATCGATGTTCATGTTTATGCAGAGCATAGATCCCTAACATATTATATCCATACTATAGTTGTCTCAAAGTTGGCCCTTTCTATGTAACCAAACATTATTCATTTTATCAAGAGTCATGTTCTCATTTTCTCATACCATTGAAAGTTCTTGGATACTAGGATTCTTTACCTTAGTATCCATTATATGTGCCCAAACACATCACATCCTCATCATTTCCATTTCTCTGTTGTTACTATCAAAGCCAAACATATAATAAGACCCTTCTTTCATCTTGGGACATTACTTATCACATAAAACTTTGTCTTGGAACCAAAATTCAAGACTGGTTGATACTTTAAAAAGTACCCATCTATAGATTACTTTCTAATCCATGCACATCAAGTATCATAAGACTTACTTAATTGTCATGTCCCTACAAAGAAAGAACATAAGGAAACATATTTCTTTATATTTCCCCATCATTATCCAGGGTTGTTTATCAAAGAAAGAAGATTATCATATTCTTTGATTATTGTCTGGTATGTTCATGAATCATTTTTTGACTTTATTTATTTCCACATCATAGAAATGATATTTACTTTTCACATATTATTTATCGAACAAGGATCATCTCCCTTGTTCCCTTTCTCTTATCATGAGGATAGTACTTTATACTTCCTCATACACACAGACTGGGTTGAGATAAACTCAGTTTCTATTTCATTGAAGTTGGGATGGGATAAAAATATCCATGCCATATTTTCCATTTCATTATTCTCTTTAGATTTTCTCAAAATGACTACTTGATCAGAGTAATAAGAAAGATAACAATCTAAGAGTCTCATACTTACCTTGCCTTCAATAGTTGAATACCTAGCCAGGGTATACAAGTATTGAGATTAGGTAGTATGCACCTTGATTATATCATATACCTTACTTTTCATATTATTCAAATCATAGGACTTAACATACCTGGATGTCTCCATGCATCTCTTTTACACCTCATCCTCTTCTTATACAGATAAAATAAATTATAGAACATTTTAAAGATTTCTGGGCAGAATGTAAGTTCCCATCCTCTTTATCTCTTACTTATGTCCTGATAGGACTAACCAAAGGAATCTCAACAATAACTACTTTTTTTATAACTAACAAATAATATTAGGAAAAGACATATCAGAATGAAACAATTTCATCTAACATGTCTTAACTCGTGGATCGATTATTACCTCACCCTGATTCATTACATAGAATCTTGTCGTTACATGTTTCCAACATCGTGCTCTGACGTTTGGTGCAGATGAACTTACTTGGGATGCCTATCCACGCCCTTGTGTGCCACTTCTAAACTATTGCCTTTAAGATCCTTGTTGACTCTGCCTTGGTGGTTGGGTCATTCCCTCCTTTCTTTTCAGACAAAAGGGTCTAATATGCCCAAGGTGTCCACAACCAAAACATATCCTAGACGCACACCCTAGTCGTGTTGGCCTTGTTACCGATGTAGAAGCTAAATCCAAAGTTCTAATTGGTGGAAAATTAGGTCCTTTTCCCTTTCTTAGTAGCCATTGACCTGGTGCTTTAGGTGTTGGTTGCATTGGTGGCACCAAAAACTTCCTCTTTTTAGAGCTACTAGGCATCCATTTGCGAGTTTGGACAGATCTTTTCTTAATTTCTACATCATTATCCTTTTTTGGATAGTCCTTTATAAAATGTCCTGCTTGCCTACACCTGTAGTAGACTCTGATTTCATATCGTGTTCTAATCCTTTCGACATTTTCCACTACTCCAACATAACTATGTTGATCAGAAATCCTTCTAGAGCCTAGAATTTCATCACTGGGAACTAGTAATCTAGGTTGTGTTGCTTGTATTTGATCCTTGATATGCGCTAATGCTGTCATAACCAGTCCAGTGAGAGCATTAAAAGCAAGGTTCTCTATCATAGCTGGATCAACTTGGGGATTCTCAGGAAGTCATTCTTCTCTTGCCTGATCCCTTGCACCTTCTCTTGGTGCAACATCATTGCTTTCAGCAATGTGTTCCTCATGTTCTCCAGACATTTTTAAGCTTCACTCTATCTTCTACATAAGCAAAAGTCACTATAAGATATACTAGAGAATACTAGAACAAACTCAACACCTTAGTCCTATGTCTTTGTAGACTCAACGAACCTTAGGATCTGATACCAAAACTTTGTGATGACCCGACATCAAATCAAGCCATCACCAGTGAATAATTATGGAATAACCATAAGCAGCGGATTAACAAAATCACTAAAAAATTAAAACCATTTTTAAAGGAGATCCTCTTCTAGGAAACTCTTATTGAGAGAACCAAAACTTTATACATATCATGGTTCACATTGTACAAACACTGTTTCATCTCATCTCGAGGACAACACATAACAATTGCTTTGCCAAAACCTATACATAAGCAACATAAAACCTTGAGGCAATCAAGCCAAAATCTCAGATCGTTCATAAAACCATTATGTACTGACTCCAAGGACCTGAGAGTATAGAGACGACATCTAGGACTTCTATCTACAAGACACGATAGATAGTACACTCAACCTGAGCTGTTACTGCTGCCCCAACTGTTGTCATTCCTCTGCAGAATAGTCTCTACCTCCTCGTGCACGTCCACCTAAAAATTGTGGATACCATAGGGTGAGACAATTGTCCTAGCGAGAGATATAACTCTCTGCCAACGATATTATTATCACAGGTAAATATTATGAAATTGAGCATCAGTTCTTTTATATTAACAAGTAGGATTAATCATTGTTATTAGTAGAATAGAGTAATCTATTCTCTTAAAGTAATGCATCTATCTATGATAGAATAATAAATCATTTATTTACTATACAAAGAATATAAAGAAACATGTATAACATCTATCTAATTAAGATGTATAAAATAAGTGTACATCAACCAATGTCTTCTGTATTTGATCCTTAAGCAAATACGTTACACAGATGATTACATATTACAATCACACGTATGCCCTGAGGAGATGAAGTATACCGTTCATACTCCAAACGAACACAACTAAGTTTAAATCAGTACCATACAAGGTCAATGGCAGAGCCGGATGTCAATACCTCACCCGTCTCGGTCAGTATGAGACAACTTAGTAGGACATCTCATGTCAGTTGCTGGTAGGACATCTTGTGTCAACTGCAAATAGCATGCCATGGTATAGTGGCATCTTCCCTATAGAGTTATAGCCATAGCATGTACTCACTTTGAGAGAAGACCACTGAGCTTTCCCGAATTATAAGAATAAGGAAGATTATACATCAATTCCTCACCTGGTCGAGAGATTTTATACTTCAATATCGATACACATAGAATGAAGAAGGATTTTACACATCAATTCCTCATTTGGTCGAGAGATTCACATCATTTCGTGATAAATACGGAAGGTGCAACATCAGTTCTTCATCGAGACGTATGGATATATTTTGTCCTTCACCCCCACATATTCAAAAATATGCTCTCTGAGTTAAACTTGTTTCAACATCAGCAGTTTCTGACACTGAATGGATCTATGGTCAGGGCAACTACATTATGAGATTTCACTTGATTAATTAGGTACATTACAATATCTTTTAGCATCAACCAAGTTCCAAACATGAATTATAACAGTTGCTATAAAGAAAGGTGTAGTACTTTTAAGATCTTTGAAACACTTTGAATGTATAACACTCGAGATCTCAATCCCTTATCACAATACTGGGAATTCTCATCCTTTCACATCATCATCATCATGATTATTGGATATGGGTATTCAAACCCTTAGATCATCACTAAGCATTGTTACCTCTGTAACATGTAATTATTGCCTCTACGTCCTCAGACCAAGCTATTCATCGTACTTGTTGTATAAATATTTCACATACCTCACATGGTTCATTTAATATCTTGTCACCTCTCACTAGATAACAACTTATTTTTTAAGATATCAGACTGTATAATAATTATACTTATTATACATATATTTAACATGTCTCACAAAGCTCATTATTTGTATCATATAAAACATCATAGCTCATACCTGGATATGCTCATCATCTTATGATTCTTTAATAGTTTTCACTTCATGATAAAAACTCTAAAATTATATGCCATCACTATGTAATTCAAGAGAAATACATCCATTCCATTATTAGGGTTAGGATTGCCTATTTTAACCAAATAGGGTTTCAAATTCACATCATCACTATGTGATATAAGAGAAATACATCCCTCCCATTATTACGGTTAGGATTTCTCAATCTAACCGATTAGGGTTGTAAGTGCATACCATCACCCTTCATTAGGGTTAGGTTATCCCCTTATTAACAAATTAAGGATTCAAGATCATATTATCTAGTATAAAACCTTAATTCATACTCCACTCATTTTAGGAGTATCAATGCATACTTATTAACATGTTTATCACCCATGTGAAAGTTTCTCTCTTATCCTCATTAGGATGGTAATTGCATTATACTTTGGCCCAATCCTTCTCTCAAGGTACATTGGCCTACACTGAACACATTGCATTAAATTCTTTATGTCTTAATGTATTACTTTACATAAAACCATTCATGTGTTACTCCATCAATTATATTGAATTGATATGCTTCCAACATATTGGGTATAAAGGTGTGTACTTGACACCATATCATACTTTCATATCGGGCTTGAGGTGTAACCTCAACACTATATCATGCACCTATTTCGGGCTTGTGGTATTGCCTCATCACCATACTGTGTTTAGGGTGTGTCCCCTATTACCATATCATGTACCCAAATCGGGTTGGCTATCACCTAGATTTTATCATCTCAAGTTAACCTCATATCGTGTATAGGCTAAATGCTTGACCTCATATCGGTTATAAGGGTGTACATGATACCATATCATGCACAAGGTGTGCACCATATAGGGCATAGGGTATATGCCTCATCATGGCATCATTCAAGTAGTATATTCACAATACCATATCGGGTTACCACCTTGGATTGGTATATTGGGTTATCATGTTGGCTAACAAATCGAGTTAGCATATTGGGTAGACCCTTATGCTCATATTCTTTCTGTAACATCCCTGACCTGGGTTATGCTTTAACCCTAGGTGTTTTGATTAAGAAAGATGATTATATGCTTAATATTATCTTATGAAAAGTGATTAGGGCACATGAGGAACTTATGCTTCAATTTTGGTCCTATTTGAACAATGTTGAAGCAATGTTTGCTTATTTTGGACTAAAGTGCAAATACCCAAGTTGAGGGGTTAAATTGCAAATGTTGCATGATAAGATGTTACTCTGATGTTGAGACATCATAAGAATGAATATGATGTAGTGCCATGGTTTCCACAAGCTTGGACACCAAGATTAAGCTTGTAAAGCAATCCTTGTGCATTAAAACCTAGTTTTGGAGTAAAGTGAAATTTACCCAAAATCCAGGGTTCAATATGCAAATTACTACTTCAATAAGGTCCTTAATGTTTCTTGGAATCAGGTAGATCAAATAAAATGATAGGGGCATCTCATTTGAATTAAGTTGGAGGAGAGAGAATCTTGATATTAAAATAATCAAGATTTAATCCTAATTGAAACCCTAATTCAACTTAGGGCAAAAATGAATGTATTAATTAAAGGGCCTTCAACCAAAATGTTATTGGTTGATTTTGAATAAGGATGGACGTTCTTTTTCCAAGATAAGGAACGAAAATATCTCAAGTAGGTGAAATTCCACTCACCTTATTATAAAGAAAAGTAATATCCACTCACATATGGGATATTAATATAATAAGCATTAAGGTGCTTAATTTGCTTTTCCTTAAATCATGGATAATTGAGAGAAATATGAGGCAATGAAGATAGCCTCGTCCTTAAGGATTTTGAGGGGAATTTGATGGGGAAGAGGAGGTCATGTTTTTGGAATTAAATGCATTTTAATAAGGCATTTTCTCTCTCATCAATTTCCTTATAAAAGTGCCATTTCCAAGCCCAAACCAAGGCCTTTTTCGGATTTCTTTCTTCCCTTTGCTTGCAAAACCGACCAAGGAGCTAGAGAGGAGCAGGGAGCACGTCCCCAACCTGTTGGTAAGCCCTTGACCTTCGTTCTCCTTGATTTCATGGTGGAAATCAAAAATAAATTATGGATTCCTTCTTATTTCGATCTCTTCATCAACCCTAGCCAACTTTTACAATCAAAAGCTTGAGGACGAGCCTAGGGGGAGTTGCAAGAGCTTCATCCACCATTAATGGCGTGATCTTGGAGCTTTGGATCTCAATTGGAGGCGGGTTTTATAACTCAAACCCTTAATCATTGATATTGCATCAATTCTCTATGCTTTGTTGATTGATTTCTTCAATTTGATACACTCTTGTTTTCTTGCTGCAATTTCCATCAAGAACGATTTCTGTTCTTGGTTGTTCGAAGGAAGGGGATGATGAAATAATCCTAGATGCTTATCCAAAGAAAAGTACCAAGCCAAACGGTTTTTATAGATATTCCAAATCATTTTAATTTGATTGGCTATGCGGTTTCAGCAAACCGTTTAAGGGCAAACGGTTTGAAACCGTTTGGGAGAAAACGGTTTAAAGACCGTTTGAGATGGTTGACCAAGCGTTGACCGTTTGGGAATTTTGTTCCTAATTATGTAGGATGATAACCTACCAAATTTTAGGGGTTAACTCCAAAGTAATCGTAGGTTGAAGGCCAATCAATTAGGCAAATCGAATTGAATTAAATGCTGATTTTCAACCTGATTAACTTGACCTGTTTGGGAAAACGGTTTCAAGACCGTTTGCGTGAGTTGACCAAGCGTTGAACGTTTGGGAATTTTGTTTCTAATTATGTACGATGATAACCCACCAAAGTTGAGGGGTTAACTTTAAAGGAATCGTAGGTTGAAGTCCAATCAATTAGGCAAATCGAATTGAATTAAATGCTGATTTTCAACCTGATTAACTTGACCTGTTTGGGAAAACGGTTTCAAGACCGTTTGAGTGAGTTGACCAAGCGTTGACCGTTTGGTAATTTTGTTCCTAATTATGTAGGATGATAACCCACCAAATTGGATGGGTTAACTCCAAAAGAATCGTAGGTTGAAGGCCAATCAATTAGGCAAATCGAATTGAATTAAATGCTGATTTTCAACCTGATTAACTTGACCTGTTTAGGTAAACGGTTTCAAGACCATTTGAGTGAGTTGACCAAGCGTTTACCGTTTGGGATTCCTGTTCATAATGATTTTGATTGATGACCCTCAAAATTTGAGGGATTAAATCCCAATTAATTGGGAGTTGAAGGCTAATAAATTAGGGAAACCTAATTGGATTAAGTGCTGATTATCAATCTGATTTAATTGAACTTTTTGGACAAACGGTCTCAAGACCATTTGATTGCGTTGACCAAGGGTTGAACGTTTAGGATTACTGTTCATAATAATGTGGTCTAATGACTCACCAAATTTTAGGGATTAACTCCCAAGGAATCGTGAGTTGAAGGCTATTCAATTGGGAAAACCCTAATTGAAAACAGTGCTGAAATTCCAATGAGTTAATTGGAGATTTTGGGTTGATTAGCCCACACGGTTTCAAGACCGTTTGGGGATCACCCAAACGGTCTCAAGACCGTTTGGGGGTCACCCCAAGACCGTTTGGAGGTCTGGGGTCAAGTATAGTTGACCAATTGAAGGTCTAAAGGTACCAAATCATATTGCAATTAAGTGCTGATTTGTTGATCAACTCGATAGACCAAACCTTGATGAAATTTCACTAGAATCCAAAGGTTGGATGAGCCAAACGGTCTCAAGACCGTTTGGAGCTCATCCAAACGGTCTCAAGACCGTTTGGGGGTCACCCAAGACCGTTTGGAGGTCTAGGGTTGAGTATGGTTAAGCAATTGAAGATCCAATGTCACTAAGTTGAAGTGTAATCAATTGCTGATTTGGTGATCAATCCCATGATCCAAACCTTAATTGAATGGTTTGGATTTGAGTGATTTGATGGGAAAACGGTCTCAAGACCGTTTGGAGGTCATCCAAACGACCTCAAGACCGTTTGGGTTCAGGTCATACCCAATTTGAATGATGGTTCAATAGTTTCAATGTAACCAATCTTGCATTGATTAGTGTTGATGAATCATTGATTCCAAACCCTAATTAAATTAAACCAAACCCTAATTGATGACCAATTGAGGGTCAATTGAGGGTCAAATCAGTTGGAGGTTGACCTATTAAACTCAATTGAAGTATGAGTATAGGTCCAATTGATGATTGGTTCCATGAATTCAATGATTGAAGGAATCAACATTGAAAACCATAATTCAATTGGATACCTTATGTAATGGAGGTCCAATGTGATTGAATCTTTGAGAATTAAGATGATGAATGTTCTATTGATCCAATGATGATTAGTAATAATAATCAATTAAGGTACAAAGGTTGAAACCCTAATAGTACCTAAGTGATTAGTGCCAATTAAGGGATGAACCCTAATTGCTTATAAGAGCAATGACTTGGTACACTATGCTAATCATAGTTGTATGTACATGATTGAGGGTTGATGTAACCTAATCAAGTTAAGAAGATGATAGCATGAAGTTCATACATGAATATGATTCATGAGGTGATTAAGGGTATGATCCTTAAGTAAAGAGATCATGAAACCCTAACCAGGAACATAAACTCTGATTGACAGGGCTATTGAACTCTAACCCTGATTGGGATGAATAGTGAATCTCTAATTATGGATAATTGAATAAAATCCTAATGGAGATGAATAGTAGACCCAAGTTGGGGGTAACCATAATGGAAACCCTAGTTGAGGGTGATTCCATGTGAAACCCTAGTTGAGGGTGATTCCATGTGAAACCCTAATTGAGGGTGATGCCATGAGAAACCCTTGAGGGGATGAATAGTAAACCCTAACCCTATTGAGGGAATAGAGGTGTTACTATTGTATTACATGAAGTAATATGTTATGTTTCCTAGTGAGAGGTGACAAGGTGTTTTATGGGCCTTATGAGCTATGAGGATGGTTGTTGCCTAGTGAGAGGTAATAAAATGTTTTGAAGGTTATACAGGATTGATTTAGTTCAATACCTGGAATGGTTACACAAGATTGACATAGATCAATACCTGGAATAGATGCACAGGATTAGCATAGTCTAATACCTGGAATAACAACTGCACATGATTGGCTAACTCCCAATACCTGGAATGCACAGGATTGGCTAACTCCCAATACCTGGAATAATAACACATGATTGGCTAACTCCCAATACCTGGAATGCACAGGATTGACATAGATCAATACCTAGAATAATAACACAGGATTGGCTAACTCCCAATACCTGGAATGCACAGGATTGACATAGATCAATACCTGGAATAATAACACAGGATTGACTAACTCCCAATACCTGGAATGCACAGGATTGGCTAACTCCCAATACCTGGAATAATAACACAGGATTGGCTAACTCCCAATACCTGGAATGCACAGTATTGACAGATCAATACCTGGAATAATAACACAGGATTGGCTAACTCCCAATACCTGGAATAATAACACAGGATTGGCTAACTCCCAATACTTGGAATGCACAAGATTGGCTAACTCCCAATACCTGGAATAATAACACAAGATTGACATAGATCAATACCTGGAATAGTTGCATAGGATTGACATAGATCAATACCTGGAATAGTTGCATAGGATTGACATAGATCAATACCTAGAATAGTTGCACAGGATTGACACAGATCGATACCTGGAATGGTTGCACAGGATTGACATAGATCAATACCTGGAATGGATACACAGGAATAATATAAATCTAATGCATGTACTAGTTGCATAGGATTGGTGTAATCCAATGCCTGGAATACTTATATAGGATTGGTATAGACCAATGCCTGAATAAGACATGATGATGTACACTCTCATGTCCATTATAACCAAAATCTGTTTAGCAGATTGGCTAAGGCCAATAAGTTGAAACAAGAATGTCTCATGGGTGACATATCAAGATAATGAGTGTCACAAGAGAATGTCTCATGGGTGACATATCAAGATAATGAGTGTCACAAGAGAAGTTTGATATGATGGTATAATATGGAGGATAAATGATATACATGTTCTTCCTATTCCTTATTAAGAGAATGCTTTAAACTGCTTATCATCTGCCTAGTTTTATATCCTTAATTGCAATAATAATGTTTTGGCGGAGAGTTATATCTCTCGCTGGGGCAATTTACAATTGTCTCACCCCCGTGGGATCCAACATTTTTAGGTGGACGCAGACAAAGAGGCAGATACTCTTTTGCAGGAAAAGGAAAGCAACAGCTTGGACAACAGTGAGATCTCAAGTGCAGGCACTGACTGTCAAGTCATATAGCTAGAAGTCCTATGTGTCATCTCCGTACTCTCAGGTCCTCGGAGTTTTCAGTCAATGTTTTTGATATATCCAACTGAGGTTTTGGCTTGATGCCTCGAGATTCATATGCTGTCTGTATATAATGTTCATAAGGCAGCTGATGTTGTAGTCTCTGAAAAGAGATGGTACAGGTTATATACGTTTGAACCAGAATGTAAATGTTATACAATGGTTCTTATTGTAAAGGATTTCCTATGTGTGGATCTCTTTGAAAAAAGTTTTAATTTTTAGTGATTTTTGGTAATCCGATGTTAGTGATTGCTTTCTCTTAGTTAATAACGTTTTTCCGATCGACGTTGTTATCTTAATAATGACACTTGTTATCTTAATAATGGCGTGTGTCGTTACACTTTCATACATTCATAGGAATCAGTACCATCATATATGACAAGCTAGTTATCAGGTTGGGCTCTTTCACAACAATCCTTTACACAAAATGATAGGGTGTGTTGGGTTTCATTCCATCACCTAGGGTTTCAACACCATATCGGTTAAAGTATACACTTGACAACATATCGTCCATGAAGTATGGAATTGACTTCCTATCATGCACAAGGTATATGTAGGTATCACTCTTATCATTCATGGGGTATCACTCATCTCCATATTGAGTTACCCATCATCTTGTGTTTGACATATCGGGTTTCATATCATCAACTAGGGTTTCAACCCATATTGGGTTAGGGGTATAATCCTAACACCATATCGTGTAGGAGGTGAATACTTGACCCCATATCATGCTCATGGTGTGTATATATTTTACTCATATCGCCCATGAGGTACACATTCCTCACCATATCATTTTTATAGTGTGTGCATATCAACATGCCTGATTACTTATCACCTAGGGTTTGTTATATCGGGTTGGAGTATATGCTTGACTCCATGTCATGCATAGGGTGTATAACTTGATCTCATATCGTACACATAGTGTTTTATTAACATCATATCATTCATGAGGTATGCACTTCATCATCATAATGTGCAAGAGGTACCTACTCATTACCATATTGTGTTAATGGTGTATTCACTCCATCATATCAGTTTAGAGGTTCTTCAACCCAATATCGGGTTGGGACCATGATGATGTCATTATCTTCAACCTCTATATTCTTGTTATTACTATTCTATATCATGGAAAAAAGTCCTAAGATACTTTTGGAACTAAAAGGAACATCAATTAATCAAAGGAATTCAAAATTGAAAGTAGATCATCAAGTTCAACAATATTGAAGGTGAATAATAAAATTGTTGGGTTCAAGTTATATAACCCACCTCAAGAACAACTTCAATGCTCCAATATCCAAAGATTCACGTTCCTAAGGTTTAAGATGAGCTTATCCAAGGTCCAAGGCTCGTTCACAACTCCTCCATATACAAATAATCACCATAGTTAAGAACTTGGTGAAGAAGAAAAGAGAGGAATAACTATAATCTGAGAATCATACTTCAACCAATATTGAAGATGGCCATGACCTTACCTCAAGC
The DNA here is from genome assembly GCA_963693085.1 of Alisma plantago-aquatica. NCBI lineage: Eukaryota > Viridiplantae > Streptophyta > Magnoliopsida > Alismatales > Alismataceae > Alisma > Alisma plantago-aquatica. The sequence continues at coordinate 802,592,599 of OY856411.1, forward strand.
TTGGTGCTCGAGCTACCCTTGCTCCTTGAGACCCTATGCATGATATATAAGAGGGTATGAATGATATCTCAAAGAAATAGAGTTGTGGGGTTCGTAAACTTCCATTAGTAGGTGAAAGGAGAGGTATTCATACTTGGGGTTCATGAGAGATTGTGTATAAGAGGTGTCATCACCATATACTACTAGGTGACACGTGGCCATGCATGGATGGCACATTTCCATACATTCACACATGTATATATTTCCACACAAAAGTCTATAGGATAATCTAGAGATGATATTTCATCCATCCTTTATCTTGTTGGACAAGATATCTCATCTTTATCTCACAAATTATGCAAGCCGATACACTTTTTGCAAGGAGCATCTAACTCATCATGGATAACTTCCTTGAGGTGATTAGGCCATAATGGAATTTTCCAATAGTTCAAAAACCAATATGGGATCTCCTCTATGGCTCCTTGGCCGATAGGAACTTCCCATATGATGTCTACAACTCGATACAACTCATATAAGGGCTTCACATTCAAACCTTTCTTGGTCTTTTCCTCACCAAGAGTACCATCACTCAAAGATGATTCAAACATGGTGTCTACTTCTTTATGTCTCCTCTAAATGATACATAGAGGGATTAGGTACACTCTAAAGGTGATAATTTGCATATCAACCCTATGTATGGGGTAAATTACAATTTGTACAAAAATTGGTACACAAGGCACTAACATTATTCAAACAAGCTCAAACTTGGAATTTAGGCTTTCCACAAGCCACCATTTAGCATAACTCTATCTCTTATGATATTAAAATACTTAAGGTACATTGAACATGTGACATTTTTCAATATAACCCCTCATCTTGGGTAAATTGCACTTTACACTCAGACTATCATATAATGCACAAATAGTTTGCAATTAAGCTCACACTTGAAAATAAACTTCACAAAGGGTCTTAATTACTTTTCAAATGATTTAAAACAAGTTTGTAACTAACTTACTTAAGCAAAATTTCTAGGGTTAAGCCATAACCCAGGTCAGGGATGCTACATTTATGGCATAACCTAGGTTAGGGACGTTACAACATCCATATGATTGTGTACTTTGCCACTGATTGTACTACCTTCCTCTTTCCATTAGAGTTGTCTATCACCCCTAGCTAGTTTAAGACGATCACATGTTTGACCTTTAGGGAGATTGTAATTTGGAGTTTGCTTGGTAGGCATTTTTAGGGATATGAATAAGTCCACTTTATTTTTGGGACTGGTCGATTTTAGGAGGGCATGTTCTTAGATCATGAGGTTAAGTTCGCATGGTCACACCATTCCTTTTTCATAAGGATGAGGATAGGAGTATAAGAAAAAACAAAGTTCACTGCATGTAACATTGTCATTTATTTGTCCAAACAAGTTGTTGGTTGTTTGTTTTCCAAAAGACCAAAAAATCATGATGAGGTGGGTTGTTTTTCTTATTTGATAAACCTAAAAACTTCTGATTATATGATTGGTGGGTGTATGCTTATCTTCTAACATGATTCTAAGTGAATGATTTTACAAGAACTAGTAGAATTGAGACCCTTAATAGATATGATTTTTTTGTCAAAATATTAGATGTATGCTCTTTGCCTTTTACCTTTTGCCATTTTTTAATTTTTCCTTAGTGTTTTAATGCTTTGTGAATTTAATTGATCTTGAATTTGTAGCTTTGGGGCTATGACCGTATGAGGATTGCACAACAATGGATGTCGAGTTCCCATGGACATTTGACCTCTACTCTACTGTTGTACCACTTTTTGTTGAGATATGACAGTCGACCCCCCCCCCCCCCAACTTGCGATAGAGACTTTGAGTTCACAATGATTCGACAATTATGTTTTTATTTTAGTGATCTTTTATATCATTTTAAGTAACCAATCATCTTCTTGTTTGTTCTTCAAGTGTCCTTTAGTATCTTTTATAAATTCTAGTGTGGTATAGACAACATGTGATGGAGTGGACTTTTAGAATCTTAAATGTCCAATGACATAAGTGAAATTACATGGATGAGTTATATTAAGAGTTTTAAGCTTTTGACAAAGTAGGTGTGTTGGTGTGAGGTTGACATCATGATTAAGATATCTCTTTTTAATGCCTTCTTGAGGAATATAATAAAATGATCAAATAGATGAGTTTTGTCACCAAATTTGAGTAGAAGATAGCTCGAGAGGTAAGGAAGCTATGGTTAAAATTTGGTGGCAATCGAAGTATCCTAGAGGAAGTTATTTAGGTTTGAATACCATGAAATAATGTGAATTTTGGTTTATGTGTTTACCAAAGTTTTGATTATTTAGCTTAGATCTCGTTTTGCTGTAGTGTCATGCGACCTTACCCCTTGTTGTGGATTGGGGAAGTGGATACACCCTAGCCCTGAATCCAAGCTGGTGGGGGCTCCATCTCAGTCGTGCATGAGGCACTAATGGACATGTTTGTGCCATGTTCACGTACAGTTACTAGTTTGACTAATATGGCAACTAAATGCATGGTCGTGGCTTTGAGAACGTGGGATGAGAATTGAGATCAGGGAGGAAGTCCCACATCCCCATCTATATTAGTTATCCACCGCACTTCATAGTTGGGGAGCATCGTGATCAGAATCAGTCGGCGAGGAGGAGCAGTGATGGAGCAAGGAACCAGACCGGTGACGTCCACTTTTATTGGCTCACCGACAGGACTGTCTACCACGGGTCTGCTTCCAGTAAAATAAATAGATGTCAAGGAGGATGATGACCCTACCTAGTTCTTGACGGAGGAGGAAGCTACCACAATGCGCTGCCTCGCTTAGCAACAAGGAGTCTCGAGCACTGGAGAATAGAGGAATGGCTTCACGTTGGGCGTGTCTTGCTGCAGATTTGACACGAGAGGTCGAGCAGACGATCGGAGGTGGGCGGTTCCTCTTCGGAGTCGACCACAGTGGTGGTGCACCATGGCGGCGTAGACCCAGGCTCCAGTGAGGAGGCCAATGGAAGCAATCCACGAAAGTAGCCTCGAGGCCACCAGTGATCGTAGACAGCAGCATACGACTCGTAGAGAAGACCCAACGACGGTGACACTACCATCCTCATGAGAACAGACTTCTAGTTTCCCCCCTTCTCCTTTACAGAAGACAGAACAGAGGGGTAGAGATGGTGAGGACCATAGCAACAAGCTATAGCGAGAAGAAGTCTGGAGATCCGGAGGCGTCCCCTAGGCTGAGGCATGTGGTTGCTCGCCAGAGATGAAGCACAATGGCGCTGCTGCGGCGGTTCACGATCTGCGAACAGAGACGCTCCCAACGCTGTGTCAAGCAGAAGAAACCAATGGGGGAGAAGGTGACTCAGACCGGGTTCAAAGGGTATTGAACTGGGCAGATCAACTAAAGAAAGAACACCTCGTCAACGCTGATGTGGAGATTGTTGATTGGCCGTCAAAGATGAAAAGGTCAGTTAATTCAAATAATATGCAGATCTTCCAAAATTCGTAGAAAATAGATAGATTATCAGAAAAATACAAACAATATACCAAAATGTTCAAAAAAAATCTTAGAACAAGATGGAAGTATAATATCAGGATTTTGAGTAATTAATATCACTGATATCATGTAAAGTGTGTACTTCTTATTTCATATATAATAAATATCAAATGATGATATAAAATTATGATAAAATGTCAATAAGTCTATAATCTTGTTTATAGTGCATATGATATCAGACATGGTCATGTTGATGCACGAAAGCATATAATTTGCTTTATATGGCTATTTAGGGCTGATAATCCTAAATAAGATGTAGTAAATACATACATGCTCAATAAATGATGGAATTTACAGAGTAAGCTCATATAAATATATGGAACCTTAGTTTTAATTATGAGATCATGATGATGCATAGAATTCATGTTATATGAAGAGCACCCTTAATACATGTGATATAATCCTAATATGGTTAATGCATAATGTTAAATATGTTCACATAATAGTGTGACACATGAGTATATCTAGTTGATGAACTATAATATGGAATATAACATCAGTAAGATAATTCTAAGATAAGAATACAAGTGATAATGGAAATATCCTAATGAACTAAGATGAACCCTAATGAACACGATTAGGGTTAAGATGAGATGTAAGATGATGAGAACCTAATGATAATACATGGTCTTGTGTTAATCAGGTTTGACCAAGGATATAGATGACATTAGGAATGTGGTTTAGATTATCTGTGATCAAGGTACACCATTACCTCTTACTTGGCTTATTATACAATATGCTTGTGTTATATGTGTAGTAAAATACTTGGCATATGATATTGGATGAAATGATTATTCTTGTATGATATGTTGCATGATTTTCCATACTTATTGCTATGAACACATGAAACATAATATATTTGTTCCATTATATCTAAGCACTTCAACTCTTTGGTAGTAAAGTGCTGGAAAACAAGTACTTCAACTCTTTGGTAGTAAAGTACTTGGAAGTGATCCAACTCTTTGGTAGTAGATCACATTGAGAAATGATCCAACTCTTTGGTAGTAGATCATAAAGGCCTTAATGCATTCAACTCTCAGGTAGTAAATGCATGGATGATATAATGGAAAATATGTTTAAAATATGTGTTCTCTTTTGTTAATGAACATCTTTGTGCTAGTATACGCTTTCCTTATATTCTTCTGTTACCGCCAAATATTAGTTTTTTCTTATTTCCAAGATATGATGAGAGGTATATAAAAGTCACGTAGGCGTACTCAGTAAAATATTCTTAAATATTGTGCTGACGTGTACCGCATGTAATATTTTGTTTAGGTTGTGGTTATGCTCTTGAAGATCCAGGATAGTTGAGAGTTGTGTAGCGAGCTGATGTACAGGTGGACCTATTGTCTTAAGATCCTATAGTTTAGTGGTAGTAGATGTATATGTATAAGTTTTCTGTTCAATATGTAATATCAAATGTTGTAACAATTCATGTTATAAATATATGTTGAATGGTGAACATGTGTGTATGGTTTTATTATTGGTCATGTACATGTGTTGTTGTGTTTCTTTTTGACTTCCTATGATTTTCTTCTTCTTAGCCTAGTATGTGTGTTTAAATTGGGATTCTCGCTGAGGTGAGGGTTTTAATTTGGACGTCGCACATCAGATTAAGTTTTAGAAAATTCAAGGACATTCACAGGTGGTATCAGAGCATGAACAATAGCAAAGCCTGACATTTGCTCATTATGCAACTCAAAACCAGAAAACCTTGAACTTAATAATCTTTAGGGTTAGATTAGTCATATTTTAAAGGCTAGATCTGACCTATCCTCTAGGTTAGCTCCTAGATGTCTGAGAACTAGGTCTAGATTGGTGCTTGTTGAGTAGCAAGTCCTTAGATGTCATTCTTTCCTTATAGTGCAGCGGTATGTGACGTTACACTGTTTGGAAATGGCGTGCATAAAAGGAAGTGAACCCTAGACATATTGCGCACATTGTCTAGAGTAGCTACACTAGTCTACCCCTTGTTCTCACCCTTTTCACTAGTTTTCATGACACTGTACTCTCTACTATGTGTGGGACACTCATTTTCTGGATTTGGTTTTTGATTCCAATCAGATCGAACCTTGATAGTTTTCTCTGACGTATGTTTTATCAGAGAAAAACTATATCATATTTTTATTATGTAAATGTATTACAATAATGTGTCCCCACGCATGTATGAGTAGGATGTGATCATGCAACCTAAGTGAAAGTGAATGACATTAGTCTAGAAGAGAGAGTAGTTCTAGATTAGATGTCTAGAGCCTTATTTGGAATATGTGATAGATGGAATAGATGAAATAAGTTTTGATGATATGATGTAAGTCTTATATAGATGATATAAAATGATTTATGTTTGTCTTTGAGGCCTTCAGTTCAGTTTTGAGAGTTTGAGATAAGTTTTGATGATGCAAGTATGCATTCTTTTATGAGATAAGATATGATAAGTTAAGACAAGGTTGTGAGTCCGCATGAGCCTCAAGCTCTTTTACAAAGGAGGACCTCTAGTGTTAGGACCAATTTCAGGGTTAACTCCAGAGAGAGTGAGACCCAATGGGAGAAGGTTAGAGAACCTAAACTCCAAGATATGTGAATTTTGAGATATGTGATATGATATGTCCTAAACTAGCTACTCCTGAGTGAATGAGTTGTGTTGCTTAATGCATGATTCCTATAGTCTTGTTGAACCCTAGATGTGCTTGGGAGGACCAAACCCTAGAGATAGTGAGAGGCTAGTTATATACGTGCATATGTGAACACGAATATGAGTGCCTTCCATCTGGGTGAGGGAGAGATCCCAAGACCCTGGAGGAGGTAGCTATGTTAGTTTTTGTACAACCTCATGCTCGGGTTGGTGGTTCCCATATAGGAGTCTAGTGGTGTGTGTATATGAGAGAAAGAGAGTTGAGAAATAGTTTTCATGGGTATAGAGATGATAAGAGTATGTCATAGCATGTTTTGGTTTGTGCTTATGTGGCTAGAGCTAATGAAGCTATTAGCTAGTGCCAATGAGTTAATCTAAGAACCCTAGACCAGGAGAGGGAAGATAAAGTATATGCATATGACTCATAGAGTTGAGTGAGCTTAGAGAGACTGAGCATGATACTACCCTCATGGTATGGGTTAGAGGAACCTCATTTGGACTATATAAAATTTTGTTACGTGTTTCATGAGCCACTTGTATAAGTTTGTTAGCACAACCATGATATTATATATGTAAGATGTGATCTTATCTCGAGATGTGATATATAGACATGATGTGATGAAAATCTATAAATGGTTTAATAAATATCAATGCATAAATGGTTAATCATATACATGAATAATGTTGGTTAATCTTGTGATGAAATCACTAGTAAATGTTGAAATCAATTATGAGTTATGAAATAAGACTACATGAATGAAACATGTTACATGCGGTGTTAATGTTAGTACTTAATAAAAATGAAAAACATAGTTTGATAGTTAGCACAACATAATGTTCATGACACCTTGATGTATGAGTTAATCTTAGTTAACTCCTTTAGAACAAGGAATATGATGTGAGAACCCTAATGCATGGCTAAAGATAAGGAAGAAACTCTAACATATGGGATATGTAATGACATAACCTAAGCTTCTAAACCCTTGTTTGAGCCTTTTATGGAATGTGGTTTCACCCTTGATGCTCTTAAAACCTCCTAATAGTGCTTTGGATACATGGTTCTAGGTAACATTTGCGGATCTGTTACACATAAAATGGTGCCTACAAGTGGATGAGAGAAAGATAAGGTTTTCCCTGGAAGTATGAGTATAGTTTACTTTCGAGGATGATAGTTCTTTTAAGATAGTATATGATGTGATAAAGTGGATTCTAGCTTAATTTCGAGGACAAAATTTCTTTTAAGGTGTGTAGGATGTGATGGAGTGGACTTTTGGAATCCTAAATGTCCAATGACATAAGTGAAATCACATGGATGAGTTATATTAAGAGTTTTAAGCTTTTGACAAAGTAGGTGTGTTGGTGTGAGGTTGACATCATGATTAAGATATCTCTTTTTAATGCATTCTTGAGGAATATAATAGCATGATCAAGTAGATGAGTTTTGTCACCAAATTTGAGTAGAAGGTAGCTCGAGAGGTAAGGAAGATATGGTTAAAATTTGGTTGCAATCGAAGTAGCCTAGAGGAAGTTATTTAGGTTTGAATACCATGAAATAATGTGAATTTTGGTTTATGTGTTTACCAAAGTTTTGAATATTTAGCTTAGATCTCGTTTTGCTGTACTGTCATGCGACCTTACCCCTTGCTGTGGATTAGTGAAGTGGATAGACCCTAGCCCTAAATCCAAGATGGTGGGGGCTCCATCTCAGTCATGCATGAGGCACTAATGGACATGTTTGTGCCATGTTCGCGTATATTTACTAGTTTGACTAATGTGGCAACTAAATGCATGGTCGTGTCTTTGAGAACGTGGGATGTGAACCGGGACGAGGGAGGAAGTCACACCTCCCCATCTGTACTAGTTATCCACCACACTTTACAGTTGGGGAGCATCGTGATCAAAAGCAGTCGGTGAGGTGGAGAAGCGATGGAGCAAGGAACCAGACAGGTGACGTCCACTTTTATTGGCTCACTGGCAGGACTGTCTACCATGGGTCTGCTTCCAGTAAAATAAATAGATGTCGAGGAGGATGACGACCCTACCTAGTGCTTTCCGGAGGAGGAAGCTACCACAGCGCACTACCTTGCTCAATAGCAAGGAGTCTCGGGCGCTGGAGAATAGAGGAATGGCTTCGCGTTGGGCGTGTCCCGCTGCAGATTTGACACGAGAGGTCGAATAGATGATCGGAGGTGGGTGGTTCCTCGCCGGAGTCGACCACAGTGGCGGTGCACCATGGCGGTGCAAACCCAGGCGCCAGTGAGGAGGCCAACGGAAGCAATCCACGACAGCAGCCTCGAGGCTACCGGTGATTGCAGACAGCAGTAGACGGCTCACAGAGAAGACCCAACGATGGCGGCACTGCCATCCTCACGAGAACAAACTTCCAATTTCCCCCCTTCTCCTTTACGGCAGACATAACAGAGGGGTAGAGATGGTGAGGACCATAGAAGCGAGCTATAGTGAGAAGAAGTCTAGAGATCCAGAGGCATCCCCTAGGCTGAGGCATGTGATTTCTCGCCAGAGATGAAGCACAACGGCGTTGCTACGGCAGTTCACAATCTGCGAATAGAGACGCTCCCAGCGCTGTGTCGAGCGGAAGAAACGAACGGGGGAGAAGGTGACTCAAATCGGGTTCAAAGGGTATTGAACTGGGTGGATCAACTAAAGAAACAACGCCTCCTCGACACTGATGTGGCGATTGTTGATTGGTTGTCAAAGATGAAAAGGTCAGTTAATTCAAATAATATGCAGATCTTCCAAAATTCATAGAAAATAGATAGATTATCAGAAAAATACAAACAATATACCAAAATGTTCAGAAACATTCTTAGAACAAGATGGAAGTATAATATCATGATTTTGAGTAATGAATATCAGTGATATCATGTAAGGTGTGTAATGCTTATTTCATAGATAATAAATATCAAATGATGATATAAAATTATGATAAAATGTCAATAAGTCTGTAATCATGTTTATAGTGCATATGATGTTAGACATGGTCATGTTGATGCAGGAAAGCATATAATTTGCTTTATATGGCTGTTTAGGGCTGATAATCCTAAATAAGATGTAGTAAATACATACATGCTCAATAAATGATGGAATTTACAGAGTAAGCTCATATCAATATATGGAACCTTAGTTTTAATTTTGAGATCATGATGATGCATAGAATTCATGTTATATGAAGAGCACCCTTAATACATGTGATATAATCCTAATATGGTTAATGAAAGTGACATAATGTTAAATATGTTCACAAAATAATGTGACACATGAGTATATCTAGTTGATGAACTATAATATGGAATATAACATCAATAAGATAATTCTAAGATAGGAATACAAGTGATAATGGAAATATTCTAATGAACTAAGATGAACCCTAATGAACACGATTAGGGTTAATATGAGATTTAAGATGATGAGAACCTGATGATAACACATGGTCTTGTCTTAATCAGGTTTGACCAAGGATATAGATGACATCAGGAATGTGGTTTAGATTATTTGTGATCAAGGTACACCATTACCTCTTACTTGGCTTATTATACAATATGCTTGTGTTATATGTGTAGTAAAATACTTGGCATATGATATTGTATGAAATGATTATTCTTACATGATTTGTTGCATGATTTTCCATACTTATTGCTATGAACACATGAAACATATTATATCTGTTCCATTATATCTAAGAACTTCAACTCTTTGGTAGTAAAGTGTTGGAAAACAAGTACTTCAACTCTTTGGTAGTAAAGTACTTGGAAGTGATCCAACTCTTTGGTAGAAGATCACATTGAGAAATGATCCAACTCTTTAGTAGTAGATCATAAAGGCCTTAATGCATTCAACTCTCAGGTAGTAAATGCATGGATGATATAATGGAAAATATGTTTAAAATATGTGTTCTCTTTTGTTAATGAAGATCTTTGTGCTAGTATACGCTTTCCTTATATTCTTCTGTTACTGCCAAGTATTAGTTTTATCTTATTGCCAAGATATGATGATAGGTATATAAAAGACACGTAGGCATACTCAGTACAATATTCTTGAATATTGTGCTGACATGTACCGCATGTAAACTTTTGTTTAGGTTGTGGTTATGCTCTTGAAGATCCATGATAGTTGAGAGTTGTGTAGCGAGCTGATGTACAGGTGGACCTGTTGTCTTAAGATCTTGTAGTTTAGTGGTAGTACATGTATATGTATAAGTTTTATGTTCAATATGTAATATCAAATGTTGTAACAATTCATGTTATAATTATATGTTGAATGGTGAACATGTGTGTATGGTTTTATTATTGTTCATGTACATGTGCTATTGTGTTTCCTTTTGACTTCCTCTGATTTTCTTCTTCTTAGCCTAGTGTGTGTGTTTAAATTGGGATTCTCACTGAGGTTAGGGTTTCAATTTGGATGTCACACATCAGATTAAGTTTTAGAAAATCCTGGGATGTCACACAACACATTTTGGTCAATTTCTTCTTCTCCATTGATGCAAACACTAGGTAGATTAAGTATAGGTCTGCTTTAGGGAGTTTGATGTATATGGACAAGTATTACCTGAAAAGAGGGTGGGATGATGGAACATCCTTGTTCCATTCCCGTGCTGTATTAGTTCATCTAGAGACTAAGATCTAGCAGGAAGCAAGAGTCTCTATGGGGGAATACATGAGCTATTTTGTGTATCTTTAGTGGTATTATCATCATGTGTAGTTATTACTACTCTCAACAAGCACTCGTCAATTCATGGATCATCTTCTACTAGTAAGTATTAATCTTGTGTTGCAAATTATTTTTGTTTATTCTCCAACTCATATTGATGAAAACTCATCATTGTATTCACATAGTAGACTTTGGTTCTATTGAGGAGCATGATGATATTGGGCAAACATATTTGTGGCTAATGGTTTTATTAAGGAGCACTCTATGATCATACATAATTTTCTCAAATTATTTGTGACAAAGTGTATTTTTGTGTAAGTATGAATTAATTAATCTTTTCCCTCATTATGTTCACTCATGACCTCAATTTAATTTTTCTTGGATACTTGATCAAAGTTAATACTCAGATTTGAATAGTGACGACCAATGTGAATTTCATACACATTGTTACACCCCAAATTAGGTTAATTTGTTACTTTATCCAAAGAAGTAAAATTGTCTGTGTAACTTTTTCTTTTGGTTCTCAATTTTTTTGTAAATGTTATACACATTTTTTTGAACCTATGGTCCAAATTTCACTTCAATTGGACGTTACTACTATTTTCTATAACTTCTTGAAGTTAATGTCTAGAAAACCCTTTATTTTGCTCTTTATTTGCACCTTTTCCCAAGTCAGTGATCCGTTTGCAAAGGGAGGGGTGAACCTCAACCACCAGATCTAACCGCCTTGTATTCCGACCTAATCGTGTGGCCAAGCCATCATCTTCAACCTCCCACAATCAGCGGGGAGGTGTTATTGCAACTGAAACATGTAATCTCCCGCTCATGACCAAGATTCAAAATTTCGAGCGAGTAGAAACACTCATCTCATAATTCCAAATAGAACTATCCCCACTTTTGAACAGTTTTGATGTGCCTTTATGACATTCCAATGTTTCCTTCACTTCTTCTTCTCTTTCCAGTGACCAGGGCTTCTACCCAGATCTGATTAAGTCCTAAATCTACCCCTAGATCCTATAAAAGGATCCCCCAATGATCGCATCGACCATACCTTGCTCGATGTCCCGGTCTCAAACACCATCTTGGCCTCGAATGCCCCTGATTTCCCTCTCTGTTCCCTCTGCTAGCCTGGATGGCACTATTGCACTGTCCTTTTGGGCATCTCGCCCTTACCTCGCCTACCCCATGATCAAGATCCTGATCCACTTCATGAGGTCACAGTGAGTTGGAGTGGCACCCTTGTTGCCTTCTTATGTGCCTCTTGCTCCCAGAAGCCCCTACTCTGGTGAGCTCCATCCTCTTGCTTTCATGGCTCATGTGGGGTCTGCACGATGAAGAAAAGGAATCCCCAAACTGTCCAGTCCAGAAGGGAAACCAACCAGTCCAAGGGACCGAACAAGCCACAAATTGAACCAACACATCAGCAATTGAATCAGACCACTGAGATAGCAAGCCACAACTCCTGCGTGGCTCTATCCTGACCATCCATCATGTATCGAACATCTACCCTTTTCCTGATTAAGGTATTTTTACCTCTTCTCTGCTCAGAAAATCCAATATATGAACAGATCTTGAAAACATGCTAACTTTCCTTTCCTAACTCCAAAAATTATGAATAAATATTCAATTTTGATCAGAAAAATTCAATGATCGTTTAAAAATGCATGTGAAGCCTAATTTTAGATGTTTCTCACCGTTATCCCTTGAATTTGATCTCTTTCTAAATTAGTTTGTCAAATGACTCAATAATCATGAGTAATCTTTGGAACTCCTAATATTTTGCTCTGATGTTTATCTTGAGACACTAAAATCATGACTTGACTAGTGAAGAATCTAGATCTATATTTGTTGAGTTGATTAAATCTTGAATATGATTTCAATGAGTAATGTTTAATCTTGATGATGACATCTTAATATTATGATTGATCCAAATCTTTTGAAACCCTTGATCATTTGACCTAATACCTGATCCATGACTTTACCTTTACATCAATCAAGACTTGATCTAATCTTGAATAACAATGATGTTAATCCATCATGATGATAATCTAGAGACTTGATAATGACTGGAATAATGATAATATTTAGGGTTAGCTCATATATTCCTAAAATACCTAGGCAGGTCATTCATATTAGAAATAATCTTGACACTTGAATAATATTGAACATCTTGAAATTGTTGATCATAAGTGGATGACCTAACCCTAAGATTAATAGGAATGACTAACCCTAATCTTGAACATTGGTACATGATCTTTGTGTATATCTTGCTCTTGAACCTTGATGCACATCTTGATTGATCTATAATCTACTTGAGACTTTGTTCTATTATTCCTTGGAATTCTTTTGGTGAAAGGTACACTTTTATAGTAATTCCTCCTTGAACAGACTAGTGATATTGAATGATACTTGTATGTACCTATTGAAAATATTGTCTATGTATTTTTTTGAGCTAATGTTCCCTACTGATTAGTCTTCCAATTTTCTATATTATAGTTTGCAATAAACTTGAAAATATAAATGATATTTCCCATTATGACTACCCATATTATGATGATGATAATGTTGATATTGAATACAAGCAATCTCCTCATTCAGAGGGTGGAACTTGTACATCTTGATTGACCTCCAACCTCATATGGAGAGAAGGATCCTAGTGACCTCCCCCATCTCATTGGGGTGATGGATCCATATAAAATATATAAGCATGCTTCTCGATATCATCATAATGGGAAACTTGTAATAAAATTGAATTGTTCAAAATAAACTTGATGTTTTGAAAATCGCTTGTTGACTAAATTTGGAACATAATTCATGCCAAGTACTATATTTTTCTATAAATGTTTTCAATTGTTCAGTATATGTACTTTCAAAGCATACTGATGCATTTGCATTAATTGCATCTCGATTTACCTAATTTTAGGCAAACCATATGGATCTTTATGAAGAATTGACTAGATCACTTCCACACTTGACAAACTCTGATGAAAAGGATAGATTTCCAAATCATATTTTGGGCTAGTTAGTATTTCAATATCTCATTTTATGAGTTATTATTTCTTATTGTATATGCCAGACTGTAAGATCCTTTTTGGCCACTTAGAGAGAGGCACTTCAATCCCTTTACCACTGCCTAGGCAGTGGGATTGAGATTGGGTTAAGAACGGTTCATGAAAGTTGGTATCAAAGCCTACACACTCACATATGCATTAAGTAAATAACATCTTGAGTCCCCTAAACCTAGGAAACCCTAAAGTCCATAATGGTGAAAATTGAGGTGTCTAGGCTCGGGGTTCTGGCACAATTCCTCCTATTTGTCTTCACGATGGCTGAGGTTCCCCACTCTACCTGGCCTTAATTGATCTAGAACCATACCTAATGGTTCTTTATTGAAACCATAGAGAGTCTTCCAATTATCTTATCTCCTCTCTAAGTATTACACAGAGATCACCTATTAGTTTGAATTAAGGTGTCTCCTCATCTCTTCCTTTTCTAGGTATGCTAGTCTGTGAGATTCGTCTGGGCCACTCAGAGAGAGGTGCTTCAATCCCTTTACCACTATCTAGGAAGTGGGATTGAGATTGGGTTAAGAACGGTTCAGGACAGTTGGTATCAGAGCCTACACACTCACATATGCATTAAGTAAATAACATCCTGAGTCCCCTGAACCTAGGAAACCCTAAAGTCCATAATGGTGAAAATTAAGGTGTCTAGGCTGGGGGTTCTGGTATAATTCCTCCTATATGTCTTCACAATGGCTGAGGTTCCCCAGTCTACCTAGCCTTAATTGATCTAGAACCAGACCTAATGGTTCTCTGTTGAAACCCTAGAGAGTCTTCCAATTATCTTATCTCCTCTCTAAGGATTACATAGAGACCACCTATTAGTTTGAATTAAGGTGACTCCTCATCTCTTCCTTTTCTAGGTATCATGACTGGATATGCACTCTCCCTATTTTTGGGTAGTATGGAACAACATAATTGTGAAACAAACTTTAAAACTATATAAAGGATCAATATCCTATTATCTGATATACTCTTAACTCGACCTATGTGATTAAAAGGACTCATAAATGGTCGTAGCTTGTATATGGCCCCACATACCCGTAGTCATAGAGCAAGACACTCTGGAACCAATAATGACCGAGAAGGGAAGATTGATAAAAAGAGGACTGAGAAGAAAAACATGAAGAAAGGGAAAAGACAATTGAGAATAAGAAAGTTCTTGAAGAAGAAGTTGAGAATGATGTAAACAAGGGAAAAAGACCCATGTTGAATGATGTTGTTGGTAATGAGGATGAACTAAGAAAGGATGCCAAGGATGATGCTTGGGAAGTAAAAAATAAGATACCAATGGATGCTATGACCAAATGGGCAAGATATACAACATTGATAATACCTGGAGGAGTCCAAATCACCACGGCTACCTTTACCCCTATATACAAACCTATAATCATAGATATGGAGACAAAAATAGAGGTTTCAAGCAAAGGAGGACATGTTCAATCACAAAATCTGGTAATGAAAGAACCAATGAAATCAACACTAGGTCTTGATTTTGATCGATTGATTATGAAACCTATGTAACTTTTTGAAATGAACCTTGTACTCGCCATATCTTTGAAAATTGAAATTTTATGCCCTATTTATGACCACCTCTAAATTGTCATCATATTGATTATCTAGAATCAGAAAGGTAACCCCTTCCACTCGATTTTGATTTCTTGACCTAAGTCTCAAATAGGTCAGGTCTGTGAAAATGCTAATACTCGATCTTAAAACCCAATTTTAAATACAATGCTGACTATAGCTTGTGGCTAAATTCCTAGAAATACCTAAGTCTAGATCATTCATCAAATCTCAATTCCATGGTGATGAAAATTGGTGATTGATATCACAAATGTTGCTCGAATGTTGCTCAAATATTGCTTAACTGTTGCTTAGATATTGAATTTGGATGAATGATCTCTCCTAAGGTCTGAATTGGAATCTAAACCCTAAGATTTGAATTGATTTGACCTACAATCTTGATTTCTAAACTTCAACTCTCGATATTGATGTGCAAAATTTTGAAACATGATTATAATCACCCATGTGGATCTTGAGATTACCCATAATATGGCTAGTAACTTTTATATCCCCAAAACTCAGATCTTAAAGAGGTTGATTCAGTAATGTTGATTATATGCATAGGGTTAATTTCCTAAAAATGACCTAGGTATGAATCAGTCACCCACCTCGAATATGCTTGATGAAGAAATTGATGTTGAAACTTTGAAATATTGCTAGATTGTTAATTATGGGTGAACGATCACAGTTGTGGTCTGCATAGGGATCAAAACCCTAGACTTTCATATTTAGGACCCTAAATTCTGATATTGGAATTTTGAATCTTGAATTATGATCTTGTTAGTTCATGACCCACTTTAATAATCTCGATTCTCGATCCCAATTCTCACTTAGTATGAAGACATGATTTGAAAGTGAACTCAATTACGTGAGCTATGATCTATTGACCCTTTTATTAATCAACACAAGTTTATAAGAGACTGTTGATGAGGTGATAATTTTGAGGACATGATTTTGAATATATAATTGAGGATGTTTCAATATTTGAGGATACGACTTGAATTGGGTAGTCCTCGTAAGGAGGGAAGGATGTGACAAAGTGTATTTTTGCATAAGTATGAATTAATTACTCTTTTTCCCTCATTATGTTCAGTCATGACCTTATTTTAATTTTTCTTGGCTACTTGATAAAGGTTGATACTCAAATTTGATATATAACGACCAATGTGAATTTTATACAGATTGTGACACCCCAAATTTGGTTAATTTGTTACTTCATCCAAAGAAGTAAATTTTCCATGTAACTTTGTATGTTGGTTCTCAAACTTGTTCTAAATGTTCTAAACATTTTTATGAACCTATGATCCAAATTTCACTACAATTGGACGTTCCCACAATTTTCTATGAATTCTTGAAGTTAATGGGTAGAAAACCCTTTAATTGCTCTTTATTAGCCCCTTTTTCCAAGTCAACGATCCGTTTCCAAAGGGAGGGCCGAACCATAGCCACTAGATCTGACCCCCCAGATTCTGACTTGATCGTGTATTTGGGCCTTCATCTTCAACCTCCCTCAATCAGTGTGGGAGGTGTTATTGCGGCCAAAACAGGTAATCTCCCACTCATGACCAAGATTCAAAGTTCCGAGCAAGTAGAAATGTTCGTCTCACGATTCTGAACATAACTATCCCCACTTTTGACCAGTTTTAATGTGCTTTTACTCCATTCCAATGTTTCCTTTGCTTCTCCTTCTCTTTCTAGCGACCATGGCTGCTACCCAGATCTAGTCGAGCCCTAAATCTGCCCCTAGATCTTATAAAAGGACCCTCGCTGATCGCATTGACTATACCTTGCTCAAAACCCCAGTCTCGCATGCCATCTTGGCCTCGAATGCCCCTAATTTCCCTCTTTGTTCCCCTTGCTGGATTGGACGTGCCACCACATAGTCCTTTTGGGCATCTTGCCCTTACCTCGCCTACCTCGTGATCAAGACCCCCACCCACTTCGCGAGGTCACGGTGAGTTGGAGTGGCACCCTCGTTGCCTTCTTCGACACCTCTTACTCCGAAATGCCCCTAATCTAGTAAACTCCCTCCACCTACTTTCTTGGCTCGTGTGAGGTCTACACAGAGAAGAAAAGGAGTCCCCAAATTGGCCAGTCCAGAAGGGAAACCAACCGGTTCAAGGGGCCCAACAAACCACAAATTAAACCAACCAATCAATGATTGAACCTGACCACTGAGTTAGCAAGCTACAAAGGTTGTGTGGCACTATCTTACCCATCTATTGTACATTGAATGACCATCCTTATCCTAATTAAGGTATTTTTATCTCGTCTCTGCTTAGAAAATCCAATAAATAAACAGATCTTGCAAAAATGATAATTTTCCTAACTCCAAAAATTATGAATAAATAGTCAATTTTGATCAAAAAAATTCAATGAATTATTTCAAAATGCTTGTGAAGCGTAATTCTATACATTTCTCACTAACATCCATAGACTTTTCTCTTACTTAATTAATTTGTCAAATGACTCAATAATGATGAGTAATCTTTGGAACTCCTAATATTTGACTCTGATGTTTATCTTGAGACTCTAAAATCATGACTTGAATAATGAAGAATCCAGATCTATATTTGTTGACTTGATTCGAATATGATTTATATGAGTAATTTTTAATCTTGATGATGACATCTTAATATTATGATTGATCTAAATCTTGTGAAACCCTTGATCATTTGACATAATACCTGATCCATGACTTTAATTTTACATCAATGAAGACTTGATCTAATCTTGAATACCATTGATGCTAATCCATCATGATGATGATCTGGAGACTTGATAATGACTTGAATAATGATAATAGTTAGGGTTAGCTCATATGTTCCTAAAATACCTAGGTAGGTCATTCATACTAGAAATATTCTTCACACTTGAATAATATTGACCATCTGGAAATTGTTGATCATAAGTGGATGACCTAACCCTAAGGTTAATAGGAATGAATAACCCTAATCTTGAACACTAGTACATGATCTTTGTGTCTATCATGATCTTGACCCTTGATCCTCATCTTGATTGATTTAGGATCTACTTGATACTTTGATCTATTATTCCTTGGAATTCTTACTCTATATCTTCGGTAAAAGGTACGCTTTTATAATAATTCCTCCTTGAGTAGACTAGTGGTATTGAATAATACTTGTATGTACCTCTTAAAAATCTTGGCTATGTATTTTTATTTATTTATTGTTCCCTACTGATTTTTCTATATTATAGTTTGCAATAAACTTAAGAACATAAATGATTTTTCTCATTATGACTGCCTAAATTATGATGACAATAATATTGATAATGTTAATATTGAATACAAGCGACCTCCTCATTCAGAGGGTGGAATTCGTACATGTCGATCGACCTCCTACCTCATGTGGAGAGAAGAATCTCAGTGACCTCCCCCATCTTGTTGGGGTAATGGAACCACATAAAATATATAAGCATGCTTCTTGATATCAGCATAATGGGAAACTTGTAACAAAATTGAATTGTTCAAATAAACTCAATATTTTGAAAATCGCTTGTTGACTACAGTTTGAACATAAGTCCTTTCAAGTACTATATTTTGCTATAAATATTTTCAATTGTTGAATATTTGTTGTTTTAAAAGCGTACTTATGCATTTACATTGGTTGTGTCTCAATTTACCTGATTTGAGGCAAACCAGAAGGATCTTTATCAAGAGTTGATTAGATCGCTTTTGTACTTGACAAACTCTGATGACAAGGATAGATTTGCAAAATCATATTTTGAGCTGGTTAGTCTTTACATCTCTTGTTTTATGATTTATTATTTCCTATTATATATGTCAGTGTGTGAGATCCTTTTGGGCCACTTAGAGACAGGTGCTTCAATCCTTTTAACACTGTCTAGGTAGTGGGATTGGGATTGGGGTAGGAACGGTTCTGTGACATTGTTGTTGGTATTCTAATTGGTTTAAACACACTATGGTCATTTGATTTTGTTTCTCAATTTGTCCTTCTCATCCCAACTCCCTCATCTCTAAGCTACCTTTATGGCCCTAGGATGCAACCACCATTGTATGTGCAGTTGTTGGTAAGATTGGTGCTATTGTGTTTTTGCCAGGGATATGACACAATGGTGTCACCCTAGAACCAATGACTTTATGACACTATAATACCATTACTCTATCCATATTAACTGGAAATGTAAGCACATTATCTCATTACCACTTACCAACAATAATACCTCCATTTTCCTTTTCAAATGTGTCGACCTCTGCCACTTCTGACTTCACTTTTTTGTAGGATGTTGTAATGAATATGGAGGTTTAGTGCTTGTAGGATGGAGCCAATTGTTGAGGTAGCTTTGTTGGTAATGTATACAGGTGATGTGAAATCCATCACCATGTGGATAAGGTTTTCATAGTGATTGTAAGGTGGTACTATAGGAGGAGAGGGTTGTACAACGTAAGTTGTGCATTTACTCTTACAATTTACACATATTTATAATGAAAACTACTCCACAAAATGGCTAAAAGCCTTTGCTCTAGAGGTGTGTACTCATTCACTCCCAATGTACATTATGTTTACCACTACATTACCTTTTTGCATAATAAGTATATTTTTTCAAAAAGTGAGCAAAACTGCTTTTTTCGACATGTACATACAATGATACACCCTTGATTATTGATAGTCACATGGTTTTGAAGTGACAAATAGTATACATTCAACAGTAAGGTTGTGGGTTTTTTATTAAGTGATGCACTGGACGATAATGATAATGCACAACATGTTGCAATATATATATATAATCTTTCCAAAATTGGGTCAAAGAGGGGAACATGAGCCATCAACTTCCTACCCACACGTTCCACTTATTGTAATATATAATGATCTCCTTCTCCATATAGAGCTCACAATCTAAGGTGAAAGGGCCACCTCAATGCATGTGCTCAAAGCATTCTGTTATAGAGGGTGCTATTAGGAATGTTGTAAAACACCATTTTTAAAGACATACACAACAAGATAGGAAGCTTAAGTTTCATTCACTTCAAGAAGGGTGTCACAATTGTGATATTCATTGCACAAAAATAGAGACATATATAAATCAACACAAGATAAAGACAGAAAATTTCAAGTCCTCAACATCACAAACACATGATCTTAAGCTAAACATGTTCACACTTAAACATTGTATACTTCATGATAAATAGGAAAAGAAATCTAAAGTAGGTATAGATGTCACCCCTCAAAGTCTCTTATTTTGAAGATCCTTTGTGCTAAACCTCACACGTCAGATAACTGTACTCCTCTACAATTTCTCTTTACCCATGGACATTGCACCCTCATCCATTCATAAAATGATTTGTAAGTGGAACTGAACATATTATATCTTAAAGAGAACATGTAACTAAAATAAATATTAAACAACAAAAACATTGAAAAAATGAAACAATTTCTTTTATATCATTTTTCCTATATATGAATCCTCAAGTTTGTACATGAGTTCCTCAGAGCAAAAGTAAGAGGCACTTCAGTGCATAAGAGAAGAGACAATTATGTCCTCAACATTACAGACACATAATCTCAAGCTAAGCATGTTCACACTTAAATATTATATACTTCCCGATAAATAGGAAAAGAATCTAAAGTAGGTATAGATGACACCCCACAAAGTCTCTTATTTTGAAGATCCTTTGAGATAAACCTTACACGTCAGATAGCTCTACTCCTATACACTTTCTCTTTACCTATCTACAATAATTTGACATTCAATTCATTATAAACACATTTACTTTTAATAATTGAAACAATAGATAACACATTCATAGATTCATTGTACATGCATACTTAAAATCAACCAATACTTATATTCAAAGTGCATGAACCACTTACCTCTCTCTTAGAGAAGATCCTACTTTCTCTTCTTTTTTTGATGAAACCCTAATCATGTTCTTGGGGTGAAGAACCCTAATTACCCTATTAAATCAATTAACATTCATTAATACTAATATTCAATCTAATTTTCAACAATTTCATGGTTCTTAAGTGATTTAGGGAAAATAGGAGTCAAAACATGCTTCAAAACCATCTTAGGATTATTCCTTGTTTTATTTTTTCCAACAAGTATTCACTTGATTATTTCTAACCAACAAAAAAATTATTTTGAATCTTTGAGCAATGGACCAAATAGATAAAATAAAAAAGCCACCAGCTTAAATACATTATCCAACATAGTGCCCAAATTGACATGGCCTAATGGAGGAAGGTTAGTTAGCCAAGACCTGGGTAAGAAATCATGGCTGGTGTTCAAGAACAATGGCGAAAATTCATTAATACCCCTGAACAACAATCATAATAAAGCCAAAAGTGAGGGTAATATGTGGATAGCCAAAATAAAACATTGTCTTCTTCTTTTCTCAACAAATTTGGGCTCAAAGATTGATTCCAAAGCTCAAATAAGGACATGAGAACATGACCATTAGTTGAAATAATCACATTGCCAAAGGGATTCCTTAGAGAACAATTGACTCAAATACCCAATATAAAGCTCCTAGCTGCCCAAATTCTCTATTCCATTGTGTCACCATGGCTGACCAACACAATAGAGCAAAATGTGTTAAAAATAATGATGTAATTCAACTTTCCATCATAAACCAAATCTATTGATGATGAAAGTAAGGAAGCCTTGGTGGTATGCTCGAGTATATGGGATGTACACCCAAAAATATGAAAAAGACAGGAAATAAGTAGGGTGGAAAAAAAGATCCGACCCGATCCTACCTGATTTGATCTAAATTTTGGTCATTTCAGGTCTATTTAGTTTTCAGGTTAGGTCAGGTCAGGTCCATTTTATTCAGTTCGGGTTTGATAGGGTCTTGTATATCTTGGGTCGAGTCTGGTCAGGTCAAGTTTTGTGTTTGCAATTTTTTTGATAATATTTATAGTAGAGTGCATTGTATGATTTTTGGGTCCAGTCGGGTTTGATTAATTTTTAATCAGGTTTGTGAGTATTCGGGTCCACTCAGGTTTGTTCAAGTCTGGGTCCATTTTTGGTCTAGCTAGTCTTGGTTTGGGTCCATTTTGAGTCAGGTACATTTGGGTCGGGTCTTGCAAAACCCAACCAATTGCTAGGATTAGAAACAAGGATTCACAAAGAGAGAAGAATTAAACAATCATGAAGCTTCCCATAGAGTTCTAAGTTCTTTCGAAGCTTCAAACCCAGGCCCGAAGTCTTCATCATCTATGAAGAACCGTTGGAGGAGATTGGTATAAGGTGGAGCTTGAGGTACAAGTGGGGAGCACACAAAGGCAGAAATGATGTGTAGAAAGGTTTCCAGAGGTGTCTCGTTCATTTTCACACACACACACACACACTCACACACACAAATATATATATATATATATATATATATATATATATATATATATATATATATATATATATATATATATATATATATATATATATATATATATATATATATATATATATATATATATATATATATATATATATATATATATATATATATATATATATATATATATATAGACACACACACACACACACACAAACACACACACATGTTTGGTAGATGAGCGATCACTAGAGTTTTAGTTCCACTAGAATAGGGATGCTACAATCTTCTCGAGAAGTTAGGACATGAGTTACCATGGAGTTTGAAGTATCTAAATAGGTCTCTTTGTAATGGATTTGAGGGAAGAGTCTGTTGTCTCTGTATTTTTGAGAGTGAGGTAGATCAGAGGAGGAGCTCTGAGTCTCTATTCACATGATGTCTTGTGTAACATACCAGATCTCAGACCCTACCCTGGAAGTTGACGCTTTGGACTTAGCCAAATAAGGTTGGAGGTTAGAATTAAATAGATGTTTAGTATAATACCAATGAGCTAATGCATGTATAGATCACCTTAATGTAACCTAATGTTCTAACATTAACCTTAGGTTTATAATGGATACATAAAATATGCCACATAACTCATTTTTGTGGTAATATGAAGATAAGAAACTTAATTAGATGAATAATTTAGATAATGGGTCGTTAATGGGCCATATGACATATCTCATAAAAAAAGTCTCAAAAGTAGAAACAAACTTCAAATTCAAAATCTACATATCAAAATTAGCCTACATGTCAAATTTCATCTAATTTGGACAACCTTGAAATATTAGGATAAGTTTAGGGGAGAGAATGAGTAAAAGGCATAAGTAATGACTAATGTGATTATATAACTTCCAAATATAGAAATAATGGAAAATTCATATTCAACACATCAAAGATAACTTGTGGATAAAGTTTGGTCCAATTCGGATGTTGTTTGTGCAAGTTATGCAATTTTAGGTACATTCTGGACTTTTCTACAATTTACCCAATTGGGAGGTTTTATTTATAAATTTTCACAAGAATTATGATCCTTATAGGTTTCCTTATCATTCTCGATTTTTTGGGCTTTGGGGATCCTAGTTATACTTGGTTTGGAGGACATTTGAGGGTTTTTCCCTTTTATGGATAAGGATGAAGATAAGGATAAGGATAAAGGTCAAGATAAGGATAAAGATAAAGATAAGGATAAGGATATGGATAAAAGAGAGAAAGTGTGGGTAGTAACTAAGGGAGGTGCTGCATGGACATAGAATCTGTAGGCTTTTGACACATGGAATAATCCATGTACACCTCATGCTTGATCCCTTCCTTATCCATGAAGCTATATATACCCTTCCTAGCTCCAATTCAAAATCATTGCTCACTCCCTATTTCCTCTAGCTTAGAGTACCTATCTTTCTATATTTTTTATGGAAATTGGTATTCCAAGGGAGAAGATGGTCCCCTTATTGAGAAAAAGTCTCCTAGAGTTCCATCTAGCCCTACCTAGGGTTTCTAAGGTCCTCTTCTAGGGTTTTTGACCAAGGCAAGTGATTTTCTCTCTTTCTTCTTTGTTTTTCCTATTCTTCCTCTTCCTTCAACCTTCCTCCAGGTCGAAGCCATGGTCTTCCATGGTGAAACCCCACCTAGAACCCATAAACACCTCATCTCCATGTTCTTTTGTTAGGGGTTTTCACCTCTAAAGTGTAGAAGGTGCTTCTTGCTTGAGATAGGAGCTTTGTTAGATAAACAAACCTCTCTAAGCTTGGGAACCTTACTTATTGGACCTGTCCACCTTCCCTAGAGGTTCTTTGGAGGCCTAGGCTTGGACTTAGGTTGTACTTTGGACTGTATAGACTCTGAAGTTGAGGTATGATTGCATCCCACATTATTTCTATATTGAGTAGTTTCTAATTCTTCTCTCTAAACGTATGATGTATCCCCTATTCCTCTATGTTGGACAATTCAACTATTTTTGTCTTACTCTTGGTCCTATGGAAATTATCCTACACAATTATTTATTTTTTGATATCTTGGTTCTTATGAACTACATTATTATTATGACCTTGTATATTCACTTGGACTCTTATCTTATGCTATGTGCTTACATTGATGTGGATGTTTATGCCCACCTTGTAGTGGATGTTTTGTGCTTCTTTTCCCACCATGGTAGTGGATGTATATGTAGCACACTTTGTTGGATATTTTTGATTTCATATCTCTTATTTTTCCTTGTTATGCATCATTTGGTGACTACTAGTAGAATGTTGTATGTGAATTTATGTGGATGTGAAACTTCACACATATGAATGCAGATGTGAAAATCCCTACATATTTATATATATTGGCAGATGTGAAAATTCCTTATAGGCAGATGTTAATAGACCCTGCCACCACCCTATTATAGAGCATATGTATACTAGACCCTGCTCGCTCTACATTTTTGGTAGATTTGTATTTCCTACCTACATGATATATTATTCTAGTTTTGTCATAGGTGAAACACATGGATTCTTTGAACTTATATTTTTCTTTCATAATGATATGAATGTTCTTTTCTTTTATGCTCCTTTGGGTAGTACTTTCCTCTTCTATGGGAAGCATTTATCATTTTTTGGGTAACTAGAGATTTATTTATTCATCCCACTCTCTAGCGCAGGCCATAGATTGTCTAGGCTAACTTTTATATCAGCATGGAGCCACAAAGGTTTATGTGAACTGAAATTACAAGAAAGAAACTAATGCAAAGTGTGTTTTGCTATCTCATCAGTGACCTTGTTCAGATCACGTGGTATATGTATCACGATAATCTGAGCAAAAGTAGAGCTGATGGATTGAAATTTCCTCTAGAGGGGCTGGAGCTTTGCCGTGGTGGCCGGTTGTCATTCAACATCTTCACCATAAGTTTAGAGTCTGACATCAAGATTACATTTCTTGGTCTGATTTCATGCCCCAGTTGGCTTGCAAGTAGGGCGGCAAGAACCTCCGCTTTAAGGGATGAGGATGAGAAGAAGGGGACTCCTCGTACGTGTATGCATCTACCTGAGTGGTCGATGGCGTGGATGCCAGCTCTAGATTTCTTAGAAATGTGATTGAACAATGTGTCGATGAAGATGATAACATCGTAACCATCTGGTCTATAGAAAATTAGAGTTGGGGTATTTGAGGGGTATCTCACCTCATCAGGTAGACTTAGAATGGCACTAGTTCTTTCCTTGATGAAGGTGATGCTTTGGCTCAGACAAGGTTGAATATTGTTGTGAATTCGACCATTTCTCAACTTCCATAAGTGCCAACTTGCAATGATCTTTTGGATTTCGTCCTTCACTTTGCTGCTACTACATATGATGTCTTGAACCCAAGCTTCTTCAGACAGCATGAAGAAGTTGTTATGCGCTCCTAGACCAGTCCAAATTTGTCGACTGACAGTGCAGTCCCTCAGGCAATGCATTAACATTTCTGGTTCATTATTGCACAATGAGCATGTGATGTCAACATTGAGGTGGCATCATTGCTTCTCAGAGTTGGTCCATAATGCCCAGTGCTAAAGCAGCCAAGCAAAGATGCGTAGGTGTTCTGGAACATGGAGCTGCTAAATGACATTCCAATTTCTAGGAGAGGTGATGTTTCGGTCAGCCCGGATCCAGGCATAAGCAGATTTAACGGTAAAGACACCAGATTCCTCGTGAGGCCATGCCCAAGCATCCTCACCCGAGTTGTCTACTGGAGGTGGAATAGAAGTGATCTGATCTTTGGCGCTAGGTGGTAGGAAGTTGTTGACGAAGGAAAGATCCCATCCTCCATTATCCTCATGCATAGAGCATACTTTTAGATCCATGAGGTCCTGTGGTATGTGCCAAGTTGGGTTCAAGTTGATGATGGAATTTCCATATATCCACTTGTCTAGCCAAACATTGGTGTTCATTCCAGAGTTGATTATTCTATGATTGATGTTAGAGAGCGTTCTTATGTTCTTCTTGATGAAATCCCAAGTTGAAGAGCTTGGTTTCTTGCTTATAGTGCCTCCTCGCATATATTTCTCCTTCATGACCCTGACCCACAAGGTTGGGTGGTTGTTAAGGAAGTACCAGACATTCTTGAGCATAAGTGCAAACTTTTGGTCTCTCGCATCCTTGATCTCTAACCCGCCCATATCTTTTAGGGAGGTGACCTTCTTCCAAGAGACAAGTGAGAGCTTCTTGTGGTCTCTGTCGCTAGACCAGATGAATTTTTTAACTTGTTTGTTTATATCATCACATAGAGAAGGTGAGAAATAAATTGTTTGCATGGTGTAGGAGGGGATAGATTGCAAAGTGGATTTGTCGAGGGTGATTCTCCCAGCAAGCGAGAGATGTCTAGCTGACCAACTTGTCATTCTTTCTTTGATTGAGGTGGTGATTTGTTGATGTGTTAGTTTATTGACTCTGTTGTGCAGTATAGGAACGCCAAGGTAGCGCCCTAAGTCATCAGTGTAGTCAATACCAATGCGCCTACAGAAGGCTTTTCTTTCTGCTCTAGTGATGTTTGATGAGAAGAAGAACTTGGACTTTTCTTTAGAAATAACATGGCCCGATGTAGCTGTGAAGGAGTCAAGGATTTGAAGAATGTTTCTCGCATGGGAGAGGTCTTCCTCGGCCATCAGGATGATGTCATATGCAAAGAAGACATGTGATAGAGGAGATCCATTACGCGCTAGGTGGATGGGTTTCCAATGGGAGTTGTTTACACACTGGTTTATGGCTTACGAGAGAAGCTCCATACAGAGGACAAACAAGTAGGGGCTAAGGGGATCGCCCTGACGCACGCCATGGGAAGAGTGAAAGGGGACCAGAGGGACTCCTTCCCAAAGAATTGAAGTGGGAAAGCATTTATTATTGATATCCTTATTTTCATATATTGCTCAATTTCCTATTTTAGTATGCACATACCAGCTTTTGTTGATGTTTCTCTTTCTTCTCTTCTTTTGTGGGGTATGCTTCCAACCCCAAGTAAAGCGAGGAGGACTTGGACTTCAACATTGTAGCTGAGCTTTTGGGAGACTTTGAAGAGGTGGTTAGATGACCCTCAACTTGATCTTTGGATTATATGATTAGATTTCCTTTTTGACACCCATGTGTGGTGAAGTGATGTATAATGATAACAAGCTTTGTAATAGTTAGTACTTTCTTATTCCGTTGCTATATTTTTGGTACTATGATACATGCATGTAGAAAGTATTGGTACACATCCCTTTGGTGAAAAAAAATTCTATCGTATTTGTTTCAAGGGTTGTGGCCTTTTCCTTTCTAGTAGGGAAGTGGATCCCCTATCGGGTCCCACTTCTTACATCTTGACTAGAGATTGGGTGAGTATACGATGCTCTGTACATATCCCAACTCGGATCTGACACTTCGAGTCTGATTAGGACTCAGCCCCACATACACACATATCTATTTATATATACACATAGATATATACATATATACAAATTATTTTTTCTTCCATTTTTTATTCCTTTTTTGATAAAAGTGTTGTTTAGGAAAGTATTTACACAACCCACTTTCTAACCCTTTTTCTGCAAATTTTGTGATAAACTTTCTTTTACTTTATCCTCTCTTAGGCTAGATACTAGATCCAAAATAGTTTTTTAAGGACTTAAAACTTGCTTTCCAATTAAAAGACTATATAATTCTTTGAATAACTACCTATGTCACAAAATAACTTAGAATATTTTGAATTTACTTCCACACTCTCATATTTCCTTTATATTTCAAGTAAACTTATTATTGATATTTATTATGAGCACAAATTTTTTAAATCTAAAACTACATCCCAAGGGCTATTTATGAACTAATTATTTATCCAATCAGGCTTAAATTTGACTAGGGAGACTGTAGGTCAAACCTAGACCCTCTAATGGATTTAAGAACTTCATTACATTCTTTATTACTCAATTGAGGCTTAAAAACCATAATATTTCAATTGAAGTCCAAGATTTGAATTAATTAGTGGAGAAATTTCAATTACTATACTAACTTTATTTACTCAAAATTTTGGGATGTAATGATTATACCCACCTCAATAAAGATTTTCCTTTAAATTACATACTACCCACCTTAGGGGTTTTAATGGTTCTTAGATTGTGATGCATATGCATGACATAAACACTTCCATCAAACTCAAGCTAGGGTTTGAACTTGGTCGTGCCTTCATTATCTTCATCCTCAATTTAACCTCAAAGTTTGGGGTTTCTAACCCTGAATTGAATTTCTACTACTATATGCATTAGCTTTGAGTGACTTTCTAATTTAAGTCTATATTATCAACTCTCTTAGTGGAAACTTTGGATTTGTTTTATTCAAAGACAATAGTGAATTGTGACAACTAGTTATGCTACTCTTCAAGATCTTAGCAGGATACATGTCCCATACCACATATACAATCATGCAGAAACATATATACATAATAAGTCCTTTTTCTGTTGACATACCCTCTAAAATTCTCAATTAGTTGGCCATCATTGTTGAGAAGAATAGAGGACAAGTCACTATCTATTTGGAGTTAACACAAAGGATTTGAATTACATAATATCCTATCCCTAACACCTATTTCCATATTTCTCTAGAGTTGTATATATTATAAGGTTTCTACCTCTCATGCAAAAGTGATATACATTCTAACTCCTTGACTTCCTATCCTATATAAATATGTATTATATCATCAAGGGAGGGATAAAAGAACTACCCATGAAATTATGAGAAGAGCCTTGTGGACAAGTATATTTTTAGTTCTGATTACCATTATTATAAAACACACTTGAAAAGACATATATAACATAGATCACAAGTAGAAATTGCATTCATATAAAAGTTGATGTCACAATTGTGATATCCATTACATAAAAATAGAGTTCATATATAAACCAACACATGATAAATATAACAATTCTCAATTATCAAGCCCTCAACATTGCTCACACATTGTCTTAAACTGGACATGTTCACACTTAAACACCATATACTTTCTCATATATATGAAAATATATCCAAACTAGGTATATCTGGCACCCCACTAGGTATTTTCTTCTGAAGATCCTTGAGCTAGCCCTTGCAAGTCAGATATCACCACTCCTCTATGCTTGCTCCTTACCTGGTAGCACGCGACCTTGGCCATGTTAGTGGAATTGAACATATTATATTTTAAAGAGAAATGTGAATTGAAAATAAACTTTGAACATTAAACAATTCAAAAGGTACACTATTGATTTTAGGTCATTTTTATTATCATGACCTATATATGAATCCTAGAGATCGCACATGTGTGCCTCTTATCTTATGCACTTAAGTGCCTCTTGGGTTTCTACAAAGGGCCTCTTCTCTTATGAACCAACGTGCCTCTTAGTGTTTCTCTGAGGAACCTCTTAGTGTGGATCTTATATAAGTTATCCTTTATGACTCTCTTTCTCTTCAAGACTCTTAATTTTCTCTTAGATGTTACTTCTAACTTTATCTTTAATGTGCATGAAAGATGATACAATAACTATTGGCAATAAACTTGATACTCAATTAGTTATAAATCTATCGCCTTTTAACAATTGAAATAGTAGATAATACATTCATATCATTTGTTGTAAAGAAATACTTAAAATCAACCAATACTTATGTTCAAAGTGCATGCACCACTTACCTCTCTCTTAGAAAAGATCCTAGTTGCTCTTCTTAGGTTGATGAAACCTAATAATGTTCTTGTAGTTGCTCAACCCTAATTAACATGTTAAATCAATTAACATTCATTAGTAATCGATATTCAACCATAGTAGGATTATTCCTTATTTTGTTGTCTTTATAACAAGTGTTTACTTGAAATTTTTCTGATAAATAGATAATTTATTATGAATTTTAGAGTGTTGGGACAAACAGGTAAGATCCAACAATCATGTGTTTAAATACAATAACTAGCACAATGCCCAAGATGACATGGCCCAGCAGAGGCCGGCCAGCTAGCCCAGACTGGGAAACCAATCCTGCTGCTAATGCTCTAGAACAATAGAGAGAAGTCACTAATACCCCTGGGAAAAAAACATGAGAAAACCACAAGTGAGGGTAGTCATGGAACGCCAAAACAAAACATTGTCTTCTTCCTTGTTTTACATCTACGGGCTCCAACATCGATCTCAAAGCTCCAATTAGGAAACAATAACATGACTAATATATGAAAAACCACATTGCCTTAGGGATTCCTAAGGGAATGATGGACTCAAGAATCCCAAGAAAAATCTCTTACTTGCCTAGGTTCTCTACTGCATGGTGTCTTCATGGCTGACCATCAAGCCTGAGATAAGAAAATATGATAGAGAAAAATATTGAAATTGAAGATGTGATTCAACTTGCTATTGTAAACCGAATCCATTGATGAAGAAAGCATGTAAAACATGGTGTTATGTTATGGTATGTGATATATACTCAAACAACACAAAAAGAGGGGAAATGAGGACTCAAAGAGAAGGAGAATTAAATGACCAGGAAGCTTGAAATTGAGTTCCTAATTTGATCCATAGCTTCAAAACCATGTGCACACACTTCATCTTCTGTGAAGAACCACTGAAGGAGATTGGTACAAGGTGGAGTTTGTGGTACAAGTGGGGAGGACATGATGGAAAAGTGAGTTGTAGAATGGTTTTTGGAGGTGTATACTTCCTTTACTAATCATATATATATATATATATATATATATATATATATATATATATATATATATATATATATATATATATATATATATATATATATATATATATATATATATATATATATATGGTAGCGATCCAGTGAGAAACATCCTACGATGAAAGCATGAGAGGCATTTGAATAACTACAAATTAGTAACTCTATTTTAAAATCCAACCGTATAGATGGAAAAAGCATCATTTCATTTACCTTGTCGCAAAAAATCATTGCAATCAGACATTGTTTACACGTCCATATGTACAATATACACTTTTTACATCCAACGGTCAACCTGAAATTCAATATAGAGCGTCGAAAAATATTTGGTTGTTGTGAATGATCTACAAATTGGATGGTGATAAAATTTCATAGGAAGGTAGATATTAAGGTATACTTGTAATCTATACGGTTGGATTATGAAAAATTTATTTATGTGGAGAGTTATTCAAATGCCTCTCATGCTCTCACCAGATATGTTTCTCATTGGATCGTTGCCCTATATATATATATATATATATATATATATATAGTGTTTAGGAAGTATATATAACGAAGTTGGTATTTTACATTTCAAGTTATATATACTTCCTAAAAAGTGAGATGTAAAATACCAACTTTCCACTTCACTCGAGGGTAGATAACGAAGCATGGTCATAAACTAAATTTGGTGATATTAGTAGAGTGGGAAAGGTTTAGCACCCACATATTGCCCAATATTGAACCTTTTTTCTTAATGAACTCAAGTTAGGATGGTTTTAGGTTGGTTTACAAAGAAGCATAAATAATGCAAAATCTATAAAAATAGTTTTATGTTTTTGTATTGTTGGTACTATAGATGGTAGTGTCTTTCCTGTCATTGCCCTAAAGATCCCAATTCTATAGATGTGGGGTCCTGGTTGCCTCAGGATTTCCCCTATCATATGTGTGAGTCCAATATTCATACTTAGATCTCAATATGTGTATGTAATTACAAGTATATTTTATATAGTCGTATGAATTCAAGTATAATCATATTTGGTCCAAACTCCCATGTCATCAAATGCCAATTTTGTTAATATATAGATTCATCCACATATATAATTATCGAATTACAATCCATTATATACCCTTTCTCTTTTATACATTCAATTCAAATAAGGCAAATATATGTAAAGAATCCTATTTTTATTAAAGGGACATAGAAATGTGTAAGGTAATGTTAAACTAGGTAATAACACCATGGTGCCCATGTTTAACATTTTTTGATTAGAAACTAATTTCCAACCTACTATATTGTGTTCACTAATTTCTTAAACCAGTAAATTACCATAGAAATTGTTAAGGAAACACATTGAATATTACTATTAACATGACTATAGTAATGTGCAAAAAGGTTGGAAGCTCTAGATGACTATTATAACTAAAATGAGTACTCTAGTCATCCTACATATCATCTATTGTACTTGTACTATATTTTTATTTTCTCAGATAAATGTAGTATTTCTTACTTACTGTATTGTTATTATAATAGTGTACATATATAACATTATGATACACATAGATTTAGTTGATTCAGTTAACGTACTTAATATAGATCTATATTTCATAACCATGGATTTTACTTCACATTGTTGATTATCCAATTAACTAAATTCTTGAAATATTATGTACATGTAGGTGATGACTAACCTATAAGATGATGAACAATTTTGTAGGACAGTTGGTCTCTAGTGGCTTGGTTGTATAAAGTTCAGGATGAGTTGAAATTCATCCCAAGATGGTTTTCATCTGTTGGAAGGTGACTAGCACATCAAAAAAGTGCAAAGCACATTGTTGATTGAAGAACTTGGGATGAGGTTTATATCATTGGATGGAAATTGTGTCAGTGTAGGTTATGATCAAGATTGGTAGGTGATAGAACAACATAAGGAGCGTAAGCTTTGAGGTATATGACCAAATTATTTGTAGGTGGATGATTGTTTAGTAATAGTGTACTAATGTCAATGGAGGGAGATGCAGTGCCATTTTGTTGAAGGATGGTAAGATCTTACTAGCTCGCGATTAGAAGATGAGGTGTTGATGAGAATGAATATTCATCATTGTTTTAGTTACATATTTAGTTTAATTTTTCACTTTCATCCCTCAATTACCTTTGATTTTTCCTTCTTATAGTTTTCCTTTGTTTTATGTGAACATGGGTTTTGATAAAATCTATGGGTTTTCATGGAACATTTGAGCTTCAATAGATGCATAACAACTTAGGTCACCGTGGTCTCTCTAACTGACTAGCGGGCCCAAGAACGTTTTGATGATTTTTACTTGATCAACCCATTTGATGACACATGTTTCCATCATCTGAGTTTCCATTAGTCATCACATGATGACTATCCAACAACCCCCTGGGTAGTTTGTCCCTGGACTAAACAGTCATCACCCCCCATGACTGATTGATCCCCTGACCCATTGGTCGTCGGCCAATGGGACATGTACCTAGAAGGGACCAACGCATATCTATGAGATTCAACAAACACTCCCTTTCTCCTTTTGTCGACCATGCTCTTATGGATTAACCGAAGGTATCTCACCTCATGTAGACCAAGAAGCATTGGAATTGACTCCCAATGGCTCAAGACCGCTGAGATTCCCGCCTAATCGACCGATGGCACTTCGACATTAATCAACTGACAAACACACATATATGATGCCATATGTCTTCTTTCACTCCCAGCCATTAACATGTACCTCAATGAGGTCCATGCCTTGATGATGACCCATCCATTGACCAATGGCCCTCTATACTCTCATTGTCTGGTGAATAGGCTCCAATAGACTCGTTGCCCAATGACGAGTCTACAAGCTGCGACTGATGGTGCCCCTATGACCATCAACCGGTGAAACCCCTACACCCCAACAAAGGCTCTACTGTAGTCTATAAATAGTCATCCCAACCTCCATTGGAGGCATCATCTCTTCTTCTAGATGTGGCCTCAAGGCTACCACACTCCAACTGTAGCTAGAGAAAATGATCTCCATTGACCTCCATTGGTTAACCCTGTGGTACCCTTGGTGCACCTCCATCCATCTACCTGCTGCTCCTTCCTTGCAATCAAAGTTCAAGATGTATAGAACTTTTGATGTCTATCTCTAGTTCTCTCCTCCTTCCTCAATTGGAAAAATCCAAACTGTGAAGTTCAAGGGTTGATGTTGTTCATACCATTTTGCATCTCCCCTTTGGTTGAAGATGATGGTGAGTTATTCCTTCTCCCTTCCTTGTTCTATTCTTGTCATGAAGGGGAGTAGTCCTTTTCACTGGGGTGCAAGGTTTAGCCATGCTACGCATTCTTTCATGTCCATTTTTTTTATGTTTCATAGCTTGTATATGACTCTTTCAAATCAATGTTAGTCATTTAATGCATGTGTGGTGCATCAATCTCCTAGTTCAATGGTCTATTGCAATCCTATGTTGTGAGAACTTGTATGCTTGGGTTTTGAATATTTCTTAACTTGGTTGACACTCAGATAAGAATTCAAAAGAGGTGTATATGGAGTAGAGGATACATGACCTTTGAGTAACAAGGCAACAAACTCATGAAGATATCTACGTGATTTCCTACAACTAACGGTTTGAATCTTGTCTTTATCTACTTGAATGGTTTTATCAAGCTAGGATCTATTATGGATATGTTTGTGAATGTAGAAAAAAGTGAAACTTGATTCCACTCTAGTGGCTTTCATCATTATCTAAACCCAGTTTAAATCATGCATTTTTAATTTCCCTTGTAAGTATTTTAACTCAATCCAATCAACTCTTAGTTTTATATATTAGTCTTAGTTCAACTAGATATAAGATATAAAGGTTCTTAAAAACATTGTCCATTGGGATTTGATCTTGAACTATACTCAAACAAGATGCATCTTCTTGTGGATGGTATTATTGCATGTTGTTTTGGTAAAATTAGGGAATCAAATTCTCTAGTGAGTTTGTATGTTTAGTAAAATACTGCATCAAATTCTGGCACCATTGCTGGGGACATATTATCATCTAGTCAGTTTGTTCTATTAAGATCAATGTAAGATTTTACTTTTACCATTGATACTGTTGCATATTCACTTTGAATATAATCTTTCTCCATCCAATTGACTTTTGGAGGATCTTTTCGTCTCAAGTACCACAAACTAATGTATGCTACACTCCACCAGCATCACCCTATCATCAAGATTTGATCCTAAGATAGACCAAACTTTTCATCGTCAAAACAAAGAGAACCAAACTAGACTATCTGAGGAAGAAATCACACAAAGGTTGAACCTAGCGATTGCAACACACACACACACAGAGTCTTATACGAGAAGCTAGGTTGGTGTTTAAGGGGAAACCCATATAGCCTAAACTACTACACAAGAAGATGAGCAGTAGAAGGAGCTTAGGCAATTCTCCATCCATAAGTCCAATTATGTCCGACATCCATTCAACCACCTCTTATCGATGTTCCTGACTTTGAAATTAGGACACATTGGATCACACTGTTGCAGAGCAATCCCTTTTTGGGAATTAAGGAGAAGATTGTCAAAAGCACATTCAAAAGTTTGTTGACCTTTGAGTTGTGACTAAGAAAAATGGAGTTTCTGATGATTCCATTAAACTCCATATTTAAAGTATTTGCTTGCAGACATAGCAAAGAATTGGTAAAATGCCTTGTTAGGTGATCCCATCTCCACTTGGGAACAACTTCAAAATAATTTCCTTGAGAAATTATATTCTCCTTCCCTCTTATATGCCCTTAGAGGATGGATAACACACTTTACATAGGTCCAAGGTGAAACTCTTGTAGAAACATGGGAAATTTACAATGAGCTTCTTACAAATGTCCTCACCTTGGTATTCATAAAAATCAGATTATCAAGTTTTTGTACATAGGTTTGGCTGATGATATCAAAAAGACTTTAGACTCCTCATGTGGAGAAAACTTCATGCGCCAAAGTAAGGATAGCACTTGGAAGGTAGTGAGACTTGGAGCTGAAAATCAAGCTAACTGGAGAAGATCTATAGGCAAGTGAGTGATAAAGGTAGCCAGGGTAGAGGGTAGTTCTAAGCTGAAATGTATTGCAAAATCACTAAGGCTACTGGCAATCAAACAAGATAGCCCTGAGACATCCTTCAATGCCTACTAGAGAGGAAATTCACCACCACAACAATAAAAGGTTAAGGTAGTAACACAATTCTATGAAGTATACAAAGGCATTGACCACTCTACCTTGGGTTGTAATATTCTTTTTGGTATGTTAATGAGCAACATTGCCACTAAAGGAGACAACAATAAAAAATAGGAACTAAAATCCATCCATAGTATTCCTCGCCAAGGGTATCATACTCCCAATCAAACCAAAATTCATCCTAGTTTTTAGTATAACAATCCCATATGACTAGAAAACTCTCAACAACTTGTACATGATAGAAATCAATAATGAGGCCCTCAATATTTTAGAATAACCAATAGAAAAATTTATAAATCATGAGAACTATAGAGTTAACTTTCAAGTTAGGAATTATAATCACTACCAAAATCTTCACTAGATCCCACATCAACACCACAACTAGGAAAATAGGATAATGCTCCTTCATCTGATTATAAACTTTCAATCCTTTATAATTTTATAGTTACAAAAAATGATGAGTGGAGATCAACAAGCTCATCAAAAGGCTATCAAATCTCAATAGACTCAAATAGTAATGGATCTTCACCACCATGTAGGAGCATTTGAAGGACAACCATAAGATAACCCCATGCACCAAGAACAACAAAAGGCTGTCGCAACACGATCAGGAAGAGTCTTTACAGATACACCCACCAAGACCCTTATGATTGACATAAACGACGATGGTTTTGTATTTATTCAATAATCATAAATACCTAGTTTGTTGTCGCAAGAAGAAGTGATGTAGAATGTAAAAGTACAAGACATTGTAGTCACCAACAACACTCACAAGGTCAATTTTGAAGAACCACTCATCATAGAGAAGACTGTAGCCAAAACAGTTATACCAATCTATAGGCCTCACCCTCCTTCTGAGAAATCTTAAGACATACATGAATGGGCCCTTATTTTATGAAATTCAAGGAGGCAATGAAAAAGCTTCATGTGGATATTCCTTTCTTCAATGCCCTAGTAGAGATACATGCAAGGTCAAAGTATTTGACGATGCTCCTCATAAGGAAATACACAATAGAGGAATATGAGATGGAAAAAGACTTCTAGAATAATGTCTGATATAATTTAGAATAAAATTCCAAAGAAGTAGAAGAGCCAGGCTCTTTTGGGATTGCATGACACATTGGTGACTCTACATGTAAGAAATGGTTAGGTGACCTCGGGTACAATATCTACATTATTCCCTATAGCCTATATAAGAGTCTATGATTTTCAAAACTATTCCCATATGTCCAGATGATATAGGTCATAGATTCTTCAATGAATGTTTTAATGAGAATCATTGAGGATATCCCAGTCAAAGTGGAAAAAGATTTTTATGTTCCATGTGATTTTGATGTCATGGACATAAAGAAGGATCTTAGATAACCTCTTATTTTTGGTCAAATTTACTTTCCCCTCTAGAGTCTTAACTGATGTCGTTGAGACATGAACCTTACTTCTATGGTTGGATAGGAAATAATTAAATTTGGGGTTTTTGAGCATGAAGAAACCAAACAGGTAACCAGAAGTTTTCTTATTAGATCGTATAGAAAAGACGTCACTCCCCACACAAGAGAATATAGAATCTGAAGACCCTCTGGAGACTGCTCTTGTTGATCCCAAATCTACTGAATCTATTGATGAATAAGTAAGCATGGCATACTTCACCTTGACTCAGCATAAGAAGACCCATAAGCCGAATTTGAAGAACTTAAGGTAGTTTATCTTTCTAAGGGGTCAGATGAAACACCCAAGGCCCCCAAGATGAAAACTTAACTAGAAGGCCTAAAGTATGTGTTCCTAGATGATTTGAAGGTCTATCCATTGATAAATAATTCTATCCAGACATTTGAATAGGAATATAAACCATTATTCAAGCTAAGAGCAAGGCGGAAAGCAATAAGCTACAAGACGAGTTATCTCATTGGTGTGAGTCAAACACTATGGATGCACAACATACCTATGGTGGAGGACCACAAACCATCTATAGAACACCATCTTAAATTGAACTCAAACATGAAGCAAGTTGTTCGCCTTGAAGTCATGAAGTTTCTCACTTTTGGCATCATTTATCCTATCTCTGACTCACCATGGGTGAATCCCGTACAAGTTGTTCTGAAGAAAGGAGGCACTACGGCGGTACGTAATGAAAATAATGAACTCATCCCTACTCACACTATCATGGGGTGGAGGATGTGCCTCAATTATAGGAAGTTAAACAAATCTTTTCACAAGGATAATTTTCCCTTGACCTTCTAAGACCATATCCTGGAGCACCTAGCCCATGAAGAATAATTTTTCTATCTCAAAGTTTATTTTGGGTTGTACTGAATCCCAATCCATCCATATGACCAAGAGAAGATAATGTTTACTTGTGGGACCTATGCTTTAAGAAGATTTCCCTTTGGGCTCTGCAATGCACTGTCTACGTTCTAATGTTGCATGATAACCATTTTTATCAGATTAGCTAAAACCATTATGGAAGTTCTCATGGATGATTTATGCATATATGGAGATTCATTGGACTCATTCCTCATGAATCTCTCCCTAGTGCTCAAATGTTGTGAAGAAACTCATATGGTAGTCTATTGGGAGAAATGCCACTTTATGGTGAAGGAAGGAATTCTGCTAGGAACATAGAGTCAACAACCAATGAATTGAAGTAGACAAGGAAAATATAGAAATAATTTCTAAGCTTAGTCCTCCATACACAATGAAAGAAGTTAAAGCATTATTAGGTCATGTGGCTTTAACATAATATTCATCAAGGACCTTTCTAATATAGCTAAGACAATGATGAACCCATTGTGCAAAGATGTTAAATTCCACCTCGACAAAGAATGTTGAAGAGTTTCAAACCATAAGGCAACTCTTACATCAATCCCAATCATTGAGTACTAGACTTGTCACAAGCTTTTGAGTTTATGTGTGACTCCAATGATTACCTTATGGGAGTAGTTCCAGGTCAATGCATAGATACGAAACACCATGTTATCTATTTTGCATCTAAGACTCTTAATGAATTCCAGACAAATTATGCAACATCTGAGAAGTAATACTTCATGGTTGTGTATGATTTCAATAAATTTAGATCATACCTTGTAGGCTCAAAAGTTATAGTTCATACTGATCATGCTTCCATATGTTATCTATTGGAATAAAAAGATGCAAAACCCAGAATAATAGGATAGATTCTCCTTCCACAAGAGTTTGATCTGGAGATATGAGATTAGAAGGGTACATAAAATATAGTTGAAGACATCGGAGTCGCATTCACATTCATGACAAAAACATTGTCCCCGTCAATGACTCTCTATTAGATGATCAACTTATGGAAGCCTCAGATGCTTTGTTTTGGTATGCATATTTTGTTAACTACCTTTATAGGTATTATTCACCCAGAGTGCAGTGGAAATGTAAGGAAGAAATTTGTGCATTATGTTAGACAAAATATATTAGGGATGAAAGATACCTCTTCAAGCTGTGTGATGATGGTCTCTATCAACATCATATTCCAGAGGAGGAAACTCCACTAATTCTAGAATAGTGCAACTCAGGCCCCACTAGAGGCCACATGAGTTCTAAGAAGACTACACTAAAGATCCTACAATGTGGATTATTTTTCCCAATGATATCCAAGGATGCTTATAATTTCATTTTGTCATGGGATAAGTGCTTAAGGTTTGGAAATATCACCAAGAGAGATAAAACACCCTTGAAGCTTGAGCAAGAAGTTGAGATCTTTGATGTATGGGGTGTAGACTACAAGGGCCCATTTCCCTCTTCATATGGCTTCTCCTACATTTTGGTAGTAGTCGATTATGTCTCTAAATGGGTAGAATCTATACCCAATGTGACAAGTAATTCAAAACCTATCATCAAGCTATTTTGAGACATCATATTTCCTTATTTTGGAGTCCCTCACACTATCATATCTGATGGATGTTCTCACTTTTTAGAATGAAGTTTTGAAGTACGTTTGAGGAAATATGGCATGAATCATAAAGTAGATTCTCCCTACCATCTACAAATGATTGGGGAAGTATCCAATCAACAACTCAAAGCCATTCTAGAGAAAACTATTGGCCATAATATGAAGGATTGGTCCAAAAAAGTCAATGATGCTCTTTGGGTCTGCATGCCATCCTTTAAGACACCTGTAGGCACCACATGTTTTAGAGTAATTGATGGAAAGTCATGTCATTTCCCCATCAAACTAGAAGATAAAGTCTGGTGAGCAATTAAGCATCTAAACTTCGATTCAGTAAAAGTTGGTCAGAACAAACTACTACATCTATAAGAGCTCAAAGAACTCAGATTGACAACATATGAGAACACACAAATCTATAAATCGTAAATAGAATTATGTCATGGTGGTCAGCTGAAGAGGAACAACATACAAACTAAAGATCAGATTCTACTTTTTAACTCAAAACTATAATTTATTCCAAGTAACTCCAATCCCACTAGTCTAGACCATACACCGTCAAGAACATCCACATGCATGGTGCTTTCATGTTGTGGAGCATGAAGTTTGACAAGCTCATGGAAAATGGTGATCATTTGAAGAGATACTTCACAATGGAATACATTAATGTTGAACTACCTCTCATCCTTTCAAAACCTACTCCAATGAAAAATTGGAATCAACATGCATGTCAACAATGTAAAACTCAGGTGCTTGTCAGGAGGCAATTTGATATGTTATTTAGTTTTGTTTTGAATTTTAGATGAGCCAATATTGCACCTAGTAATGAACACATCTTAAGTTCTAACAACTTTTTTAATATATTAGATGGATGAGACAATGTTGATAGGTACGTAACCACATCTAGGGGTCCAACCAATATGAATTCTCCTCTCCATCTTAGATTTAGTGTTTGCTTTGGATGAGAAAATTTCTAAGTTTAGGTTGGAGATTGGGTGGTACATATTCCACATTCCATCCACACCTATTCATTTCAAACTTAAGATTCCACCATTGAAATATTGATAAAAAAATTTAAAAACATTTTGATGAAATTTTGATGCTTTCCAAACAGTTAAAGCCTTTTTCTAACCGGCTAGTTTCTTGATCCATGTAATTTTTCATCATTATACCCCTCTTATTCGAAGCAAAGCCTGAAGTGGATCAACTTCTCAAACTATCCAATTGCTAAATATTACACTTTTAGGCTTATGAATCCTAACATGATATTCCTTGGAAAAAGGTGGCAAGTATATGTGGAACTGAGAGGGATCAAACACA
Source organism: Alisma plantago-aquatica (assembly GCA_963693085.1). Lineage (NCBI taxonomy): Eukaryota > Viridiplantae > Streptophyta > Magnoliopsida > Alismatales > Alismataceae > Alisma > Alisma plantago-aquatica. The sequence continues at coordinate 802,634,539 of OY856411.1, forward strand.
TTGTGCTTCATACTGACCAGTGGAACAATCATGCGAGATCACCACTTGATACCAAACAAGTCATTATTTGAGTGTATTGTGACAAGGAGAACGACTTAACACACATAATTGTAAATCAAGTTGCATTGTGATCCAAACCATTTTCCATACTTCTTCTTCCATCTTCGTACCCTATATCCATAAAATTTTTGAAAAGCCACAAAAATAGTGCCAGACCCTAACTTTAGGGTGGCACACCCTTCTCTCTCTATGTGCTTCTTCTATACCCCTCGGTATGTAATAGTGGTGTGCCACCAAAAGGAAAAGAAAAGATGCCAATGTGCACACAAGAAAAAATGCAATACTCAAGTCGAATGGAGGAAAGATTTAGAAACAAATGCGATCAATAGAATTGAAACCATAGAATAAAATCTCCATTTGAATAGAGGGGAGATTTTCTATTTCCCTCCATGCCTTCATTCATTCCACTTTCCACCATAGGCACAATGAATACCTCAATTTTATCACCCTCTTAAAAAGCACCAATTTCAGATTAGATGTATGCTTGTTATTCTGCTAATCCATCTAAACTCTCACAAAGATTCCAGACATGCCCGATGTTGGAAACAGTGGGAAGGAAATTCTTCTGGGAAATGAAATTGTGAAAGAAGATGTTGTAATATGTGTTCAGTGATCTCAAGAAGTTGAGATATTTAGCCATGCTTAGCAGGTAAGAAACTAACATGATGCGAAGATGAGGTAGTAAAAAGGTCGAAAGTATTCCTTTGAGACTATTTCATATTTTATGTTACTCGAGGATGATCAAATTTTAAGTTCAAGGTATTTTGATGAATGAATATTCATCTTGGTTTCAGTCGCATCTTGAGTTCAATTTTTCACTCAGATCCCTCAAACTATCTTTGATTTTGCCTCTATATAGTTTTCCTAAATTTTATGTGAACATGTAGGGCTTTGATCAAATCTATGGGTTTCCATTGCAGATTTGAGCTTCACCAAATGCACACAAATTAGGCCATGCTGATACCCCTAACCAACTAGAGGGCCGAAGAAGTTTTTTACGATTTCAACTTGATGAACCATTTTTCATACCATGTTTTCACCACTCTGACTTTCTATATGTCATTTCCTGATGGAATGCCAACACCCACCAAGGATTGAGTTTGGCCCTGGACTGAATGATTGTTGACCCCCATGAGACATCAATTGTTTCCTGATGGGACCTACACCTAACAGATACTGATGAATAGCTATGATTTTTATTAGGCGTTCCCTCTGCCCTTTTATTGACCATTCTCTAATGGATGAGATTACGAGATCTCACCTCCTATCAATCGACAAAGCATTGGCATTCAATGTAACATCCCTGACCTGGGTTATGAATTAATAAAAGTTATTATAGGCATGCTCTTATCTTTTGAAAAGTAATTAAGGCTCAACAGGAACTCATATTATAATTTTAGTCCTTTTTGAATATTGTTGAAATCAATATTTTGCTTATTTTGGACAAAAGTGCAAATTACCCAAGTTGAGGGGTCTATTTGCAAATTGTGCATGATAATATGTTCCTCATATGTTGAAGCATCATGAGAGTGAAGATGATGTAGAGGTATGGCTTGTGATAGCCTGAATTCTAAGAAAGAGCTGATAAAGCAATGTTTGTGCATGAAAACCTAGTTTTGGTGTAATGTGCAATTTACCCAAAACCTAGGGTGAAATATGTAAATTACCACTTAAATAAGGTCCCTAATGTTTCTTGGCATCATGTGGAGAAAATAAAATGAGAGGGGCGCCTCATTTGAATTAAGTTGGAGGAGAGAGAATCTTGATATTAAAATAATCAAGATTTAAGCATAATGGAAACGTTAATGCAAAAATAAATAAAATAATTGAAGGGCCTTCAACCAAAATTAAAATGGTGGAATTCAGATATGTGTGGACTTCCTTGAGCTTTTCAAGGACCGAAAATATCTTAAGGAGGTGAGATTGCACTCACCTTATTATAAGGAAAAGAATTTCCACTAAAAAAGATATATTAATATTATAAGGGATTAAGGTGCTTAATTTATTTTCCCTTAATCCATGGATAATGGAAGGGATATAGGTGGGATTGAGTTTCCTTTGCATGAAATAAAACCAAGGAGGAAGTGGTGGCAACATTTTTGGAATTAATTGATTTTTATAAAACATTTTCTCTTTCATCAATTTTCTTATAAAAGAGCCTTTTCCAACCAACCTAAGGATCTTTTTCGGATTCCTTTCTTCTCCTTGCTTGCAAAACCGACCAAGAGATCTAAGAACAGAAGGAAGGACGCACCCAACCTGTTGGTAAGTCTTTGACCTTCGTTCTTCTTGATTTCATGGTGAAAATCATAAAACAATGTAAGATTCCTTCATTTCTTCACTCCATCTTCAACCCTAGCCAATCCTTTCACTCCAAAAGTTTGAGAAACGACCTTGGGAGGTTGCTATAGCTTCAAACACCATTGGAGCCGTGAAGCTTGGATCTTGGGATCAGATTTGAAGGTGGGTTATATAACTTTAACCCTTGATCTTTGGCATTGAATTCGATTTCTCCATACAATTGATTTAATGGTTGTTATTGCAATAGTCTTGCTTGATTAATGGAGTTGCCATGGAAATGGTAGTAGTTTTTGTAAGTCAAAAGGTTGAAGATAATAACATGTTCATAAGAACACACCTCAATTAAGAACATAAGCAAACGGTTTCATCAAACCGTTTGGTGTTTGGACTCAAAACTGAATGAAGGGGTTGACCATTTCGTTTAGTTGACCGTTTGAGGTCTGAACTTAATTGCATGTTGGATGATGATCCAATGGATCCAATTGATTGGCTCAATGTGTGTGCATTCCTTCAATTGGAAACCCTAATAAAGTTGATTGAAGAATCCTTGATTGGTCCTAACGTTTTCAAGACAACTTGGGTCAAACGGACTTGAAACCGTTTGGGACCAAATGGTTTCAAAACCTTTTGGTGGGTTAGGGGTTGATCCTTGACCGTTGGATGATGATCTAATAGTTTTGATTGATGAATCCTTCAATTGAATAACCAATAGTCAATTCAATGATGCAATTGGAAATCGATTTGGATTGATGAATGACCTAGTAAGCCCTTACGGTTTTGGGACTGATTTGCCCCAAACGGTCTTGAGACCATTTGAGACCAAACGGTCTTGAAACCATTTGAGGGCAAATGGTTTCAAAACCATTTGAGGGCAAATGGTTTCAAAACCATTTGGGGTTAAATGGTTTCAAAACCGTTTGGTGGCAAATGGGTTCAAAACCGTTTGGTGGTGAAACCTTCAAAACCGAATGGAGTTCAATGTGGTTCAATCACTTAGTTATTGATGGTAATGATAGCTCCAATAATCCAATGATGGTTAGTAATGATAATCAATGAAGGTACAAAGGTTAAAACCCTAATAGTACCTTAGTGATTAGTGTCAATTAAGGGATGAACCCTAATTGCTTATAAGATCAATGACTTGGTACACTATGTCAATCATAGTTGTATGAACTTGGCTAAATGGTTGATGTAACCTAATCAAGTTGAGAGGGTGATAATATGGAATTGATACATGAGTATGATTCATGTGGTGATTAAGGGTATGATCCTTAAGTAAAGAGATCATGAAACCCTAATCATGAACATAAACCCTAATTAACAAGGGTATCGAACCTTAACCCTAATTCAGGGCAATTATAATTGAAACCCTAATCCAGGGTATAGTTGTAACCCTAATTTAGGGTGATGATATATGTGAATCTAATTTAGGGTAATGTAATGCAAAACCCTAATTGGGATGAATAGTAAACCCTAATTATGGGTAATGGAACATGAAACCCTAATTGGGATGAATAGTAAACCCTAATTATGGGTAATGGAACATGAAACCCTAATTGGGATGAATAGTAAACCCTAATTGTGGATTATTGAATATAGTTCCTATCATAGGGTGAATTTGATGTGAAACCCTAACTAAGGATGGTTTCATGAGAAACCCTGATATTTAATGTGCTATGAAGCTCAAATCCAGGGTAATTCTATGTAATGCTTAACAAACCCTAATCTTGGGCAATATGGTGATAAACCATATCTTTGATGTGATAATGGGATGATTATCCTCATATGACATGAAATGGGAAACCCTAACCCTGGTAAGGGAATAGTGGTGTTACCCATGAATAGTGAATTCATATTTGTTGTACATGGTTCTGATATGCACTTGATATCACTGTTATCATCTATGCTAACCATGCAGGTATGTTGAAATGATGATCATGGCCAGGTATGAGCTATGATGTTTAATTCACTATTGTGATTGTGCCTTGAGTGTCATAATATACCTTGTTGCCTGGTAAGAGGTAACAAGAGAGTTAATGGGCCTCAAGTACCATGAGTGATGCTTGTAATAGCAAGCATCATGTTTGCCTTGGTCAATTGACATGAAGGTGATGGTTACCTAGAAAAGTGGTAACAATGTTTAATGATGAATCAAGGGCTAAATTACCCAGGGCCATATGATTATGGTGAGGAAATTGTGAAGGGATGAGAATTCCCAGTTTTGAAATAAGGGACTGAGTTTCCAATATCTTTTAAGACTGTTAAGTAGTTGATGAAATTAGTACATGTTTATTTATAGCATTGATATTATAAGTTATGTTTGAAAACTTGCCTGATGCTAAAAGAATATGAAAATGTACTTAATTAATCAAGTGAAATTTATTCATGTAGTGCTCTGACCATAGATCCATCATCGTCAGAAGTTGGTGATGGTGAAATAGGTTTTCCTATAGAATTCCTGGAATTCATATATTCTGAATATGTGGGGGTAAATGGGAGAAAATATCCTTACGTCCTTGTGAAGGGATTGAGGGAAGGCAAACATTAAACCTCTCAATCCTTCATGTGTCGGGATAGATGCATTACAAATCTCCCGATGGTTGGGATGGATGTATCATTAATCTCCCAATGTTATTTTATGTCGAGTCGATGGAGACAAACATTAATTCTCTCGATTGCCGATGAGAGTGCAGTTGATGCTGTAACTCTATAGCAAAGTTCCAGTATACCCTGGAAAGCTATTTTGAGCAGTTAACATAAGTCCTGCTTATGGTCCCGTGCTGACCGGGATGTGGGAGGTCATGGGAATCCAGCTCTTCCATTGACCTATTTATGGTACCAATTTCAATTCTAGAAATGGTCGGTTGGAGTATGAGCGGTATACCTCATCTCCTCAGAGATTAAATATGTTTGAAAAATGTAATCAGTCGTGTAGCGTATTTGCATAAGATAGAAATACGAGAGTCACTAGTTGATGATATACTGCTTAACATGTCCTGATACATAAATGTTAATTATGATCTTTTAATTCATATTGAATATGAGACATGCTGCCTAATCAAGTTATAGATATAATACTTGCATAAGAATGTTGCTCTAATATGCATAGATGTTGATTCATCAGCTAACTCATTGTTCAGTTTATTTCTATTAAACTGCAATGATAATGTTTTGGCGGAGAGTTATATCTCCCGCTGGGGCAATTTTTATAATTGTCTCACCCCCATGGGATTCAACGTTTTTAGGTAGACGTAGATGACAAGGCAGAAACTCTTCTAAGGGAGGAGAGCAACAACATCCACAAGGACAGTAGTGATCCATCAGGTGGAGACATTGGCTGTCTGGTTCTGTATAGTTAGTCCTATGAGTCGTCTCTGTACTCTCGGGTCCTAGGAGTTAGTGTTTTGACAATTCGATCTGAGATTTTGGCTTGATGCCTCAAGATTTTTATACTGCTGATGTACAGTTTAATAGAGCAGTTAATGTTGTAACTCTCAAGAGGAATAGTACAAGAGATGTACTAGTGAGCCAGTATGTACTTGAAATACTTTGGTTCTGAATGAAAGAGTTTTCCTGTGAATAGATCTCTTGATAAATATTTTTAATTTTTAGCGATTTTTAGTAATTCCGCTGCTAATAATACACTTCCGCATTAGTTAATCTAGTTTTTATGAGTTGTATGCCACATTCAACCCCTAATGGCTCAAGATCAACAAGATCCCAAGTCCATTGATTTATGGTGCTATGGGGTCCATTGAAAGACAAAGACACAGATACAATGGCAGACGACTTCTTTTTCTCCCAACCATCTAGTTGTGCCCCAATGAGGTCCACACATCAACGAAGACTCATCCATCAACTGATGACCCATCTATACTCTCATTTCCAGATGAATAGGACCTAATAGGCTTATCACCAAATGACGTGTTGATAAGATACAAATAATGATGCCCTTGCGGCTGTCAGCCAACAAAACCCCATGAACCTGAAGAAGGCTCTACTATAGCTTATAAATAGTTGACCCATCTCCACTGAATACATCATATTTTCTAGATGACACCACAAGGTTGTCACACTCCAGTCTCATCTAGAGAAGATGTTCACTCTCGAACTCCATCGGTTGCCCTATTGTACGTTTGGTGTGCCTCCATCCATCCACATGTTGTTCCATCCCAAAAAATTAAAGTTCAAGTAGAGAGGAATCAAGGAAGGTATATCTCTTTCAACACATGTTGGAAAATCTCTCCTCCTCCATTGGTTAGAAAAAAGATAATCGTCAAGTTCAAGGGTTGTTGTTGTTCACACGATTACAACGCCAAATTTTCGGTTCTTTTGGTGAGAATTGTAATTTCTCCTATTAAAGATATTTGAACAAATAATGATATGATTTGTTTTGAATAAAAGGATTTCATTTAAAATAGCCTTGTTGGTTGTTTTGTGGGCTTTATTGGCTATTGGGCCCAATAACAAGGAAAAAACAAAGGAAACTCCATTATTAAATGAGTAAATAAGAAATGGAGAAAACAAAGATGTAGAAACCTCTAGAAGGCAAGGGAATATTATCCAAAGGTGGATTTTGTGCCTCTTGGGTTCCAAGGAGTCTAAAGTTGCAAAGATAATGCAACAAGAAAAGAAAAGATCAATTAAATATTTCTTTATTAAGAAGGAAATTGGAGACAATGATAAAATATGGAAAATAAGTGAAAAGAGGTATGATTGAGTCATCTTTGGTGGATTTTCGTATCCATAAGGTTTATAATGTTAGAAGGAATTCCAATAAGGAAAATAAAAAGAGAGATAAAGAGAAATCCTCGAAAAGATATATTTTAATAAAGAAATAAACAAGATAATGAGAAATAATGGATATAGATGCATTTAGAAGGATAATGAGTATCCACTAAAAAGAATTTCGAAATATTAGAGTTTCTTGGGGTCCAAGGAGCCCCAATGGAGAAAAAGAAAGAGAAAATACAAATAATACAAAATAAGAGGATAATGTGATATATAATTAATGAATTTTGTGGTATTGTTAAAAAGAGGTATTTTCTACTATAAGAAAGTATAATTTCGTGCCAATGGATTAAAAGTCAAGCATAAAGAGAATAAGAGAGAGAATTTTCGAATTCCTAAATATCCAATGAATATGGTTTATTAAGAAATATAATTAGGAGAGAGAAGATTGCTTCTCAATGAAGGAATAGGTTTCCTTTTGGGAAATGGACTTGTTTCCTCGTGGATGAACATCTTAGGGCGTTGATACCCTCCCCTATATAAGGGGTAGAACCTCTAGTTTGAGTTCAAGAGAGTTCCATGCATCCCTCTCTCTCTTCTCCTTATTCATTGCATGAAAACCCTAACCTAAGAGAATAGAGCTAACCATGGGGCAGCAAGGAACTGTGGAGTCATCACGATGGATAAGTGATGTCGCACGTTGTCAGAGAGGAGCACGACCATCATCCTTATACACTAGCCCATGCGCAGCAGAGGCACCATGGCTGCAAGGCCGGCCACACGTTGCGGGCTTGGCACTCTAAACTGACCATCATGGCCACAATCCAGTAGAGTCCTCGCATGTGCAGAGGCACAGAGGAGGCAGGGGAACCACCCCTGGTGGTCGTCGAGGTCCGAGAAGTAGCGGCAGGGCCGAACTTGATCCTTGCTGCAGCGGCAGTTCTAGGGCGTGTGAGGAAGAAGAAGACGAATTGGCATTGGTCTGTTTTGCCCCTCTGCGGATTAAGAACCAACCACTTACACAAGGGCAATAGCGTCATTGTGTTATGTTTCTAAATCGGGCTACGTTGCTTGGAATAGATGACGTGGCACTTGGTGATTGGTCCAAGTAAGTATATCTTAGGAAATTCATATCTTTTTATTGGTAGCTCGGATCGATACATGTAATATATCAATTTTGCTCAGAAAAATGTGAGGAATCCATTAAAAATAGATTTAGAAGCTAATTAATCTTGAAATTCGAAAAGTAGTGGAATTTATCAACTTTAATGCATTAATGATTAAGAAACCCTAATTCGAGATGATTGATGTATTAAAAAGGGTTATATGGATGATTAAAGTTGATATTAACCTGATTATCATAAAAAGACACATAAAGATCTAAAAGGATGAACTTTACACGTAATTGGATTAATTTAGGGTTCCATGTGCATAAATATGCTTTAATGGGCCATGAAACCCTACTGTTAGTAATTATGACTCTTAATGGCTTTAATTATTCAAATTCATGAATAAAGCTGAGATATGATGGTTCTAAGCCATTTTGAGTATAAAAGTTCCTAATTTTGGATAAAAAAGCCTTAATATGGTAATTAGGGTTTTCTAATGGATAAATGTGGAATTAGTGATAAATTGGGTTCAAATATGTGAATTGAACTATAACGCAATATGAGTTGTCATTTTGAAAGAAACCAAAGATGATAATTGGGCCTAATGATCGTATCATGACTTAAAAGGATAAAGATGGTAGTTTTAGTGTAAAAGGGATATATTAGACTTAATTGATAGTCAAGTATGCCTATGATGTTGAAATTTGGGTTTGTGATCTAAAAGGGGCATTAAAAGTGATAAAAGTTTTATGGAGGTTAAAACCCTAATAAAACCCTAAAGTTTGCCTAGAAATCCTAAGGTGGAATCCAATTCGATCTTGACAATGTTTTGGATAAAAGAATGACACTTAGATATTATGCATTAATTTTAGGATATTGTTGATTACTTGTTTGATTGTCTTGAATATTAATGCTTAGATATCAAAGTTACTCTGGATCAGGTATGTGGTTACACTTATAGTTAATCACTTTCATTTCATGGTGATTCCCGAATGTTTTATCGGTTGTCTGAAAATAACTGCTTGGATGACTTTTATTTCATGCAACTATAAAGTGACTAGGATTATCACAATAAACATGTATACCTAACTAGATTATATCCTAGTCCTCCTATGTGTCTTTGCTAATGATGAAAAGGGTAACCTAGTACATGGTCTACCTGTTAGGTAGGACCATCAGGTTATCACGAGTTAAGAATCAGACTACCTATGTGTAGTGCCATGTGACTCTTTAGCATATCATGACTTAGGAATTGGGCTTCCTATGGGTAGTGCCATGTGACTCATCAACCCTAGATATTGATCTACCTGTTAGGTAGGATCATGGGGGTTAATTGGGATCTACCATATAAGAGGCAGTATCCAGGTCCACTATAGGGACAACACAGAGGTTAGGATATGTATGTATTGAGTCGTTATGTCAAGATGTAAAGTTTGCTTCCTAAACTATAATTGCATGCAATATGTTGTTATAGATAATTTCCTGATTCTTGTTTCCCCCACATAATGATATATTCATTTATGATGACCGACGTTTTGTTTCTCAGCATTTTAGGTACAAATTGAAAAGGACAAACAGTAAAGTGGCATATTGTGAAATTAAGAAATAAAGTGCAAGGAGGATTAGTTAGAATAGAGTCCAGATTTGGATAGAAGTTAGATATCCAAGTTTTTGAAAAAGGTATGCAAAGTTTTATTTTTTTATTCCAACTTTCAGTATAGTTTTGGTAGAATTTAGTAATTATTATTTATTATTTGTCAAACTATTGATCCAGTTAATTGGGATAACGGCTCTGACCTTTTGGTCTCCCTTAATTGGGGGTTACCGGGAGGTGGGGTCATTACATTTGGTATTAGAGCCTTGGTTACTCATTTAATCCTTAGTAATTATTAAATTTTACAAACTTTGTAGAACCCAAGGGAGTTATTAGAGGATTTTCCAAAAGATAGAGGTGTCTAGAAAAGGATCACGTCTGGGGGCTGGCAAGATTTTCCTCCACACCGCTAGTTGGAATATGAGGACTCCCGGATCTGTGTGACTGCCTGGTCAATGACTTAGGATCTGACTCAAAATAAGATACCTTTAGGACTCTCTCAATTATTTTCATCCCTTCTCAACCCGAATTCTGTTAAGATTCTAAGGTTTAGGGTTTTTCTCTCTCTTCCTCACCCTCTTAAGGATAGGGTATGTGTGATAAGGTTAAGTAATCCTCCACTAAATTTATGAAAATCATGTAAACAAGATGTCATGGACATAAGCTTAATAGTTTAAGCGTAAACTAAAGATTAGTTGCATGCTTAGGTTGTATGACATGTGTTGTCATGCCCTGAGGAGAAACCTAAAGTTAGACCTTATTGTCAGGAGGATGAAGTAGAGTTGGTCTTTGAGGAAGAGACCTCCATTAAAGGTGGAGACCTGGCACATCTTATGAGGATGATGCTAACCCTAACCCTAAGTGATGGTTAGAGAGAGAGATGATATGATGAGTCAGATGCCATGGTAGGTCAGGTGTGCAGGTGGACATGCTTTTTGATGCCCATGACGATATGAGCCATGTGAGGTTGGATGACCTAGTACCTTTGGCGACCCAACCCTGGGAAGGGTCGTGCATGTTAGAGTGAAGGATAGCTCCTTCAATGATGAGGTTAGTGAAGAACCTATAGAAACCCTATGGGATCTCATGAGCATGGCATAGTATGCACCCAGAGAACGTCAGTAGTGATGGCAGTAGGCTGAAACCTAGGCTTAAAAGGCATGTTGGATAGCTTAGGAGATAAGCATAAAGAGTTATGGATAATCTTGAGAAAACATAGGTTTGATTGATCATGGGTTTCACCCATGTAGGTGTTTGTATAAGAGCTTGATCTACCTTCTTAGAGAGAGAACCTCTAGTAGTAAGGTTGTTTGTAGGGTTAGCTCTAGAGAGAGAGAGAAAGACCCGAGCAAGAAGGTTGGAAGCTTAGACTTCGAGACACGAGAAACCATTAGAAGTTGGATATGTTTTGGCTTGGATGGTTGTGGTTGCCTTTGCAGGAACCTAACCCTAGAAAGGGAAGAGACTTCTTGAACCAAGCTATGGATGTTGTAGGCTCCTACCTTACCTTCTAGGGATAGGAAGAAGAGTTCTCTAGACCCTGAGGAGGTTTAGTAACAAGTTGTGAGGCCTTATACCCAGTTAGTTATCCTTGAGAAGGACTCAACTCTGAGGTGTTTCTTGAGTAAAAGGATAATAGGAAGTGCATGCCATACCTTGTACATGCTTGGCTCATGTTTAAAAGGTTGAGTGTGTAGTGGGACATCTAAAAAGTGAACCTAGGGTTCCTAAGCCTAAGAAGGGAAGTGGTGTAGTTGATGCTCATGACGAGATTTGATTTTCTATAGATTTGAGCATGACACTCCTCATGTTTAGAGGAGAGGGAAACCCCTTAAGTTTAAGGTATGTTTGATGAACCCCTCACATCTCAGTTGGTGACATGGGCAGGTGTGATCTTGGTCCAATGTTGAGGATGAGAACAAGTATGACCTATCATGGTTTAGTAGGTGGCCTGCTTGTGCCTTAGTAGCTTGCTAGGGCTAAGCATGCTCATGTGGATGTAAACCCTAGACATAAGGACGTTTGTGACCTTTGTTATCAAGATGTAGTTTCCTCCCATCCTAGGAGAGGGACCCTTTTGTAGGGTGTATACCAGTTCTTGTTGGTTTTGTAGGGTGTATACCAGGTGTGATCTTGGTCCAATGTTGAGGATGAGAACAAGTATGACCTATCATGGTTTAGTAGGTGGCCTGCTTGTGCCTTAGTAGCTTGCTAGGGCTAAGCATGCTCATGTGGATGTAAACCCTAGACATAAGGACGTTTGTGACCTTTGTTATCAAGATGTAGTTTCCTACCATCCTAGGAGAGGGACCCTTTTGTAGGGTGTATACCAGTTCTTGTTGGTTTTGAGGTAACCTAAAGGCGTCTCATAGGATCTTGAGAAGCTAAGTGAAAAGTACATAGTATGAGAATGAACCTGTAGACCCATAGATAACCATCTCTAAGTGCATGTTGATGTGTTACCATGGAGGTAAGTGGTATGGGGCCTGACCAAGGTAGGCAGGTCACCATGACCCCTATGAAAGGATGAAAGTCAGCCCATGAATGTAGAGAGAGATGATGGAGACTTGGGTAAGGTTCTAAGTTATACATGTACTATATTAGAATCCTAAGTCTATCCTAGGGTCAGGTAGGTATAAGACAGATGGAAGTAGGAGTTGCCTAATTCCTTAGTTGCACATGACCATAGGGTCGGGAGGTAACAACTATCATTGTCTGAGGGCCATGGGTTAGGAGATTGATCACCTTGATGAACTCATGGGACCCAAAGGGCAGATGAGGAAGGCACTCTCTGGATGCATAAGGGAAGAGGGATGACCCCAAAAGTGTCGACACCCTACAAACCTAGAGGAGGTGACCAAGGATTGTGTGTGGACCCAAGTAGGTTTGAGACCATATTTCCATGGAAGTAACCTTGATATCAAGATGATCGTGATGTAGAGACATATGTTGCATGTTTCAACTTAGAATTGAAGGTGTACTGGCAAGGTGGGATGTACCATCTCTACTCTTGGAACATGAAGAACTCTATATTTGGACAACCGCCAAATGCTTATTTCCTCTTGTTATGGGAGTGAGAGATAGGACAATACGCATACCATACACCAGGGATAAGGATGATGTGACTTGGAACGGTGCAATGAGGTATGAGGACAGAGATGATAACATACCCTTATGGAGTGAATGATGTAGGGATGGTTTACAAACATCAAGAGAACTAAAGTAGTCATCTTATGAGGATGTTTTTATCATGAGCTATGTGGAATTTGCAAGTTATACAAGGTTGAGTTCAATAACTAAGAGGATGAGCTCAGAGTTTTCTTGATGAAGATAGACTTAGAGTTTGAGATGAGATGATAAGTGGAATACATGGAGGTGCATGCCTTCAACATTACGTAATACATAAGGATGTGAGGCAGTAATGGATTCTTTGGTTGAGATGCATATGTCTAGTTTAACTAGTGGATAGGCTCAAAGAGGTTGTTAGGTTAACCCTAAGTTGGAAAGAGGAGATATGTTTGGCTAACACTCAGAGGTAACAATATCTGTTGATCAAGTTAGTGGTTGTTTGGTTAGCCAACCTAGGCCTTGATGCGATAAAAGGATGGTTGTAGAACCTCAGATGCCCTTCTCTGGAAAAGAAGGTGATGAAACCCTGACTAGAATGTTTTAGGGTTTCTATGGAATCAACGTCGAGGAATCATGACATGCAGGAGATCATGATTTTAAGTTTACCATACATTTTGGTACTACTAAGATAGTAAGTGGCAGTAGTACTTTGGATACCTAAGATGAAGATGCGTGTGGCTTATCACCATGCAAGCCAGGAGGTGAAGGAAGAACACCAATAACCGATAAGATTGATATAGAGCATAAAAATTTCATAAGAGGGAATGGGAGTTCATCACTATGGGTGTTGTAGTAAATTTCCCATGGATCGGAGAAGGTCAAGATGCTATATGAGTTATGGTGGGTCACCTTACCTAGATGAAAGAATCTTAGAGAGAGAGAGAGAGTAGTGTCAAGGGACACAATCTGGTTGAACTAAATATGAGAGAGAGATGGTTCAACTACACCAAGATGTGAATTCAAAAGTTCTTGAATATAACCTAAAGATTCCCTTCCATGCGGTGGAAGTAGGTACATGAAGAACTCAATATTAGTACAGTTTATCACCCCTAACTAATGGTTAGTATAATCCAGACTAGAGGGTCTGATGAGAGCATGTGTGCTTGTTCAGGGTGATACATAGAGACAGTTCTTATCCTCTGTAAAATGTGATGATAACCACCATATCCAGTATCGGGATGTAAAGAAGCTTTGTAAGGGAGGTTGTGTCTATCACCACTTCATTAAGATGATGTTGGTGAAGAGACCTTGTGACGGTCAGAGAGACCAAAGTGGGTGTAGATGAAGTCACTTTGATCATGCGATGGCTTAGGAAGACCAGTGGCGACATGAGTTGTGATCTGATGCAAAGCAAACTGACATGTAGTACACTGTGGGAGAATATGTGATGTGAAAATCCGACCTCTCTAAGTCACAACTGAGAAAGCTGAGTCCCCGATATATGGGTCCATTTGAGATGGATTGGTGGAGATGGTTATGTTTAGTCTACCCCTTAGGATAATGTGATGTGTTACATGAGTCTGATCTAGAGCACTATGTGAGGTACCCAAGCCATGTGCTGAGCCATGAACCTATTCAGCTTTATGAGAGGCTGAAATGTCTTGAGTCACATATGAGGGTACGATATACCAAGGTGAGAGATAACTCAGATGGAAGAATATGAGATGATGAAGGTTGTTGGGAAGCACCATGGAAAGGGTGATGCCACATGGGATCAATGATAGACATATAAAAGGCTTATCCTATTTGTTTGTGTGCCTAGTGGAATTTCGGGGGCAAAATTCCTATAAGAGGGGAAGGATGCTACAACCCCAATTTTTGGGTTCTTTTGGTGAGAAATGTAATTTCTCCTATTAAAGATATTTGAACAAATAATGATATGACTTTTTTTGAATAAAAGGATTTCGTTTACAATAGCCTTGTTGGTTGTTTTGTGGGCTTTATTGGCTATTGGGCCCAATAACAAGGAAAAGACAAAGGAAACTCCATTATTAAATGAGTAAATAAGAAATGGAGAAAAGAAAGATGTAGAAACCTCTAGAAGGAAAGGTAATATTATCCAAAGGTGGATTTCATGCCTCTTGGGTTCCTTGGGTTCCAAGGAGTCAAAAGTTGCAAAGATAATGCAACAAGAAAAGAAAAGATCAATTAAATATTTCTTTCTTAAGAAGGAAATTGGAGACAACGATAAAATATGGAAAATAAGAGGAAAGAGGTATGATTGAGTCATCTTTGGTGGATTTTTGTATCCATAAGGTTTCTAATGTTAGAAATAATTGCAATAAGGAAAATAAAATTAGAGATAAAGAGAAATCCTCGAAAAGAGATATTTTAATAAAGAAATAAACAAGATAATGAGAAATAATGGATATAGATGCATCTAGAAGGATAATGAGTATGCACTAAAAAGAATTTCGAAATATTAGAGTTTCTTGGGGTCCAAGGAGCCCCAATGGAGAAAAAGAAAGAGAAAATACAAATAATACAAAATAATAGGATAATGTGATATATAATTAATTAATTTTATGACATTATTAAAAAAGGTATTTTCTACTATAAGAAAGTATAATTTCATGGCAATGGATTAAAAGTCAAGCATAAAGAGAATAAGAGAGAGAATTTTTGAATTACTAAATATCCAATGAATATGGTTTATTAAGAAAGATAATTAGGAGAGAGAACATTGCTTCTCAATGAAGGAATAGGTTTCCTTTTGGGAGATGGACTTGTTTCCTCATGGATGAACATCTTAGCGCGTTGATACCCTCCCCTATATAAGGGGTAGAACCTCTGGTTCGAGTTCAAGAGAGTTCCACACATCCCTTTCTCTCTTCTCCTTCTTCATTGCATGCAAACCCTAACCTAAGAGAATAGCACTAACCCTGGGGCAGTGAGGATCTGTGGAGTCGTCACAATGGATGAGTGATGTTGCACGTTGTCAGAGAGGAGCGCGGCCATCATCCTTATGCCCTAGCCCATGCGCTGTAGAGGCACCATGGCAGCAAGACCGGCCACGCATTGCGGGCTTGGCATGATGAATCGGCCATCATGTCCATGATCCAGTAGCATCCTCACATGCGCAAAGGCACGATGGAGGTAGGGGAACCACCCCTGGTGGCTGTCGAGGTCCGGGAAGCACAGACAAGGCCGCACCTGATCCTTGTTGCAGCTACAACGCTAGGGCGTGCGAGGAAGAAGAAGACGGACGTGCATTGGACCATTTTGCCCCTCCACGGGTTGAAGAACCAACCACTTATGCAAGGGAAATAACGTCATTGCATTATGTTTCTAAATTGGGCTACGTTGCATGGAAGAGATGACGTGGCACTTGGTTATTGGTCCAAGTAAGTATATCTTGCAAAATTAATATCTTTTTATTGGTAGCTCGGATCGATACATGTAATATATCAATTTTGCTCAAAAAAATGTGAGGAATCCATTGAAAATAGATTTAGAAACTAATTCATCTTACAATTCGAAAAGTAGTGGAAGTTATCAACTTTAATGCATTAATGATTAAGAAACCCTAATTTGAGATGATTAATGTATTGAAAAGGGTTATATGGATGATTAAAGTTGATATTAACCTGATTATTATAAAAAGACACATCAAGATCTAAAAGGATGAACTTTACATGTAATTGTATTAACTTAGGGTTCATTGCGCATAAATATGCTTTAATGGGCCATGAAACCCTAATGTTAGTAATTATGACTCTTAATGGCTTTAATTATTCAAATTCATGAATAAAGTTGAGATATGATGGTTCTAAGATATTTTGAGTATAAAAGTTCCTAATTGTGGATAAAAACCCTTAATATGATAATTAGGGTTTTCAAATGGATAAATGTGGAATTAGTGATAAATAGGGTTCAAATATGTGAATTGAACTATAATGCAATATGAGTTGTCATTTTGAAAGAAACCGAAGATGATAATTGGGCCTAATGATTGTATCATGACTTAAAAGGATAAATATGGTAGTTTTAGTGTAAAAGGGATTTACTAGACTTAATTGATAGTCAAGTATGCCTATGATGTTGAAATTAGGGGTTGTGATCTAAAAGGGACATTAAAAGTGATAAAAGTTGTATGTAGGCTAAAACCCTAATAAAACCCTAAAGTTGGCCTAGAAATCCTAAGGTGGAATCCAAGTCGATCTTGAGAATGTTTTGGATAAAATAATGACACTTGGATATTATGCATTAATTTTAGGATATTGTTGATTGCTTGTTTGATTATCTTGAATATTAATGCTTGGACATCAAAGTTACTATGGATCAGGTATGTGGTTACGCTTATGGTTAATCACTTTAGTTTCATGGCGATTCCTGGATGTTTTATCAGTTGCCTGAAAATAACTGCTTGGATGACTTTTATTTCATGCAACTATAAAGTGACTAGGATTATCACCATAAATATGTATACCTAACTAGCTCAGATCCTAGTCCTCCTCTACGGCTTTGCTAATGATGAAAAGGGTAACCTAGTACATGGTCTACCTATTAGGTAGGACCATCAAGTTATCATGAGTTAGGAATTGGACTACCTATGTGTAGTGCCATGCGACTCTTTAGCATATCATGAGTTAGAAATTGGGATACCTATGGGTAGTGCCATGTGACTCATCAATCCTAGATATTGATCTACCTGTTAGGTAGGATCTTGGGGGTTAATTGGGATCTACTGTTGGGTTTTAGAGGAGGCAGAGAAGTAGCGGAAACAAAAATGTTTTCCCCAAAAACCCAGAACAAAAGGAATCGCGTCAACGTCTATACAATAGGAAAGATGGTTTGTGAATTCATACCTTGTCCCGAGGCTTGCTCAGCGAAAGTACCTTGCGGCTTGCACGATCTTCACCTCTAGCCTTGGACAGTGTCTGTGCAGCTCTTGGTCGCACTGGGACTGAAGACTCCTGGTCTCACCGGGACTGTCAGGATTGATAGTTGTCCTCCAAGCGACAGAGGTCTCCTGCCTCTGTAGTCATCCACACGGACTTCCTGGAACTCTGATCTCCTTGTCCCACAAGGAATCGGAAGGAGTCACACCCTCCTGTTGGTGTACTAGTCGCCAACACACTCTCCTGCCACCAGTCGCTTTCTACAGTTGTCTTTCCCTTACTGTGCCTCCCTTTTCGGGTAGCACTTGCTCGGGAATCTCTCCGTTAGCAAAACCAGAGAGAACGACAACTTCACAGAGCAACTGGTTGCACTGGGTTGTACTTTGAGAATCCCCCAATACCCCTATATATATAGGAGGGTCATGGTACAGGTTTCTCTATCCCGGGCAATGCAGGACTAAAGCAGGAGTAGAAGGGTTCGAGATTTTCCACAAAAAACAACCAAATCGCAACCTGAACCGATCGTTTCACAACTGAAACGGTCGGTTGGGGAACTGAGCCGGTCGGTTGACACCTCAACCGATCGGTTGGGACCCATGAATCGGTCGGTTCACTTTTGAAATGGTCGGTTCGTGGTCCTGATCAGTTCTCGATTGACTTTCCTTCTTTTATTTCCAATTGGTATCGAATACCAATCCTTATTCCAATCAAATTGGGCAAGTGAAACGAAAAGAAATTTCTCACCAATCTTACTTTCCCAACTTGCCCGGTTGCAACAGTTGAACTGATCATTTCAACACTTGAAGCAATCGTTCACCCTGTCCATGAGCCGATTGACTCACCAGTTGAGCCGATCGGTTCACCAAGCTCAGCCGATCGGTTCATCACATGAGCCAATCGGTTGGGAGCACAGATTGTGCAGAATTAGTCAATTGCGGTTTCAATCAATCTGATACTCTAATCAATCAATCCAACACCTTGAACACTATGATATTGAGCTATCGATTAATTGAGTGTTTAATTGAACTACTAAACTCCTTTAGTAATCAATCTAAACATTGTTTGTGGACAAACTCCTATTCCAGGTTAAATCCTATGTGTGTGACCCTACATGTCCATTTTGCGTTGGTAGTGAAAGTCCATAACATTTATGACTTCACAAGCAAAGAGCGGTGCCTAGTCACACATCAGTGCTACCCAAGTGAAATAGAAAGTTGGAGAACAACTTTCAATCCTACAATCTATGAATGGTGTTACAGTGAATGTATAATTCCTTTGTCACTGATATCCTGAATGAACTCGAGGCATGGAACAGTCATCCTGTCAACATTCATTCATTTCCTTGATCTCAGAGCAGACTGGGTGAGATGTGTGTGACATCAATATCATATACTGATTGACACGTGCATGCGCATGCCTTTCTCAATCCTACTCATCAAGTGGCCAAGGACATCAAACTCCCTCAGGAGGGGCAAATCCCATGTCTATCACTCACCCCTCAAAAGCCCCATGTGTCAAAGCCACCCAATCATCACCTTTATAACAACCCATGTTTTAGGACTGCATTTGATGATGTCAAAGTGTACCCAACGACATGTGTTGAGTGTTGTTATTTCAGGTCTAAGAATCACATTCACCACCATCACTGTGAGAGCTGACTGTGACTACCAAGTCATGGTTCCATGTGTCACTCTCACGGTGGGTCTGTCTGGTACCTTGTTCTCTAACAAGTACCTATGTGCTTGGTTTGATATCACTATATCATGACTAATGAGATTCTGTCATCAACCAACACACAAGCTAGTCTTCAGTGTTATTGATGTCTATGGTTATTTCCACAATAACAACCGACTGGGGACTAAACAAGAATGTATACTCTTAACATCCGTATGATCTCATCATTTAGGTCCTCAACCCAAAAGCATACGTCATTGAGTAAAACCATTCTTTAGACATCTATCATGTTACACCATCATCTCAGAAACAGTTTAAACATATAGATCAGAAATTGCCTTTATTATTATTCAAATCATTTACAAAGTATCCCATTACAATCATCATATGACTTGCTCTATGGGTATACATACCAACATACTCCTACTTGCACTTAGAGTCAGTCACCAAGGAACCTCAATCCTTGTGACCTAGAATGACCATCATGCTTATGTTGAGAAAGGGCCTTAGTCAGTGGATCAGCTATGTTGTCTTCGGTTGGTACTTTGCAAATCTTCACATCTCCTCACTGTACGATCTCTCGT
Organism: Alisma plantago-aquatica; assembly: GCA_963693085.1. Lineage (NCBI taxonomy): Eukaryota > Viridiplantae > Streptophyta > Magnoliopsida > Alismatales > Alismataceae > Alisma > Alisma plantago-aquatica. Next base: position 802,654,562 of record OY856411.1, read on the forward strand.
ATGAGATGGAAGCGCCGTAGTATGTGCTTGGACCGCTGATGTGATCTGGGTTCCTTAGCTTGTGCAATAGCTCCATTATTGTCACAATAAAGCTCAATTGCATCACAACTACTGGGAACTACACCAAGTTCAGAAATGAACTTCCTGATCCACACAGCCTCCTTTGCTGCATGTGAAGTAGCAATATACTCGACCTCTGTAGTATAATCGACAACTATTTCTTGCTTGGAACTCTTCCAGCTCACAGCTCTGTTATTAAGGAAAAACACAAATCCTGACTGCAATCTGTAATCATCTTTATCGGTTTGGAAGTTTGCATCGGTGTAACCCTTTACAACCAGCTCTTCCTCGCCGCTGTAAACCAGAAACTGATCCTTAGTCCTTCGCAAGTACTTGAGGATGTTTTTTACGGCTTTCCAGTAAGCATCCCTGGGATCTGACTGGTACCTACTCATCATGCTGAGAGCATACGAGACATCTGGGCGTGTGCACAACATAGCGTACATGATGGATCCGATGGCTGGTGCATATGGGATCCCATTCATACGCTCCCTCTCTTCACAAGATTGGGGACATTGAGCTCTAGAGACGGTGACTCCATGTAGCATGGGGATGTTACCTCTCTTTGAGTTCTCCATGTTGAACCGCTTCAGCACTTTGTTGATGTACGTGCTCTGACTTAGTCTGAGAAGCCTTCTAGATCTATCTCTATAGATCTTAATTCCTAGAATGGAGGATGCTTCTCCTAAGTCCTTCATTGAGAAAGTATTCCCAAGCCAAGTCTTTACCTTCTCTAAGGCTAAGACATCATTCCCCATCAAAAGTATGTCATCCACATACAATATGAGGAATGTGGTCGAGCTCCCACTAACCTTCTTGTACACACAAGGTTCATCTTCATTTTGAATAAAGCCAAACACTTTGACTTCCTCATCAAATCAAAGATTCCAACTCCGAGATGCTTGCTTCAATCCATAGATTGACCTTTGCAGTTTACAGACTTTATTAGCATTCTTTGGATCTACAAAACCTTCAGGTTGTATCATATACACATCCTCATTTATATTCCCGTTAAGGAATGCAGTTTTAACATCCATCTGCCAAATCTCATAGTCATAATAAGTTGCAATAGCAAGCATGATCCTGATGGACTTAATCATGGCAACTGGAGAAAAGGTTTCATCATAGTCAACACCTTGAACTTGTCAAAATCTCTTCGCAACCAATCTGCCTTTATACGTTTGCACATTGCCATCCATGTCGGTCTTCTTCTTAAAGACCCACTTGCACCCTATGGGTTTTACCCCTTCGGGTGGTTCCACCAAAGTCCATACTTTGTTGGAGTACATGGATTCCATCTCAGATCTCATGGATTAAAGCCATTTCTCAGAATCTGGTCCCTCCATAGCCTCTACGTAGGTAGTTGGATCATCATCTATGATCAACTCACCACCTTCCTGAGTCACAAGGTATCCAAACCTCTTAGGTTCAAGGCGGGCCCTACTAGATCTACGAGGTCCTTGTGTTACCTGAGGAGACTGAGATTCCACAACACCTTGTGAATCTCCATTTTCCTCTTGTACATCCACCGATTCTATGTTTTCTTGTTGGGCTTGAACCTCTTCAAGCTCTACTTTCCTCCCACTGTTTCCTTTGGAAATAAATTCCTTCTCTAGGAACACAGCTGTCCTGGCAATAAACACTTTGTTGTCAGTAGGGTGGTATAGATAATATCCCCTCATTTCTATGGGATATCCAACAAAATAACATTTATCAGATTTGGGTCCAAGCTTATCAGGAAACATTTTCCTAACATAAGCCTCACAACCCCAAATCTTTAGAAAAGACAAATCAGGACGCTTCCCAGTCCATATCTCATATGGTGTCTTTTGAACTGATTTAGATGGTACTCGGTTAAGTGTAAACGCGGTGGTTTCAAGAGAATAACCCCAGAAGGAAATTGGAAGATCAGTAAAACTCATCATTGATCACACCATATCTAACAATGTGCGATTCCTTCTTTCAGACACACCATTATGATGTGGTGTTCCTGGCGGAGTCCATTGTGATACAATACCACAGGCTCGCAGAAGGTCCTCAAACTCCTGGCTTAAGTATTCTCCACCTCGATCGGATCGAAGTGCCTTAATACTTTTACCAAGTTGGTTCTGTACTTCATTCATGAAATCCTTGAACCTTTCAAGGGTTTCTGACTTATGTTTCATCAGGTACACATAGCCATACCTACTGAAGTCATCAGTAAAGGTAATGAAGTACTGATACCCACCTATGGCATTAGTTCTAAAAGGCCCACATACATCAGTATGTATGAGTCCTAATAGATCAATAGCTCTCTCACCTTTACGTGAAAAGGGAGTCTTTGTCATCTTGCCCAACAAACAAGATTCACATGTCTCTATTGATTCATAATCAAAAGAGTCTAGAAAACCATCTTTATGGAGTCTAGAAATGCACTTCTCATTTATGTGCCCTAGACGACAATGCCAAAGATATGTTTCGTTTGAGTTGTTGAGTTTTTGCCTTTTGGTGTTTACATTGTATACATTTGTCTCTAGATCTATCAAGTATAGACCATAAGACATTGGGGCACTGCCATAAAAGATCCCATCTTTAGAAATGGAACAATTTCCATTCTTAATAAGAAATTCAAATCCATCCTTGTCCAAACAAGAGACGGAAAAGATATTCCTATTTATGGTAGGTACATAATAGCAGTTCTTCAACTCTATTATTAGCCCACTAGGTAGTGTTAACTCATAGGTTCCTACAGCACTGGCGGCAACCCTTGCCCCATTGGCAACATGTAGTTCAACCTCGCCTTTCCCTAAAGGCCTACTTCTCTTAAGATCCTTCACATTTGAACAAATGTGAGATCCGCATCCGGTATCAAGTACCCATGGCGAAGAAGTAGTAAAGTTAATCTCTATCACGTATACACCAAAAGTAGAGATCTCTATCTCTGACTTCTTCTTCCATCGTTCCTTCCATCCTCTCCATGTAGAAGAAATTGGTTTGGCGAGAGAACCCTTCTCTCCCTCACCTTTCGTTCCATTGATCTCTATCAATGAACTTTCATTCTTCTTCACAAATGCATTAAGTGTACATAGAGTGGATTCAAAGGTTCCTGGTATATCTGGATTGTGCAGAGCACTTCTCACAGTCCTCAACCAGTTATGGAATTTATTCTCAATTAATTTGCCCATTTTAAAAGATGATTCTTTTTCCATTCTACAAGAGAAAATTGCATTTGTCAAAACTCCTTTTGATTTGATTTGAATAAAATTGACGATAGTTAATTAGGCCTTTAATTAATTACCGCTCCCACTATTTTGACTCAAATTGACAACCCTCACCATCAATTCGGAAGATTGCAGCGTACAATCTTCTAGTGGGTCAAGATCCTGAAATCCTCTGAGCCATGGACCAGCTTGGGCTGTCACCCACAACTCAGATCTTCTAGGTAGGCAACTCTTTCCAATTGCATCATATGAAACTCTTAAAAGATGTCATATGCAACTCCTTTCCATGATCATCTCCATGCCTCAAGGTGCTAGATCCTATCTAGGTCACCTTGTTAAGTCCGACCCAAAGCCAACATGATGAACATGCACCCTGCTTGGGCAGACCCACACATTCATCCTTCACGCTTCCACGAGATAGATGGTGCACCACGCTTGGGCATGCCCACACTTGGTCGATCAAGCTTTTCACATGTGTCACATTTGGAAGGCATCTAAAACTTAATATTTAATGAGGGATTTGGTTTTTATATACATATACATATCCAATCACCACAATATATAGTACGTATCATATACATGTTATATCCCACAGAAAAACATGCAAAATGATAAAAGCAATTATTATGGCCATTCTATTGTGATTCCTCGAGCCAAGAGGAATCACGGTCATCTAGGTCTACATCATATGCAACCTGTATAAGATGAAATCTGTGCCTACCTTTCTGGGTTTGATCAGCTCATCTCCATGACTGATCGGCTCACCATCAAGTTGGTTGTTCGGGTTCCACCAACCGATCGGTTCACCGGTCGTCGTGCATCTCCTCAGGTCACCACCCGCTCATCTCGCTCCTCGAACCGGTCGTCTGGAACATCAACCAATCGGTTCACACCTTGAACTGATCGTCTCAGGTTGTCCGCCGTTCTTTGACATAACATGAAATAAAATCTATCCTATTTACAATTGAATTGTGAAACCCCGAGTTACATTCAGGGGGGAACAAAGGTAGGAAAGAAGTCTCGAATTATTTTGAGTTACATCAGGAATAGGAGAAAAGGAATCGGTGCGCAGACCGAGATGCAAGCAACCACATACTATCACACACATATATAGGGTTTATAGGCCATAACCATGCTACACATCCACCACAAAACTCGTTTAAGGGCGAAGCGTATCGAGTGCATTAATATTACATATCATATATGTATATTTGGGATTTGTGGATTGGACATGCATAAAGCCAATTTTATTCGCATCGTATGATATAAATAAAGGTGACAAACCAAAATCGATCATATCGATAATCCTAAAATATAGAGCAGTTGACGTGGCTCTGATACCACTGTTGGGTTTTAGAGGAGGCATAGAAGCAGCGGAAACAAAAAAAATTTCCCTAAAAACCCAAAGCAAAAGGAATCGCGTCAACTTCTATACAATAGGAAAGATGGCTTGTGAATTCATACCTTGTCCCAAGGCTTGCTCGGCGAAAGTACCTCGCGCCTTGTGAGGTTTTCACCTCCAGTCTTGGACGGTGTCTGTGCAGCTCCTGGTCGCACTGGGACTGAAGACTCCTAGTCTCACCGGGACTGTCGGGATTGACAGTTGTCCTTCGAGTGACAGAGGTCTCCCGCCTCTACAGTCGTCCACACGGACTACCTGGAACTCTGATCTGCTTGTCCCACAATGAATCAGAAGGAGTCACACCCTCATGTTGGTGTACTAGTCGCCAACACACTCTCCTGCCACCAGTCGCTATCTGCAGTTGTCTTTCCCTTGATGTTCCTCCCTTTTCGGGTAGCACTTGCTTGGGCTCTCTCTCGGTTACCAAAACTAGAGAAAATGACAACTTCACAGAGCAACTGGTTGCACTGGGTTGTACTTTGAGAAGCCCCCAATACCCCTATATATAGGAGGGTCATGGGACAGGGTTCTCTATCCTGGGCAATGCGAGACTAAAGTAGGAGTAGAAGGGTTCGAGATTTTCCAAAAAAAACAACCAACTCGCAACCTGAACCGATCGTTTCACAACTGAAATGGTCGGTTGGGGATCTGAGCCGGTCGTTTGACACCTCAATCGATCGGTTGGGACCCATGAACCGGTCGGTTCACTTTTGAACTGGTCGGTTTGTGGTCGTGATCAGTTCCCGATTGACTTTCCTTCTTTTGTTTCCAATTGGTATCGAATACCAATCCTTGTTCCAATCAAATTGGGCAAGGGAAACGAAAAGAAATTTCTCACCAATCTTACTTTCCCAACTAGCCCGGTTGCAACAGTTGAACCGATCGTTTCAACACTTGAAGCAATCGTTCACCCTGTCCATGAGCCGATCGACTCACCAGTTGAGCTGATCGGTTCACCAAACTCAGTCGATCGGTTCATCACATGAGCCGATCGATTGGAAGCACAGATTGTGCAAAATTAGTCAATTGTGGTTTCAATCAATCCAATACTCTAATCAATCAGTCCAACACCTTGAACACTATGATATTGAGCTATCGATTAATTGAGTGTTTAATTGAACTACTAAACTCCTTTAGTAATCAATCTAAACATTGTTTGTGTACAAACTCCTATTCCAGGTTAAATCCTATGTGTGTGACCCTGCAGGTCCGTTTCACGTTGGTAGTGAAAGTCCATAACATTTATGACTTCACAAGCAAAGAGCAGTGCCTAGTCACACATCAGTGCTACCCAAGTGAAATAGAAAGTTGGAGAAAAACTTTCGATCCTACAATCCGTGAATGGTGTTATAGTGAATGTATAATTCCTTTGTCACTAATATCCTGAATGAACTCGAGGCATGAAACAGTCATCCTGTCAACATTCATTCATTTCCTTGATCTCAGAGCAGACTGGGTGAGATGTGTGTGACATCAATATCACATATTGATTCACACATGCATGCGCATGCCTTTCTCAATCCTACTCATCAAGTGGCCAAGGACATCAAACTCCCTCAGGAGGGATAAATCCCATATCTATCACTCACCCCTCAAAAGCCCCATGTGTCAAAGCCACCCAATCATCACCTTTATAACAACCCATGTTTCAGGACTGCATTTGATGATGTCAAAGTGTACCCAACGACATGTGTTGAGTGTAGTGATTTTAGGTCTAAGAATCACACTCACCACCATCACTGTGAGAGCTGACTGTGACTACCAAGTCATGGTTCCATGTGTCACTCTCACGATGGGTCTGCCTGGTACCTTGTTCTATAACAAGTATCTATGTGCTTGGTTTGATATCACTATATCATGACTAATGAGATTCTGTCATCAACCAACACACAAGCTAGTCTTCAGTGTTATTGATGTCTATGGTTATTTCCACAATAACAACCGACTAGGGACTAAACAAGAATGTATACTCTTAACATCCATATGATCTCATCGTTTAGGTCCTCAACCCAAAAGCATACGTCATTGAGTAAAACCATTCTTTAGACATCTATCATGTTACACCATCATCTTAGAAACAGTTTAAACATATAGATCGGAAATTTCCTTTATTATTATTCAAATCATTTACAAAGTATCCCATTACAATCATCATATGACTTGCTGTATGGGCATACATACCAACATCTACCATATGTGAGGTAGTATCCCGGTCCACTGCAAGGACATCACAGAGGTTAGGATATGTATGGATTGAGTACTTATGTTTAAGATGTAAAATTTTCTTGCTAAACCATAATTGCTTGTAATATGTTGTTATAGATAATTGCCTAATTATTGTTTCCCCCACATACCGACATATTCATTTATGCTGACTGACATTTTATTTGTCGACGTTTTAGGTACAAATTGAAAAGGACAAATAGTAAAGTGGCATATTGTGAAGTTAAGAAATAAAGTGCAAGGAGGATTAGTTAGAATAGAGTCTAGATTTGGATAGAAGTTAGATATCCAAGGTTTTGGAAAAGGTATGCAAAGTTTTTTTATTCTAGCTTTCAATATAGTTTTGGTAGAATTTATTAATTATTATTGGTTATTTGTCAAACCATTGATCCAGTTAATTGGGATAACGGCTCTGACCTTTTGGTCTCCCTTAATTGGGGGTTACCAGGAGGTGGGGTCGTTACACACACCATTTCCCATATCCAATTTGATTGAAGACGATGGCTAATTATTCCTTCTCCCTTATTTTGTTATTTTCATGAAGAGTGAGTAGTCCCTTCAATTGGGGTGCAGGTATTAGCCATATTGCTGGTTATTGCATGTTCAATTTTTATTTTCCATGGCTTGTATATAACTCTTTCAATTCAAGTTAACCGTTTATTGCATGCTTTGTGGATTGATTTCCCACTTTGCATGATCTGTTATAATCCTAGGTTGTGAGAACTTGAATGCTTGGGTCTTGAATATAATTAACTTGGTTGACACACAACTGAGTACTTCCAAGGGGATGTCTCCAGAGCGGTGTACAAATGACCTCTGAGTAATGAGACATCAAGGTCATGGAGATATCTATGCAATTTTCCATATTTAATCAGTGGAATCTGGTCTTACTCTACTTGAATGGTTTTATCAAGTCTGGATCTATTATGGATGTGATTTTGTGTGTAGAGGTGGTGAAACTCAATTCCACCCCACTAATTTACATCATTAATATAAACCCCATTTTAATTGTGTACTTTTACTTTGGCCTTGAAAATACTTTAAATCAACCCAATCAACTCTTGTTTTTAAACATTAATATTAATTCAATTGGATACAAGTTAGAAATGTTCTTAAAAACATTATCCCTTGGGATTTGATCCTTAACTATATTGTGATAAGACTCATCTATTATGAGTGGTATTATTACACATTGTTTTGGTAAAACCTAGGAAATAAATTCCATAGTGTGTTTGTCTGTTCTGTAAAATACCACATCGCTTGTCAATATGAACCATGAGGATGTCTATGTCTAGTAGAGCCATTAGGTTTCATTGCAACATCTTACCGTTTTCATGGTGATAGGTGGCACAAGGGGGGAAAGGGATGTATTTTGGATTGTGTTTGTTGTAGTTAAGGATGGAGAAGGAGAGGAAAAGAAGGGAGGTTCTATACCTTGGTGGCATTGATCGTTGGGCACAAACTGCTAAAGAGAGTAGTAATGACTATTACAGTTGACAATACCAAGAAAGAAGGTAAAAACATCTTCCTGTTATCACCAGACAACGGGGCACACAGGAAAAGGAAGAGAAGAGAGGGAGGAGGAACAACTATAGGACATAAAATATGAAGAAGTGATGCAAAGATGAATGACGACTAGATTCTTCTCTTTCAGAGGCTGGATATAGGGATGAGTTTAGAACATGGTGATTAGGGTTCATGGGGTTACCAGAGTGAGAGGGAAGCATAGAGGAGAAGGAATAGTACATGACAACAATGAAGGAAGGAGTGGAAGAGGCAAAAGCAACACCATTTATGTGTCGAACCTGTAGTTGCTTCAACATGAGGAGCACATGGGTCAATGCCACAAACCTAGGCTAGAAACATTACAAGAAGGATAGTGGAAGATAATATAATCAATAGATTTGATACATCAATTTACGTTATTTAGAACTTTTGGTTTCAAAATTTAACTAGGGGTGCAAACATGGTCTTGTTAACTTGAAGTTTTGCAAAGCAGCTAATTATGGTGTGAGGAACATGATTCTCAAATAAATTTTGTCTTTCAAGGTCATTGTGTCTACAATTTAATTAATTATATGTTGGTTGTTTATATAGTATGTTCATTAGTTTACTTTGCCCGATTGTAATTTTGAAATTCATGTTTTATCTAATTTGCTCACCCACATCAAGGAAGCTAATATAGGATCAACTTATGGATAATATCACCCATTGGTATATTTGTGATTAATCCCTATTATTGACGTTAATGAATTCATTAACCCTAAAACTTCAAATAAAGATGCTAGCTCTTATGAAATGGTGTTATATGCACCTAATATCATTGTAAGGTGGAGATCATACGAAAAAGGAAAGAATAACTCTAGGGTCAAGTTTTGGGTATGTTATAGTTTCCCTACTTTTCCATCAATTGATTATAGTTGGAAATGGCTAGTTTTGTTGACCTTTTTGTCTTCATTGGTTGTCTATTGCCGCAACTATCTAGACGTTGAGTCCTTTTTATTATAGATGGATGGAAATTGGCCCCAACATTGTCTACTGACTGAAGTTTGAGGAAGTGTGTATCACTAGAAATTTATGGCTAATAACCATGGTTTCATGGTGTTGGAAACTGATGAGGATCCACATGTATCTTTTCTAATGTAAATTCTATGTGCATGTACTAATGGAAGATGGAGCTTCCTATTGATGAAGTGCATGTCCTTGCCTTCTGATGGAGCAACATAATGATGAAAATGTGGGTACGTAGACTAATGGTTGGACAATTTTGACATCCTTTTGTCTCTCCTATGGGGATATATATACTCCCCTTTTCTTCTCCTTTCTTGCCTCATTGGTGTGATCTTACCTCGGAATGCTGGAGTAGCATGAGATGCCATCAATTAATGTAATTACTTGACAACAACTGAATACAAGTCTTCTTTCATCATTCTCCATCAACTTTGTTATTTCCTTTATTCCTCTTCACATGTGATGATTGAAGATTCTCCTTACATCTTGTAAACCTAGATTCATGTAAGTGAAGTTTCCACCCATTATGATCTTGGTGATCCATCACCTTCTTCCTCCTTATGACCATTTCCCTTAAAGCTTGAGGAAGAAGTTGAGATCTTTGATGTATGGGGTGTAGACTACATGGGCCCATTTCTCTCTTCATATGGCTTCTCCTACATATTGGTAGTAGTCGATTACATCTCTAAATGAATAGAATCTACACCCAATGTGACAAATAGTTCTTCTGATGGAGCTACATAATGATGAAAATGTGGGCACGTGGACTAATGGTTGGATGATTTTGACTATCCTTTTGTCTCTCCTATGGGGATTTATATACTCCCCTTTGCTTCTCCTTTCTTGCCTCATTGGTGTGATCTTACCTCAGAGTGCTAGAGTAGCATGAGATGCCATCAGTTAATGTAATTGGTTAACAACAACTGAATAAAAGTCATCTTTCCTCATTCTCAATCAACTTTGTTGTTTCCTTCATTCCTCTTCACATGTGATGATTGAAGCTTCTCCTAGATCCATGTAAGTGAAGTTCCCATCCATCGTGATCTTGGTGAATCATGAACTTATTCATCCTAATGACCATTTATTGGTGGCTTTCTTTTAGGTCTTTGACTACCACGGTCTCATATCTTGCTTTTCTTATTTTTTTTCTTGCTCTAGTTGCCTTTAGATCATGTATATGATGTCATATCAAGCTATGCAAAGAGAATGCTCATATCATGGAGAGTATCTAGTCACCTTTGGATATCTTTATGAAGCCCAAATCTCCAAGTATTCTCTTTGAGTGGATTTGTTTTTGTTGTTGTAAGTTGAGTGATATAACACCTATGTAGTACATGTAAATCAAAATCATGTGGTGATCTCCCTTAATTTTCAAAAGGAGGAATATTGTGTCATACTAACTAGTATAATGATGTAAATATGTAAGTTTGATTTTGACTTCATGAATAGCTCCTTGATGCTAGAAATGCAACCATTTAGTAGGATTTTATAATAACTGCATTCATATTAGAAGATCATCCTTAAAAGTTCTCTTTTGCGGATAATGATAGTCTATGAGCACAAAAGATGTTAACTATATGCTTTATTGTAGTGACTTTCCTAAGGAGGATTTATGATCCTTTTACTAGCCATGATGCTCTTGAGTTTCATGTGTGTGAAATACAATTATGTAGGAAGGATGTATTGTTTGTTATATTTTAAAAGTATTGTCTTACCTGATTTCAAAGAGAAGTAATATTGTGTTGACTAAGATGATAACATTGGAAGGGGTTCAACCTTGGAGTGGTTTTGATACCTACATAACTCTTTGGATTCTAGTCCCTTATGATAGGACATGATGTGTCTGAGAGACATGATTGTATACCATGCTCTAAGAAGTTAACATCCTATGGTTACTCATTTATATATTCTAAAGTTACATGGCATGATCAATTTTGAAATTTCTCAATTGTTGTGTTATGAAACTTAATTGATGTAGCTATAAAGAATAAATAGACTTGATTGATCATGTGAAATCTCATTATTGTAGGGTCACGAGTTCATATATTTATCCACTTGGGTTGTTAAGGGGAATAGTGAAACAAGTTAACTTTTTCGCAATGTAAATGGTAAGAAGATGCTCAGAGCCATATAACATATCATAACGTCTTTAGACTTGTTAGGTACTTAGTGAGGATGGTAATCCAGAAGGAATGGTATATAATATGTGAAGGAGAGTGAAATAATTTTTTATGGGTTCAAATTATATGTTTGGTGCTACTTCCTATGTAGTGAGGGTAGGCCTGTTATTTGTGGATTTGCTTCTAAGAAGTTATCGATAGTAGACTTTGCTCTGAGAACTATACCATTGGCTACCTAGGTTTGGCCCAAAGTTACATGAAGAGATCTAGTGGAATACGGATATCCTTAGATCTTATATTGATTGTTAGGATGGCTTACCAACATCTAGCTAGTAGTTTGAATGGCACGAACTATAATGCCTGGGCCATAATAAAATGTCTAATGAAGAAGGATATAATATCTATTTCAGTTTATTTTGATATAAACATGGATGTGCTCTTGGTTTGTGATTTTCTTACTATACATAAATGAATTATATACACATATATAGTGTTAGTATCATGCTTGATTACCCATAATAAAATAGGTTTATAATGGTAAGTGTGTAATTTTAGTTACAATGTTGGCTCACGTATCTAAATATATACTACTTCTATTAAACCTTTATTATCTCTTGTAAGTAATAAATGTTTCAACTATCATGTCATATCATTGGGCTTTGGGTTCTCATCCTATGGTTTTCCACATGTTTAAGGTGATCAACAAGGCCTCCAGAGAAGCAATGGTAAGGATCAATCAAGAGGAGGTGGGTGATGTTTACACAAAGGGGTCCAGTAGGTAAGTAATGTTACGGTGACCTCATGGGACAAAGTGAATTTTATGTATATAGGTAGAGGTCTAGCATCATACTTTTACACTCAGATCTAGGCATGCATGCTTCTTTTCATTATTTTTGATGTATGCATAGTTTGTAATTTGGATATGTGTGTATGAACTCTAGATCCACAATTATATGAGTTGTAAGGTTTTCTAGTTATGTCCCCAATCATGCATGTATATGCATCTACAAAAAGAATTTTACACATATGTGAAAATGTATGTGGAATGTCAAGATTTTTATAAAATATAAAAGGCTCGTTTATATCATCCCTTTTTTATAATTGGAGGCTTTGAACCAATACTCTTATGATGTGGTTTATATTTTGTATGACATTCTTTTGTCTTGATCAGAATTTCCTTTTGAGTAATCTTGATATGCGATTTTGGGGTGTCACAACAAGGCCCTAAAATTACATGATAGGCGATAACAAGGTCCAAACTTCTCAACACTAATACATTTTTGGTCAATAATGTCACTGCCAAAAGCATCACTTTTACTAGCAAAATCGACCTAGAAATTACAAAAAATTTCGGGCACCGCTTACCTCTATTGGGTCATTTTTTTTAAATCAACCGACCTAGTAGGGTCGACTTTTTGGGCCGGTTTTTAATATAGCCGTCCTTATAGGTCAGAATGAAAAAATCCGGGCACCAGCCTCTATTGGGTTAGTTTTTTTTCTTTTAACTGACCTTGTAGGGCCCCTCGGTCGGTGAAATTCCCGACTGAGAATCCCACGGAAAAAATTGGCTCCATTTTTCCTTCGCACGTCTATAAGTACCTCTAGGGTCGGTTTTTTCCTTTTAACCGACCTTATAGGGCCCCTCGATCAACGAAATTCTCGACTGAGAATACTGCAGCAAAAATTGGCTCCATTTTTCCTTTGCACGTCTATAAGTACCTCTAGGGTCATTTTTTTCCTTTTAACCAACGATGTAGGGCACTTGGTTGATGAAATTCTTGACCGAGATGACTTTTTGGGTTGGTTTTTTAATATAACTGTCTGTGTAGGTCGGAATGAAAAAAATTGGGTACCGACCTCTATTGGGTCATTTTTTTTCCTTTTAATCGTCCTTGTAGGGCCCCTCAGTCAACGAAATTCTCGATCGAGAATCCCGTAGAAAAAATTGGCTCTATTTTGCCTTCGCACGTCTATAAGTACCTCTAGGGTCAGTTTTTTTCCTTTTAACCGACCTTATAGGGCCCCTCAGTCGATGAAATTCTCAATCGAGAATCCCGCTGAAAAAATTGGCTCCATTTTCCCTTCGCGCGTCTATAAGTACTTCTAGGGTCATTTTTTTCCTTTTAAGTGACCTTTTAGGGTCACTCTCGGTCGATGAAATTCTCGACTGAGATGACTTTTTGGGTTGGTTTTTTAATATAACCATTCTTGTAGGTCAGAATGAAAAAATTTGAGCAGTGACCTCTATTGGGTCAATTTTTTCCTTTTAAATGACCTTGTAGGGCCACTCTCGATCGACAAAATTCTCGACCGAGAATCACCTTAGGGTCAGTTTTTACACTTACCCGACCTTGCAGTGTTGGTGCAGACACCGGTTAATAAGCTTACTCTGTAATCCTCTAGCTATCCAGTTCAGTTTTGTGTGAATACCTTGTCGCTACTCCGTAACCCACTAGCAAGGAAGTTGCCGCTGCCACACTCAAGCCCGAGGAAGAGTGAAACCAAAGGAATGAAGCCCCCACTTCCACTATCATGCTCAAGCCCTGTTGCTGTTGTTGTCGTGTCCGAAAGAAGAGGCCAGTCATGGCATACTTCCCCCGAAGAGGAGCTCGAACATCGTGTGGGGCTCGACGATTATGCTCGTCGTCATCGTGCGGAGGTAGCTACTACTGACGGTGCTTGTGCAGAGGCGTGTGAGGGAGCCTAATGTACGTACAGCTGGCCACGCTTATGCAGTGGTTGTGAAGATGACTAGCGGTGACTTTGTGTAGAGGAAGGCAACCTCGTGCTAATGTTGAGGTACATTGTTAGAGATATCCCTAATTATTCCATCATTTCTCCTCTGCTATAAATTCTATCCCAATGGAGAAGGTCCTATGATCAAAGCACTTCTGCATCTGACCATCCAAAACTGATCAATGTCACCTCTCTTATTATGTTTACAAGAAAAGCCTCAAAAACATGTTACCTTTTTTTAAGAGTACTAAGGTGTCTCCCCGTTTAGATTGCATTTATGATGTTATACTCGATGAACCACATTGTTGACCACCTTTCCCTTCTTGAACAAGACCCCATTCTTCAGTTGGAACTTGATATTATGTAAAATCTAGCATAGCTAGCATAGGTGGTGAAATCATCACCCTCTTCAGACAATCAAATAGAATATGATTGCATCCATACCTAGAAACAGCACCCATCCATAACTCATTGGTGAACCTGCAATCAAATAGTAGATGACTGCAGTCCTCTCCCTCAGACTATCTAAACAAGTATATCTCTTTAAGTTTATCACCATTATCTTTAGTTCTAAATCCCTTTTAGACTATATGCTTGTAATTTGAAAAGTTAAGTGGAACTAAGGGATACTAGGAAAAAGGGATAAGATTTAATCTATATATACTTGGGTTGTAGTCCTATCCTTCAGACGAGTTTATCTTTATGTCATTTAGATTAACCAAAGTATCAGTAGCATTCATAAATAATAGGAACATAGTTCTTAGGTTATGTATCATAAGTTGTGATAAGCTTCAAATGATGACATCTCAAAGTATTTCAGAAGTGGTCAGTAGCATGGTTAGCATCTTTACTAAAGCTTAAGAGTGTTGAATCAACTATACTTATGTATGATAAGTTCAATAAGAGTGAGTTGGGGGTTAACTAGTGTACCCTCTTGGAGTTATTGTACATATTCTAAGTGGGTTATGGTAAATCTAGTGCAATTGCTTTGTATTGTGCTAGTTGTGCACTAAAACCCTAATTTGATCATGATAGATTTCTATGATCTAATGTTTGACTTTTAGTTGGACAATCTTGTTTAATACCATGATTAAACTTTATTTGCCTCTACATTGCATGCTTATTGATTTAGTAGTACTATGGTTTTATAATATGATTTAGTTTTTGAGGTTATATGACTTTATATTATTTTGGGATGGGGATTATGAGCCTCATAACCAGGTTTTGTGCCCACTCACAACCTCAGGAGCTTATATGAAAAGTTAGAATAATTCTATGATGCAAGGAGGAGTGTAGAACTCAGACCTTCCTCTGTGATTATTCTTGTTCATTGGATTTTGTTGTTACTTCATGGCATGACATGGTAGTGAAAACCTATCCTCAAGTATCTCTAATGAAACTTGATGCTTCAATTATTATGATCTCTATTTTTGTTCTTTCCTTTATTAATAGTTAAGTTAACTTGAATTGAAACTGTAATGACCCCATCTCCCGGTAACCCCCACTTAAGGGAGACCAAGAGATCAGAGTCATTGTCTAATAACTCGGATCAAAGGTTCAACAAATAATCAATAATAATTATGAAATTCTACTACTAAACTAAAAACTGGTATAAAATAAAAACTTTACTTACCTTTTAAAAGCTGGGATTTCTAAACTTCTATCCATGAAGATACTAATCTAACTAATACTCCTGTGTACATTATTTATCATTTAGTTCCACATATGCTACTTTATTGTTTGTTCTTTTCATTTGTACCTAAAATGCTGACAAACAAAATGTCGGTCAGCAAGAAGTTTGCATGTGGGGGAAATAATAATTGTGCAACTATGTTAACAATGTAGTCAACCAAATATCATTTACCATCCCGTCCCTGCATTGGACATGGATACTACCTCTCTCATATGGTAGATCCTTACCCCCATGGTCCTACCACACAGGTAGCCAATTCCAAGGATTATGGAGTCGCGTGGCCCTACCCAAAGGTAGCCCAATCCCTGACTCATGTTGACTTGATGGTCCTACCCCATTGGTAGCCATGTACTAAGTCATTCAATGACCTGATGGGCCTACCCCATTGGTAGCCATGTACTAGGTCAATCCATTAGGCTACAGAGGGGACTGGGATCTGAGCTAGTAGTCACATCTCTTATATGATAGTCATTTTCACATTATAATTTGCATGAATTAAATTCATCCAACAATTAACTCAAGCCACGATGTAAACATCAATAAAATCCTCTTAAAACTAATGCGGAATACTCATAGGCGTAACCACATACCTTTCAAGCTAATGTGAGGTAGAAATAATCCAATCAACAATAGGAAAGCAAGCATTCAATCAGATCCTAAAACAATTATACAATTTCCTTTTATTACTCATGTCATTAAGATCTATTAAATCTAGTTCACTTCCAAGGGTTTCTAGTCCACTTTTAGGGTTTCCATTGCAATTAGGGTTTCTCTTCATCTTTTACTATTTTAAACCCTAATTTAATGCAATTGATCACAAACCCTAATTATCTCAACATCTAATCCTCAGTTTTGGATTTAAGGCATAATTAACCATTAAATAAGTCCATTAAGCCTCTTTTACATTAAAGCTACAATTTTCATCCTTTTAATATATAACAAGATCATTATGCTAATTTATGATCAATTCATAGTTCATTGTGATTGAATTCACATGTGAACTCTATTTGTCATTAATTCCATCTTGATTCATTCAAAAACCCTAATTTCTATATTAATGTTATTTATCCACAATTTAGGAACTTTAATGCTCAAAATAGCCTAAGATCATTATGTCTCATCTTTATTCACCACTTTGAATAATTAAAGCTATTAAGAGTTGAATTTACCAACATTAGGGTTTCAAGGCCCATTAAAGTATTATTCATGCACATTAAACTCGAAATTAAACTAATTACATGCAAAGTTCATCCTTTTTGTTCCTAATGTGCCCTTTCATCATTAACAGGTTAATACCAACTCTAATCATCCATTAAACCCTTATAAATATATTATTCATCTCAAAATAGGGTTCTTTAAACATTAACACATTAAAGTTGACATATTCCATTACTTTTCTAACTAGAAGTAAAACTACTCTCTAGTAGTATTTTTATTGAATCCCTCGTGCTTTTCTGAGCAATATTCATGTATTATATGTCCCCAATCGAGCTACCGTTAAAAAGTTATGAATTTAGTGAAATTCACTTACTGTGGACCAATCGGAGAGCGCCACGTTGCCTCCTTTACCATTCAAAGGTTTGCGATTTGGAAACATAACCGAAAGTCATTCATGCCCTTGGTTAAGTCAGTCATTGCTTTAGCCAGTGAAGGGAAAAATGGTCCAAAGCCGCCTCTACCTCCTTCCTCCTCACACAGATCTGCTGCGTTGCCCTAGCGATCGACTATAGCGTGACGCGGGCTCCTTTCTTCCCTCCTCAGGGCTCGGGGGTGGCCTCCCATGGCCGCCCCAGCTCTGCCTCATCCTGGCATCCTCGAGAGACAAGCAAAACGCGGCCAAGACGGCCGGAAGCAAGCTCCAAAGGTCTGTAACCTGGTCAACCTGCTGCCCAACTACAGGCATTGTGCAGATGAAAAGAGCCGATCAGATGATCGTCAAGGCTCTCCCCGACGACGTCAGAGCATCGCAACCCTTCATACTACTGTCCTTGGTTCTGGGATCGCCCCACCCCCTCGGGTTAGGTTTAGAATGGATGCAAGGTTAAAGAAGAAGAAGAAGATCAGGAAGAGAGTGGGAGATGTGGGATCTCTCTGAAACTTGATCCAGGGGGTCTACCCCTTTATATAGAGGAGTACCCAGGACCATGAATGTTTGTCCACAAAGAAAACGATGCTTTTCCTAATAGGAAATGAATTACTTTATCAAGAAGCTAGTTCTCTCTCTTTCCCTCATATTACTTTTTCTTTTGATATTATGATTTCAAGAATTATCTCACTTATTCTCTTTGTTTCTTTCTTTTCACAGCATAGGTACGAAATCCTATTTTCCTTTAATAGAAATTACTTTCTTTTTAGCAATACCACATAATACATTAATTGTATACTCCCAATATCTTCTTATTTTCTGTTATGGGTATTTTCTCTTTCCTCTTTTTATTCATTGGGCTCCTTGGACCCTAAGGAATTATAATAATTTGAAATTCCTTTTTATTGGATACTCATTATCCTTCTAGATGCATGTAAATGCATGATTCTTCATTATTTCTCATTATCTTGTTTATTTCTTATTAAAATAGTTCGTTTTGAGGATTTCTCTTTATTACTCTTTTTATTTTCCTCATTAGTATTTATTTTATCATTAGGAATCCTTGGGACACGAAATTCCACTAAGAATTACTCAATTATACCTCTTTTCACTTATTTTCCACATTTCATCAATATTTTCAATTTCTTTCTTATTAAAGAAATATTTTATTGATCTTTCTTTTCTTATTGCACTCTTTATGCAACTTTGGACTCCTTGGAACCCAAGAAACCCAAGAGGTATGAAATCCCTTTTTGGATTTGCCTTCTAGAGGTTTCCACATTTTTCTTTTCTTAAAAATTCAATTATTCATTCACTAATTGAATTTTCTTGTTATTTGGGCCCAATAGCCAATAAAGCCCACAATACAAACATCAAGGCTATTGTAAACAAAATCCATTCATTCAAAACAAATTATATCATTATTTGTTCAAATATCTTTAATATGAGAAATTACATTTCTCACCAAATGAACCCAAAATTAGGGTTGTAACATCCTTCCCCTCTTATAAGAATTTTTCCCTCAAAATTCCATCAAACAAGCAAACAAACAGGATAATCCTTTCATATGTCCATCATGGCTTCCATGTGGCTTCACCCTTTCCATGGTGCTTCCCAAGAACCTTCATCATCTCATATTCTTCCATCTGAGTTCTTTCTTACCTTGGTATATCGTACCCTCATAGGTGACTCAGGACATTCCAGCCTCTCAAAAGTTGAATAGGTTCAGGGCACAACACATGGCTTGGGTACCACACATAGTTCTCTAGATCGGACTCATGGAACACATTACAAATCATGTTATTCCTGAGGGGCAAGGCTAAACACAACCATCTCCACCAATCCATCTCAAATGGACCCATATATCAGGGACTCAGCTTTCTCAGCTGAAGCTTAGAGGGGTCGGATTTTCACATCACATATTTTCCCATAGTGAACTGCATGTCAGTCTGCTTTGCATCAGCTCGTGACTCATGTCACCACTGGGCTCTCTCTCGGCCATTGCACGATCAAAGTGACTTCATCTACACACACTATGGTTCTTTTCTGACCTTCGTGAGGCCTCCTTCACCAACATCATCTTAATGAAGCAGTGACCGACACAACCTCTCTATAAGACTTCTTGCATCCCGATAAAGGCTATGGTGGTTAACATCACATCTTAAGAATTGTCTCTATGTATCACCCTGAATAAGCACACATGCTCTCATCTGACCCTCTAGTCTGGATCATATTATCCATTAGTATGGGGTGATAAACTATACTATCATCAAGTTCTTTAGGTATCCACTTCCACCTCATGGAAGTGAACCTTGGTCATACCCAAGAACTTTTGAACTCGCATCTTGGTGTAGTTGAACCATCTTTCTCTCTTAAGTAGTTCAACCGAATCTGTCCCGTGACAGTACTCTTCCTTTCTCATGTCATCTAGGTAAGGCAATCTACCATAACCCATATTGCACCTCGACCCTCCTTGGTCTAGGGGAGACTTACCACAACATCCATAGCGATGAACTCCCATTCTCCCTCGGGAGCTCTTTATCAATACACTGGGTTACTGGTATTCATCCTTCACCCTCGGCTTGCATGGCCATATGCTACATGCAATCTTATCTTAGGCATCTAAAGTACTACGATTACTTATTATCTTGGTAGTACCATGGTATATGGTAATCTTAAATCATGATCTCCTATGTTGTCATGATTCCTTAAGATCGATTTGTCAGAAACCCCAAACTACTGTCATCAGGGTTTCATCACCTTCCTATCCAAAGAGGTGTATCTGACGTTCTATCACCATCCTTTCATTATATTAAGCACTAGGATGGCTATCCAAACAACCACTAATCTTGTTGAATAGATCTCGTTATATCTGAATGTTATCCAAACTTATCTCTTTTTCTCAACTTAAGGTTAGCCTAACAACCTCAACTTCTTCTAGCTAAACTAGGCAGCTATATCTCAACCAGAGCATTCATTACCACTTCTTATTCTTAGGTGTTAGGTATGTCGAAGACATACACCTCCATGTATTATACTTATCCTCTCATCTCAAACTCTAAGTTTGTCTTCATCAAGAAACTATGAGCTCATCCTCATGGTGATCAAACTCAACCTTGGTCAACTTGCAAATTCCACATAGCTCTTGATAAAACATCCTTAAAAGATGACTACCTCATATCTCTTAGTGTTAGCAAACCATCTATGTATCGTTCACTCTACCAGGGTATGTTATCCTCTCTATCCTCATACCTTGTAGCAACGTTCCAATTCACATCATCTTTTATCCTTGGTGTATGGCATGCGTACTGTCCTATCTCTCACTCCAATAACAAGAGGAAATAAGCAGTTGGCTGCAGTCCAAATACAGAGTTCTTCCTGTTCCAAGAGTAGAGATGGTACATCCCACCTTGAAAGTACACCTTTAAATCCAAGTTGAGACGTGCCACCTATGCCTCTACATCACAATCATCTCGATGTCAAGGTTACTTCCATGGAAAACTAGTCTTGAACCTACTGAGGTTTACATACATCCCTTGGTCATCTCCTCTAGGTCTATAGGGTGCCGACACTTTTGGGGTCATCCCTCTTCCCTCATGCATCAAGAGAGTGCCCTACTCATCTGCCCTTTGGGTCCCATGAGTTCATGAAGGTGATCAATCTCCTAACCCATGGCCCTCAGACAATGATTGTTGTTACCTCTTGACCCTATGGTCATGTGCAACTAGGGAATTAGGCAACTCCTTCTTCCATCGGTCTTATCCCTACCTGACCCTAGGATAGACTTAGGATTCTATTATAGTACATGTCCAACTTAGAACCTTACCCAAGCATTCATCATCTCTCTTCCTACATTCATGGGCTGACTTTCATCCTTTCATAGGGATCATGGCAACCTACCTACCCTTTTCAAGCCACATACCGGTTACCTCCATGGTAACACATCCACATGCACATAGAGATGGTGATCTATGGGTCTATAGGTTCATCCTCATGCCATGTACTCTTCACTTAGCTTCTCAAGATCCTATGAAACCTCCTTAGGTTACCTCAAAACCAACCAAACTGGTAAACTCCCTACCAAAGGGTCCCTCTCCCATGATGGGAGGAAACTACACCTTGATAACAAAGGTCGCAAGTGTCCCTAGGGTTTACATTCACATGAGCATGCTTAATCCAACAACTACTAAGGCACAAGCGTACCTACTAAACCATGCTAGGTCGCACTTGTTCTCATCCTCAACATTATACCAACTTAGTTGTGAGGGGTTCATTACACATACCTTTAACTTAAGGGGTTTCTTTTTCCTCTACGCATGCTCGAAGATATAGAGACTCAAATCTTATCATGAGCATCGGGTACACTGCTTCCCCGCTTAGGCCTAGAAACCCTAGGTCCACCTTTGGGTGTCCAACTGCATGCTCAACCTCTTAACTATGAATCAAGCATGTCCAAGGTATGTCATCCTTTCATTCGAGCAACACCTCAGAGTTGAGTCCTCTTCCAGGACAACCAACTAGGTACAAGGCTTCACAACTTGCTACTTCATCCTCTTCAAGTTTAAGAAACTCTTCTACCTATCTCAGGAGGTAAACACCTATACCATAGGCACAAAGGTACCAACAGACTCATCCTCTCTCTAGGGTTTGGTTCCTCTCATGGAAACCAATACATCATTAGCCTCCAAGGGTCAAGCATACGACAACCACTATCATCCACTTAGGTCACATCATCCTCAACTCCCACTATTCCTCAAGGTTCGGGGTTTTAGGCTTCCAACCTTCTTGCCTAAGGTCTGCTCTCTCTCTCTAGAGCTAATCCTACAACCAACCTCTCTATAAGAGGTCCTTTATTCATGATGGATCAAGCTCATAAGCATATCCCTACCTGGTGAAGCCTATGTTCACGCTTATGTTTACTTAATGTTATCCATTATTCCTTATGCTTATATCATCATCTATCCAACATGCTCCCTTGGCCAGGGTTTTGACCTAGTTCCTGTACTACATGATGTGCTCTGGGTGCATACTATGCCAATCTCATGGGGTTTCCATAGGTTCTTCTCTAACCTCATCCATGAAGGAGCTATCCTTCGCTCAAACATGCACAACCCTTCCCAGGTTTGGGTTGCCAAAGGTGCTAGATCACCCATGGATCATATGGCATCCAAAGCATGTTTATCCAAACACCTGGTCCACCATGACATCTAACTCCTCATGTCATCTCTCTCTGTAACCTTCACTTAGGGTTAGGGTTAACATCATCCTCAAAGGATGTGCTAGGTCTCTACTTTTAATGGAGATCTCTACCTCCAAGACTTACTTTCTCTACTCATCCTCCTGACAAGAAGGTCTAGCCTCAGGTCTCTCCTGAGGGAAATGACAACTTATGTCATACGACCTAAGCATGTATCTATTCTTTTATGCTTACTCTATTAAGCTTGTGTCCATGACATCTTATTTACATGCTTTTTATTAATTTGGTGGAGGATTCCTTAATCCTTATCAACCCTACCCATACCTCAAGAGGGTGAGGAAAAGAGATAAAACCCTAAGCCTTAAGGTCCTTAGAGAATTTGATTTGAGAAAGGATGAACAAGATGAGAGTCTCCTAAAGGTATCTTATTTCGAGTCATATCCTAAGACATCATCCATGCAGTCACACAATCCGGGAGTCCTCGTATTCCGACTAGCGGTGCAGAGGAAAATATTGCCAGCCCCCAGACGTGATCCTTTTCTAGACACCTCAATCTTTCGGACAATCATCTAATAACTCCCTTGGGTTCTACAAAATTAGTAAAATTTTAATAATTATTAAAGATTAAGTGAGGAACCTTCGCTCTGATACTAATTGTAACGACCCCGTCTCCCGGTAACCCCCACTTAAGGGAGACCAAGAGATCAGAGCCGTTATCTAATAACCCGGATCAAAAGTTCGACAAATAATCAATAATAATTATGAAATTCTACTACTAAACTGAAAACTGGTATAAAATAAAAACTTTACTTACCTTTTAAAAGTTGGGATTTCTAAACATCTATCCATGAAGATACTAACCTAACTAATCCTCCTGTGTACGTTATTTCTCATTTAGTTCCACATATGCCACTTTACTGTTTGTTCTTTTCATTTGTACCTAAAACGCCGACAAACAAAACGTCGGTCAGTAAGAAGCCGGTATGTGGGGGAAACAATAATTGTGCAACTATGTTAACAATGTAGTCAACCAAATATCATTTAACATCCATGATTACGTTTTAAGAAATACTACTCAATCCTTGCCTATCCCCTATCTCTGTACCGTCCCTGCATTGGACATGGATACTACCTCTCTCATATGGTAGATCCTTACCCCCATGGTCCTATCACATAGGTAGCCAATTCCTAGGGTTATGGAGTCGCGTGGCCCTACCCAAAGGTAGCCCAATCCCTGACTCATGATGACTTGATGGTCCTACCCCATTGGTAGCCATGTACTAAGACATTCAATGACCTGATGGGCCTACCCCATTGGTAGCCATGTACTAGGTCAATCCATTAGGCTACAGAGGGGACTAGGATCTGAGCTAGTAGGCACATCTCTTATGTGATAGTCATATTCACATTATAATTTGCATGAATTAAATTCATCCAACAATGAACTCAAGCCACGATGTAAACATCGATAAAATCCTCAAAAAACTAATGCGGAATATTTATAGGCATAACCACATACATGTCAAGCTGATGTGAGACAGAAATAATCCAATCAACAATAGGCAAGCAACCATTCAATAAGATCCTAAAACAATTATACAATTTCCTTTTATTACTCATGTCATTAAGATCTATTAAATCTAGTTCGCTTCCTAGGGTTTCTAGTCCACTTTTAGGGTTTCCATTGCAATTAGGGTTTCCCTTCATCTTGTACTATTTTAAACCCTAATTTAACGTAATTGATCACAAACCCTAATTATCTCAACATCTAATCCTCAGTTTCATATTTAAGGCATAATTAAGCATTAAATAAGTCCATTAAGCCTCTTTTACATTAAAGCTACATTTTTCATCCTTTTAATATATAACAAGATCATTATGCTCATTTATCATCAATTCATAGTTCATTATGATTGAATTCACATGTGAACTCTATTTGTCATTAATTCCATCTTGATTCATTCAAAAACCCTAATTTCTATATTAAGGTTATTTATCCACAATTTAGGAAATTTAATGCTCAAAATAGCCTAGGATCATTATGTCTCATCTTTATTCACCACTTTGAATAATTAAAGCTATTAAGGGTCGAATTTACCAACATTAGGGTTTCAAGGCCCATTAAAGTATTATTCATGCACATTAAACTCGAAATTAAACTAATTACATGCAAAGTTCATCCTTTTTTATCCTAATGTGCCCTTTCATCATTAACATGTTAATACCAACTCTAATCATCCATTAAACCCTTATAAATATATTAATAATCTCAAAATAGGGTTCTTTAAACATTAACACATTAAAGTTGACATCTTCCATTACTTTTCGAACTAGAAGTAAAACTAGTCTCTACTAGTATTTTTTTTGAATTCCTCATGCTTTTCTGAGCAAGATTCATGATTATATGTCCCCAACTGAGCTACCGTT
Organism: Alisma plantago-aquatica; assembly: GCA_963693085.1. Classification (NCBI taxonomy): domain Eukaryota; kingdom Viridiplantae; phylum Streptophyta; class Magnoliopsida; order Alismatales; family Alismataceae; genus Alisma; species Alisma plantago-aquatica. Next base: position 802,679,716 of record OY856411.1, read on the forward strand.
AAAAAGTTATGAATTTAATGAAATTCCCTTACTGTGGACCAATTGGAGAGCGCCACGTAGCCTCCTTTACCATGCAAAGTTTTGCGATTTGGAAACATAACTGAAAGTCATTCATGCCCTTGGTTAAGTCAGTCATTTCTTTAGCCCACGAAGGGCAAAATGGTCCAAAGCCGCCTCCGCCTTCTTCCTCCTCACGTAGATCCACTGCGTTGCCCTAGCGGTTGACTGTAGCATGATGTAGGCTCCTTTCTTCCCTCCTCAGGGCTCGGGGTGGCCGCCCATGGCCGCCCCAGCTCCGCCCCATCCTGGCATCCTCGAGACACAAGCAAAATGCGGCCAAGATGGCCAGAAGAAAGCTCCATTGGTCTACAACCTGGTCAACCTCCTGCCCACCTACAAGCATTGTGCAGATGAAAAGAGCCGATCATATGATCGTCAAGGCTCTCCCTGATGACGTCGAAGCGTCGCAACCCTTCATACTACTCTCCTTGGTTCTGGGATCTCCCCACCCCCTTGGGTTAGGTTTAGAACATATGCAAGGTTGAAGAAGAAGAAGAAGAAGATGAGGAAGAGAGTGGGAGACGTGGGATCTCTCTGAAACTCGATCCAAGGGGTCTACCCCTTTATATAGAGGAGTACCCAGGCCCATGAACATTTGTCCACAAAGATAACGATGCTTTTCCTAATAGGAAAGGAATTCCTTCATCAAGAAGCTAATTCTCTCTCTTTCCCTCATATTCCTTTTTCTTTTGATATTATGATTTCGAGAATTATCCCACTTATTCTCTTTGTTTCTTGCTTTTCACACCATAGGCACGAAATCCTATTTTCCTTTAATAGAAATTACTTTCTTTTTAGCAATATGACATAATACATTAATTGTATACTCATATTATCTTCTTATTTTTTGTTATGGGTATTTTCTCTTTCCTCTTTTTATTCATTGGGATCCTTGGACCCTAAGGAATTATAATAATTCGAAATTGCTTTTTATTGGATAGTCATTATCCTTCTAGATGCATCTAAATGCATTATTCTTCATTATTTCTCATTATCTTGTTTATTTCTTATTAAAATAGTTCTTTTTGAGGATTTCTCTTTATTTCTATTTTATTTTCCTCATTGGTATTTCTTTTATCATTAGGAATCCTTGGGACACGAAATTCCACTAAGGATTACTCAATTATACCTCTTTTCACTTATTTTCCAAATTTCATCAATATTTTCAATTTCTTTCTTATTAAAGAAATATTTTATTGATCTTTCTTTTCTTATTGCACTCTTTATGCAACTTTGGACTCCTTGGAACCCAAGAAACCCAAGAGGCACGAAATCCCTTTTTGGATTTGCCTTCTAGAGGTTTCCACATTTTTCTTTTCTTAAAAATTCAATTATTCATTCACTAATTGAATTTTCTTGTTATTTGGGCCCAATAGCCAATAAAGCCCACAATACAAACATCAAGGCTATTGTAAACAAAATCGATGCATTCAAAACAAATTATATCATTATTTGTTCAAATATCTTTAATATGAGAAATTACATTTCTCACCAAATGAACCCAAAATCAGGGTTGTAACAGAAACAAACCTTTTTATAATAGTATTGTATTCCAGTGGGTTCGAGTGAGCTTCATTTTGCCTTATTCTCGTCTTCATCAGGTAATACAAAAATATATCTCCCACATGATGAGCCACCACGAACACTTGTACGTCTTTCATTTGCTTCTCTTCTCCCACATGATGAGCCAAGACAACGGCGATGAGGATCAACCGGATCATAGTTGTAGATGCAGTTGTAATTGTTGTTGTGTTGGTCTTCTGAGTTGGTTAACGAAGTGCATTATGTGATCGAATGATTATAGTAGGAAGATATCTAGGAATTAGGATAAAAAAACTTCACTACTCCATCTCACCTAGTTCTCACAAGCTCTACTTTTTGTGATAATATTATTTCTCTATTCATGACAACTCATTAGCATGCCCTTTAGTTTATATTTGTCAAGAGCACCTAATTGATTTTCAATTCAGTACATATAATGCATGTTTATCTATGGAAGTACTCTTGGTTTTCCCAATATTGTTCACGACAGTCATCCTTTTGCTTGTAGAAGCTTTGACGCTTGGCAGTCATCCTCTTTCTCTTTGGCACCTGCATACCTTCCACTGTCCACAGTCTTCTCTCATTTTCATCTCAACAGCTCAGGTCAGTTACATTGTTTCTCCATTTCATATGAATAGTAACCCAACCAATAATAATAACATGTATTTTTTCATATCTACATTTTATTATCAGTCACATATGTAATCATTGTATACATTCTACAAATATGATTAGACATGGGTACTCCCAGATTGACACTTTAGGGTTTATAGATGAGATCATCAATGCATGATGTTTAACTTAATATATAAATATGAAAATAATACATTTATATATTAACTTAGAAACTCGTTCAAAATTCACTCATTAGGAGTAAATTTTGGATAGTCCCCAGTTTGGGACTGTTTTTGGATATTTAATCTCGCTTAGGATGTAAGTGTATTTGTATGTTTAGTTTTGAAGAAAATTTTAGTAGGATTTCCTCATTTTTTCTCTGGGTACATATGTGAGTGGTTATCGGTGTACTTGGAGAACTTGGGGGAAATACTGTTGAAAATTTCTGCAAAACTAAACATACATTATACAGTTACTAGTGAGATTAAATATTCAAAAATGGGATAGGTGGTACACTTTAGTATAAAAGTTATTAACTTCCTATCAATAAAAATGTACAACTTATAGTATCAATATTAAATTCTCAGTTTTAAAATTGATTTTAATGAGATCTAGAAAATGGATCGAAGTTGGATGTCTATCAAGAACCATTGCAGTCTAGAGTTTGCCAAAGGTCTTGATGAATTTATCAGATTTGCTGAGGAACATAGGAAACTATCTACGAATAGGTTCTATTGTCCATGTAGAAATTGTGGTAGCAAATTGAAAGTTGATATTGTTGAGGAAAATAAGAATCATGTCATATGGAATGGGATCATACAAGGTTATAATGAATGGTATTGGCATGGAGAGAAATTTAATTATGGATTAGAAAATGTCAATACTAATAGTTGTGGCATAGATAATGATGATAATGTCAATGATGAACCAATTCAGGATGATATGGTTAATGTGATGCTACGTAGTTGTCGGGACAATGTCATTGATCCACCTTCTTTATTTGCAAACACTATCCATGATGCTGAAAGATCGTTATATAACTGTTGTACTAAGTTCACAAGGTTGAGTGTTGTGATGCGATTATATACTCTTAAAGCTCAAAACTGATGGAGCGATAAGAGTTTCACTTCACTGTTATCTTTGTTAAAGGAAATTCTTCCTGAAGGCAACGAGCTTCCAATTATAACATATCAAGCAAAGAAAATGATGTGCCCAATGGGAATGGAGGCTAAGAAGATTCATGCATGTCCAAATGATTGTGTTTTATTTCAGAAGGACTATAGTAATTTGATAAATTTTCCAAAATGTGGTGCATCAAGGTACAAGATCACAAATTCAGGTAAGGCTAAGAATGGCTCTCCTGCCAAGGTGATGTGGTATCTTCCAATAATACCACGATTTCAATGCTTATTTGCTAATACTGAAGTTGCACAAAATTTGTCTTGGCATGGAGAGTTAAAGGTTAATGATGATGGCATCCTACGACATGCATCTGATTCACCACAATGGAAGAAAATTGATTTATTATACCCTCAATTTGGTAAAGAACCAAGAAACTTAAGACTTGGACTCTATACAGATTGAATGAATCCTTATGGTACATTAAGCAGCCAACATAGCACTTGGCCTGTTATAATTGTTATATATAATCTTCCTCCTTAGTTGTGTATGAAAAATAAGTATGTCATGTTGTCAATATTGATATCAGGGCCCAAGCAACCTGGAAATGACATTGATGTTTACCTTCAACCTCTAATTGATGACTTAATGAAACTATGAGAAGGTGTTATGACATATGATGCTTCACGTGAAGAGATCTTTAGTTTGCGTACTATGTTGTTTTGCACGATTAATGACTTTCCAACTTATAAAAATTGTCTGGATATAGCATAAAAGGATACAAAGCATGTTCTATTTGTGAGGAAAATACTGATTCAATCCAACTGAGACATGGTGGTAAAATTGTATATCTTGGTCATCAGAGATTTCTCCCACAAGTGCATCCTTATCGAACGCAACGCAAAAACTTTAATGGATCAACTGAGTAATGAAGTGATCCTAAATCTATACCAAGAAATGTTGTATATGACAGGGTGAAAGATATTGTTAATGAATTTTGAAAGAGTTCAAGTAGTCATACTCTCACATGTGACAAATCTCTATAAAAGTAGAGGTCAATATTCTGGGATCTTCCTTATTGGATATTCTTATCAATCAGACACATCATTAATGTCATGCATGTTGAAAAAAATGTTTGTGATAGCATCATTGTACGCTATTGAATATACCGGGAAAGACTAAAGACATCATCAAATCTAGAAAAGATTTAGAATTAATGGGTATAAGAAAAGAATCATCAGTGGAGATCAGGGGTCGCCACACATATTTACCACCAGCTTGTTATACTTAATCAAAGCAGGAGAAAAAGACTTTCTGTGAGTTCTTGTATAATATTAAGGTTCCACAAAGATACTCTTCTAATATTCATAGATTGGTATCAAAGAAGGATCTGAAGTTGATAGGTCTCAAATCTCATGATTGTCACACCTTAATGCAACAAATTTTACCTATGTCTATTCGATCTATATTGTCGAAGCATGTAAGGTTTGCAATCACAAGACTTCGTTTCTTCTTCAATGAAATATGCAACAAAGTGATACATCCTGATACTCTCGATAAATTACAAAAAGATGTAATTGTTACCCTGTGTCAGCTTGAAATGTACTTTCCTCCTTCATTTTTTGATATCATGGTTCATCTTGTATTACATATAACAAGGGAGGTGAAGATGTTGGGTCCAATTTTCTTACACTGGATGTATCCATTTGAACGCTACATGAGTTTTTTTAAAGGTGATGTTCGGAATTGTTATCGTCCTGAAGGGAGTATTATTGAGGGTCTTGTGGCTAGGGAGGTGATGGACTTTTGCAATGATTTTTTGAATTGCAATGAAATTTCTAGCAATCTAAAAAATTCCCATCACACTAAATATTATTGTGGCAAAGCAACTATGGGAGCACGAGCGAAAGGAATTAGTCATGAGTTGTGGGAACAAGCACATTTGTATATTTTACACAACATCAATGAAGTTAGTAGCTACATCACAGAACACAATGATCTTATCAAGAGAAATCATCCGCGATCTAGTTCAATGTGGATTGTAAGAGAGCATAATTAAACATTTATTAGGTGGTTTGAAGAGAAAGTCTTTAATCAACTATCTAAATCACCAAATAATGTTGTTGAGAACATAAAATGGCTCATCTTTAAGCCAAAAATGGATGTCATGTCATACGAAGGATATAACATAAACAAATTTTTATACTACACAAAGCATCAAGATGAAAGTAGTGTAGTCCAAAATAGTGGGGTCAATGTTCAAGCTTGTTCATTGTATTTTGCTAGTGTGAAAGATAAAAGACAACACGAAGCTGAGATGTCATATTACAGCGTCGTTGAGGACATATGGGAATTGGACTATACAAATTTTAGAGTTCCTATCTTTCGGTGTAATTGGGTTGATAACAATAAAGGAGTTTTAGTGGATGAGTTGGGTTTCACATTGGTGAGTTTTAAAAAGATTGGTGAGAAAGATGAACCATTCATCATGGAAGACCAAGAAAAACAAGTATTCTATATTGATGACTCGACAAATAAAAAATGGTCTGTGATTCTTCATGGAAAAAGACAGTTTACTGTAGATCCCATAAATGAAAAAGAATACTACGAAAAGTATGATGATTCCAACCCATTCTCAGTTGGTTGCAAGTGTAAATGTTGAAGTTAACACCGATGAATACTATAAATGTCAAGACCATACTGAAGGAATTTTTCTTGACTAACAACTCAACCAATATTAGAGGCATGTATTCTTTAAATTATTTATTTTATTATCATTCAAGCACATAATCTTTTAAATATACATCATATCACCACTTGTGTTTTTATTATCACTTATGTTTCTTTTATCATGTATACTTGTAGGTGGTTCTAAAATGGCAAGTGAAGATGAACATTCTGAGCATGAGCACTATGAGGATGGTAGTTGTGATGCTAAGAAATGTAGAGGTCCCACACTGATGTGTAGGATGCAGGAGCTCAGGGCCAAAGGGGAGAAATTTCCAATCCTGTTTGATGTCACAATAACACCTATTGGAGAACATGCTAGTGCTTTCAAGCATTATGTAGAGGCGACCGCAGGTAGTAAGGTGGCAATAGATATATAAAATTGGCATGATGTTTCTAATTCCTTAAAAGATCTCCTATGGAAAGATATATTTGTGAATTGAAGTGATATTATTTGAATATGTTTTTTGTTTATTGATTCTAATTTAGTTTGCTTGGAAAGACATATCCTTGTTAAAATAACATTATTGCTTCTTTTGTCTGTATAGGGTGTTTTTCATATAAATGAAAAAGATCACAAGAAAAAAGTGCTACAACATTGTGGTGTACGATGGGGGGCTTTTAAGACATATCTCAAAAGGGAATTTATAGATAATCCTAAACAAAAGAAGAAAGCAACATATCAATATATTTTTATAGATCCTGAGGTGTGGGAAAGATTTGTTGCATCTAGGAAATCAGAAGAGTTTCAGGTAATAAAGATTGTGATGTATTGTATGAATCTTTTTATACAATTAAGGAGGTGAATATTTTTATATATGTTTGCCAAGTCTAAATTGAAATATCCTCATTTTAAATGATCAGGTTATTCATGAGTCCCAAGGGGAAAGACGGGCTAAAAATATGTATGACCATCTCTTGGGGCTCGATGGTTATGCCTTCTGCCGCCAACCATAAGAGAAGAAACTCTCTTCTGGAGAAGAGTCTAGTACAACTCAAGTTGAGCATCCACCCCGACACTTGTAGTGGATTGATGCTAGAAAAAACCGAGCATGTGAAATTGTCAACCCTGCAACTAAGGAGGTGCAAAAAGATTTTAAGTTCATCCCAACTAAGTAAAGAGTAACTCCCACAAGCTTTGATTTATTTATATCTAATTGATTTGTGATTTTAATATTTTTATTCACTATGAATAGATTAATATCCATGTGCAAAGCAAGGAAGGAAAGTTCATCCCAACTGGCCGCATGGATGAACTATCAGTTGCTCTTGGTACGAAGGAGCATCCTGGCCATGTTAGGGGATTAGGAGCTGGCATAGGATTCAAGTATTATTTTGGCCCCTCGCAATGTAAAAGGGGTCGTACAGGAGGTCTTGCATAAGTGGAAGTTGAAGAATTAGTAGCAAAAAAAGTAAAAGAAATAATGTCTTCAATTCAGCCTAGTCAACCTTGTCAACCTATTCAAATTGTGTGTCTCTCAGATGATGAGGTACAAGCCCAAGCTCCAGTTGTACAAGGTTGTGGGAGCACTCCCAACGACCCACCACAACAGTCTACTGTAAGTTTGTTCTATATGTTGTGTTATTAGTATGATATATATATATATAGTTGTAGTAGCTATTTGGTTTACTACTTCATATATAACTTATATTATTTCAATTCTAGGTTGGTATGAACTGTAAACTTGCAATGGAGGTTCCAGAATATAATGTTGTGGCAGCGGGAAAGGTATATAACCTTGGCGGTACATTGCATTGCCAACCAATTACTGATGACATTTGTCATGTGTCCATCCATCTTGTATATGACGGAATGGGGGACAAAATATTACCCATATATAATCATGAATACAGTACAGTTGAAGAAGTAGAAGGTGCTATGGTGGGTTGGCCTAGACACTTGGTTATCAATGACAAGGTATACCTGAATTCTACCATGTTTTTCATATTTCACTACATATATGAACTCGTGTAATATAAGTATGTAATTTAATTAACAGGTTTGTAAACAAAAAGGTAAACAATCTACTAGTCGTCATCCTATGCCCAAGCCATCTTTTATTCCAGAATCCACATTCGACGAGTTGGGAAGTAAATGTCAATGTTTGTGTCGATACTTAGCCAACCAAAGCTCAGGATCACAAATGTTTGTCAATTTAACAGAAGATGCAACTGGGAGGGACTTTGAAAATTATATTTTTCTTGATGATATTATAGAGTTATTCCAGTATGAATGGCTAAATACTTCAATATTAGAAGTATGGATAAGGTAAGTATCTATCAATATAGAAAATTCCAATACACATTTTAAACTTATTTCTATATATGAAATGATTACAAATGTTATACAACCACTTATATACCGAGGCCATAAACTTTGATTTAAAGAATGTTGTATTCTTAGTTCCATCAGTCACTAGTCAGGTGGAGACACATATTGATGAAGTGAATGTGTAATTCTCTACTGCATTCAAATATTTTGCTAGTGTAGGAAAGGAAATTATTCTAATTCCTTTTAATGTCCAGTAAGTATTATTATTCAATATAATTTTAATAATGAATAAATATCTTTATTTTAATTTTTATATTATTCTTACTCAGATCTAGACATTGGGAATTATTGGTGGTTGTCCCAAAATTGATGACTCTTTATTATCTTGACCCAATGGGAAAAACAACAAGGGGCCACAAACTGAAATTGCCAACTATGGAGTAAGCATAAATTTAGTCATTTGTTATGCTTCAATATGATAGTTCTATTTAGAATTTCTATTTTACCAACTATCATTTAATTGATAGGGGTATAAATGCTTTTCGTGAAGGTGGAGGACAAATACCCACAAAGTTAAAGACATTGACTTTGAAAAATGTCAATGTAGCTACTTTGACAGTTGTTTAGTCTTATATGTATTAATTAATTTCAGCTCTTATATGTCAACTCTTATAGTCTTATCTCAACTCTGTTTATAGTAGTTTACTAAATTAAGTATAATTCGTTATTTTTAGTGTCCTATACAAAATAATGGCTAGGCGTGTGGCTACTATGTAATGAAATATATGCAAACTATTGTCAAAGGAGCATCACATGACATTCAGACTATAGATCAGGTAATAAAGAAACATCATAAATTTACAAGTGAGTTGTAGTCAGTTTATAAAATATTAGCATGTGTATTTTCTGTTGTAGATCTTTACAACTCAGCCTTGCACACCAGAGAACTTAAATGAATTCCGAGAAGAGTGGTCAGATGCTTTTCTAAATAAAGTCAAAATAGTATTGGATTGAATAGCATATATGTCAGCACCATTTATGTATGTGGTTTTGGAACTTTCAAATTTACTTTTGTAACTGACATGAATTATATATATGAATTATTTTTGTTATGAATGTGTGTGCTTTGGAAATTGATAATCAATTCGAATAGAATTGGACATAAAAGTTAGCAAATGTGGCATTAGAATAAACTTCTGGCTTGTATCATTGCATTTGCAAGTCTACTTTCTATTGCAGGTTTTGATCTTTATAAATTAGATTTCTATTCTATAGGTGTTTGTTCTGAAGATTTCTATTCTACAGAATTTTTCTCTTAAAAAAAATTGTAACCTCTAGGGTCAGATATTTTAAAAAACCGACCTTATAGATCTATAGGGTCAGTTTTTTAGTAATAACTGACCTTATAGGCTCTGAGAAGCTTAAACAGTAACTTTCTTGGTCGACAATTTTCTCAACCGATATCCTCTTGGTTGACATATTTCTTGAATGGGCAAGTTACTGTATTGTCCTAAGTGACCTTACAATACCTCTGTTGATTTATAAGGTTGGTTTTTTAAACTCTAGGGTCAATTATTTAGGAATAACCGACTTTATAGGATTTGGGATCAGAAAGCTCATTTTTTGTATTCTCTTAGGTCATTTTTTTTAATTAACCATCCTTAGAGGTCCTTTCTAGGGTCGGTTGTTTTACAAAAAACTGACCTTATATGACCTGGGAAGCTTAAGACAATACTTTCTTGGTTGAAAATTTTCTCGACCGAAACCCTCTCGGTCGACATATTTCTCGACCGAGTAAACCTCTATTGCTTTATAGGGTCAATTTTTTAGGAATAACTGACCTTATCAGATCTGAGATCAGAAAGATCATTTTTTGTATTCTCTTGGGTCAGTTTTTTAATTAACCGTCCTTACAAGTCCTTTCTAGGGTCGGTTTTTTATGAAAAATGACCTTATAGGATATGGGAAGCTTCAGATAGTACTTTCTTGGTCGACAATTTTCTCAACCAAAATCCTCTCAGTTGACATATTTCTCGACTGAGCAAACCTCTGTTGCTTTATAGGGTTAGATTTTTAGCAATAACTGACCTTACAAGACCTATCTAGGGTCAGTTTTTTAGGAATAATCGACCTTACAACCTCTTCTTTCTCTCTTGGGTTAGGTTTTTTACAACCTCTTGGGTCAGTTTTTACTCTATAAGGTTGGTTTTCTTTGGTCAAAAAAACCAACCCTATAGAGAAAATTCTATAGCGACAACCACTTAGGCGTCAGTTAAAAAGTGACACTACAGGCTTAAAAAAACCGACACTATAGACCATTATTTTAGTAGTGCAAGGGTACTATATGAAGCCACCGTAAGGCTAATTTTACCTGGGAACATCATATTCATATGTAAATTTCTTATCTCTTTATGAGAATAATATATTAATACTTAAAAAGATATTAAATTTGTGATAGTTTTAAGATCGAGATATAGGGAAGGCTAACTCCCAATGTAAATAAGTTATTTCTATATAGAAGTCCTATTTCCATAGTAAGAACATATTGACTAGTAAATTTCCTTAATAGTGTTGTAGAAAGGTCTTCTAACATTTAAGGATATCATATGATTCATATTCAACATCATGGAGTATAAAGTCATCATAAAAATACCACCTTTTATATTATTTACCATCATAGTTTGACTCTAAGAACATGCATATGAAACCAAGTTGTCTTTTGTATCAAGGAAGACATTCACGAGATATAGATGAACATGAAAGTTCATATTCTCTTAATATTAATTAGATCAGTATGTAAATTCCATCATTTAACATATAAGAGAGTTCAAATGTTACATTAGGGTTTGCATGTATCATGTATGTACTAAATGCATCTTATGTTATATCACTTACCTTATGAATTGTGGAAAAGAGTCTTCTCATCAATGAAGATGGAAGATCCCAAGATTTAATATTCAAGCTCCAACAATCTTTGAACCTCAAGGAATCCACAATCTTCCCCAAGATCCAATCTTTCCTTTTTCAGTGCTCTCCTCAGCTCTAACTTCACAATCTAAGAGCAACTAGAGCAAAGCCAAAGATGGAAACAAAGTATTTGACCACCGAGTCTAAAATTCTAAAAGGAAGTTGCCCAGAAGAAAACTCAAGGAAGAAGATGATGAAGTATCATCATGATAATAGGAATAAAAAGAGATACACGTACACTAGTTTAGATCAAAAGATGTGAAGAGAGGCTTAAATATTTGTAGAAGAAGTGATGAATAGTACACAATATGCAACAAACTGGATTTTGGGTAATGAATATGTATTGAGACATGATTCATAATTTTATACTAATGTAAGTCCATTCACAAAGTTATCCTTCATTCAACGTCTCATTTGGGTGTATATGATCAATTAGGAGGATATTTTGAAACAAAGTTGTCTCCCTTTGAGTTTCATGTATAAAAATGAATTCATTCTCCTCATTTTAGAAGTATATACAAAGTAGTCCCTTGATTTATCTTCATGACATCAATTAGTACAATATGATGTACTTGTGTTGAAATACTTTGGGTAGAAATTTTTATTTCAATTATACACCTACTTTATCAATTAATTGCTTTGAATTATAAAAAATGTTATTTAAATTAATGATTAATAACTTTAGGGTAACTAACTCTTGAGAAATAAATTGAATACGTCATAGATCCAACATATGAACTTATAATAGAAATTAGGTGATTAGAAGAGAAACTTATGGAAATTTTTTAAGATTTAAGGTGCTTGTAAAACGTTAGATATAAAACAAGTAAATAATACATACAAACGACTTATATTACTGAAATAATGTATATAAAGAGAAACAATTGTGTTCTATACTATAACAATGATGGCGATGGCGTTTATAGAGAAGGAATATGATCTATCTCTCCTTCCTCACATTACCCAAATTAAAATTCCTCATCCTTTGATTACTAGTCCTCATACATGTGTCATGAATTAAGGCAACCCCAATCTTTCACCTGATCCCCCATGGTGAACACTTCTTGTCCTGATAGGAAATTGGTGATGAATCTATTCACATTACTAAACCTCCATGAATGATATCAACTCACATATTTAATTTCTCCAAATCTCTCCAATGATACTCTCATTACTGCATATCTCTACAAACCCTAAAAACCCTACCCAATCTTATATAGATAGGTCTACCTCCATGAACACTAGACCATACAGACTTGCATAAGGCCCACTCGACCACCATTACACCTACTACTCGGAATCTTTCCCACTAGAGCCTAGCAACCCCAACCAATGTTGTTGATTTAAGAACCCTCCCTGAATTCCCTTACACCCTGACAAAATTTGTCGATTGATAAAACCAGACTGAAACTTCCATCACCGACCATACATGTGCCCCACAATATGCAGTGCAAGAAGTGCAATCAGTGCCACCAATACTTGGTAGATTAAATTGTCTCCCTCTTTGTTACCACCATCTAAAAACAACTAGAATTCCACATATCAACAAACAAGTAGGGAAGTCACCCAAATTCTAGATGCCATGACTATTATTGAAGCTGTAAATAAATGCACTGGCAACCCATACAACATAGTGGCAAGATATTCAGTACCATCTTGAGACTCCTCATCATAGAGATCATATCCATACTCACTCTAGAAAGTTGTTCATCATGTATAGAACCTATTGTTGCCACCATAACTCGACAGAAACCAAGAACTAGTAGGTGACATTAGACAATAAGTATGTTGTTCTTCTTCGACAATTCCAACAATTAGTTAGTAAGAAGTTAGATGATAACCTTAGGAGTCATAACTAGTTTATGAAGATCATATTAGTCCAGTCATCATACCTAACTATATTATGTTAGTATATGCATGTGTCTATATTATACTTGCTAGTGTAATAGTGATAGAAAATTCAAAATATGTAAATATTTTTTGATGTTGAGATACAATCAACATATGAGATTATAACCCTAAATATACAGTAAACTACTATATTGGTTAAGATGATCGATACATAAAAACTATACACACCATGATAATACATGCATCTCTCTCTATGTAGGTGTTAGTATATTAGTAATGCAAAAATATATTGGAATTGATTAATAACTACATGTTAATAATTCCATAAATGATAATATGGAAATTTAGGATTTATTAGTAGACCCATTACATATATTTGTATTATGTTGATGTATATGTATATAGTTTATCATTAAATGAATTTTCCTAATCTATTGTATTTCATAATTTTACATACTAAAGAATAACATAGCTGATAATATGAAAGATAAATTTTAGTATTAATAAATAACATATTTGATTCATTATAAATAATGCGCCATATTGAGATATAATTATTCATGTAAGACTTGAAAATGGAAATATGCAATTCAATAGTATTAAGAACTATAGTAGCCTTATTTTGAATTCCATCCCTATATATGTTAGAAGTATTTTTGAATTAACATATAAATTTATGAGACATCAACTATGTTATAATCTATTTTGATTTAAAAATAGTTGGAAAGAACTAAATGCCAAAGGAATATAATTTTCTGATATTGATAGAAATCACACCATAAGTTCTTTTATTAGATTGTGTAGATGACCTCATAATATTCATGGTAGATAATATATATTTATCCTTGGAAATATAAATAACTTGTAAATTCTTAAGCATATATTGCTAATGACATAATTCAGAAAGATAAAATGTATCTATGTCAATGAGGATAGTCATTGGGGAAATGAATAGCTTCAATGCCAATAATAAACCAAATGGTGAAATGAATAGCTTAAATGCCAATAATAAACCATATGTAGTATCTTCATTGAGAAATACAATTATATACATATATACATGTATATTCTATGTATTCCTCCTTTCTAGATTATTATCTTATAAATAACGGAATAACATACGTGACAAAAATATGATATTCAAAATGTTTACATGCATTACTACTCACAAGGACAATAATATATGTATAACAAATTATATGTTTACTTAATAGGATTAGAAACCCTGTATTAATAACATGATGGGATATTGGTAATAGAATGTGATATATATCTATATTATAATGACATACATAAACATGTGACATTGATTACATATATGTACAATCAAACTAGTAATTATAGAAAGAAAGATAATGTGAGAACAATGAAATAGTGATAACCCTAGATGGGAAAGAAAACCCTAAATGGAAAGATTTAAGAATACTTGGTTACAAGCCAAATGATAACTAGGTTGTACTGCACTTTGTATATTTCTTCTCTTAGAGTCATATTTTGAATTTGAAACCTTTAGAGTCTCATATAATTGAGGTACTAAATTCCCCACTTACATTTTTGAGTTATCGTGCCCTCTTGAAATCACATGTATGGAACTTGTACAATGGTGAATCCAAATTGTTTATTAACCTTTTCTTTCGTCTTGAAGGTAAACACAAATATATTTCAAAAATCTCAAGTATTGTTGAATATTAAGATAGCACTAGAATTTATCTATTGGAGTTTGAACCCTTTGGGATTTGGCCCCTTTTTGAACTATGATCCCTTAAGCTTTCTCCCCCTAGAGCTTTGGCTCACTTGAGTTGGGTAATGTCCCACCACCCTACGAAGTGGCTATAATGGATTAGTTGTCCCCCAATATACTTGTTAAAATAGAAATTAGGTGACAATATTATTCTCTCATAGAATGTGAGAACACTAAGGTACCTATCCCTATAATATTAAAATTGAGCTGATTATTGTGACATTTTGATATTTTGGATAAGTTTGAATACTTGATTTTGTATGAATAATTTTGAATCTCGAACAAACTTGCATTTTTTTGTTTGGATAATCATGTGACTAGATATATTCATACTCAAATCTTGGAAACTTTGATTATTGTCTTGATAACGTTATCCATCAAATAGTCCTTACCTATTCTGTCAATGCATTGAATCTTCTCTGGTCATATATTTTTATTTATCTTAAAAATAAGGAATCAATACCAACATTAGTATACTTTTTCTCTTTCGTTCATGTCATGGATGATTTATCCTTGTGTAATATATATGGATAGGTGATCAATGGAATGTTGGTTTGTATTTCCAGAGATCCAATCATATGATGGTTGGAGTGAAGCATTAAATACTTGATTTGATAATAATAAAGGTAATTTTTTCTATTATAATTGTCTCAGTCATGAGATGTTGACACAAAAATAAGTAGATGTCTAAAGAATGATGTTACTCGATGACGTATGTCTTCAAGTATGTGACTTGAAGAATGAGATCATACAAATGCTAAGAATACATACATTCTTGTTATGTCCCTATTTGAATATTATTGTGGAAGAAAAATAAACAACAATAATACACAAGACTATAGTGTGTTGACTGATGACAGAGTTTAGTTATGATATATGATATCAAGTCACTCACATAGATACATGTTAGAGGATGGTGTATCAGAAAGACCCACTATGAGAGTTATACATGGAGACCATGGAATGGTGGTCAGAATCATCTCTCATAATGATAGTGGAAATTTTAGTTCTTAAACTTGAAGTCACTACACTCATCACATGTCGTTGGGTATAATTTGACATCATCAAATGTAATCCTGAAATATAGGTTGTCATAAAGGTGATGATTGGGTATCTTTGACACATGAGGACTTGACTGTGAGTTATGTAGATGGGATATGTCCTTCCTATAAGAGATTGATATCTGAGGTCTCCAGATATGTGAGATTGAGACATGTACGATATTACTTATGTGGTTCAATATGTGATATGTGAACTCATACACATCTTAGACAGTATGCTCTAGTTCAAGGAACATGGATTGAACGTTGAGAGGATGATGATTCCATGCCTCAAGTTCAATTCGGATATCAGAGACAAAGGAACAACACGATCACTGTAACACTAATCACACATTGTAGGTTAAAGTTGTACCCTAACTTTCCAAATTACTTGGGTAACAATGATGTGTGACTAGGCACCACACTTTTCTTGTGATGTCATAATTTGTTATGGACATTCATTGCCAATGTAATTTTGGACCTATAGGGTCACATACAAAGGATGCACTTGGGTTAAAGGAGTATATTCATGAATGATGTTTAATTTGATTACTAAAGGTGCTTAGATATTCAGTTAAATAATAGATCCACTTACTGGACTCAAAATCATCAAGTTCAAGTGTTGGACTGACTATTTGGAGTGTCAGGTTGATTAGAAAATGAATTGGCTGAGTTCTGCCAGAATTGGGACATGAAACGACCATCTTGCATGACGGTTGTGAGACAACCGTCTCTTAAGAGTGAGACAACCAGTTCGTGGTCATGAGATGATTGGCTCGTGGTCACGAGATGACCAACTTGCGTGAGCGAGATGCCCAATTCCTGGGAAAATTTGATTGCATCAAAGATTAGTGCTGACGTCATGTTGTGCATTAATTCGATTTAAATTACCATTTGATTCAGAACAAGAAACTGTGTGAGACATCTGTCTTGCTAATGAGATGATCATTTTTATATACAAGATGACCATTTGTAGTTTGCAGGTTTTAGAATATTCATGATTCTAGATCCTTCTACTCCCACATAGATCGGGAACCCTGACCCTGGCCTCCTCTATAAATAGAGGGGAACTGGGGGCTTCCCAAGACTCACAATTGAGAATCAATTTAACTGGAAATTGTTGTCCTCTCGAATTGTGGTAACCAATAGAGAGCCCAAGAAAGTCTTATCTGTCAAAGGAAGGGATAATGAGGGAGAGAATATGTTACACCCCGATCTTACAATTACCACAAATCATGAGATTAGGGCATAAATTGAGGATTTAACGTAATACAAAGATCACCCTTAACTTTTTCTTCTTTTTCAAACTCTTTGTTTTCTCACATTGAACCACATAAACTAACTTTACAAGAGAATTAAACTTTTATTTCTCTAATGTAATCTCATCATTAATGATACACATCCATACATTCATTATGTTTCTCACACTTTCATGTACATACGACATGACAATCATTTGCATTCTCTCTTATTAAGGAAACAAACATACAAACATCATTTACAACTCTCTCACATCTATAAAAGGACCTAGAGTGATAGGGACTGACCGAACTTAACTATACTTAGACTTAACTCTTGTGGCAGATCTACTCTGATGTAATGATATCTTCTTCAAGTACATGTGATTTCCCTAAAAATTTTGAGTAGAGGGGTGAGCCTACTCGCTCAGTGAATGAGTATTTCAAAGAAATAGCTTAAAGCACTGATATAATTACATATTTACTTTTTAGCTACTAATATCAATTATAACAGCAGTAAGCTTTACAGAGTCTAATAATTGACAATCATAAATATGGTAGGATACTCTATATATCAATAAGAGTGATCAATATATGAAATGTTTGATTGATCATAAAGAGAACTAATAATTCACAAACATACAAAGAATAATTGAATAATTATACACACTTGTTTGACCTCTCATTCATTTTATTATGCCCTGATCATATGCAGTGTACTCTACATATGAAGACTCATAGTGCACTATGATCACACCATACAAGACTTAGCAGACACACCCGGGAAATGCTAAGTATGATTACCCTCCTGGTCTGCAATAGGGAAATGGCTCTCTGGCCTAAACTGGACTCCTCCTCTAACCTGAGCACACAGTCGGAGATTCAAGCCACCTCTTGGCTTTACTGTACTCTAGTGCCACCAGGACTTCTGGATGATGTTGGACACTGCAAACTATAATTTAAGGAGACTTCCACTAAGGCTTCGTCCCCCGTTCCACCTGATAGCACGTTCAGACCCATGTATACTTGACGCTGCTAGGGTTAGGTTGTTTCACCCCTAAGGCGCAAACCTCACATATGGATTCAACGGTGTTCAGGGCTCCTAAGTCTATTATTTTATTATTCTGAGAAAGCTCTTTCTACATTGTACCCTTCTCTTACTTATACTTGACTCTGGTATCTCTATGGTGTTGCGTCTACTTATTTGAAGTTATAATACAACATGTATATCATTCTAAACTTGGCAAAGTAGTATATTCAAAACACTGTAATATACTGAGTAATCAACATACTATACATGCAGGCAAACTAAAATTCTTAAATAAACAGATTTCATGTCCACTTGGCACATACACAATAGAATCGTGCATATCAACTCAAATCTTGAGTTGTGCATCTCATAACTCAATTAAGAGACAATTACTTATCATGACAAGAATTATTAATAATAACTAAGAACATTGATATCATAATACTTGATTCACTGAACACCCTACCCTTAGGGTTTCATTTAATCACCACAAATGCTACAAAGAAAGGTGTAATACATCTATCACATACTTTTCAAATATTTAAAACACATGATACCTGGGATCTCAATCCCTTATCACATTATTGGGAATTCTCATCCCTTCACATCATTATCATGATTACTGGATCTGGGTATTCAAACCCTTAGATCATCACATAGCATTGTTACCTCTGTAACATGTAACCATTACCTCTAGGTCCTTAGACCAAGGTATTCATTTCACTGGTTGTACAAGTATTCTTATGGCTCACAAGGTCATCACACATCTTGTCAGCTCTCACTAGGCAACAACTTATTCACATGACTCCCACAAAGATTTCATGCGACATAAACATTCATTGATAAAAGACTACTATCAACAAATCATGTAAAATCAATATATGTATGAAACCTTGGAACTGAGTTGAATTTGGGTTTCCATGTCATTCACTAGGATATCATGCATCAATAACAACATTGAATAAATAAAGTCTATTATATCAAGAAAATCCCTTCAAATGGATTTCACAATATCTATTCGCAAATATCCAACTTTCCTCGCATCTAGGGTTTCACCCTCTTTACTGAGATATCAAAAAAACACTATTCACTTTGAACAAAATCCAAGATATTATCTGACATATTTGTACTATGAATTTAGATAAACAATCATTCATAACCAACTGGTTCTAGATAAGCAATTTTCTCTATTTACTTATACAACAAATTTCAGTCATAGACAAATTCCCTATATTTCAGTGTACTCTTATAACCTCTGTGAATACTTAGAGAATTATCATTAGGATGTATTGTATACAATTCTAATATGATTTTATCATCTGAACTTCATCCAAATAAAGGAAGAATCCATTTCATATCATTTTGCAACAACTTAGAACAAATAGACAATGCAGGGTTTGTAGTCGCATACTAGCAATTAAAGATTATCGATGAATTAACCAATTTTCGTGCAATATACTATTTAAAGGAAGTTCCCACTCACCCTAAGGTGTGAAAACACCTTAAAAACGTAGATCATCCCTGAAAATCTTGATCTCATATCAAATCCCTAGCAATTCACCCAATTCTTCTTCCTTTCAACGAGGAAACCCTAAAAATGAGGGATTATAAAGAAAGAGTGAGAAAAGGGGAAGTTTCGATACCATTTTAGATCAAATCATAGGAGGGATGGAATTTTGACATGTGAGAGAAGATTCACCATGAAACTATATCCAAAGAAGTTAAACATACATGATTTCATCATTCCTCAGACCGCAAAACCCTAGGTCAGCATCTCTATCAATTTCTCCTCTCAAACCCTAACTCTCTCTCTCTCTAGGATTTCATTTCTATGGATTGCATCACAAATTATGAGAGCTCCTTGTGTGTTAGGTTGATCATATAGAGAAATTGAGCTGCTTGGGTCAATTGCACTTTGACCCCTCACTAAAAATTTTCTTATTTCTACAAATTTTTATGTCATAAAAGGTTTCTGTAATTCGTATATTTCGGAGATCAAACCTTCTCTAAAAATTATAATAATTTATCATGTTGTGTATAATTGAGTTAAAAAGATTTAGTTAAAATTGGAGATCATTCTAATCACTCATTAAATAAATAAAAATCTAATAGTGCACAACTATCCAAAATTCTATAGAAATGTTAGTTACTGTAATTTGTCTACTGATAAGGTCTAAACACATCTAAAAATTATGAAAAGTTAATATGTAGTTTAATATTGAGTTTCAGATATCCAGTAAAAATTTTGGATCATTTGGATTTACCAATAAATAAATAAAAATCAAACAATATACTACTAAACAACATTCTGTCAGCATGGTCGGTTGAAATATATCTTGACCGAGAATGACTTTAAAAGAACATCCAAAAATTCTGAAATTTTTCACTGAAATGCATGATTGAGTTATACATATTATATACAAATTTCCATTAAATCTAAATTACATAGAAAATATGATAAAATATTTACCGTACTACTATCTTGATCAAATTCCATACTCATGTACCATCAAAACCCTAATTTCAGCCAACTAGGGTTTATATTTCTCAAATCCTAATTTCTCAAACAATAGAACACTTAACATTCTTATTAGGTTTAAAACATCATAATTGAATTATCATCATTAATTATATTTAAGAAATGATCAATCCAATTAAGCATATAATCATCCAGATAAACCTTAGTTTACCAATTAAGCACAGATACGGTCATAACAATTCTTCCCCCCTTTAAAACGTTTCGTCCCCCAAACATAAACATGCAATAAAAGTACTTTTAAGGTTTATTTTAAGCTTCTAAAATCTTACATGTCATTATATTCTTGTATTTCATACTTGAATGTAGTTTTCAACATTAAGTCCTTTATTTCTTTTCTAATCACAACATGTTAAAATAGTTCTCAATGATAACAAACAAATTCTTTATGCCACAATCAATCATAGCAGAGAGAGAGAAACAACCATTTCAATATTTTTTAATACTCTTGAGGTGTTACCTCAGCATTGATAATCTGATCCAACTATCTCAATTTGTACGACTCAATGTGTACTATTGTTATGTATTACCTCTAAATCACAAAAGAGAGTTCACCATGTTGTTCTGAACTTTTACTATTATGCTACTCAAATAGAAAAATAGTCTTGAGTTGGAAGACTAGATTCAACAACAATTGTACAATACTACTCACGACATTCCCATCGGATCATGGACGCATAAGGTGAGGTATTACCATTACATTCCATATTGTTCTCAAGTATGAGCCCACACATAATTCAAGGTGTAACCATCGGGTTATAGCATACTAGGGTTTCAACAATAGTAACAAAGTACTCCATGATTGTATTAGTCATTCAAGGACTATTCATACCCAATTACCATCACTTTTTTATATTAAAGCTAGGTATAACAAGCTATACCTCATTAGGGTTACATATCATTACAATATGGTTATCATCCCTTCTATTCATATGAGTGAATAGGTAAGACTACCTTATTCAGGGTAACCCTCTATTTGTTTTATCATCATTTGAACCATATCACCATACAACAACTGTACAATACTAAGATGGATTACTGGTATGAATGACTACAACTATCAAACACCTGAAATTAACATATTGCTTGTACATGTACACTAAAATCATACGTAGAACCAATTTACATCCCTTAATATACCTTCAACAAATTATACTTCTAAAAACAAATTCACATATTACTAAAAGCCATTATTTTCTCTTATCTCTCTTCTCATTCATTACTACTTACTTTTTGCTACTTATCCTTATCATTTTAATCATGTAGATTAAACATCCCTAAAATTGAAGCATACAAAGTATGAATAGATTATTCATTATTCTTGCTATCACTGCAAGAATTTATTTCATATCACACTTCACTCATATTGTATTTCTCCTTTTGTTCAAAACACACTTGTTACATGTCAAATTTATATCTTACTCTTTGCTCTGAATCATTTTCATATTGTTCGTCAACCTTTCAGATTAGCTAGGATTACTATCAGTGCTACTTTACTTCTCATAGTTCAAATCGCATGATCTTGTTTTATAGAGATGCTAGTATTCAAGGTCAAATCACCAGTGACAACCCTTGAACTACTACAACTCTAAACATTCTAGGGTTTGGTCCTATCAGTAGCACGACATTATTGTGTGTGACTTTGCTCCCTTAATTTGTAAGTCAAACTTTGGATCTCACAAGTCTTACTAAAGTCTTCCTTATCTTATCAATTGAATTTCCTTTCTCTTAGTTGGCCATTCAGATAGATTACATTCTCAATTTACCCTGCTAGGGTTGCATCATCACATTGTATGTCATTATTACATTCACTATATGCCTCTACCATGGTGGTTATGCATCATATATGATTAATTTTCTCATCACTTCATTCCCACATTGCTCTAATTAAGGAAGATATGAAAGAGAAGATGATTCTGAGACTTAGAATTCTTATCTTCAAACATTCATTAATACATTTCTCATATGTAGGTTTAATTAATTATCAATAAGGATACTTGACTAATTAGCACTTTCTTGAATATTGCAACCTCTTTCTTTTATAATCTATATTACTCCATTATGTTTCAAACCCTTCCTTAATTTCCATAATCCCCTCAGCATATATTGTTATTCCACATGTCATCTTTAACTTCTAGTTTTCTCTTATGATCATGTTGCTTCTTTTAGGTGTATGATCATGTATACCATGTTGCATATTTTTTTTATCCTTCTACTATGTGAAGTTGAAATTCTAAATCAATAATATCCCTACTAGTTTTAACTCATGTTTAATACATTACATATTCTTCATTTTAAATCAAACCGCTCATGCATGGGTGAAACATAGTTTCTCTTTCAATCAGGTTTTTCCTTCCTGAATATAGTCTACCTTTGTATGACCTATTCATTTATTTAGCTACACTTTTGTTCTTCTTTTAGAAATTAGTTTGTTGTTCTATAGAGACTTAGAATCCAAAGGCAGTAAGGATGAATGTATTAACTTTACAATAAAGGTATACATTCCATGCTCTCAATTATATCATAACCCTCATTCCTTAATCAAGCTCATTATTTCCAACATTTCTCTTTGTTTC
Source organism: Alisma plantago-aquatica (assembly GCA_963693085.1). Taxonomy (NCBI): domain Eukaryota; kingdom Viridiplantae; phylum Streptophyta; class Magnoliopsida; order Alismatales; family Alismataceae; genus Alisma; species Alisma plantago-aquatica. The sequence goes on from OY856411.1 coordinate 802,703,030, forward strand.
AACTAAGTTTCTTTGTTGGGTTTTAAGGAAGGCAGAGAAGGCAACGGAAACAAAAATTTTCTCCTCCCCAAACCCAGAACAAGGAAATGCGTCAACGTCTATACAATAGGAAGGGATGGTTTGTGGAATCATACCTTGTCCCGAGGCTTGCTCGGTGACAATACCTCGCGGCTTGCATGGTCTTCACCTCCGGTCTTGGACAGTGTCTGTGCAGCTCCTGGTCGCACCGGGACTGATGACTCCTGGTCTCACCGGAACTGTCGCGATTGACAGCTGTCTTCCGAGCGGCAGAAATCTCCCGCCTCTGAAGTAGTCCACACGGACCACCTGGAACTCCAATCTCCTTGTCCCATAAAGAATTGGAAGGAGTCGCACCATCTTGTCAGTGTACTAGTCACTGACACACTCTCCTGCCACCAGTCACTTTCTAAAGTTGTCTTTCCCTTGCTATGCCTCCCTTATCGGGTAGCACTTACTCGGGCTCTCTTGGTTACCAAAACCAGAGAGAACGACAACTTTACAGAGCAACTGGTTGCACTGAGTTGTACTTTGAGAAGCCCCCAATACCCCTATATATATAGGAGGGTCACGGGACAGGGTTCTCTATCCCGGGCAATATGGGACTAAAGCAGGAGTAGAAGGGTTCGAGATTTTCCACAAAAACAACCAACTGCGCAACCTGAACTGATCGTTTCATTTTTGAAACGGTCAGTTGGGGACCTGAGCCGGTCAGTTGACATCTCAACCGATCGGTTGGGACCCATGAAACGGTCGGTTCACTTCTGAACCGGTCGGTTCATGGTCTTGGTCAGTTCCCGATTGACTTTTCTTCTTTTGTTTCCAATTTCTACCAAATACCAATCCTTGTTCCTATCAAATTGGGCAAGTGAAACAAAAAGAAATTTCTCACCAATACTACTTTCCCAACTTGCTCGGTTGCATCAGTTGAACTGATCATTTCAACACTTGAAGTATCGTTTCACTCTGTCCATCAGCCGATCGAATCACCACCTGAGTCGATCGGTTCACCAAGCTCAGCCGATCGGTTCACCACTTGAGCTGATCGGTTGGGAGTGCAGATTGTGCAGAATCAGTCATCAGTGCTACCCAAGTGAAATAGAAAGTTGGAGAACAACTTTCAATCCTACAATCCATGAATGGTGTTACAGTGAATGTATAATTCCTTTGTCACTGATATCCCGAATGAACTCGAGGCATGGAACAGTCATCCTATCAACGTTCATTCACTTTCTTGATCTCAGAGTAGATTGGAAGAGATATGTATGACATCAATATCACATACTTATTCACACATGTGTGCATGCCTTTCTCAATCCTACTCATCAAGTAGTCATGGATATCATACTCCCTCAGGAGGGACAAATCCCATATCTATCACTCACCCCTCAAAAGCCCCATGTGTCAAAGCCACCCAATCATCATCTTTATAACAACCCATGTTTCAGGACTGCATTTGATGATGTCAAAGTGTGGCCAATGACATGTGTTGAGTGTAGTGATTTTAGGTCAAAGAATCACACTCACCACCATCACTATGAGTACTGACTGTGACTACCATGTCATGGTTCCATGTGTCAAACTCACGGTGGGTCTATCTGGTACACTTGTTCTCTAACAAGTACCTATGTGTTTAGTTTGATATCTCTACATCATGACTAATGAGATTTTGTCATCAACCAACACCACAATATAGTCTTGTGTGTCATTGTTGTCTATCTACCTTCCACAATGACATCCGACTAGGGACATAACAAGAATGTACAAACTCTTAGCATCCGTATGATCTCATCGTTCAGGTCTTGAACCTGAAAGCATACGTCATTGAGTATTGTCATTCTCTAGACATTCAATCTGTTCTATCACTATCTCATATGACTGAACCAGAAAGAATTGGAAGCTTGCCTTTGATGTTTATCAAATCAATCTTAATGTATCCCACCAATCATCCCATGATTGGCTCTCAGGGCATACATACCAACAGACTCCCACTTCCACTGCGAGCCAATCACCCTTGAATCATATTCATAGTGATCTTCAAACATGTCCCACATGTTACTCTGCTTTAGTGCGATCATAGTGAGTAATGGCAACACCTTGCCAAAGTCAGTATAAATTCCATGTCTCTCATCTCTTCGTTGTACGTCACACGTATGAGATGGAGTTGCCATAATATACGATCTAGTATTCCATTGCTAACCTTTAGCCACATTGCATGATCAAGGATTCCATACTTGTCATCAATGAGCGGAATATTTATAAGTTCATCTCATGAACTTCCAGATCCATATAGTATCCACTGTTGTTCTCTAACACATAGATACTCGACATTTCCTTTTAAATGGTTTTATTGGAACACTTCCAATTATCAACAAACTTTCACTTTTATATATCATATATATATATATATATATATATATATATATATTGCGATTAACTTTTTGTCCTTTCGGAAGTTCGCATCAATGTAACTCTTTACATTGAACTCTTCCTTATCTCCATAGAACTAGTACTTCTCAAGTACTTATAAAGTTCTCATGGTATTCCAGTAACCCTTACTGGAAGTAGACAAACATCCACTCGTCATGTTTCACATACGAGTTATCAGGATGAGCACATCATATTGCCATGTCCTACATACAAGATGATGAATGCATTTTGTTCTTGCCATGTCGATACATGCAAGATAATGGGATGATTACATACATGATAGATCCATATCTATTCTTAGTGTTCCCATTCTTCATAAGAATTGGACACTTGGCCTTGGGATACTAACTCCATGTAACATGGAAAAGTTTTCTCCCACTGAATCTGTGCATACTGAACCCTTCAGTACATATTTCCTATGTATGATTTCTCTTTTCAGGTCAAGAAGTTTTTCTAGAACTATCTCTATAGATCTCTATTCCTATCACATAGGAAACATATCTATCTTCCTTAAAGATAATTTCCACTTTTGGATTTCCATTCTAGAACATTTCCATTTCACATCAACATGTGGAATGTGAACACGCTCCCACTAAATCACAGATCCCTTCTTTATCTTTGACATATCAGTCAAACCCTTTGACTATATCATCAAAGTAAATATCCAATTCTGAGTTGCTTGTACTCAATCAATCACATTGATTAGTCCATTGTAACTTATAGACTTCATTTGCATTAGTGGATTCATAAACCTTATAGGTTGTGTCACGTACACATCCTTGTTTTATTCCTCATAGGAATGCGGTTTTAGTACCCATATGCCAAATGCTTAGTCATTAAGTTGCAATCAAGCATCATCCTTCTCAAAATGTTATCCATGTGTCTTAACACTTAATATTCATTTGCACTTATGGATTTCATACAATGGGTGCTACCATCAAGGTCATACCTTATGGTTCACATGGATGTCATTTAGGATGTAATGGTCATAAACCATAACTCAAAATTTGGTTCCTCATATTCATCTGGATAGTTGACTCATCACATGAACAACTCATCACATAGATAAACGAGGTGTATCCGTCAAGGATATAAGAACTTACAACTCCTTGTGATTCTTAATGTCCTTTATTAGTGTGGGGTATTCTGTTATTAAGAAGAATTTAGTTATTTGATAAACATTTTCTAACTCCTTAGAGTATGATTCCTTCTTGATTTAGACATCACCATGCCTTAATCATGAGTTCACTATTATAATCACTCATAAGGATCTCAATCAGTCCAAGTATTTCATTCATTGATCTCATCAAGAATTAACACTTTACCAAATTTGCACTTCATCTATGATAATCTTGAACACTTCAAGATATTCATATTGGTATTTCTCTAAACACCATTTGAAGTATTAGCATTTGTTCCAATAGGTATGTAAATACATCACATGTATCATACCTAATAGGATAATCATTCTCCCACTACCTTTAGTGAAGATTGATTAATCATGTTCAAGATATTCATGTCTCTTACTGGTTCTCTAACCAAAAGAGTCTAGATTTATCCATCACATGGAAACTAGAAACGAATTTCTCATGATTGATGCTAATTTGATTGTTTGAGTTATCTATAACTTTTAGGTATCATTTTATCTTATGCATATCAAATACCACAAGATAAACAAGGCATTTCTACAAAGATCATATCTTTAGAAATTGAAACATCTCTTTATTAATTGCCATCATTGGCATACAATATGCAAAAATAAAGTGTTTCTATCTATTGGAAAATATGAAATAGCAGTTCTCAACTCTATTTCATGCCCTTTAGGCAGAAATAAACTGAAAGGTACTCCTATCTATGGCAGCAACACTTTCTCCAATGATGGGTAATCCTTTCTTGGTCCTTTCACAAAGGCCATCACCTCTTTGTGGACATTGCATATCATATATGACATATCCATATCTTGGTATCATATACCTTAGATAAAGAAGTGGTTCATTTCATGATACCTTAGGTGGAGATCTCCATCCCCTCTTTCATCTTCTTTTGTTCTTCCAGATATATAGGGCAATTCCCTGATACACCCTTTCCCCGTGTGCCTTGAGGTTGAAGACGGCTTGGGATACTGGTTAGCATCAGAACACTTCTTTGTTTTGCCCTTACCCTTTCCCTTAAGACTTACCTTTCATTGATCTCATCAAAGATTAGGGTTAGTCTTTCTTCATATTTTCCTCGACTATCCTCAACATGTCCAACAACTTTGACAATGCTTGTCAAAGTTGTTCATGTTGTAGTTTATCATGAACTGTATGATTCTCGCAACATTTGCAGTATCATACCAATAGCCAACTCTTGGCTCAGAGGGAATCCTTGTTAGTCAGGTCTTTCCACATACCTAATCATATTGAGTGTGTGAATACCTTACTGGATCTCCTTCTGTCATGACATACTAGGATAATGTCTTGGAGACATCATATGTCTCATGTTGTCTCTGCAACTCATAGTTCAGAGAACACAACGTCAAACACTCATCATCAATGGCATCCTCGGTATGCTTCCATAGGCATACTTTCAGCCATTGATGTGGTGGGATCGAGTTCATCTGGTTCTGGTATAACAAGGACTTAGAGCTTTTGTTCTTTGATTGAGAACGCTTCTCAGCGTCATAACCAATTGTGGAAATTATTCCCATTTAACTTGTCCTTTTCCAGGACGGATCGCAAAGAAAAGTGATTGTTGTTTGTTGTCATTTGTACTACAAAAGGGAATATGCAATTTTAGTCCAAAAACTCATTTTTGACTTATTTGATTGATTTGAAATGTTGATGATATAATTAGGCCTTTAATTAATTATCGCTCCCACTATTTTAGTTCAAATCGATAGCCCTCACCATCAATTTGGAGGATTGCAGCGTACAACCTTCTAGTGGGCGAGATCTTGAAATCCTCTAAGTCATGAACCAGCTAGGGCTGTCACCCACAACTTAGATCTCTTAGGTAGGCAACTCTTGCCAATTGCATCATATGCAACTCTTGATAAGATGTCATATGCAACTCCTTGCCATGATCATCTCCATGCCTCAAGGTGCTAGATCCTATCTAGGTCACCTTGTTAAGTCTGTCCCAAAGCAAACACGATGAATATGCACCCTGCTAGGGCAGACCCACATATACATCCTTCACGCTTCCACGAGATAGACGGTGCACCACGCTAGGGCGTGCCCACACTTGGTCGATCAAGCTTTTCACGGGTATCTCATTTGGAAGGCATCTAAAACTTAATATTTAATGATGGATTTGGTTTTATATACATATACATATCCAAACACCACAATACATAATACATATCATATACATGCTATATCCCTCAGAAAATAAGCAAAATGATAAAAGCGATGATTATGACCATCCTAATGTGATTCCTCGAGCCAAGAGGAATCACAGTCATCTAGGTCTACATCACATGCAACCTGTACAAGATGAACTCTGTGCTTTGCCTTTCTGGGTTTGATCAACTCATCACATGATTGATCGGCTCACCATCAGGCCGGTCGACTGGGTGCCACCATCTGATCGGTTGGCTCCTCCAACCGATCAGTTCGCCTGGTCGTCGTACATCTCTTCATGGCCGCCACCCGCTCGTCTCGCTCCTCAAACCGGTCATCAACCGATCGACTCACTCCTTGAACTGATCATCTCGAATGTCAACCGATCGATTCATGCCTTGAACCGATCGTCTCAGTTGTCATCAGGATGTCCTCCGTTCTTTGACATATCAAGAAATAAAATTCTATCCTATTTTACATTGTAAAAGGAGAAACCCTGAGTTACATTTGGGGGGAGCAAAGGTAGGAAAGAAATCTCGAATTATTTCGAGTTACATCATGAATAAGAGAAAGAAGATCGGTGTGCAGACCGAGATGCAAGCAACCACATACAACCATACACAAATAGGGTTTATTGTCCATAACCACGCTATACATCCACCACAAAACTCGTTTAAGGGCGACGCATATCGAGTGCATTCATATTACATATCATATATGTATATTGGGATTTGTGGATTTAGGATTGGACATGCATAAAGCCAATTTTATTCGCATCGTATGCAATAAATAAAGGCGACAAACCAAAATCGATCATATCGATAATCCTAAAGTATAGAGCAGTTGACGTGACTCTCATACCACTGTTGGGTTTTAGGGGAGGCAGAGAAGGCAGCGGAAACAAAAAATTTCTCCTCCCCAAACCCAGAACAAGGAAACGCATCAACGTCTATACAATAGGAAGGGATGGTTTGTGGAATCATACCTTGTCTCGAGGCTTGCTCGGCAAAAATACCTCACGGTTTGCACAGTCTTCACCTCTGGTCTTGGACAGTGTCTGTGCAGCTCCTCGTCACACCGAGATTAACGACTCCTGGTCTCACCGGGACTGTCGGGATTGACAACTGTCCTCCGAGAGACAAAAATCTCCCGCCTCTAAAGTAGTCCACACGGACCACCTGGAACTCCAATCTCCTTATCCCACAAGGAATTGGATGGAGTCACACCCTCCTGTCAACGTACTAGTCACTGACACACTCTCCTGCCACCAGTCGCTTTCTGTAGTTGTCTTTCCCTTGTTGTGCCTCCCTTATCGGGTAGCACTTGCTCGGGCTCTCTCGGTTACCAAAACCAGAGAGAACGACAACTTTATAGAGCAACTGGTTGCACTGAGTTGTACTTTGAGAAGCCCCCAATACCCCTATATATAGGAAGCTCATGGGACAGGGTTCTCTATCCCGGGCAATATGGGACTAAAGCAAGAGTAGAAGGGTTCGAGATTTTCCACAAAAACAACCAACTACGCAACCTGAACCGGTCGTTTCATTTCTGAAATGGTCGGTTGGGGACCTGAGCCGGTCGGTTGACATCTCAACCGATAAGTTGGGACCCATGAAATAGTCAGTTCACTTCTGAATCGGTCGGTTCATGGTCCTGGTCAGTTCCCGATTGACTTTTCTTCTTTTGTTTCCAATTGGTACCAAATACCAATCCTTGTTCCAATCAAATTGGGCAAGTGAAACAAAAAGAAATTTCTCACCAATCCTACTTTCCCAACTTTCTCGGTTTCATCAGTTGAACCGATCGTTTCAACACTTGAAGCAATTGTGTCACCCTGTCCATGAGCCGATTGACTCACCACCTGAGCCGATCGGTTCACCAAGCTCAGCCGATCGGTTCATCACATGAGCCGATCGGTTCATCACATGAGCCGATCGGTTGCGAGTGCAGATTGTGCAGAATCAGTCAATTGTAGTTTCAATCAATCTGATACTTTAATCAATCAGTCCAACACCTTGAACATTATGATACTGAGCTATCAATTGATTGAGTGTTTAATTGAACTACTAAACACCTTTAGTAATCAATCTAAACATCATTTGTGGACAAAACTCCTCTTCCAGGTTAAATCCTATGTGTGTGACCCTGCAGGTCCATTTCATGTTGGCAGTGAAATTCCATAACACTTATGACTTCAAAAGCAAAGAGTGGTGCCTAGTCACACATCAGTGCTACCCAAGTGAAATAGAAAGTTGGAGAACAACTTTCAATCCTACAATCCATGAATGGTGTTACAGTGAATGTATAATTCCTTTGTCACTGATATCCCGAATGAACTCGAGGCATGGAACAATCATCCTATCAACGTTCATTCACTTTCTTGATCTTAGAGTAGATTGGAAGAGATATGTATGACATCAATATCACATACTGATTCACACATGCGTGCACGCCTTTCTCAATCCTACTCATCAAGTGGCCATGGATATCATACTCCCTCAGGAGGGACAAATCCCATATCTATCACTCACCCCTCAAAAGCCCCATGTGTCAAAGCCACCCAATCATCACCTTTATAACAACCCATGTTTCAGGACTACGTTTGATGATGTCAAAGTGTGCCCAACGACATGTGTTGAGTGTAGTGATTTCAGGTCAAAGAATCACACTCACCACCATCACTGTGGGTACTGATTGTGACTACCATGTCATGGTTCCATGTGTCAAACTCACGGTGGGTCTGTCCGGTACACTTGTTATCTAAGAAGTACCTATGTGTTTGGTTTGATATCTCTATATCATGACTAATGAGATTTTGTCATCAACCAACACCACAATCTATTCTTGTGTGTCATTGTTGTCTATCTACCTTCCACAATGACATCTGACTAGGGACATAACAAGAATGTACAAACTCTTAGCATCTGTATGATCTCATCGTTCAGGTCCTGAATCTGAAAGCATACGTCATTGAGTACTGTCATTCTCTAGACATTCAATATGTTCTATCACTATCTCATATGACTGAACCAGAAAGAATTGGAAGGTTGCCTTTGATGTTTATCAAATCAATCTTAATGTATCCCACCAATCATCCCATGATTGGCTCTCAGGGCATACATACCAATATTCTTATCCTAGTTTTATGATTTACATGATCATCTAGTTCACTTCACTTTAACTCTTCTGAAGACTCTTCACTTCTATGTACTTATTGAATACTTAACTCTTTTCTTCTATTTTCCTTTTGCTTTGGAGTACATAAAAACATTGTACTCGATTATATAATCCATTCCTCATGATTGATTCTTACTATCTTGGCCCTTACATACTTTTCTCATATCTTTTCCATATTTCATATTTAGAGTTCATATAATACTAATGAGTAAACTTAACCAGAACCTTATGGCGTGTTACTTTATTCCCAATTAAAGGTTTCTCATATGAGGCCCCAAAGTTGGATCTCATACATCAGTTTCAACTGATTCTTAGCTATTTTAATCTTTCCCATATGTTTCAACATCTTATTATATGTACATTCTCACTATGATGTGGGTCTAATTTATCCAGAGTCTACTCTTATTATATTTTCAATAGGAGTCATTAGATCCTAGTAACGCACCCTGCTAGCCCGGACCAGGCCAAACCTGCCGTCCTGAAGCCAAGAGCTGCTCAAGATTAACCAACTCATATTAATCTCAAACATGTGGAAAGAATATCCACTTAGGAAAGCTCATTCAAACATCATTTCTAGTCTACTTGATACAAAGAATGTAATCAATAAATGCTACAACTTCATAGTGTACAACAAATCTTAAAGACCCATATGTATTTCAAAATATTGAATATCTGAATTCAAACATATAAGAGCTTTTTTATTCATCTCAAATAAAACAACAATATGAAATGAAAGTTTTATCTCATTTTATATTTATGCTCTTAATTCATGTTACTTATCTTGTTTCTAACCCTAATATTTCTGGGATTCCTCTATAGCCCATCCTTTCACTGTATACCTGGCCAGTGTATACATGAAAGAATAGACAAAGTAGCTTGATACTGGTTGATCCAAGTACTCAGATACCGGGCCAAGATATCCAAATACTCAAATCCCCAGAGCTGACATCATAACATCTCTATCTGCCAAACTTATGACTCCAACTTACTAACTTAATGGTCCCTAACAACTCAGCCTAAGCTCTGATACCAAAGTTGTTACACCCCAATCTCACAATTACCACAAATCATGAGAGTAGGGTATAAATTGAGGATTTAACATAATACAAAGATCACCCTTAACTTTTTCTTCTTTTTCAAACTCTTTGTTTTCTCTCATTGAACGACATAAACTAACTTTACAAGAGAATTAAACTTTTATTTCTCTAATTTAATCTCAACATTAATGATACACATCCGTACATTCATTATGTTTCTCACACTTTCATGTACATACGACATGACGACCATTTGCATTCTTTCTTATTAAGGAAACAAACATACAAAACATCATTTATAACTCTCTCACATCTATACAAGGACCTAGAGTGACAGGGACTGACTGAACTTAACTATACTCGGACTTAACTCTTGTGGCATATGTACTCTGATGCAATGATATCTTCTTCAAGTCCATGTGATTTCCCTAAACATTTTGAGTAGAGGGGTGAGCCTACTCACTCAGTGAATGAGTACTTCAAAGAAATAGTCTAAAGCACTGATATAATTACAGATATACCTTTAAGCAACTAATATCAATTATAACAACAATAAGCTTTAAAGAGTCTAATAATTGACAATCATAAATATGGCAGGATACTCTAAATATCTATAAGAGTGAATCAATATATGAAATGCTTGATTGATCATAAAGAGAACTAATAATTTAGAAACATACAAAGAATAATTGAATAATTGTACACACTTGTTTGACCTCTCATTCATTTTATTATGCCCTAATCATTTGCAGTGTAGTCTACATATGAAGACTCGTAGTGCCCTATGATCACACCGTACAAGACTTAGCGGAAACACCTGAGAAATGCTAAGTCTGACTAATCTCTTGGTCTATAATAGGGAAATGACTCTCTGGCCTAAATTGGACTCCTCCTCTAACCTGAGCACACAGGTGGAGAGTGAAGCCACCTCTTGGATTTTCTGTAGTCTAGTACCACTAGGACTTCTGGTTGATGTTGGACACTACAAACTATAATTTAAGGAGACTTCCACTAGGGCTTCATCCCCCGTTCCGCCTGAGAGCACTTTCTGATCCCCGAATACTGGACGTTGCCAGGGTTAGGTCATTTCACCCCTAAGGCGCAGACCTCACATAGGGGTTCTAAGGTGTTCAAGGCTCCTAAGTCTATTATTTTATTATTCCTAGAAATCTCTTTCTACATTGTACCCTTCTCTTACTTATACTTGACTTTGGTATCTCTATGGTGTTGCGTATACTTATTTGAAGTTATAATACAACATGTATATCATTCTAAACTTGGTAGAGCAGTATATTCAAAACACTGTAATATACTGAGTAATCAACATACTTTACATGCAGGCAGACTAAAATTCTTAATTAAATAGATTTCATGTCCACTTGGCACATACATACTAGAATCGTGCATATCAACACAAATCTTGAGTTGTGCATCTCATAACTCAATTAAGAGATAATTACTTATCGTGACAAGAATTATTAATAATAACTGAGAACATTGATATCACAATACTTGATTCTTTGAACACCCTACCCATAGGGTTTCATTTAATCACCACAAATGCTACAAAGAAAGGTGTAACACATCTATCACATACTTTTCAAATCTTTAAAACACATGATACTTGGGATCTCAATCCCTTATCACATTACTGGGAATTCTCATCCCTTCACATCATTATCATGATTATTGGATCTGGGTATTCAAACCCTTAGATCATCACATAGCATTGTTACCTCTGTAACATGTAACCATTACCTCTAGGTCCTTAGACCAAGGTATTCATTTCACTAGTTGTACAAGTATTCTCATGGCTCACAAGGCCATCACACATCTTGTCACCTTTCACTAGGAAACAACTTAACCACATGGCTCCCATAAAGATTTCATGCGACAAAAACATTCATTGAATAAAGACTACTATCAACAAATCATATAAAATCAATATATGTATGAAACCTTGGAACTGAGTTGAATTTGGGTTTCCATGCCATTCACTAGGATATCATGCATCAATAATAACATTGAATAAATAAAGTCTATCATGTCAAGAAAATCCCTTCAAATGGATTTCATGATATCTATTCGCAAATATCCAACTTTCCTCGCATCTAGGATTTCACCCTCTTTACTGAGATATCAAACAAACACTATTCACTTTGAAAGAAATACAAGATAGTATCTGACATATTTATACTATGAATTTAGATAAACAATCATTCATAACCAATGGGATCTAGATAAGCAATTTTCTCTATTTACTTATACAGCAAATTTCAGTCATAGACAAATTCCCTATATTTCAGTTTACTCTTATAGCCTCTGCGAATACTTAGGAAATTCTCATTAGGATGTATTTTATACATTTATAATATGATTTTATCATCTAAACTTCATCCAAATAGAGAAAGAATCTATTTCATACAATTTTGCAACAACTTAGAACAAATAGACAATTCATGGTTTGTAGTCGCATACTAGCAATTAAAGATTATGGATGAATTAACCAATTTTCGTCCAATATATTGTTTAAAGGAAGTTCCCACTCACCCTAAGGTGTGAAAACACCTTAAAAACACAGCACATCCCTAAAAATCTCGATATCATATCAAATCCCTAGCAATTCACCGAATTCTTCTTCCTTTCAACTCAGTAACCCTAAAAATGAGGGATTATGAAGAAAGAGTGAGAAAAGGGGAATTTTTGATACCATTTTGGATAAAATTAGAGTAGGGACGGAATTTTGACATGTGAGAGAAGATTCACCATGAAACTATATCCAAAGAAGTTAAACTTACATGATTTCATCATTCCTTGGACCGCAAAACCGTAGGTCAGCATCTCCATCAATTTCTCCTCTCAAACCCTAACTCTCTCTCTCTCTAGGATTTCATTTCTTTGGATTGAATCATGAATTATGAGAGCTCCTTGTGTTTTAGGTTGGTCATATAGAGAAATTGAGCTGCTTGGGTCAATTGTACTTTGACCCCTCACTAAACTTTTTCTTATTTCTGCAAATTTTTATGTCATAAAAATGTTTCTGTAATTCGTATATTTTAGAGATCAAATCTTATTTAAAATTATGATAATTTAGAATATCTTGTATGATTGAGATACTAAGCTTCAGTTAAAATTGGAGATCATTCCAAGCACTAACTAAATAACTAAAAATCAAATAGCGCACTACTATCTAGAATTCTACAAAAATGTCAGTTACTATAATTTGTCTACTAATAAGGTCTATACACATCTACAAATTATGAAAATTTTACATGTTGTTTATTATTCAGTTTTATATCTCTAGTTAAAATTTTAGATCATTTGAATTTACCAATAAATAACTAAAAATCAAACAATATATTGTTGATCAACATTCTGTCAGCATGGTCAGTTGAAATATATCTCGATCGAGAATGACTTTTAAAGAACATTAAAAAATTTTGAAAATTTTCACTGAAATGTAAGATTGAGTTATACATATTATATCCAAATTTCAATTAAATCCAAATTACATAGAAAATATGATAAGTTATTTACCGTACTACTATCTTGATCAAATTCCATACTCATGTACCATCAAAACCCTAATTTCAGCCAACTAGGGTTTATATTTCTCAATTCCTAATTTCTCAAACAATAGAACACTTAACGTTCTTATTAGGTTTAAAACATCATAATGTAATTATCATCATTAATTAGATTTAGAAATGATCAATCCAATTAAGCATATAATCATCCAGATAAACCCTAGTTTACCAATTAAGCTCGGATAAGGTCATAACAGAATAACTAAAGATCAGTTATGGGAGAGCATGTCGGCAATTAGCACATTGATAAAAGGGGACAACTCCTTCCCGTTGGCTCTAATATCACAATGTAGAGTTCTCGGTGGTCCGCATGGACTACTCTAGAGGCAGGAGGCAGTTGTCTACTGCTTGGATGACGATGTCAGCCTACAGTCCATGGCGAGATCGTAGGAGCCGATGTAGACATTGTTCCTGTCTACTTTCCATGGTGAAGACTAGGAGATACACAAACACCTTCCATGAGCAACCAGAAGACAGTTGCACATCTACAATGATGAGGAGTGTGTCACTGGACTTGCTCCAGGACTTTGTATATCCTTGAAAACATCCTTTGCATTATATAGTTATTGATGTGATCTACTAGTTATCAGGAATATGGCTATACATTCTTATTTCTGTTGCCTATATCTGCTCCTTATTTCCCGATAGTGATATCAGAGCCACGCCAATCTACTATATTTTGGATAACTGATATGATCGAATTTTGGCTTTATTTTTAGTGATTTCATATGATACAAATAATTTCTTTTCCAATCAAATACCACAATAATCCCAAACACACACACATCATATATATGTATATATATATATATATTTATTTATTTATTTATATATATGGGTCCATCTTTAATACCCTCACAGGTAGCTACTCGCCCCCTATTTTAGTTACTTTTTTTGAATTTCTTACTTTTGTCATGTAGAGGGTTACTTTACCTAGCAAACTGTTACTTTTCATGCATAGATAGTTACATTTACAACAACAGATTCACAAATATGATTATATATATATTTCATATATATTCTGCCCAGGTTTTCATTTTTAGTCATATTGTTAATTTCTTATCATCATAGTTACTTTTTTGTCCAACGTGTTACTTTCCTGACTATATAATTACTTTTTTGACTGACAGTTAGCGAACTCCAGGCTACCCGCATAGGTATTGAATGAACGCATATATATATATATATATATATATATATATATATATATATATATATATATATATATATATATATATATATAGATATATATATATATACACACATACATACATATACATATACATATATATACATATATATACATATATATAGCAATTTACACACATCAACCTAAAAGTGAGTTTTGATGGTATATGTGTAGCATGGTTATGGCCAATAACCCCTATTATCTATGCACATTTGTGTGGATGGTTAATCCTATTTTATACCAATCTGCATACCCAGCCTCTATCTTATCTTCCCAATGTAAAATTAGTTATTTCCTATCCTTGAGGTTTCTTTATAATCATGTAATAGTAGGACAGTTTATTTTCCTATTATGACAAAGAAGAAAGACGTTCTGACGATGCCAATCGACTGTCTTGGAGATGAGATGACCGGCTGGAGGGCCAAGGAGGACCAGAAGGATGATCCAAACCAATCGCCTTGTGAACCCAACCTCTAGAGGAGCCAACAAATGGTGGATAGAAAAACTAGATGACTGATGAGACGACCAAATGACTGGCCAGGAGGCGATTCGGTCGGTTCAAAGGTTGAACCGAACAACCCAGATTGGCAAGCACAGATCTTCATCAACAACATGTTTTTGCATGTGATGTAGACCTAGGTTGTGGTACTTCTTTGTGGCTCCAAGGAATTACATTCAGCAGGCCATAACAATCACTTTTTGTTTATTATATGTTTTCATTGTGTGATGTAGCATGTATATGATACGTAGTATATATGTGGTGATTGGATAAAGTATGTGTATTTATAAATATAAAACCACTCAAATAAAATATTAAGTGTTAGATTCTTTCCAATAGCAACACACATGAAAAGCTTGATTGACTAAGTGTAGGTTATGCCTTCGTGTGGTGCACCATCTATCTCGTAAAAGTGTGATGGTAGATATGTAGGTTCTAACTTTCGTAGGGTGTATATATATCATGTTGGCTACTAGGTCAAGCTTAAACTGGTGATTCTTAGAGCATTTAAGTCCAAAATCATGTAGATGATTATAGCAAGGATTGTGCATGTCATATATCTAGAATTGCATATGATGAAATTGGCAAACGTTTCCTACCTTGATAATTGACTATGTATTATGGTGTTGGTCGGGCCATAGTTGAATTATCTTGGATTCGTCCCACTAGAATATTATACGTTGCAATATTCCAAATTAATATATGAGGGTTATCAATTTGAAAAAAATAGTGGGAGCGATAATTAATTAAAGTCCTAATTAATATAATTTACTTATCAAATCAAACAAATAAAAAATGTTTTGAAAAGTTGCAATATTTCTTTGTATAAACTAGTGTTAAACACAAACACGTGCATATTGCGAGTAGACCTTAAGAAGGACAAAATGGGATAAAATTCTACAGTTGGTTAAGGACTTTGAGAAATGTTCTCATCAATGAGCGAAAGCTCTATGTCCTTGATAGACCAAAGCCAGAGGGACCCACTCAAAATGTGCTTGAGGCTAAAATAGATGCTTACTTGAGGCATGCCAAAGATTCCATAGACGATGAGCACCTTATCCTATGGTGTATGAACTATGATTTGCATGAACATCATGATAACATGTACATTCTCTAGATGGTAACACATCTATAGAATCATGTAAAGCAATCAAGGTATAAATTCTCCAAAGTGTTGTCTGAATGCAAACTGACAGAGAGAAATCCAGTAGATCCCCATATACTGAATATGATAGGGCATGTGGAGTGAATGGGATTTCTTTGAGGTTAAGAATTGGCCATGGATATGATTATGCAAGAGTTTCATGAATCATATATCCAGTTTATCAAGTGCTACCACTTGAGTGACTTAGCCAAACTAATGTTTGAGTTGCATGGCATATTGATGCCAAAGAAAGAATGAAGTAGGACAAATCTATGATGGTGATCAACAGAAGGGAGTCCAAGGGCAAAGGCAAGGCCAAGAATTGTTCTGAGGCTAAGCTAAAGTCCATGTCTTCAACACTCAACATATGGATAAGGATGAGTGGAAAAGGAATATGTCCTTTTCACTTAATGGATTAAGGAAAGAAAGTACCACCATTGTCACCTGTCTGGACATTGAAAAGAACTATCCTCTTCATAGAGGATCTTTGGAACAAGATGGAGATAGATACCTCTACTTTAGGACCTGAGAATAAGTAATCTAGAACTACATGGAGCAAGGGTTGATACCTCTATAGTTGGAAGTTGTCATTCATGGGCACATAATAGAATTAATGAATTGCTATTATGTACTTGCCATTAATGAAAACATCATTTATCTTGTGTGAAAAGAACATTATGTTTCCTTTAAAGATGAGATTTTATATGGAAATTCCATATGTCTTATAATCTATAATGGATCGTTCTAAAGACAAATATGTGTAACACACATATATTGAATGACTTGATGACTCAAACACCGAATATCTATAACATTGTCATCTAGAGAACATAAATGAGAAATGTATTTCTAGAATCCAAATGATGGTTATCAATATAGTTTGGTTATTTAACCAATAGAGATATGCATATCTTAATTGTTGTGAAATATGACAAAAGCATCTTCACTAGATGTAGTAGGAGAGAGACTATTCTATTAAGGCTCATACATACTGATGTATATAGACCTTTTCGAATACATGCTAAAGCTAGTTGCAAGTACTTCATTATATATTTAGTGATGTTATAGTATATATGGTAATTTACATTTAATGAAATAAAGTCTGGATCTCTTGAAATGTTCAAAGAGATCATAAATGAATTATGTAACTAACTTGGTAAAAGTATTAAGATACTTCAATGAGATCGATGTTGAAAAATTTTAAACTAAGAATTTGAGGACCTTTTGGAGATATCATGATAATGTAGCATGATGAACTCCACATGAAACACAATAATAGTGTATCTTGAAAGCGTATATAAAAGAAGGAATCACACCCTATTAATCATGGTGAGATTATTAATAAAATCTAGCTAATCTTCCAAATTCTTTTGGGCACATGGTTTACACTTAAAAATGTACCATCTTAAATTGGTTCAAAAGACACCATATGAGATAAGGCATGGGAGGTGTCCCAATGTGTGTTTTAAAGTGATTATGGATGAATACCTATATAAGAAAATTGTTTCTTATAAGGATTTTTCCACAAATGACATAAATGTTATTTTGTTACACACTACTCTTATCCCAATCCGACAACAAAGTGTTTTTTGGTCTGGATGATTGTATTCCTAAAGAGGAACTTAGATCCAAAGGAATCATTGGGAGTAAAAGTAGAACTCAAGATATTTCAGACAAATAAGAAAACATAAAACCTAAAAGAGGTACAATAGGAACAAGGAGAATCACAAGTTGTTGTGGAATCTCAAGTTCCTTATGTAACACATAGAACTCATAGTTCTAGTACAATACACCTTGAGTTTGAAAGATGATGGTATCTTATAACTCAAGAAGGCGGTGAGTTGGTCATAGAGATGAGTCAACAATCTACCTAGAAGCTATTGAGGAAAGAAAATATGAGAAATGGCTTGAGGCCATGAGATCCAGGATGGACTCCTTGTACACCAACAATGTATGACCTTGCTGGATCAACCTGAAGGGGTAAAACCCATAGGGTGCATTTGGGTCTTTGTAATAATACCAACATGGAAGAGTATATTGGTTGCAATGAGTTTCAAACAAGTTCAAGGTGTTGAACATGATGAATTCTTTCACCTCATGGTTAAATCCATCAAGATCATGCTTGATGTTGTAGCTTAGATGACTATGAGATTTGGAATATGGATGTTAAAAACCACATTCCTTATTTGGAATAATTATATGTGTACGTGACACAACCTAAAGGTTTCAAAAATCTATTAATGCAAATAAAGTCTATAAGCTACAAAGGTCAATTTGTGGATTGAAGCAAGCATCTCAGAGTTGGAATCTTCTATTTGGTAAGATAGTCAAAGGGTTTGACTTGAGACAAAATGAAGATGAAATCTGTGATTACAAAAGATTTACTGGGAGCATACTTATATTCCACATTATGATGGGGAATAACACCCTTATCCTATATATGTTAAACCTTGGCTGGAAACACCTTCTCCATGAAGGATTTAGGCAAGACATCCTATGTGATAGGGATTCATACCTATAGAGATAGATCTATAAAGTTTCTTGACGTAAATAACAGAACATACATTAGCAATATATTGAAGGGTTCAACAAGGAAAACTCAATGAGGAAAGGCTTGTCCATGTTACATGGAGTTAGTCTCTGAAGAGCCTAGTGTCCCAGTTCTAGTGAAGAATAGGAAAACATGGATAGATGCCATATTCATTCGCAATTGGATCTATATTGAATGCAATGTTATCTACTTATCCCATTATCTTGTATGTGTTGGACATAATAAGAGAATATCAAATTATCATGTATGTATTGGACATGACGAGAGGATATCCAGTCATCCCATATGCATTGGACATGATGAGAGGACATATATATACCTACCTAGAAATCTCGTATGTATTGGACATGATGAGAGGGTATATGTTAGATTCAAGTGAGAGTCACTGGACTACCACAAAGAACATCCTTGGGTGCTTGTAAAGCACTAAAAGGATCGATTCCTTGGTTGTGGTAATAAGGGAGAGTTGGGTGTAAAGATCTACACTAATTCAAGCTTCCAAACTGATAGATTAGTGATCACAATCTTAATTTATGTTTGACATTAAATGAGAACTATAATCTAGAAAGGTTTCTAAGCTAATGATAGTTGTTCAAATCTATAAAAGAAGTTGAGTATATCTGTGTTATGAGAACAACAGAGGATATTGTATGGATCAAGAAGTTCATATGGGTGAACTTGTGCAAGGTTTCAACCATTGATGACATAGTAGAAATACTATAACAACAATGGCTCTATTGGATAGGCATGGAATGTCATATAGCATACTATGACACTTCCATCTTATGTAAAAGGTCATGCACTGCACTCATCACATGTCGTTGGGTATAATTTGACATCATCAAACATAATCCTAATTTATGAGTTGCCATAAAGGCGATGATCGTGTAGCTTTGACATATAGGGACTTGAGTGTGAGTGATGTAGATGGTATTTGTCCCTCTTGCAGGAGACTGATATCCAAGTCCTCTTGATAAGAAAGATTGAGAAATGTGCGGTTGTACTGAAGAAGTTCAATATGTGAACTCATACACATCTCAGATAGCCTGCTCTAGTTCAAGGAACATGGATTGAATGTTGAGATGGTGATGATTTGTGCCTCAAGTTCAATTCAGATATTAGAGACAAAGGAATTATATGATCTCCTTAACACTAATCATGCATTGTAGGTTGAAGTTGTTCTCTAACTTTCCATATTACTTGGGTGGCAATGATGTGTTACTAGGCACTGCTCTTTGCTTGTGATGTCATAATTTGTTATGGACATTCACTACCAACATAATTTTGGACCTATAGGGTCACACACATAAGATACACTTGGATTAAAAGAGTATATTTATGAATGATTTTTAATTTGATTACTAAAGGTGTTTAAGTATTCAATTAAAAATAGATCAACTGACTGGACTCAGAATCATCAAGTTCAAGTGTTCGACCGATTGTTTGGAGTGTCAGGTTTTTTAGAAACTAAATTGGCTGATTCTGCCAGAAGTAGGGCACGAGATGACGTGAAATGACTATCTTACATGATGGTCGTGAGATTACCATCTCGCATGAGCGAGATGGTCGATTCATGGTTGTGAGATTACTAGATCGCATAAGGGAGATGATCAGTTTGTGTTCGCGAGATGACTAGATAGCATGAGTGAGATTCCCGATTTGTGGGGAAATTTGATTGCATCAAGGATTAGTGCTGACATCATGTTGTGCATTAATTGGATTTGAATTGCCAATTTGATTCAGAACATGAAACTACATGAGATGACCATCTCATTCATGAGATGAGCATTTTCTCTATGCAAGATGATCTTCTTGTAGTTTGAAGGCTCTAGAAAATTCATGATTCTAGACCCTTCTACTTCCACACTGATCAGAAACCCTGACCTTATCCTCTACTATAATTATAGGGGTATCAGGGGCTTCCCAAGACACATAATTGAGAATCAGTTGCTTTAACAATTGTTGTCCTCTCTGGTTGTGGTAACCAATAGAGGGCCCAAGAAAGTCTTGCTCATCAAAGAGAGGGACAGTGAGGGAGAGAACAACCGAGGACCATTTGTGGGAGAGCATGTCGGCAACTAGTACACTGACAGAAGGGGACAACTCCTTCCCGTTATCTCTAGTAGAACACCATGGAGTTCTCGGTGGTCCGTGTGGAGTACTCTAGAGGTAGGAGGTCATTGTCTACCTCTTGGAGGACGATGTCAGCCTGCAGTCCATGTCAAGACCACAGGAGCCACTACAAACAATGTTCTAGTCTACTATCTGTAGTGAAGACCAGAATCTTCACATACACCGTCTAAGAGAAACCAAAAGATAGTTGTGTAGTTACAACGATGAGGAGTATGTCGGTGGACTTGCTCCAGGACCAGGTATATCATCGAAACCATCATTTCTATTATATAGTTATTGACATAATCTGCTAGTTTATGGGGAATATGACAATATATTTTTGTTTCCACTGCCTATATCTACACCTTATTTCCCAACATGGAAGACCTAGAAGAGATGTGTAATAGATTCCCTATATCAAAGTTAGATAGGAGTCATATATGTTTTAAATTGTTGTCCATTTGTATAAGCTTCTTGAACTCTAAAGTGAAACATAAATGTATAAAGATTTTCTTATATTTTGTGATTAATTAAATGTAGGAAAAATGGTCATAATGATAGAGTTTTCATAGAACAAGTTCATGAAAGGTCAATGGAAGCAGCAATCTCATTGGTTGTCATCAACCAATGATGACACATTGTTGCTATGGTTCTTCAAAAATTGCTCATGCAACTAATGTGGAGGAAGAGGGAAAGGAGTTGGAGTATTTATAAACCCAAAGGAAAGAGAAGATTAGAGAGAAGGAATAGTCAAAAATAGTGAACCATTGATCTTCGCACTAGTGGCTTCATTGGTCAGTGATACCATCAAAAGATGACCTAAACTCTTACCAATAGGTGATAGTAGGAGTTCCATTAGTCCTCTCCATCGATTCCCACATTAAAGTCTTCATCAATGCACATGCATAATAGGTCCATTGGTTGATGTGGTCCACATTCTTCATCGATTAAGAGATGTCTTCTCTCTCATCATTGTAACTACACACGTTCATGAGTATCTATAATCAGTGGGTGGCACAAATCTTCCACCAGTTGTAGTATGACTTGTTACCACCACGACTCATTGATGAAAGACATACAAAGGTTCATCAGTTGATGGCAGGTGAAACTTCATCATTCCCAAAAAAACATATCCTTCAAATGATGAGGACATAGAAGGGAAACAAGGCTAAGTAAGTTCATCAGCCCCAACCAATGGAAAGGTAGGGTGGTTACTAAAGCAACCAAGTCGAACCAAATTCAGCTCAAGAGAGAAGGGAAACAAGGCTAAGTAAGTTCATCAGCCCCAACCAATGGAAAGGTAGGGTGGTTACTAAAGCAACCAAGTCGAACCAAATTCAGCTCAAGAAAGAATGGGAAGATAAGAGCAAGGCATGCTATGTGCACATAATAACAAGGACCTTAAGAAACTATCTTCAAAAACCTGTCATATCACATAAATTCTCTCTTATAATCATATTATTTGATTCCCTTGTCCATATTTTGTTTCATGTTATTTTCCTTTTTTGGCCGCATATTTAATATGTCTAAGTAATGTTGCAATTAGTTCTTCATAACATAACTTTTTGTATTCTGTAATTATATTCTTTTTATTCTCCCTTTATACAAAACTTGTGTGGAAATTGTTAATCCATCCATTCTTTTTATTGCTTTATATGTGTTTTCCTCATCTTGCAAATTTTTATGGGTTTTCAATCTATGTTAAAATTTCATATCCAACCTAAAACTAGCCCATTATGTATCTTTCTAACCTTACCTTGTGTTTTGAGATCTTTATTTTCATAAAGCTTTTGAAATTAACCCAAAATTCATTACTTTTAAATCTATTTTTTCTGAAATACTCTTATTTATGAAGTCACCACACTCTTTTATATTTTGTGTTGAAGTATTTTCTTCTATTCTTAACAATATTTGTTCCCTTGATATGATATAGTAACATATGCACTCTATCCTTCTCTTTTACTTATCCTTTGTGTTAAGATTAATTAATTGACTTTCTAGTCAAGTTATTAAGTACCATATTTTAATTTTTTGAGTAATCTAATGTATTTTGATCCCACCAAGTATTCTTATTATATTTGATATGCCCTCATATTTTGATATGCTCCATACCAATGCATATATTGAATATATGTTCCTACTTCCATTTATGTACGAAATTAGGGTTTCTTGTACTATGTTCAAATCTTGCACACAACTCTCAATTCTAACTATTTCTTAGTTATTCCACTCACCCCCTTAGATTCCAATATTGTATTGCATGCACATTGTTATTTCTACGTGGTTCATTTTATCTAGTGTTTGTTCTTATTTGCTAGTTAATAGGATCCATTAGATCCTTATAATACATATTGTCAGTTAGACAAGGGCACACCCATAGTCCTAGAAACAAAAAACTTAACAAACTTCTATTTATCTCAAGCATGTGAAAAAATTATATTCACTGAGGCAAACTCATTTAAGGATAATTCCTGGCATACTTGATGCAAATAACATGAAATATATCTAATGTAAATTTCTGATGCACAACAATCTTATCTGGAAAAAATAATTTGGGAACTAAATATTTGGTATTGATATTAATAAAGTTATTTATTTTCATTGGAAAAAGCAATAAAAAAGTTATACCACATTCTATCTTCATAAACTTATTCTATTTGTTACTTGTCTTCTAACCCTGATGTATTTAGAGTCTCACTACTCTAGAGCATCATCCCATTACATACTTGGCCAGGGAATAGAGGGTAATATTGGCATAGTATCTTGTTAGAGGTCAACCCAAGTACTCATATAACATTCCATTGTATCCAAATGCTTAAATTTCTCAAAGCTATATTCACATCACCTCTTAACTGTCCCACTTATGACTTAAATAGTTAACTTAATGGTCATGATAACTTGAACTATGCTCTGATATCAAGCTATCATACTCAAATTCAATGATTTATAATTAGAATACATTATTATGATTTGAGGTGATAAAGCTATCTAAAACAAACACATCTGGATGCTTTTTTTAGTTTTGTAATTATGATAACATATATGCTAATCTTTCCACATATACATTAAAATCTCTAGCAAATCACAAAAGTTGTTCTTATTTTTCACTTAATAGATTCATATGGATCACATACATGAAGTATAAATTTGCAAAGTGTGATATAAGAAGAGAAATTACATTGCTTTTATCACTTAGATAATAAATTTCTTTGCTTCCCACATAGAAGGATCTAGAGTATGCATAATCAAGACTGACTACTTATACCTAACACATTGCTAAAACCTAATGACGTAGACTATTCTGAATATTTTTCTATCTCCATAATCAATACGGTGACCTAAATATTTGTCCAATAGTGTCATCTATTGGTTCAACAAATAGAAATTAACCAATTATTCAAAATAATATATATATATATAGGACAACAATCCAGTGAGAAACAAATCTTGGTGAGAGCATGAGAGGCATTTGAATAACTCTCCACATAGATCAATTTCTTAAAATCCAACCATATAGATTACAAGTATACCTTAATATTTACCTTCCTAAAATTTGTTTACTACCATCCAATTGTAGACCATTCAAAACAAAAACAAAAAATACTTTTTGACGCTCTATATTGAATTTCAGGCTGACCGTTGGATGTAAAAAGTGTATATTGTACATATGGACATGCAAATAATGTCTGATTGTAATGATTTTTTGTGAGAAGGTAAATGAAATGATTCTTTTTCCATCTATATGGTTGGATTTTGAAAAGTAGTTCTGAATTTGTAGTTATTCAAATGCCTCTCATGCTGTCACCGTAGGATATTTCTCACTGGATCGCTACCCTATATATATATACATATATATATATATATATATATATATATATATATATATATATATATATATATATATATATATATATATATATATATATAAGTGGCAACATATACAACATGATCAACTAAATGAAATGAACAATGATGTAAAATATATCGACATGACAAAATAATGAGCATAACTAAGCAATAAATTGCCAAATCTGATTACTATGCCTCTTACTCATTTCATTAGTGCTTTAAACTCCATCAAGTGTAACACGACATGTGAAAGTAGTATAGAAAAACATTATCTCACTGTACAATACCTAGAGTTAACCCGTGATTCTAGGTCTGTTAACTAGAACTTAATCCACAATGGGCCTTCACATTTTGGCCCTTCATGTGTATATTCGTTGTCTAATAAATTGAAATCCTCCTCTAAATTTAGATATGCAGATAGAGAGTCAAAGTACTATAGATTTAACTGCTTACATCAATATTTCCACCATGGCTAATTGATTGAGTAGTAACTGAAATAGGTATGATAGAGATCTATGGTTAATATTGGGTACATGACTGTAGCTATACTAAAACTTAATACCATCGTGATCTTCAGTTATTGTTGGTTGCCACGTAGGTATTGCTAAAATTTATAGTAAATATTGTATACCCCTACTATCATTAAAGAGGTCGCCCATGCTAGGATTTATGCCTCGTGTCCCAACAACACACTCTAACTTCCTCTATCATATGCTACCAATTGGTAAACCATCTCCTCCACTACATATAAGACCTATACGAGGGTTTTCTGGTGTTTAGGGTATCTAATGTCTAATTTATTTTTTAGTTTCACTATACAATGACCTACTAAACTTTTCTTAGCTTAAGATTGAAGTTTGATCATTTATTTTTGTTTGAGTATTCTATGTTGTATATGTGCTACTAAAAATAATACAAAACAAATATAAATATTTATAATACTATAAAATAATACATTATTGAATTTTCATACTGTATTTTACTTGAACTAAATAACATGAGAATATTCTTGTATATCGGGACAATCTATGCTAAAATAATTCTATTGAACTTTCATTTTGATTGTTACTTATACTATTATAAATGAAGTGCAATGAAATGTTGATAAAATGAAATGTGTATAACTTGAATGGGTTAAATTAAGCATGCAAAGAATGCATTGTAAACAGTAACATATTTATAATCTAAAATCACTAACTAGAAGAAATGAGTCAATTTAATCATATTTTCTAGCATTTGTTTTGCTACTGATAGTTTAGGGAAAATTTGGGTATACTAGTACCTCTGGATAATACTATATTAATGTGGCAACACATCCCATTATCACACAGATAACGAGGTGTTACGCGAAAACGTGCGGAAAACACCATAACCACAGATTATAAAAACACGGGTTAATTAAGACCGATTGCGGAAAACTGATAAACTGTGAAACTATTACTTTTCAGTCCTCATCCTGCACAGAAACATGTCATATATATGCACATCCACGAGATCTGATACGTGTCCACAGCTCAAGAACAGCTGTTCATCCATCACATGAGTTCACCACCTGTTCATATACATAAAGGCCCACATCCGGCCAACAGCAGGATATACAAACATCATCGATCGATCATCGTGAAACATCATCAAAACACTGCCAAGGACCTAAGAGTACAGGATGACTCTAGACTCTACTACAAAACATCCAAAATAGCAGCATGTCCATCGCTTGCCTTCTACTGCTCCTCAAGCTGCTCGGCCGCAACACCACGACCACGACCACGTCTACCTCGACCACCTAAAAAGGGTGTAAACCAGCGGAGTGAGACAATTGAACAATTGTCCCAGCGGGAAACATAGCTCCCCACCGCAACCACAGAACCTCAGCAAGATAGACTATAACAGCAGATATCTAATAACATGTATAACAAGAGTAGTCTGTATAAAACAGATTATTCTTACCGACAAGCTTACCCGCTATACAAAAGCATATAACCAGATATATCTCAAGGAATATGATTAGCAAGATAAGATGTATCCCTATGTAACATGATTATCAGAACAAGATATAAGGTCACATAACCTGCTTATCAAGATCAGACATATTATCACATAATCCGGCAAGATATAACAAGGATATTTGCACAAACAAGGCCTCAACCTATGTTTCGTGTTCATCCTAAGCAATAAGTACTAAACGGCTGTATTACATATCATTATGCCCCGAGGATTTGAACCGTACCGTTCAGATCCAACCTTCGGTTACGAAACCCAAGCCGGTGCCATACAAGGTCAATGGAAGAGCCAGACTCCACGACCTCCCACCTCGTGGTCAGTACATGAGTACAACACAAGCAGGACCGCAGTCACATGCTGAAGTGGTCTAAGCCACAGGGTCAGCTCCATAGGCTACCCTCACTCTAGCCCGCCTTGGTACATGTCTCGGCGCTAGTAAAACTGAGCCACGGGCCTATTCACCGTGCTCTGAGCCATGAACGCATTCATGCTCTTCACATCACATATCCTGAGCCATGGGCCTGTTCACCATGCTCTATATACATATATGAGTCTGTAACCGAAGTTACACTCTTACCTCCTCATTTTTAGGCTAGGAGCAACCTACACATATTCAACAATATGCACTTCCAGGTTAACCCGTAGGTGAACCTGTTTCGCCATCACCAAGTCCTGACGATGATGGATCTATGGCCAGGGCAAACTACATGATATATTTCTCTGTGATTAATTAGTATCTTTTAGATGGATTGCAGGATTCAACCAAGTTGTATAACATGCAAGATATAACGGAAAGTAAACAACATTATACTATTATTTAATCACATCAACCTGATCCATCACAAGGATCCAACATCACATGTTACCACTTGGCCTCTTGCCAACCATCCAGTTCCATCTCGAGGATCATCACATACCATGGGATCTCAATCCCTTATCATGTACTGTCAATGCCTCTCAAGGCTCACATCATCATCATGGAACTTAACACATTATGCATATTATCTCATTAATCAGAGTAATTACCAAGTGATGTTACTCATCACATGTGTCACATAGCCCTTTCATGGCTAATCATCACCTGCATGGTTAGAATATTCAATAATTATAGCTTCAATCATAAGGAATATGCTACTATCATGAAATGCCATTCAAGATACTCTACTTATCATTCTTACCCTATTTGGTAATCAAGTCACATCATTAACAAGCCATATACATGCTTACTCTTATCTCAAGATCATATAAGTAATCAAGGTGTCCAAACACACAGAACAAGTACTATTGTTACCACCACCATTATGTCACCATCCACTATCATCATTATTATCATTATTATCATTATGCAAGCTACTAGTGTAACTATCACCATTCTCATTTAACAATTAAGTATGAGGATTACTTCATGCATATCATTACTACCATTATTGTCATCATTATTATCAGCATTATCATCCACTATTATCTTTATTGCCATGTCATTAAACCAACTATTAATGTAACTGTCACTTAGTAACATTATTACCATCATTAATCAACATTATTACTTTCATTACTATCAAAGCATTACCATCATCACAGGACTATTAATATCGTTGCAATCATTATCATTGGCATTATTATTGTTTGCGAGGCATCATATTCATTGTTGTTATCACTAACAAGACACCACCATTATTAAGCATAAACATTCACTTCCATGACCCATGAAGCCATCACTAAAGAATCACAAGACTCTCACCATAACTCATCACCACCCTCACTAAAGCCTATCAAGGCCTGTCGGCCGACACACACACACCAACCCTATCGGCCATCACCACCCAAGGTTGTCGCCCAACATGGCTATCGGCCATTAGGGCTATCGGCCAACACCAAGCCTAGCCCTATCGGTCAACACCAACAAACCATCAAGAGATTTAGGTCTGTCGTTCACCACAAGGTAGAGGGTGTCATCCAACCATATCGCCCATCATGCTTACCGTATCGGATAACACAACAAGATGTATCGCCCAACAACATCCATCAGCCAACTCAACCACATTGGCCAACACCTCACTAGCTTGACCTATCGCTCAACAAAAGAGCACTCACCATGTCGCCCATCATAAGGTACTCATCTCGCCCGACACCAAGTCAAGAGAGGGTCTCACCCAACTCAAGAACAAAGGACCATGTCGCCCAACATGGTTACCATGACGACCAACTCATCATACTAGCTTATCCTATCGCCCAACACACAACACTCATGTCGCCCAACACCATCACAAGAGAGGATGTTGCCCAACACACTCAAACAAGGTAGGGTATCGCCCAACAGGGGTCACCATATCGGCCAACACAAAGAACACCACTATGCCGCCCATCACAGAACAAGGATGTCGCCCAACACACCCAAACCAAGGGAGGATATCGCCCATCATCAAGGCAAGAGAGGATGTCGCCCAACCAAGGGTCACCCTCAACCTCCAACTTAAGGATACGCAAACCCTAGAAAGCAGGGTGCACAAAGGAACCCTAAACCCTAGAGGGGGATCGACCACCAAAGGTACGCAAGCAAGGTATACAAGCAAGGAACTAAGCTAAGCTACTAACATGCAACAAGATCATAGCTAGAGGTAGAGGAGTTAGGGTTGGAAGCTATGCAACCCGCCTTGAGCTCCAAGCTCCAAGGAAGAAGGTGCACTTCAAGCTCCAAGGGATGTCGTCCACCAAAGCTGATCCAAGAGAGGGTATCGGCCACCACTGCAACTCCAGGAGAGTGTCTCGGCCGACACAAGCAAGGAAGGAGAGAGGTGTCGTGCACTCAAGGTGGAGGGGAGACCAAAAGATCAAAGGAAGCTAAGGCAAGGGAAAGAGCTACATATATAGAAAGGAGGGGAGGAGAAACCAAGGTAGGTCCATGCTAAGTGTCGTCCACCCAAGGGACACTTGTCCTAGGGTTCAAGCCAACACACTAGCACACCAAGAGACACTTGTCAAGGATATGCACCAAGTGTCCACAAAACAAGACCAAGCAACATGGGCGACACAACTAGCAACTTTGTTGGGTGACACACACAACTCCAGGTCGACACACCACCTCTAGGTCGACACACACTCTCCCTTGGGTGACACAAGCTGGTCTTGGCCGACACAAGGCTCAAGCAAGCCCAAACAATGCACCTCAAGGCCCAAACAAGCTCAAGCAAGGCCCAAGAAACTCAAACAACAAGCCCAAGCCTTCCTCTCAACCCAAGAGGAAGCAAAGAGGGGAAAACATCTCATAAGATGGAAAACTTGCACACAAAACCCTAGACTTGGGTTATTTTCAAGTGGCCCCTCGAACTCTCAACAAAGCACAACAAAAACCCTAATCACCACCCAAAGGTGATTAGCAAGCATCAAACCACTAAGGTTAAGCAAAACAAACAGGGTAAACCCTAAACGAAGGTCAGGGTCCTTACAATATAACCCCCTTTAAGGGATTTCGTCCCCGAAATCCGAAGAGAAAAGCGAGAGATACTTCCTCCTCATCCCTTCCTCAAGCTCCCACATGGCTTCCTCGACGCCACGACGCTGCCAAAGAACCTTCACAAGAACCAGATCCTTTCTCTTCAACTTCTTGATCCTTTTGTCAAGGATCGCCACAGGACCTTCCTCGTAGGTCACATCTGCGTTAAGCTCAACCTCAACGGGTTGTATTACTGTACCTAAATCCGGATGACTTTTCTTCAGCATACTGACATGAAACACTGGATGCAACCTGTGCAACTCTGGAGGCAACTCTAACTCGTAAGCTACCTTGCCAACACGTGCTATCACTGGATAAGGCCCCATATACCTGGGAGCGAACTTACCCTTCCGGCCAAACCTTAGCACACCTTTCCATGGTGAGACTTTAAGATACACTTTGTCTCCTACCTGGAACTCCAAAGGTCGTCGGCGATTGTCTGCATAAGACTTCTGCCTGTCCTGTGCCACTTTCAACTGTTGTTGTATCACCTTGATCTTATCTGTCGTTTGCTGAACTAACTCAAGACCCAAAAGCTGATACTCACCTGATTCATACCAACATAAATGAGATCTGCACTTCCTTCCATACAAGGCTTCATAAGGAGCCATTTCGATGCTTTGCTGATAACTGTTGTTGTAGGCAAACTCTATCAAACTCAGACGTGCATCCCAGTTGCCTAGAAACTGCAAAACACAAGCTCGAAGGAGATCTTCCAAAATCTGAATAGTTCTCTCAGACTGTCTGTCTGTCTGCGGGTGAAAAGTTGTACTAAACCTCAACTGCGTTCCCAATGCCTTGTGCAACTGTTCCCAAAAACGACTCGTAAATTGAGGACCTCTATCATAAACTATCGTTGCTGGCACACCATGCAAACGTACTATCTCATCCACATATACTCGAGCTAGTTTCTCAGCTGTATACGTCATCTTCACTGGTAGAAAAAGGGGCAGACTTAGTCAATCTGTCCACTATCACCCAAATGGAATCATGATTCCTAGTTGTCCGGGGTAGACCAACTACGAAATCCATGGTTATGTGATCCCATTTCCACTGTGGTATCGGTAAAGGTTGCAACGTACATGCTGGCTTCTGATGTTCAGCCTTCACTTGCTGACACACCGCACATCTCACCACGAACTCAGCTACATCTCTTTTCAAACCGGGCCACCAATACAAGTCCTTCAGACTATGATACATCTTGGTGACACCTGGATGCATCACATACATCGACGTATGTGCTTACTCAAGCACCAACTTCCTCAGATCATCAGCATCTGGAACCACCATCCTATCACGATAGCAAACTAGTCCATCCTCGGACTCATGAAACCCATCACGCTTGTCGTTGCCGAACTCTGATCTAATCAACTGTACTGCATCATCTATCTGTTGGGCATCCTTGATCTGTTGTCTCAACGTAGGCTTAACTTGCATCTGTGTGAAAAGACCAGACAACAAAGAAACTTCTATCTGCACATTCATATGCCGCAAAGAAACAAACATATCTCGCCTATGGCATATCAGAGAACTCAACTGTGCCTTCTTTGAAGAAAGAGAAGAAGACTTTCTACTAAGCGCATCAGCTACCACATTCGCCTTACCAGGATGATACTCGATCATGCAGTCATAATCATTGATCAACTCCATCCATCATCGCTGACGCATGTTCAACTCTTGTTGCGTAAAGATATACTTCAGATTCTTATGATCCGTAAAGATCTGACACACTTCCCCATACAGATAGTGTCTCCAAATCTTTAACGCATGAACCACAGCTGTTAACTCCAGGTCATGAGTCAGATAGTTCTCCTCATGTTTCTTGAGTTTTCACGAGGCAAAAGAAACTACATGATCATCCTACATCAACACGCAACCTAAACCTTTCTTGGAAGCATCACAGAAAACAACATAGCCTTTCCCAAGCTCTGGCAAGATCAACACTGGAGCACTGGTCAGTTTCTCCTTCAAACTCTAGAAATCTTGCTGACATCGATCATCCCAAACAAAAGGTACATCCTTCCTGGTCAACTTCGTCATCAGTAAAGCGATCGTACTGAAGTCCTTGATAAACCTCTGGTAGTATCCTGCCAAACTAAGGAAACTACAAACTTCTGTCGGCATCTTTGGTTGTTCCCAATCCACAACGGATTCCACCTTCTTCGGATCTACTTTGACTCCTTCTGCAGATATCACGTGACCTAAGAAAGTCACTTCTTCCAACCAGAACTCACACTTACTGAACTTGGCATACAACTGATGTTGATGAAGAAGAGTCAATGCTCGATGAAGATGTTTCTCATGCTCTAGCATGTCCCGACTATAGATCAAGATGTCATCTATAAAGACTACAACAAACTGATCTAAGAACGGATGAAACACTCTATTCATCAGATCCATGAAAGCTGCAGGTGCATTGGTTAACCCAAACGGCATAACCACGAACTCAAAATTACCATACCTCGTCCTGAAAGCTGACTTTGGTATGTCATCCGCCTTTATCCTCAACTGATGATATCCAAACCGTAGATCGATCTTCGAAAACACTGTAGCACCACGCAACTGATCGAACATATCATCTATCCTCGGCAATGGGTACTTATTCTTGATCGTGACCTTGTTTAACTGCCGGTAATCTATACACAACTGCATCGAACCATCCTTCTTCTTAACGAACAACATGGGAGCACCCCACGGCGACGTACTCGGTCGGATAAAACCTTTCACCAACAACTCTTGCAACTGCTTTTTCAACTCTGCCATCTCTACTGGAGCCATCCTATATGGTGACTGTGCAACTGGATGTGTTCCAGGAACCAGATTGATCTCGAAATCAATCTCTCGGGGTGGAGGAACACCAGGAAACTCCTCAGGAAACACGTCTGCAAACTCTCGAACCACTGACACCTCCTCAAGACTAGGACCTTTCGCCTTGGTAACCATAACGGTATCCACCACGTGAGCTAGGAATGCCTCACATCCTTGTCGTAACAACTTATCTGCCACCATAGCTGATACTAGACACGTCGGAAGAATCTTCCTATCTCCCTGGAAAATCCACTTCTCTCCAGCAACATCAAACAATGCCTGCTTGGAACCACAGTCCAAGACAACCTTATACTTCTCTAAGGTATCCATCCCAAGGATAACATCGAAACCATGCATATCAAGTGGTATAAGATCCACTTGAATGCGGTGTCCCAAAAAAGACAAAACACAAGATGGACACTCTTCTCGAAGAAAAGAGGAACCATCAAGAGGGGTTTCTAACAACAAGCTATCCTTCTTACAACTAACAGATAAATGACAGTTTTCAAGCATACTATAGGCGATAAAAGAGTGTGTAGCACCCAGGTCAACCAGAACAGATATAAAGCAAGAAGAAGACATATCAGAATGAAATAACTCCATCTGACCTGTCACCACTGGCGGGTTGACTATCGCCTCCGGCTGACTCATGGCATAGAATCGAGCCGTTGCTTTCTGTCCACGACCTCTTCTCCCTTGAGCAGATGATCTAGCTTGAGACACTTGACCGCATCTTCGACCTCTGCTACCACTGGCATGTGGCCTCTTAGACTTCTGGAAACTTTGCCTCAGCTGCTGCGTCACTTCGACATCTCTATTCGGGCAATTAAGCCTGAAATGCCCGACTTGTCCACAAAGATGACATGACTTGTCCTCAAACCGTGGCCTAGATGTCCCTGTCACTGCCGCTGAAACTGAACTGTGCACCTTATACGGTGAAGAAACATAACCTCTCCCCTTACTCGGAGACCACTAAGACGGTACACCAGCACTTCTCATTGCTGACGGTGCCGAAAACCTGGGCTTCTTAAAGCCACCAAACCTACGTCCTTAAAACTGAGCAGGTCTTGTAAGAGACATAGACTCTCTTTTCTCCTATACTGTCCTCTCGATCTGCCGAACTGATTCCACAAACGTCGCAAACCGTTCCCGGTTCTCCAAAGCAGAAACCGGTGTCGTCAGCTCAGCACTCAGACCCTTCTCGAAATGCCTGATCCGTTCCTCGTCTGTTGCCGCCATGTGAGGACAAAACCTCAACAGATCCATAAACTTGGCTTCATACTCAGTGATGTTCATCGTTCCTTGCCGCAACTTCTCAAACTGACTGATCTTCTCATCCAGATACATCTTCGGAAAGTATCTGGTGACAAACTCACGTCGAAACACTTCCCAACAGATCACCTCACCAGGCCGCTTCTCTTCCTCGATGGTCCACCAGTGACCAGTACTACCTTTTAGAAGGTAGACAGCATGCTTTACCTTGTCTGCTTCGGGGATGTCAAGGATCCGGAAAGCCTTCTCGAGACTTGTCATCCACAGATCTGCATCCACTGGATCATTCGTTCCAGCATAATCCGAAGCTCCAACTCGGCGAAGCCGCTCGAAGGTCTTCCCAATACCCGATGCTTCTCCATGGGGAACATGTGCTCGCGGAGGAGGCACTGGTAATCGCTCAACCATGAGATTCATCGTAGCCATTAACTGTCCCATAAGTTGTTGGTAAGCAGGATGTTCAAGTATGGATGGGTTAGATTGGGGAACCTCAGGCACACGATCTTCACGTGCCTGTCCATCTGCTCCATCAACCGATGCAACATCACTGTACTCAGCAGAGTGTTCTTCATGGTTTCCAGACATCTTGACTTTTCTTCCACTGAGGGTAGAAGATATTGTCAAAAAACCTGGACACTCATAAGAACAACTCAACCTAGTCCTAAATCCCTGTAGACTCAGCGAACCTAAAGCTCTGATACCAAAACATAAGGCAACACATCCCAATATCACACAGATAACGAGGTGTTACACGAAAACGTGCGGAAAATACCATAACCACAGATTATAAAAGCACGGGTTAATTAAGACCGATTGCAGAAAATTGATAAACTGTGAAACTATTACTTTTCTGTCCTCATCCTGCACAGAAACATGTCATATATATGCACATCCACGAGATCTGATACGTGTCCACAGCTCAAGAATAGATGTTCATCCATCACATGAGTTCACCACCTGTTCATATACATAAAGGCCCACATCCGGCCAACAACAGGATATACAAACATCATCGATCGATCATCGTGAAAAATCGTAAAAACACTGCCAAAGACCTGAGAGTACAGGGATGACTCTAGACTCTACTACAAAACATCCAAAACAACAGCATGTCCATCGCTTGCCTTCTACTGCTCCTCAAGCTGCTCGGCCGCAACACCACGACCACGTCTACCTCGACCACCTAAAAAGGGTGTAAACCAGCAGAGTGAGACAATTGAACAATTGTCCCAGCGGGAAACATAGCTCCCCACCGCAACCACAGAACCTCAGCAAGATAGACTATAACAGCAGATATCTAATAACAGGTATAACAAGAGCATTCTATATAAAACAGATTATTCTTATCGACAAGCTTACCCGCTATACAAAAGCATATAACTAGATATATCTCAAGGAATATGATTAGCAAGATAAGATGTATCCCTATGTAACATGATTATCAGAACAAGATATAAGGTCACATAACCTGCTTATCAAGATCGGACATATTATCACATAATCTGGCAAGATATAACAAGGATATTTTCACAAATAAGGCCTCAACCAATGTTTCGTGTTCATCCTAAGCAATAAGTACTAAACGGCTGTATTACATATCATTATGCCCCGAGGATTTGAACTGTACCGTTCAGATCCAACCTTCGGTTACGAAACTCAAGCCGGTGCCATACAAGGTCAATGGAAGAGCCGGACTCCACGACCTCCCACCTCGTGGTCAGTACACGAGTACAACACAAGCAGGACCGCAGTCACATGCTGAAGTGGTCTAAGCCACAGGGTCAGCTCCATAGGCTACCCTCACTCTAGCCCACCTTGGTACAGGTCATGGGCATGTTCACCGTGCTCTAAGCCATGAACGCATTCATGCTCTTCACATCACATATCCTGAGCCATGGGCCTGTTCACCATGCTCTATATACATATATGAGTCTGTAACCGAAGTTACACTCTTACCTCCTCATTTTCAGGCTAGGAGCAACCTACACATACTCAACAATATGCGCTTCTAGGTTAACCCGTAGGAGAACCTGTTTCACCATCACCAAGTCCTGACGATGATGGATCTATGGCCAGGGCAAACTACATGATATATTTCTCTATGATTAATTAGTATCTTTTAGATGGATTGCAGGATTCAACCAAGTTGTATAACATGCAAGATATAACGGAAAGTAAACAACATTATACTATTATTTAATCACATCAACCTGATCCATCACAAGGATCCAACATCACATGTTACCACTTGGCCTCTTTCCAACCATCCAGATCCATCTCGAGGATCATCACATACCATGGGATCTCAATCCCTTATCATGTACTGTCAATGCCTCTCAAGGCTCACATCATCATCATGGAACTTAACACATTATGCATATTATCTCATTAATTAGAGTAATTACCAAGTGATGTTACTCATCACATGTGTCTCATAGCCCTTTCATGGCTAATCATCACCTGCATGGTTAGAATACTCAATAATTATAGCTTCAATCATAAGGAATATGCTACTATCATGAAATGCCATTTAAGATACTCTACTTATCATTCTTACCCTATTTGGTAATCAAGTCACATCATTAACAAGCCATATACATGCTTACTCTTATCTCAAGATCATACAAGTAATCAAGGTGTCCAAACACACAGAACAAGTACTATTGTTACCACCACCATTATGTCACCATCCACTATCATCATTATTATCATTATTATCATTATGCAAGCTACTAGTGTAACTATCACCATTCTCATTTAACAATTAAGTACGAGGATTACTTCATGCATATCATTACTACCATTATTGTCATCATTATTATCAGCATTATCATCCACTATTATCTTTATTCCATGTCATTAAACCAACTATTAATGTAACTGTCAATTAGCAACATTATTACCATCATTAATGAACATTATTACTTTCATTACTATCAACGCATTACCATCATCACACGACTATTAATATCATTGCAATCATTATCATTGGCATTATTATTGTTTGTGAGGCATCATATTCATTGTTGTTATCACTAACAAGACACCACCATTATTAAGCATAAACATTCACTTCCATGACCCATGAGGCCATCACTAAAGAATCACAAGACTCTCACCATAACTCATCACCACCCTCACTAAAGCCTATCAAGGCCTGTCGGCCGACACACACACACCAACCCTATCGGCCATCACCACCCAAGGTTGTCGCCCAACATGGCTATCGGCCATTAGGGCTATCAGCCAACACCAAGCCTAGCCCTATCGGTCAACACCAACAAACCATCAAGAGATTTAGGTCTGTCGTTCACCACAAGGTAGAGGGTGTCATCCAACCATATCGCCCATCATGCTTACCCTATCGGCCAATACAACAAGATGTATCGCCCAACAACATCCATCGGCCAACTCAACCACATTGGCCAACACCTCACTAGCTTGACCTATCGCTCAACACAAGAGCACTCACCATGTTGCCCATCATAAGGTACTCATCTCGCCCGACACCAAGTTAAGAGAGGGTCTCGCCCAACTCAAGAACAAAGGACCATGTCGCCCAACATGGTTACCATGACGACCAACTCATCATACTAGCTTATCCTATCGCCCAACACACAACACTCATGTCACCCAACACCATCACAAGAGAGGATGTTGCCCAACACACTCAAACAAGGTAGGGTATCGCCCAACAGGGGTCACCATATCGGCCAACACAAAGAACACCACTATGCCACCCATCACAGAACAAGGATGTCGCCCAACACACCCAAACCAAGGGAGCATATCGCCCATCATCAAGGCAAGAGAGGATGTCGCCCAACCAAGGGTCACCCTCAACCTCCAACTTAAGGATACGCAAACCCTAGAAAGCAGGGTGCACAAAGGAACCCTAAACCCTAGAGGGGGATCGGCCACCAAAGGTATGCAAGCAAGGTATACAAGCAAGGAACTAAGCTAAGCTACTAACATGCAACAAGATCATAGCTATAGGTAAAGGAGTTAGGGTTAGAAGTTATGCAACCCGCCTTGAGCTCCAAGATCCAAGGAAGAAGGTGCACTTCAAGCTCCAAGGGATGTCATCCACAAAAGCTGATCCAAGAGAGGGTATCGGCCACCACTGCAACTCCAGGAGAGTGTCTCGGCCGACACAAGCAAGGAAGGAGAGAGTTGTCGTGCACTCAAGGTGGAGGGGAGAGAAAAAGATCAAAGGAAGCTAAGGCAAGGGAAAGAGCTACATATATAGAAAGGAGGGGAGGAGAAACCAAGGTAGGTCCATGCTAAGTGTCGTCCACCCAAGGGACACTTGTCCTAGGTTTCAAGCCAACACACTGGCACACCAAGAGACACTTGTCAAGGATATGCACCAAGTGTCCACCAAACAAGACCAAGCAACATGGGCGACACAACTAGCATCTCTGCTGGGTGACACACACAACTCCAGGTCGACACACCACCTCTAGGTCGACACACACTCTCCCTTGGGCGACACAAGCTGGTCTTGGCCGACACAAGGCTCAAGCAAGCCCAAACAAAGCACCTCAAGGCCCAAACAAGCTCAAGCAAGGCCCAAGAAACTCAAACAACAAGCCCAAGCCTTCCTCTCAACCCAAGAGGAAGCAAAGAGGGGAAAACATCTCACAATATGGCAAACTTGCACATAAAACCCTAGACTTGGGTTATTTGCAAGTGGCCCCTCGAACTCTCAACAAAGCACAACAAAAACCCTAATCACCACCCAAAGGTGATTAGCAAGCATCAAACCACTAAGGTTAAGCAAAACAAACAGGGTAAACCCTAAACGCAGGTCAGGGTCCTTACAATTAAAGTCAAATACAATTGAAAATTAAGCATATTAAGGGCGAATATAATATAAATAATCATAAAAGAGCTAGTTCAACCAATCATTCAATCAAAATCCAAAATCTAGGACATAGATTTAGAACAACAATTATTAAATTTGGACAAATCATGTTCTTCCCATTTTGGGTTTAGATCATGTAAAATCATGGCTAATAGATGATTTTGTCTCACTTTTACTTTGATTCTAGCTAATGATCAAAACTTTGTCCTTGGTCTTGACAGATCTTGACCCAAAGAGCATGGATTACGGTTGAAAACACTGAGGTACACCCCATGTAGGATGTTACCTACTCCACACACTAGTGAGAACCTATTGAGGATGTATAAGGATAAGGGAAAGACAATGGAAGAAGTGTTCATTCATCCTTACCATGGAGTTTGCCTAAGGAACAAGGATAGAAACAAATAAGACACTACTAATGCAAACTTATCTCAAATAATCAATGACTAGATTAGCTATTATTTCCATTTCTTCATGTTCTAAACCAGAATATCCCTATGAATATGTATTTCATATTCCATTATTGTGTTTTAGAGTTATGGGTTGGTGGAAAATTGAATTACAAATCTAGGGAAATACATGTGATCCAATTTTATCAAGTATAATGAAAGTTATGAGCTAATTAGTGATTGGATATGCAAGATGAAAACGATGCACACAGAAGTAGTTGCATTGGGCCACTAACATCGAGTGACATGAGGGTTGGGACCAATTCCTAAATCATTCTATCACATAGGACACAGTGCACATGCGGTCTATGCACTGTCCTGTAGGGTACACACACATCAGATAATTTTTCACATTGGGGATTTAATACATGTTTTACTAAAAATATGATACCTTTTTGTTTGAACTCTGATTGCACCCATTTTTATTGTATTTATGACTCTTTTGAAATTTCTATAAAATTTTAATATTCTTAATAAATAATGATTATTTATTTATGACTTAATATCTTAAAGGTTAGAAGTCTGTTCCCCATATAAATGTGCATGCTTTTGATATCCTTTTTACCTCATTTAAGACTTAAGTCTCAATGTATGCAC
Organism: Alisma plantago-aquatica; assembly: GCA_963693085.1. Taxonomy (NCBI): domain Eukaryota; kingdom Viridiplantae; phylum Streptophyta; class Magnoliopsida; order Alismatales; family Alismataceae; genus Alisma; species Alisma plantago-aquatica. The sequence goes on from OY856411.1 coordinate 802,743,433, forward strand.
AAAGTATATTTTTAAATTATGCAAACATAATTTTTATATAAAGTCAAGAACTAGTTAATCAGGATACAATGTAAGGTGTTATTGGTGCTGTAAACTAAAATTTGGATTTTCCTTAATGCTAATATTAACATTTTATCTAGAATTGGGTTGTAATAGTTATATCATGCTAGATTATACATGTATACACATCTTCATCAATCCATAAAATAAGATTTAACACCCCCAAAAATACAATTGTCTATTGAGTGGAAAGTACTTATACATATGGCAAAACCTCATAAAATATACTGCTAATATATTTCAGGTATCAAAGTTGGACAATGGATGCATGGTGCTTGGTGCGATGCTATTGTGAGGTTGTTATAGATAGATAGAGTCCTTACAGACTAATACTGGCGTGAGACAATATATCTTTGGTTATATAACAAGTTTCTTTTCTTGTGATACTTGTAATAGTTGGCATGATGAAGTCATTCATGATATACTGAGAAGAAACCTTATATGCCATCTTTCATATGAGAAACATGCTTGTGATGTATAACTTGTTCAACTTGAGTATCTTATGACAAGTGAAACATGCCCATGTTATATGATATGATCATAAAATGGATATTAGTGCATATATATTTGTGTATGAATGCTTTTCGTTTAGGTTTAACCTATATGTGATGATAGTATGCTTATACTTATGCTTAGTTTTGCAAATCTCATCGAGCTTTTTATGGAAAGTTTGGGCTAGTCCCTTTTTAGCTTCACCTTTGGGGATAAGTAAGTTAACCCAAGAATAAAGTGTTATTCTGAGCATTAAAGTTAAAGTATATATAAACATATATAATTAATAGTTAAAGAAATTGTTTGAACTAGAGGACCTTTGTGCATCCTTAAAATTTTATAACCACATAGTGAGAAAGATAGTTTTCTCTATAGGAAGGATCCTACAAGAAAAAATATGTTTGGGGTACGAAATATAAGAATAAGTCACTATATATATGTACTTCATGCTAGATAAATGGGTTAAATAAAGGTGTATTACAATGCCAGGAGGTTCATGATTGAGGTTAGAGTTTTTCAATCCTTTGAAACCTTCTTAATATGATTTAGAATAAGAATGTGATTAAACTCTTTATTTTGTGTATGTCCTCGATCTACCTTGAAGGTGGATGTCATGTAACATATAATTCTACCAGTATCACCCTTGATGTATTAGAGCAATCCAACACAGTAAACAAGTTGATCTTGGTGAGCAAGATTCCATTTAGTAAAGTGGAAAGAAGAAGAGAAAATAGATTAGGTAAGAATGTGTGACAACCCCAATTTTGGGTTTTATGAAGTCAAATATTCAATTGAGTTATAAATAGAACTAAGAAGCTTAATAACAAATCATGAGGTGCTTTATGGTCACAAGAAATATTCTTAGACATGTTTTGATCAAGATTTGATGACTAAGTTTATTCAATATAAGGTATGTGCAACTAATTATAAGGTTATTTGAAGAATTTAATTTTAAGATCAAATTTTTTAATTATTGTCTCAAATTTGTCAAGGATGCCTTTTTTAAGAGGAATCCATGATAAAAATTTCTTTTCAATTGGAGGTCCCACTAGAAGTTACTGATGCTAGAAGTTTAGGTTGATTACTTGTTTTATGGACATAATACCATGCTAATTTCTTTAGTGATATGCATCACAACATGCATGAACATTGGGTCAACCATACCACTATTACACATGATGAATGTATTCTCACCACCCATACTTGTATACTTATGCACTCAAAGTCAATACTTTCCCCTCTACTCCATCACCTACTAAGTCATAGTTATTGCTTGCATCCTACCCACATGCCGTGGATGTAATGTCCTTCACAGTAAATCCTCTTTTGGGACATTAAACCACCAAACCAGGAGAGAGCATGCATCTTCTCTACCCCATCTTGTGATTGTTATTTGGAAGATAGTGTGTGGATTAAGGAGAATGAGTTGGAAGAGAGGGAATATAGGAAGTTGGGGTCCTTAGAGGACATAAAGAAGTTTGGTGGCCTGCCTTGAACCTACATCAACCTTCTTCTATGAGTTTGGAGGTGGATGCACCAACTAACCACCACAACAACCAGAGAAATGTCTGAGATTCATGAGAGATGAGGAGGTGGCTTCATCCAATCTTTCTGGACCATAAAATCAGAGTATTAGGGTTCCTTGGTAGACCTCAAACCTTTTTTTCCAGTCTGGAGCTTTGGAGATGGCCCCTTCCCTTCCTTCTTGTCACCCACAATAGCTCCTCACTGGTCCCTCATGGGCCCAAAGATTGGAGGATTCATGTGGCTAGGGAGGTGGCCGCTCAACCTCCAACGACCAGTACAGTGGTAAGGGGATCAAGACTGCAAGCATGGGGGCCCATGGAGGATGCACTCCCTCACTGTTTCTTCTCTATGAGAAGGAGGCTACACCACTGAGGGGGATCAGAGCACATACAAGTGACGACACACAATCAAGTGTTGCATGGGAAAGGAAGGGTGAAGGCCGAGTCAAGCCCAACTTTGACTGACAAGACCTATCTTTTGATTGATCATTCAGGTCGTGAGTTAGTCAAGCCAAGACAGAAGGGCCCCTTATCCTTTAGGAGATGTAGTGACTATCATAAGCTTCAAGAGATAGGAAATCGACAACCCTACAAAATCCTCAGGTAATACATTCTTATATTTTCTAAAATACATGAAATATTAAAAAATGGCTTAAATATAGCTTCATGTTCCAATTAATTCCCCAAATACACCAACGAATAATGAGAAATAACCAATTTTGCATGAAAAACTTATGAATGCCTTTTGATGCTATTTTCACATGACTTTTTATCTTACAAGATAATGCATGTTTTAGGCTATATTAAATGTGAAAAATAACACATGATTGATATAAGTTCTTAGAAAATCACATTAGGTCCCCAATTGTGTTGGAATATACTTGTAAGCTATAAATTGAACAAAAATGAAGGTTTTGATCCATTTTGTTTTAAAATAAAATTCCTTGCTATAAAGCTCTTTTTAATCCTATAAAGTATATAAAGGGTCACATAATTATGGAATTTGAACCAGAATCTTACAATGACCTCGTGATAACTATAAATATATCACAGTGTGTTCATGATAATATGAAGTTAAGAATGGTTAAAGCCTAATTTTAGGGCTTTATAATCCTAAATGAAGTACGATGCATATGTCATTAAACAAATAAATTATGCAATATTCAATTTTAACCTCATGTTAACACATGAATCCTCACATGCAATTTTGAGATCTGGATGATGCATATAATGAATGTTATGATGATGGCCCCTAATGTGAAATGAACCATTAATCTTATTAATATATATAATGTTAGGATTAGTTGATATATTGAGATTTTGAAATATAATAGTTAGAGTAATAATAATAATTTTTGGTTGGGGAGTCAATAAGATTAAGTGTAAGATAATAAGATAAATAATGACGGGGATGTCATAAAGAATTAATATAACCCTAAAATGGAGCTACCTAGGTTAGTGATAAGAATCTAATATGTGCATGTGATATGTTCTTAATCAGGTGATATCTTTTATCTAGACAATCAAGGATGATTTAGGAACCTCTAAGTCAAGTGCAAGCGTTAATAATTATATGACAGTGGCTTTCTTGCTTGAACTATGATATATATATATATATATATATATATATATATATATATATATATATATATATATATGTATGCTTGTTTACTTGCTCAAATATTGTCATGTGATATTCTAATATTGCACTCGATGCTTGTCTTGTTGATTTTATAACTTGGACACATAATATATATCTCCACTATACAAACCTTGTGCACCTTCCCGTAGTCTCGCGGTAAGGACACAAGACTAGACTTTTTATATGAGATGTTGAGATAGGACAGACCATGTTGATACAAGGGTTAACTCTTGGCACTTGAGGTCCCTTACAAATAGGGTTACCTAAACTTGAGCACCCTCACATGCCCTTCGAATGGGAAGCTGGTCAAAGCCCTTATGATGCATGATATTGTTGGTGTAATTGGAGTAAACTGACTAAAACATGGGTTGTCCCTTTTCTATGTAATTAACTCTTCTATTTCTTGTTCATTTACTTCTAGAAAACTTTTCAAATTATGCAGATTTTATACATATGTACAATTATTCGATGTACTTGATGCTTGTGTCTTGACCCTCTTTTTTCATGTATGTTTTAGGTTCAGAGATATCTTTGGAGTTGATGACTTGTGAGCATGTGTTCAGTATACTTATTGTAAGATCCTAGTTAGTGTATATGATGAGACTTGTATACTTGGCTCCTAAACTTATAACTGGAATCTTGTAATAATTTAGGTTTTGTAATTTACGTGTTTAATTGTTGATAACATGTTGGTGCTTGTATCTCGTTATTGGTTCATGTGTACTAAGAATTTCACGCTTGCACACGTGGAGGAAGACGTGTTGGAGCTAGATGAAATTTTGATCATTTGTGATTGAACCAAAATGGTGAATCACTATATCGTTTGACAAAAAGGTAGAATTCTCTTTTACTATTGCTTAGTCCTCCTAGTTCATTCACCATCCAAATTTAGAAAAAAAACAAGTCATCTGCAACATAAAGTATAATGGAGCCAACTTCCAACCCCTAGTACTAAAAAGTAAAATTTCCCCATTATTCACTACTCCCTTGATGTGTTCCCCAAGGCTAGTCTTGTTAAAATAAACAACAATGCAGATGAACATCTCTTCACACGAAATCCTCAGATATTGCGAAGAAGTCCGTCATCTTCCCGTTCATTGATATAAAAAGTCAAGCAGCTTTAAAAATGTTCTTGATAATGTCCACCACCTGAAGATAATGTCACCATTCATTGATATCTTCCCATTCATTATATCAAGAATCAACCTCCCTTCGACACTACCTGAACCTCAAAACAAGTGACATGCAAAGCTAACCCAAAAGACTCCATTCAACCTTGTAAAAGGCTTTTGACATGCTACCCGTATAGAGCACATTCTCACATCTTATTTCCCCTTAGTTACTATTCTAGACCAGCTCATGTGCTAGTCTAGCATAATGCCCCTCCTACTAATAAATTTGCACCACTTATTCCAATGGGGCTAATTTAGTTAGAGGTAGGGTTACACACACATTTGAGAAACCTAATTAGTTACTATATAATAGTCAGAAATGAGTCAATATTTTTTATGTTGGTTTATATAATTTTATACTGACTATTTATATTTTTTGTACAACTCATTGTATAAATGTACAAAATATATTCATGAGTACTATTCATGTATAATATAACCCCTGAAGCTGCGTTCTTCTTTGCTAGTGTGATAAGAACCATGCCCATCTCTCGTACGATATATCAACAAAAATTTCAAAAAGATAGTTATTTGTTCCGAAACACGCCATAACCTAATATTCCGCGCTGTTGGGTAGCTTGCTTACACCACACAAAATAAATTCATTATTCACCGAAAGGTTACCTATTTCTGATACCCCAGAATAGCAGATACACGCCTACTGATTAGATTAATATTAAGTTATATGTGACTTCCGGTCGAAGCATGCCTTTCCCATGATATGTTAGAGCATAGGATTGCAAACTAAATTTTAAATTCCTTCTTCGCGGCAGGCGCGTAGGGGCGGCGAGACGCTAGCACATACGAAACCCGCCGAAGTCAAACTGGATCACTCACTATGTGTGGTGGTTCGATCGGACTTCTGCGCTGAGATCCAACAGCTTTTTCAGCTGTGGTCTGGTCCCACGTGATAGTTAGGGCAGGAAGATATATACGAGATCTGATATTATAGATAGGGGCAATATATAATGAGCAGTTCAAAGCCACGTGAATGGTGTATATTATATCCGAGTTGTTATTGCTTAATAGAATCGCATATATCATTACGGGTTATATGGCTATCTTTACCGTTACTAATGACGCAGCCTGGAATATCTAACAAAGACCCATTTGATGCAAATAAAACCTAAATAATTATTTTACATTGATTTATCTGTTTACCATCTCTTAACGTTTGGTGCACTTGAAATGATAGGTCAGAAAATCAAATCCGTAGCGAACCACTTGACACGGACGAGTAGGTAAATGGCTTTTTTAATATAATTTTTACAATGTGAGTAGGAGACTAGTGTGAGTAGGAGACGACAACTTTAACCACATTCTGGGTATTCCAGCTGGATACCAAACCTGAAATTTATGGCTAATAAATCGACTAGACTTACGATTTGAACCAAATGACAATTACATGAGAAGATAAATATATTATGCTCTTTTCTAGTGTGGGATCCTTTTCGTCCTCAAGTTTTACTCATCCCACCTACATTTTTACACCGCTTGTCCAGTTATATATTTACACTTCTTGTATGTTTACATGGAAGCAAAGCTAATTAGATAAAATGATCTTTCCCAGACACTCCAATTAAACTATCAATCAATGTAAAATGTTTCCATACATTTGTTTTTCTTGTGTTGCAATTCATATTTGCAAACCAATTACTTCAAACCAAGCAGGTGTTAGGTTTTTCTTGGTTAGTTGTAAATGATTTGCCTAGTGCGAATGGAGAAATATGAATTTGAAAGTATGCAAAGAAATTACACCACACTTTGTTTTTTTTTTTTGATGACCGGGAACTCCCCCTCAGAAAGCGCCACTTTTGTGACCCCCCCTGGAAGGGTAAACCCGGGGGCCCACCCAACCGCATGGATGGGTACCCAACTTGTAGCATAGTTGGCCGGCCGACGCTGCGACAATTTCACTTCTGGGGCATAGCCAGGGGTCGAACCCGTGACCTCACGCAGAGGCCTTGCGAGCCACACCGCCTGAGCTACGCCCCACCGGCTACACCACACTTTGTTTGGTTAGAATGAGTTGAAAATCATGTTTTATTTGGTTATATGTGATCTAGTGCATAATTTATAGTAGCATGTCATTGATGATGCTGTTTGGACAAATGCTAGGAAGAAAGCTAGCTAGTTAGTGTATTTTAGAGAGATAACTAGAACATATACCCATTGAAATCCAACCACACTCAATTTGACAACAATTCATTTTTCTCAACTTTTACATGTGACAAGGGAGACGCTTCGACCCAAGCTAACTCATCTTCAACTGATAAGAAAAAATATGTCCTTCACTACTCCGACAAAGATTTATTTCTTCAAAACAAGCAAGGAAGGACCGGAGTAGCTAAAAAACATTGTTGATGTTTCCGATAAAAAAATTGAAGCACCTCCAATTCGGAACAATCTCGAATGTGGAAAAAATTTGATATTGATAGATATGTCATCGATATCAAGTCAATCACACTACTTGCTAAAAATCTAACATGGTCATGAAAGATAAGGGAAACATATAATATTTTTCCATTGTCATGGGTTTTTGATAATTGGCTTCTAGAAGGATATTGACATGTTTCATGCCCTAGAAGACAAACCTCAATCTGTGAAGGGGAAATCAGTGGTTTTACAACCATGGTGGATAGGTAACAAACTTGTTGAAAATAATATGGAGGCTAATGAAATGTTTCTTAGTTATAGACAAAAAAACTCCCCTCAAATATATAGGAGAGAGGGAATGTATAAAGAAGCAAACTTAACCCTAATAGGCCAAGGTAATTAGGCCAGTATTACAAATAAACTAATAAATCTAACACTCCCCCTCATGTTGGAGCATGGGTGAAACACATGTCCAACTTGCTAATGCAAAAGAAGATAACAATACCCATACAAAAATTGATCTCTCCTGACAAGAACCGATCTCTCCTAAATCTTATAATACAACATTTGAAGAACTCTAACACTCCTATGAAGAATATGACATTTGGCATGTAAATAAGTCTTCTCCCATTGATGAAGGTAAGATTCATGCAAAAATGATAATAACATGATAGGCTCCCCTTGAAATTCATGATTTACAGATTAATAGGAGCGATCAAGAATGACTATAGAGACATTTAGCAAGCATCCAAAGCAGTAGATTGTGCGTAGAAATCATCCGAGTCGCCATTTTTGTCGAAGTAGATCCACATAACAAAACCACATACAAATAATACATGCGAGTTGGGATCAGAGCACTGTTATAGGAATATTACACTATGATAGATGGGCAACTATTTGAGACATGCTATTGTAGGAAATATGTGTTGTAGTAGGTGTCAACAAAGCATATACGAACATACAAAGACTGAACAACATGTACATATAAATGATCTTCTATTTTCCTCTATAACTCTGCATCACACAAACCATGATGAACAAAGTCATGGTTGTGGGTGGATGGGCAATAATAAGGGTCTTCTTGATAAATTAGTTGCATCTCTCCTGTTTATGATATGATGTTTTGAGGCTTGTTACTGGTTCCATGTTGCTATTATAGGTATATGAGATATAATATGATACCTACCGATAATAAATATCACTAGCAGCATATAACACAATACAAAAATACAAGAAAAATAAGCAATATCAAAATTTAGGCACAATAGAAAAAATATGAGAAAAAAGAACCACTATCAGAATGCATAATAGGATAAAAGAAAAAACATGTAAAATCCTAACTGAAATAAAAGCACTCAACCATGTATGTTAAGGTCCCACATTTGGAGGAAGCAAAAATTATTGTGATGCCCTTTTTTACTTTATATACTAGTAGGGTTTTTGTTGTCTTTTTGTTTTGTTTTGTAGATGAACATGGAGAAAGGGAGCAGTCACATGGGGCGATACCTATGGAAGTCAAGACATAGTATTGGACAAAATCGAAGAGGTAAATGTGATGAAAAAGGGGCTCATAAGACCTACACATATTTTTGCACTTAAGAAAATAAAAAATATATTTGAAAGAACTCAATTCTATACGACCATGAGTTAATCCAAATTTGTGTGAATATGGAAAGAATATGGCTTGAGATCATAAAATAAGTCATTGGTGAGAGTATATGTCAAAAGAGAAGGACCACACAACACGTTGAAAAGGAAGGAGATATGGTTTTGGTGGATGAATGGAAATTGGTTAATAAGTAAGATAATTGAAATAAAGGACTTGACACATGGCATCTTAGTTTTAGATGCAGAATAGTTTCTCTTGTCATAAATGTAGGAATACGGTAAGGAGAAGATAGAGGTCAGGTGTAACGACCTCACTTTTAGTATCCCCAAGTTAAGAAAACACCTTCAAGTTGAAATCCATTACCTATATTCTCAAGGATCCAAATTTTGAAAATAACAAATAATAGCAAATAATTTCCATCAATTCAAATATTTTTTACAAAAATGTGTAATGCTACTCTTACATAATATCATAACCTACAAAATATTACATATGAGAAGAAGTGTTGAATCTAACTAAGCCTCTTGAAATGGCTTTAGTATCTTCTTTTGATTTCATCGAAATCATCATGTCTTGATGTCTTCATATGTGACATTTACCTAAAATGTCGATAGTCAAAACGTGGATCAGTATATTTCTATAATGTGTACATGGGAGATACAAAATTCACACATCCATATGTAACAACATAAACAACCATAGCAACAACTATTATTACATAATCAAACTTGCATTTTCTACATATCTTCTCAACCCATATTTGCTCACTCTTTGTGGTATAGCCTCTCTTAGGGGAGCCTTTATGAGTGACCCTCTCTTTAGTGTTTGGTCCATGTAGTGGACTTTCAAAACCTTCCTTTTTGGGCTTGATTTTATATTGACCTTCCTTTCCAGGCTTGGCTTATTGTGATCTTCATATCTGGGCTTGATCACCAGTCACCATAATAATTTTTGCATCCCCATGCTCATTCAACTCACCACAGATAGAAATTTGAGTTCGAATAAGTTATGTTCATATAAAGTGATAGTCATAGGGCCTTATAGATTGCAGGAAGTAGATTAACATCAAAAAAAATTAATTGCAATCCATTTGAGAAACTTTGGAAAACCTTGAAAGTCGATGAGGTGAGTATTCATAGGCGTAACCACGTACCTTTGCTTTCATGCAAAAACCATGCAACACGTACTTCAAGTGTACTTTATGTAACCCAATAAACTGATCCGAGAAATCAACATTTAACATGCATGGTATGTATATCCTAAAGTGTCACCATCATAATCAAAACATAATAATCTAACATATATCCTAAACTAGGATTTAGGATTGTCTTGGGTTGGTTAAGGAGGAAGGGAACAAACCCTAATTTCAACACATCACAATTATTAGACTTATAAACCCATATGAGGAATTAGGTGAAATCCTAATTCAAGTTAAGTCTTTTAGACCATTTTAAGAAACTATGTTGGTTTATGCAATTGAAGCTCATAATGATCAAAACATATTAGGTTCTAAACCATAATTTTCATATCTATGACTTGGGACCTTATTCATGATTCTTATTACCCAAATTGTACCAAGGACATGGATTTTAATAATATTGAACATATTAGGTTATCTAGATCTAATTAATATCATAGCAAGTTATGATCTTTGGTTTAAAGGATCCTAATTATACATGTATGTGATTATTGGTCTACAAACCCTAATATACATCATTATCATCATCATTACCTTAGAATCTCATTATATTCAATAGTATCATTATATGACAAAGTAACATTTTTATTAAACTCGTCATGTTAATTATCAGATTTGGGGTTTCTATATATTAAGTACCACTTGATCATGCATTATTCTTACCTTCAAAATAGAAAGAATATTTAGGTACGAAAAGTATTTTCTTTGGATTCTAAATCTTGTTCCTATCATTTTGATATATAATATAAATATATTCAGATCTTCCTAGGAGCCTCTATGATTTTTAGAATATAGACATTAATAAATGCAAAATACCTTCAACATAGGTGATGTGGCAACCTCTTATTGGGCTACGCCACCCTGATGCTTTCTTTAATTGGATGAGTAAGGTGTACCATGCCCCATGGTTTAAGTTTGAACTCGTCGGTCTAGGCCCAACTTGTCTCGCAACTCTCGTCACCCTCGTTCTTGTGCGAGGATCTTCTCTACACGATGTTGTGCCAACGTCGATGCCCGACACTGATCCCTAAGTGGGCAAGTTTGTCGACCATCAGTGTCATCCTCCCTCTCCACCAACGTATCCTGGTACCACCTCTCTACAGACCACCACCGTTGACCCCTATCTCTCTATCACACACTCTATCTCTCTTACCTCCATTAAACCCACAAAGTAGGCTCCAAGTTTCCGCTTGTCTTTCTCCTCAAGATCATTAGAAAATTCGACTCGCTAGTTCCATAGGGCAAGGCAACATCATTACTCTGTCCGCTTTCCTCCATCATTTTCTCATCTTCTACCAACTCCCGGGCACCAAGGATCCAAGGTGGCTGGCACTCGGGTTATCATGGCCGGCACCCGGGATCTTGGTCCTACTTTCCTACATGTCAGAAGTCGCATACCTCTCATGGTCTTCATCATCATCTCATCGCCAGACCATTACCTTTAGCCTCCAACATATCACCATTGCAAGCCAAGAGATATACACGACTAAGAGAGAGGATAGGGAAGGAGTCAAGCATTGTCCCCAGTATTCTTGCATCCCATAAAGGAAGGTTACAACTATGGGAGATGGAGTACCAAATAAAAGGGTAGAACCCTATCTGTATATATGTATATGTTCAAGGCCCTTATATAAACATATATGTTCAAGGAAACAATCCTCTAGTCTTGCTTTTTGATAGATTTGTTTCCTATCTTCAATCAAGAAAACTCTCTAATTTTGACTTTCCTTGATAGATATGGTTTTGATATAATGAAATTATCCATAATTAATCACATCATTACCTCCTTTCCATAAGTATTTAAAAGATATCTTTCTTATTCAACAACTTAACACCAACTAATATTGTGAGAAATGCAAAGCATGTTGCAAGGATAGTATTAAAGATATGCCTCCTACATTATTTAATATAAAAACTCTTAAGTTCATTTTTATTCTGTAAATCCAAAGGTCACAAAAACCACCATTTTCTTACTACAACTTGGATTTTGACAAACTTTGATGTAAAAGGGAAAATCAATCAATACATTTCCCAACATATATTATAGATTTGAGATTTATTGGGATAACTCCCATAGATGAAACTTGTCCATTAAGGATTTTTTAAAATTACTCACAACTCATGGAAAGCCCTTTTTATCTTAAAATATTATATTTATCTTAGATTCCTCCTTATATTTAAGTTCTCCAAGAGTCATACCGAATTATCCTTATTTTGATGCCTCAAAACTTATGTTGCGAGATAAGACTAGATAATTCTTCCATGAATTATCTAAATTATAAATTACCTTAGAATATCTTGAAAACTTGTGTATTAACTCATATTTCATTTATCTAGCAATCTGTAAAGATATTGTTATTTATTTATACATGAAATCAATTATTTCTTAAACTCATGCCACGAGGACCTATTTGCAAAGAAAATAGCCTCATGGCCCTTACTAGGGCCATGGATTGCACCCATGCCACAAAGTGGGTACTTTTATTTCTATATTGATTATAAGTACTGTATTTATTTATCAAAACAAATCTTTAAACTTATATATTTAAAATTCATCAAATTTGAGGATATTACATCAGGCAAACTCCATCACCAATCTAGTAGGAGATGCACATTCAGAATTTAGATAGGTCCATCACAAAACTACTACCCCTCTCATTGTTTGCTACCATCTAGTTCCTTTTATCCCCTTCCATTTCCAATAAAGATCATCAGTGAAAGCTTGTGTCACGAAACCATTTTTACCCCAGTCCCGATTCCACTACCAAGGTAGTGGTAACGAGATTGAAGTGATTGTTCCTGATTGGCCCGATTATTCTCACACAATCATATACATAAATTAAAGTAACATCTCTTGTTACTAAAAATAAATGGATCTCACATGTTTTTACAAGGTCTATGAGCAACAAGATAGAAGTAAATGTAGTAAGTGTAAAAGAAATGCTACAACCCACTTACATATTATGATCCCATATCCTGATTTATATTGGTGTAGCTTCCATTCTTCTAGGATGTCTAGCAGATAAAGGCAAACGTAGAGTCCTCATTGTTCACCTAGATCAAAAGTCATGACCCGGGGTCAATGTCACAGATTGAGTATGGTTATCAAACACAAAAAAATATATGTATATTCGAAAGAAAAACTACAAATCATAACAAAGAGGTAACTTTCAAATACAAGTGAATTTTTTTGACAATCCACAATATAATCTGAATAAGAGTCATCCCATTCACATTTACGAAGTGGGGAGGACAACTAACAAGGTGCTACTTAACCGAAAGGGAAATGTCTTGTTCCACTTAACCCTAAGGGGAAGGCAAGGGTTTTGTAACTTAACCCCTAATCACAATAAGGGGAAATGATTTGAGGGTCGATGACAAGGTAACTATAAAAACTAGTCATTAATCTAAGGGGCACTAAAGAGTTCATGTGAGAAATAAAATCAAATATTCCAGCCACACATATGTACAAGTATATAACATCAAACAACTACACATACCTTTCTGAACAAAATCTAAATTTGCAAGTTTCCAAATGGTCAGGAAGTAGGGTCAAGACCTAGTTAAATATGAGTAGTTTATGGTTAGGATTCAATGTCAGAGAACCTTGGTTTCGAATAAAAAGATAATCATATGAGGATCATTCAGCCTCGGTAAGAGCATGTTTTATTCAAGTTACTAATAATGATGAATATCAATATATGGGTGAATGATCTTAATTAAGAATGAAAGAAAAGTCTCAAATCAATTTTCACAGAGCTTAATAATACAACTCGAGTGTTAGATTGATTTCACAAGAATTTGTGATAATATGGTTAAGATAAAGTTATGCCTTTTATTAGTAGGATTCATTTTGAAAAAGGATTAGGAAATAGATGATGCAAATAATTGCATTGCAGCCAGCTTGTTCTCCTAATCAATATGGACAATAATTTTATGTATTTTCAAGCATGGGGTCAAAAGTTATGATTAAGACAAGATTCTAGAGAGGGAAAGAGAGATCACTATACCCGAAGAGAGAGAGATCTGCAAATAGGGAGCAATGGTCATCGAACCTAGCTTCAAGAAAATCCAAGATAGTGCAAGAAAGCAGAAATCAAAGGTAAGGTTGTGTTCTTGGGGAAAAAGTGAACTCGTATGTATGTTCATATAGATGTGAGGGTCTAGATTTAGGGTTTCTTTGGGTCATTTTTTTCCATGGTGTAGGCTACCACAAAGGGGATAGAAGGTTCGTGAAACCCCTTGATTTGGTATGAAAAATACATGTATCTCAGATGGATTTTGAATACAAACTCAATGGCGCTATTATCATGCAAAACGATCAAGGATCTCATTAGATCTGGTGGCTTGGGCACCCCTACCCGGAGGCTATAATGCCTGCCCAATCCGAGGTAGGGATGACCCCACTAACATTGGATTTTCATTCAATGGGACATGGGTTGGGCCCCTCCTGGGTCATTCGCGTGTCCAATTAAGGGTGACCCGGCCCAACAACCTAGAAAAGGGAAAAAAGAGGTAAAAAGATGCGTTTTGGAGTGTATTTTCGAAAAATTCTACAAGGAGCTAGGAAGCTCTGTTTGATTCAAAATTTGGACAAAACACCTGTAATATATTCTAGAATATTGAAAAAAAGTATTAGATCTGAAAAATAAATATAGGTGTATAAATGTTGCTATAAAGACTCAATCTTTACGGTCGAATATTTACAAAATAATATCAAAAACATAAACAATCTTTATTACAATCATGCTTGTACATCACAGTCACGGAAGCTTACAAATATGATTACAACTTTTAATAATGAAATTCATTCTATCTAGTCTTTAACAGAGGACTAGCTAGTGCATGTCTTTTCAAGTTCTTCCATCTACCACCTACCCATGAGTTCCCAGAGGGGACAAAACTACACATGGTCCCCATTAAAAGGGAAATAAAGGGTCAACAAAGCTGGTACTAAATCCAGATAATTGAACTATGTGTGAAGTAGGATTTAGATGCATAATAAAAATTAGGAAAGGACTATTTGGTGGACTAAAGGCTATCAAGTAGAAATTTCAATATCAATTCCAAGATGGAAATTCTTTCACAAAATCATCCCTAAGAAAGATTCAATATTTCAAGTATGCAAAATTTATCCAAGCTATTCACAAAGTAAATCAATTTTTAGATATTCAATTTAACAAGCTTTGGATGTAAGGACCCTGACCTCTGTTTTGGGCTTACCCTATTTTCTTTGCCTAAACCTTGTGTTTAGATGTATTCTAATCACCTGAAGTTGTGGTTAGGGTTTGTTTGTGCTTTGTTGAGAGGTTGAGGTGCAACATGCAATTTACCCAAGTTTTAGGGTTGGTGTGTAAATTTGTCACCTTGAGAGATGTCTTTCTCTCTCCTTGCATCCTCTAGAGTTGAGAGGATGGGTTGGGTTCCTTGCTTGAGTTTGTTTGGGCCTCGTTTGAGCTTGTTGAAACTTAGGCTTGTTGTTGGGCTTTCTTGGGCCTTGTTTGAGCTTGGTGCCACCTCCTTGCTTGGTTTATCGGGCGAGGGTGTATCGGCCAAGAGTGTGTCCGGCAGTGGTGTATCGATTAGGGAGATGTATCGGCCAAGGGGTGCTAGTGGGTGTGGCGGGTTGCCATGTTGGGTGACACACACCCCTCTACCTAGCATCATTTGTGTCACCCATTATGGACACTTGGTTCTTGTTGCTAGCAAGGTGGCAAAGGCTTTGGACATGTGGAGGTGGATGAGCTAGAAGGTGGCTTTTCTCCATGGACAAGTGTTCTTAGGATGGACGACACCTTGCTTGTTCCTACCCCTTGCCCTCTTCTATATATGTCTCTCTTTTCTCTTGCTTGGGATCTCTTTGCCCCCTTAGCCGTTTGCTCTCTTCCCCCTTGGTGGCCAATACATCCTGTTGTTGCTACTGCTGTTTTCTTCTTCCTTGGTGGTGGCTGATACATCCTGCTAAGGTGGTGCTTGGAGCTTTGGATCTTTGGAGCTTGGAAGTGTGCTTAAGGCAAGTTACATAACTCCTAACCCTAACATACTACTTCCTTACCATGTTGCTTTGTTATATGCTATCTTGATTGGCCATGTTATCTTGCTAGATATGTTCTTTCCTTAATGGTCATGTTGCTGCCCGATATGCTCCCTAGATTAGGTTGGACGATATATGTTCCTTAGAATAGGTTCGGCGATATGGGTAGTTACCCTTGTGCTGGTCAATCCTTTGGGTTGTAGAACCTCAAGCAATACCCCTCTCTTATTTAGTTGAGAGGTGAGCTTAGGGTTTCTTATCCCAAAGAGTTATGATGGTGTGTTTGTGAGGCAATACCCCTCTCTCTCTTTGGTTTTGAGAGGTGAGCATGTGGCCTAGATGTTTGGGCTATATGATGAGTTGGTTGGCCGATAGGGTGTTGTTCTACCCTGGTTGCCCGATATGCTTGAGGTTGTGCAAAACCCCTCTCACTTGGTTGTTGAGAGGTGAGCCAACACTCTTGGTATCCTTGGGCAATATGGTGTGGATGGTTTTGGTGAGGTTGAGACCTTCTAACCCTAGTAACATGATATGGTTGGTAGGTGTGGTGACCGATATCCCTTCCCTACCCTAGGGTTCGGGTTTGGACGATATGGTTGGTTGACACCTAGTTGGTCCCTTGGCCGAGAGGTGTGTTCTGGAGGAGTTGAGCTCTTGGGCGTCATGGCCTTGCCTTACACGATACCCATGATGGGTAGTGCTATCCAATATTCCTCTCTTCCCTTGAGTTAGGGTTTGGGCGATACAGTAGGTGGTTGCCTTGTTGATCCCTTAGACGCTATGGGGTTTGTGTTGGGTGATAGGGTTGGTTGGTGCCTTACACGTCATCCTCCTGGATGGTGCTTCCTGACACTCTGTTGTGATGTGTTGCCTGTTATGATGATAACCGTTATGGTGCTTGATCTTTGCCTTGGGCGACAGAGTGGTACATCAGGCATTGCACAGCATTGCCCGTCACGGCCTTGAGGTGTTTCCCAACATGGTGTGTTGTGTTGCCTACTGTGACGCGTTGCTGAAGGGTGTTTCCCGTCATGGTTTTGCCCATCATGGAGCGTTGCATGTTGTGGTGCTTTCTCGGTATGTTGTTGTGACTCTTGGGCGATATAGGTTGCTCGCTATGCTACTGCACGTTACAACTTGCTAGGTGCCTTACCTGATATGGGTGTCAACTCGAGATACATGTTGACTGATATCCATGTCATCCCCTTTATGCAGTGTTAACCAAGACAGTGATGAACGTTACACCTTTAGTGAGGGTTGTACCTTGTGTTCAGTTGGTAACCCTAATGCTTATTATGCTTTAGTATATGAGGCTGTTATGCTTGATATATATATAAGAATGCTATGCTTTGATACACTCATCCATGTTGCATGCTTAACTCTCATAATAAAGTAAGGAGTTGTAAGTGTTCCTTGTACAAGTATCATTGCTCCTTTGTGATTTCACTAACCATGCAGGTAACATTTGTAAGATGAGGCCATGATGATGGCATGATAATGATATGATGTGGAATATCAAGGGTTGTGATGAACCCAGTGATGTATGATGGGTGTTACCCATGGAATGGAAATGTGTGCCTTGATGATGGGATTGAGTCCCAGTGATGTTGATCCTTGAGATGGATCTTGATTATTGGCAAGAGGCCAACTGGTAACATGTGACGTTGGATCCTTGTGATGGATTAGGATGATGTCGATGTCATTGAAGGCCTTAGTGACAATGTAACACAAGGTAATGTGTTATATGTTTATTCATTCTTGTTATAGTTGCATGTTACATAACTTGGTTGAATCTTGCAATCCACTTAAAATATGTTAATTAATTACAGATGAATATTTCATTTAGTTTGCCCTGGACATAGATCCATCATCGTCAGGAGTTTGGTGATGGTGAAATAGGTTCTCCTAAGGGTTAACCAGGAATGCATATTGTTGAATATGTGGGGTGTGCCTATGCCTTAAGTAGTAGTGCATGTTTATAGAACGGTTTCAGGCCCGTGGCTCAGTGTGGTTGGAGCATGGTGAACATGCCCATGGCTGAGGATATGTGATAGAGCATGGTGAACAGGCCCATGGCTTAGTGATGATGTAGCACAGTGAACAGGCTCGTGGCTCAATTTTCTAGCACCGATACCTGTACCAAGGTGGGCTAGGCAGAGGGTAGTCTGACCCTGTGTGGCTGTGTTACAACCCCAATTTTGGGTTCGTTTGCTGATAAATGTAATTTCTCATATTAAAGATAAATAAACAAATAATGATGTCTTTTCATTACAATAGCCTTGATGATTGCATTGTGGGCTTTATTGGCTATTGGGCCCAATAACAAGGAAATTCAATTAGTAAATGAATAATTAAGTTTTGAGAAAAGAAAGGTGTGGAAACCTCCAGAAGGTAAAAGAATACAATCCAAAGTTGGATTTCGTGCCTCTTGGGTTCCTTAGGTCCCAAGGAGTCCAAAGTTGCGTAGAGAATGCAATAAGAAAAGAAAAGACCAATTAAGTATTTCTTGGTTAAGAAAGAGATCGAAAATAATGATAAAATGTGGAAAATATGTGAAAGAGATATAATTGAGTTATACTTGGTGGATTTTCATATCCCAAGGATTCCTAATGTTAAAAGGAATTCCAATAGGAAAATAAAGAGAAATACTTAAAAAGAGAATTAAAAAGGAAAAGAAATTGATTAATAAAAGGGAAATATGAGAAATTGACTTTCAAAAGAAGATAAAGGTAAATAGATTTTACCCAATATGGGAATCCGTGCCTTTGGGATTTCTTGAGGTCCAAGGGACCCAAAATAACAAGATAATAACAAAGGGAAAAGAAATAACAATTAATTTTGAATAAATTAATGAATAACTTAGGAGAGAAGGAAGCCTTCTCATCCCTTGGAATTTGTTTCCCAAATTTCGTAAAAAGCTAGATAATGTCAAGAAAAACGTTCCCTTAAAATTTGAGACAAAAAGGAGTTATGGTTTGGGAGAAATCAAATTTTCAAGTTATCTCCAAGTTTGGGAATTATTCTGAATTTTGGGAAAATATATTTCCTTTTGATGAACATGTGCTTTGAGGACCGTTGGATCTCAATCGAACGATGGTCGCTCATCTTCAAAGTCCCACGTGGACTGGGACCTTGCAGGTTACAGGAAGAACCTTCCATCCCCAATTTCTCACAATCCAGTGGATGTGCAAAGCTGTCGTTGCTTTCTTTGAACTCAGGGGAGGAAACCGCTGGGAATCATCCCAGGTTTGACGAGGGTTGGCCACATATTGGGAAAGTTCCCAAATCTAGTGAGCTTGTTTCCCACCCTATATATAGGGGAGGTGCTTCATGGTACCAGTTCTCTCACAAATCCAACTAGTGTGTTCGGAGAGAGGCGACGAGCGCGTTCGTGTGGCCAATTTGAGAAATCGTCCTGTTCCTTCCCCTCCAAGACCTGCAAACCTCGCCAGGTGGAAAGCTTCTTCGGCTGACAATTCTGACACACACGGAAGGGAATCAAGTGTGTGAGTAGGTTCGGTGATGGCTGGCGAAGCCACAACAACCTTCACCGGCGTCTGAGATAATGTGAAGGCCGGAGTCAACGGTGGAGTTGACTCGGCTGAGAAGCCTGTCTCGCGAACGGCCTGAGTAGAGGAAGAAGATGATCGGCCTGGTCATTTACCAAGATACCCTGACGCCCCTTCAGTATAGGTAAGGGCAACTTGGTCCCTTTGCATCTTTTAATTGCTAGAACAGGAACGCGCGACCCTGGACATTGGATCCTGACTGGACCAACGGGCCATCGATCTAACGATCCATATTTTTCTGAAATTGGCAACTAAAGCAATAAAAAGGGTTTTCTTGTTAAAAATCATATCTTGAGCTAGAAAACTCGGATGAGGGAAGTTAAAACATGAAAAATGATCATAAAAATATGAGGAATACGTTAAAAATGGTTTGGACATCTGAATATGTATATTTTTGCAAAAGTGCATATTTTGGATAAAAAATGTATTAATTTGTAGTTAGAAACCCTAATTGTTGATAAAAGATATATTTAATCTTGCAAATAGATTAATTCATGCATGGTTAACTTGATTAAAGATAAAGATGGTTTTTAACCTATTTTGATGATAGAATTACAAGGTTTAGGGTTTTTAACTCAATATATTGATTAATATGTTTAGAAACCCTAAATTAGAGGAAAATAAAAGAAAAGTGCTCATAATCTGAAATTAGGGATTCCTGTTGCTAAAAGATGAATCTAGAATCTTTTATAAAAGAAAAATGAAATAGTTAGGGTTTGTAAGTGATTTTGTGAAATTAGGGTTTAAAGTAATAAAGATGAAGTGGAACCCTAATTATGCTCAAAACCCTAAAAGGGCAAATAACCTAGGGAACAACTAGGATTAATGGATCAAGATGACATGATTAATGATAGAGAAATTGGATGCCTTTTTCAGGAACAAATTATGTGTGTGTGCTTGCTTGATTCCTGATTGATTGAGTTATTTCTGCATTCAAATCTGCTTAACACGTATGTGGTTAATTATGAATAACCGCCTTAGTTTTCCCGAGGATTTTCCGGATGGCTAAACACATTGAATGCAAATTATCAGTTTGGATGTTCATACTTGCAAACTATAAAGTCAATATGATTATCACATTAATAACAGAAGTATGTATTCTCGCACCTACATGCCACCCTGATGGATGGTGCCAAAGGTCAGGCCCAGATGGGTAGACCAATGGACACCTTGAGTGGTGACCCCAGGCACCAAGCTCGGGAATGAGAAGGTGGACAATGATATTGCATGGCTAGAGGGCACCATGAGTGGTGACCCCAGGCACCAAGCTCGGGATTGAGAAGGTGGCCTTAAGTCATTAGCAAAGGAAACCCTAAGGTGGGTATGCCAGGGTTAGGGCAAAAGCGGTGGAGAATGTCATACTGGAAAATGTAAATTGGATGGTTAATTAAATTGATTGTGATAATTAGATTGTTATCCATATGTGCAAACTTTTGGTTGTTCCCTCATACCAGTATATTTCAATATACTGACTGACGTTTTGTTTGTCGGCGTTTTAGGAACAACATTTGAAAGAACAAACAGTAAAGTGACATATTGTGGAAATAAGAACTAAAGTGTAAGGAGGATTAGATAGATTCAATCTCTGGATAGATAGATTTCCAAAGTTTTCAAAGGAAAGCAAAGTTTTAATTTTATACCAAATTCCAGTTAGTTAGTAGAATTTCATAGTTATTATTGATTATTTGTCAAACCTTTGATCCTGTTAATTGAACAACGGCTCTAACCTTTGGGTCTCCCTTAATTGGGGGTTATCGGGAGGCAGGGGTGTTACACTGAGGCCACTTAAGCAAGAGATTACGGTCCTGCTTTGGTTCTCGTGCGCTGACCATGTGGAGGTGAGGTCGTGGAGTCCGACTCTTCCATTGACCTTGTATGGCACAGGCTTTGGGTTTTTGATCGGCCTTTTTCTCGCATCTGGAAATGAACGTGGGACAAAGGAAGGAATCAAGCTTTAAATTTGTAACATGAAACCTTCTAGGCCCCCACAACTTTATTATGGGGTCGAAGTAGGTATACGGGGTCGAACACAGGGACGTGGTGATGTTTAGGACACCACAAATCTCGTTCTTTAGTCAGATAAGCCAAGACGATAGTCGATAAAAGTAATTTCTAGAAGTAGTCTAGCGGGTTGTCACGATATAAAACAAAACAAAGAAAACAAAACAAAACAAAACAGAGCTCGTGAGTCTACTAATCAGAGAAAGAGAGTTCCTGGCTATGTAACCACAAATGGGGCAGTCTATGCACTCGTTCTCGGGCATAGACAACCCTCGAACACCCAAGCAAGCATCTAGTACGCACAGTGGCATCTGTCATGTGGGGTCGTCCCACTCGCTCTCGCGATGCATGACTAGAACCATCAACAATATGTCAATGACCCTCTCTTGAGGAATGACATATCAACACCTCGGAATACACTAAGTTCCCTCTCGGGTCTTAGGATATTTTGGGGTGTTAGGAACAGAATACCTTGGATCGTCCTCCTCTCGGGTTCAGATCCAAATTATCATCTCTTAGCTATTCCTACAACGAATCTCTCGATACAGGAAGAAACAGCAGTTCAAGCGAGTAAGAGATCATCCAAACTAGCAATCATAACTTGGAAAGAGAAAATAGAACATGCAACATACTAGATCTGATATGAATCTACTTGCTTAAGGCAAAAGTAGATATACATTCCCAGATCGGGCTACATAGCCAAGAAGGAGCTAACTAGCCATAGACAAGCATAGCTGGCATCGAACAAAGATGGATAAACATCGTTTATACAAGAAACAAAGGAATGCAGTAGAATGAAAGACAAGAGAGAAGAGATATAGCCCGTAGAGGAGAGGTGGCTCTCACTCCTCGACCTCTGTGCAGGCCATATCTCAGCCCTTGGGTCTTCTCTTCATCCCTCTAGATTCCTCGGCTCTCTCTCTCTAGACCGTATCGGGCAACCGTATCGGGTAGACCGTATCGGGCAACCGTATCGGGCAGACCATATCGGGCAGACTGTATCGGGCAACCGTATCGGGCAGTAGACTTTTGGGGAGTTATAGCTTTTATTGGTCCACGTGTCCTTCATCCGTGGCTTCAATCTTGAGGCATCAGGTGGGCCAATATGACTATCGCCCAAAGACTGTGTCAGGCAGGGGGAGTGTCAGGCAGCTGTATCGGGCAGGCAATATCGGGCGTCCATATTGGGAAGACCATATCGGGCAGGCCATATCGGGTAGTCGTATCGGCCAGACCATATCGGGCAGCCGTATCAGCCAGACCGTATCGACCAACTGCTGGAATTCTTGTCTTTTCAGGTTCGGTACTTGAGAGTCCTAAAATTGGCTAGTTTCGGTGCCTACAAGTCAAAAATTGGCTAATTAGCTACATTATTGGCTATTTTTACTACTTTTATCTAATGCGAGACAGAAAGCATAAAACATGAACAAAAGAGTGCATATTAAGACTAAAGTGGCACAAAACTATAGATAAAATGCATAGAAAATATGCGCTAATTTGGGTGTTATCAACTACCCCAAGCTTAAAACTTGCTTGTCCTCAAGCAAGACTGTGCTCAAAGAACAAAAGATAACATCCAAATTAAGCTTGGCAATAAATTCTAAAGTTAATAAAAATAGTTTAAAGCATCAATAATCTTAATCCATGTCATTTCAGAACAAACCCCCACCAAACAAGTACAATCCTGCCAAAGCAAGATCAAAGAGTGTCCAGGCAAGATTAAGCGAATTAACTACAGCCTGCCGATACTCATGAGGGTTTGAATCATAATTATTTATACATGAAAGAGTTGTTATTTAGGTGATCAAGCAGGTGATGAGCAATGCGACATCACCATGAATCCATGCATACCAATCTGGACAATGCGCCTCTCACTTATTCATGTCTTAAGAAACAAAGAAAAAAGACTCTAATGACTTCTGAGGATCTCGATCTATGTTAGGTCGGTCCATGTAACGAGCAACAGTCCCTACAGTCTGATCTAGTTGGCCCAGAGTAGTGAGACAAACTCCTCGTACTGTGCTCGAACCAACCCTGCTACTGAGATGATCTCATAGGTCACCTAAGGGTTCCTAGTGACTCTCTAATGAGCTTTTAGAGTGATACTGCCAGGCACGACATACCCGCGTTCATGAGCGCAGTCATACACCGGTTGGGCATCATCCTCAAATCTCCTAAAAGATAAAACATCGCTCATTTATTGTTCACACTCAGGCTTTTATCATCTGCATTCTATTTTTGTGGTCTTGTGTGAGAACTATATAGATATTTTGGGATTTTGTGGGCGGCCAAGCCTCTTTTGCACAATTTTATGTTTTTCATCTTTTTGACTCAATCTAATGTGAGAAGGCATGTAGTCCATCAAGGAGAAACATTTCATCTTGATCATAGCTCAAAGCCCATCATAATCCGCTTGATACCTGTGTGAGAAGATGCAATTATGATTCAAGAATCCTTAGAATAGAGGTAAGCTTGTGAATCCACAGCTAGGATTCTTTGGTTGTGTTTTAGCTCATTCCAACGGTCCTTTACCATGAGTTTTCCATTCACGACGTAGATCAAGGGAATCTAGCTTTAAGCTATAACCTTAGATTTATTATCAAACTCAAGGAAAGAGTCAAAGAGCAAGTCAAGCAAGAGGTCAAGCAATTTTTAAGATGAAAATTGTGCATCTAGGCATAAAGTCAAGCATTTATCTATTAGGTTCACACCATATAGCCAAAATTGCTTTTAAACTAAATGCAAGAAGTAAATGTGCATGAAAGAAGGGTGAAGAGAAAGAAGGGTGAATCCTACCACCCCAAGCTTAAAACTTTGGTCGTCCTCGAGCAAGACTTAAACTTGGAATAGAGAGGCAGGAATGCATGATTTTAATGGCAGTTATTGAAGTTATAAAGATGATGCATGGATGCAAGGAAATAAAATAGTTAGAGGAAATAAGCTAACTAACAAGAACATGAACGTTAAAATTTATTGTAATAAAAGGGCGGGAGGGTGGGTAAGAGAAAAGGGGGTGGCTGCCCCATGATATCGACACTGGGATCCCAAATCCTAAGTTTGGAACCAGTGTCACATGTGTCTTGCCGACGGGTTCCGCCACATAATATGAGTAGAATAGGCGGATGTGTTAGCCCTGCCAAGTCCGAAGAAGCGAAGTGAAATCCGACGACTCAGTGAAGTCATCTTTGTGCTGGAAGTGGCTTGAACTGCACTGGGATGAATTCTTCGGCATATCATCCTCAGGGTACCTTACATTATATGAATCTGAATATGACGGTCCTGGGATGTTGACACATGGTGAGATGGATGAGAGAGGTTGGATGTCTTTTGGAGGACTCATATCTTCTCTCTCCATCTCTACACTTGAGGTTGGATGCTCAGATAAATCATCATGTATAGTCTGAGTCATCCAATTATCTTCTGAATAAGAAATACTCCCCAAAGAATCAGTTTGTGGTTTTACCACCCTAAGCTTATCACCTAGCGTGGAGTCAGGGGTATCTTCATGCTCAACAACCATGTTGTAGTGAACCATCCATCCTACCCCCTTGACATCCACCCTACCTTGTAAAGGTATGGGTGTAAATGGCAGCTTGTGCTGCTCCAACTCGTCATCGTCAGTATACCCACTGGTCCATGTTGAGAAATTGTCGTCATCGTCGTCGTCATCATCGAACAAGTTGTTCCAAACCATGGTTGGCGTACTGCTCAAAGTGAAGTGGCAAGTCTCAATATGAGAGATGTCACTCTGGTCTGGTTCAATATCTGACTCTGGTTCCTCTAGCCAACCTTCTGGCTGTGAGTAAACTTGGCTTTTAGAGTCTTCATCATCGTCATCATAGATCCATTCAGGTCTATGACTCATATCTTCCATTGGTTCATCAACTGGGTCATCTGGATATAATGAAGGGTTTCCTCGAGTGGGTTGGTCTTCACAAAAAAATCCTGGTGAATCCAGTTGATGGTCTGAATAGGATGGTGATGCATACTCCACTTCATACCCAATGGAATGGTCCTGATGACTAACATCTTGATTATCTTGTGATGGCATTTGTAATTAGATTGTAACTAAATCAATGAGCTCTTGGAGCCTCCTGCCTTGTTCAACATCTTTATCATGAAGTTGTTGTACTTGAGCAGCAATGCTTTCGAGACCCGTCGATTCTGCCATGCACATCGGTTGCTGACCTATT
Source organism: Alisma plantago-aquatica (assembly GCA_963693085.1). NCBI lineage: Eukaryota > Viridiplantae > Streptophyta > Magnoliopsida > Alismatales > Alismataceae > Alisma > Alisma plantago-aquatica. The sequence continues at coordinate 802,769,305 of OY856411.1, forward strand.
GTACCAAACTGATGCGCTTGAACGAATCCTTGCTCAACAATTTGAACTAGACTTCTACTGCAGTCTGCAGCCTCAGTGGCTACTTTGAGATGATGATCCTGCTCTTCTAGCAGTTGTTTCATTGGATCGACATCTTCTTGGAGATGAGGGGCTAAGGAGGTGAGTGCTTGAATACTTTCCCTAGCCAACTCCACTGCCTTAATCAGTTCGTGATCCCATGATAGAATGGGGGTCGATGGTTGACCGGCAGTCTCCTTTGTTGGAATTTCAACATATGATGACGGTGGAGGTGAGTATAACTCGACTAGTTGCAGAGCACGACCTTCAATTATTTGCCAGCAGTCGGAACTGCGGAAAAACTTAGGAGGATAGGTAGACAAGATGACTTGTCTTGCGGAAGCAAGGTCTATGGCTGAAAAAAAGGTATGAGAAACAGAAAAGTGATTTAGTATATATGAACAAGTATGTGTAAATCAAGAGGAAAACTATGCATGTATATACAGGCTTATAGTGACAGAACAAAAATCTACTAGGCGTGTAAAAGTGGAAAACCACGTCCCCGGCAACGGTGCTAAAAGTTGATCGGCCTTTTTCTCGCGTCCGAAAATGAACGCGGGACAAAGGAAGGAATCAAGCTTTAAATTTGTAACCCGAAACCTTCTAGTCCCCCGCAACTTTATTACGGGGTCGAAGTAGGTATACGGGGTTGAACACAGGGACGTGGTGACGTTTAGTACACCACAAATCTCATTCTTTAGTTAGATAAGCCAAGACGATAGTCGATAAAAGTAATTGCTAGAAGTAGTATAGTGGGTTGTTATGATATAAAACAAAACAAAGAAAACAAAACAAAACAAAACAAAACAGAGCTCGTGAGTCTACTAATCAGAGAAAGAGAGTTCCTGGCTATGTAACGACAAACGGGGCAGTCTATGCACTCGTTCTCGGGCATAGACAACCCTCGAACACCCAAGCAAGCATCTAGTATGCACAGTGGCATCTGTCATGTGGGGTCATCCCACTCGCTCTCGCGATGCGTGACTAGAACCATCAACAATATGTCAATGACCCTCTCTCAAGGAATGACATATCAACACCTCAGAATACACTAAGTTCCCTCTCGGATCTTAGGATATTCTGGGGTGTTAGGAACAGAATACCTTGGATCGTCCTCCTCTCGGGTTCAGATCCAAACTATCGTCTCTTAGCTATTCCTACAACGGATCTCTCGATACAGGCAGAAACAACAGTTCAAGCGAGTAAGAGATCAACCAAACTAGCAATCATAACTTGGAAAGAGAAAATAGAACATGCAACATACTAGATCTGATATGAATCTACTTGCTTAAGGCAAAAGTAGATATACATTCCCAGATCGGGCTACATAGCCAAGAAGGAGCTAACTAGCCATAGACAAGCATAGTTGGCACTGAACAAAGATGAATAAACATCGTTTGTATAAGAAACAAAGGAATGTAGTAGAATGAAAGAGAAGAGAGAAGAGATATAGCCCATAGAGGAGAGGTGGATCTCGCTCCTCAGCCTCTGTGCAGGCCAGATCTTGGCCCTTGGGCCTTCTCTTCATCCCTCTGGATTCCTCGGCTCTCTCTCTCTCTCTAGATCATATCGGGCAGACCGTATTGGGCAACAGTATCAGGTAGACTGTATCAGGCAGACCGTATTGGGCAGTAGACTTTTGGGGAACTCGACACACTAGCTCCTTGGTCTAGGAACTAGCCCTTGCAGGGTCCTCCCTCCGGCTCCCCCTCTCTTTGTAGGTTGGCAGCTGCTATTTATAGGCAGCGAGTTGATGGGAGTTATAGCTTTTATTGCTCCACGTGTCCTTCATCCGTGGCTTCAATCTTGAGGCATCAGGTGGGCCAATATGACTGTCGCCCGAAGACTACGTCAAGCAGGGGGAGTGTCAGGCAGCTGTATCGGGCAGGCAATATTGGGCGTCCATATTGGGCAGACCATATCGGGCAGGCCATATCGGGCAGCCGTATCGGCCAGACCATATTGGGCAGCCATATCGGCCAGACCGTATCGGCCAGCTGCTGGAATTCTTATCTTTTCAGGTCTGGTACTTGAGAGTCCTTAAATTGGCTAGTTTCAGTGCCTGCAAGTCAAAAATTGGCTAATTAGCTACATTATTGGCTAATTTTACTACTTTTATCTAATGCGAGACAAAAAGCATGAAACATGAACAAAAGAGTGCATATTAAGACTAAAGTGGCACAAAACTATAGATAAAATGCATAGAAAATATGCGCTAATTTGGGTGTTATCAGTTTTGCAATCGAAGGTTGGATTTGAGGGGTACGGCTCACTTCCTTAGGGCATAATAAATCGTAATCCAGTCGTATAGTATATTTGCTTAGGGCAAACATGGAACATTTGTCTTGGTTATATCTTGAAGTTAATTACATGTTCCTCTGATGTTATGATAAGTTCTTATTAGACTTGTCTTGTCAATCATGTTCCATAAGAAATATCTTGTTATATGCCTCCCAGATATCTTAGTAAGATGTTATAACAAGTTAGTTCTTCTAAGTATGATGCTCATATACGATCTGCTTATATAAGTTACCAATTTTATCTGTTATAGCTCCCTTTTGAGGTTTTATAGTTTTGGCGGGGCTTATGTTTCTCACTGGGACTGTGTGTCTCACCCCGTTGGTTTAAAACCTTTTTAGGTGATCGATCTAGTCGTGGTGGTGGTCATGAGGTTGCGGCTGAGCAGCAAGAAGAACAGTAGAAGGCAAGGTTGGATATGTTGCTGCTATTGTTGGGTGTTTTGTAGTAGAGTCCTAGAGTCATCACTGTACTCTCAGGTCCTTGGAGGTGTATTGATGAGGTTTCACTATGTATAGTTGATATGGCTTTCTTATCCTGATGTTGACCTGGCTAGGTCTGTTATGTACATAAATAGGTGGTGAACTCTTGTGCTTATGGGACAGCTAGATCCTATGAGATGTGGACATGTATCAAGTTTATGTATATTTATATAACATGTTTCCTTGCAGGATGTGGATCAGGTTGTAATAGTTCCTTTCTTATCTACTTTCCGCAATCTATTTTAATTAACCCGTGTTTTTAGTAATATGATGTTTATGATGGTTTCACATGTTTTCGTGTGGCATTTCGTTGTCTGTGTGATAGCGGGATGTCACATATTAGGTTGGTATCAGATCCCTAGTTTGCTGAGTCTACATGGATCTAGGACTAGGCTTGTGTCTATTCATGTAATTTTCTCCATATTTTCTCATAATGACTTCTGCCCCTAGCAGAAGACAAAGCTAAAAGATGTCTGGTGTTACATCCCTGACCTGGGTTATAATCTAACCCTAGGTGTTTTGTCTAATTATGTAATTAAATCCTTGTGATTAACCTTGGACATGTAATTAAGTTTCTCAGAAACATATATTTCAGTTTTTGCTCCTTTTTATATAAAGTTGTAGCATTGTGTTGAAATACAGGGACCTATGTGCAATTTACCCATTTAGAAGGGTTAACTTGCAAATTGCACATGTTAAAATGATTCTCTGATATTGAGACATCATGATAATGATTATGATGAAGTTAGAGGGATTTCCCAAGCTTGGGCACCAAGGTGCAGCTGTGGAAGCAATCCCGGTGCTTGAAACCCTAATTTGGGGTAAAATGCAATTTACCCAAATTAAGGGATGCTATGTGTAAAATATATCATCTAATGTATCTTTTAAGACTCTTGAAATCATTTAGAGAAGAAATGATGAGGTAGTCACCTCAATTGAATAATCAAGTTATGAAATATACCTTCTGATTGAATAATCAGGGTGTATGTACAATAGCTCTTTATATATGTACCTTAGTATTAGGTTAATCTTCCTTGCCCTTATTTTCTTGACCTTGAGAGAAGGTTTGTCCTTATAATTAAGAGGAAAGGACGAGTAAGTAAAGATGGAGGGACTTGGTTGATATTATGAAAAACTTATAAGCTTAAGTTGGAAACCCCACCCCAAGTATATATACACTTTACCTCTCAAGCAAAGGAACCTTTCCTTCGTGCATTTCACTGTTTCCTCTTGCTTGACCGACTAAAAACTGTCTTGGAGCTCAAGAGGAACGACCAAGGGTGTAAGGTAGGTTTGAATCCCTTCTTTTGCCTAATTCCATGGTTAGAACTCGAATTCAAGATCAATTTGGTGACTAGCTCACGAAACCCTATCTTTCTAGCCATCTTTTCTTGATTTTCCCTGGATTTTTCACCTTGGCCAACCTGTGAGAACTCAAGGACGCCATTAGATCTTGGAGATCGAAAGCTTGGAGCTCAAGAAGCAAGCTTTAGGCGGGTTTCATAACTCTAAACCCATGCTTTATTATATACATCTCATTTATGCATGTAGATGATAGTTCTTCTTTTTCCCTACTTTCCTTTGCTACTTTGCAAGCCAATCCATGTGAAATCCGTGCTGTTCTTGAGCTAGGAGATTAAGGCATTATTTCCAAGAAAAATCCACCGCTTTTCACTTTGTTAAACGGTCTCCCCAACTTGCTCTCTCGGTCTTAAGACCGCGAGGTGAGCAAACGGTCTCTAGACCGCGAGAGGGCAAACGGTCTTCAAGACCGTTTAACCCCGTTGACCCAGCGTGGACCGTATAAGAAACCTCTTCAAAATTATGAAGACTAACCACCCTCAAAAATTTAGAGGTTAACTCCAAAGGAATCGGGAGATATTGCCATTTTAATCAACAACTTTAATTGAAGTTATCCCTGATTTGCAAACGGTCTGAAATAGCCTTTTTGGGCAAACGGTCTTAAGACCGTGTAAGGTCGTTGACCAGGCATTGACCGTATGATATTACTGTTCAAAATAATGTTAATTAACAACTCACCAAATTTGATGGACTAATTCCAATCGAACTAAGAGTTGAAGGGTGATTACTAGGGCAAACCCTAATTAAAATCAGTACTGAAATATCAATGATTAATTTAGGGTTTTTGGGGTTGATTGACCTAAACGGTCTCAAGACCGTTTGGGGATCAACCAAACGGTCTCAAGACCGCGAGGACAATCACCCAAGACCTTTTGAAGGTTTGGGGTCAAGAATAGTTGACCAATTGAAGGTACAAACATACCAAATTACAATGCAATTAAGTATTGATATGATCATCAACTCAATGGATCCAACCTTGAAGAATTTTCACTAGAATCCAAAAGTTGGATGGGCAAACGGTCTCAAGACCGTTTGGAGCTCATCCAAACGGTCTCAAGACCGTGTGGTGACAGCCCAAGACCGTTTGGACGTCTAGGGTTAAGATAAATTGATCAATTGAGGGCCCAATTACAATGGGTTATTGAATTAATCAAATTGCTGATTTGTGACTTAATTAAAGTTCAACTCCTATCAAATCACATTAGATTTTGATGAAAACTTGGGCAAACGGTCTCAAGACCATGTGGAGTTAATCCACACGATCTCAAGACCGTTTGGGCCAAGTTTGGGCCCAATTGGAGCTCAATTGAAGGGTTCAACCTCGTATTGATGCACATTGATGAGTGTTGATTGTTGAACATTGATAGACCCTAATTGAATCGACTTCAACCCTAATTGATCAACAATTGAGGGTCAATTGAGTGACCAATTGGTTAATCATAACCCTAATTGACTCAATCCATAAGTGGTCACCATGGCTTTGACCTTTTGAGGGCTTCAACATTGGTTGGCATAATCGGTTGTAACCTTGAAACTTGTTGATGGTCCAAGCGGTTTGAGACCATGTGAGCCTCGCGGTCTCAAGACCGTGAGGGGGCTCGCGGTCTCAAGACCGAGAGGGGCCTCACGGTCTCAAGACCATGAGAGGGCTCACGGTCTCAAGACCGAGAGGGGCCTCACGGTCTCAAGACCGTGAGAGGGCTCGCGGTCTCAAGACCGAGAGCCATCAAACGGTCTCAAGACCGAGAGCCATCAAACGGTCTCAAGACCGAGAGCCATCAAACGATCTCAACCCAACCTGCCCTCTAGGCCTTGAAGTCAACATGGTTAAATGGTCTACACTTCTTCTTGGTCTTGAAGTCAACAATAGTAAATGGTCAACCCATCCAAAACGGTTTCAAACCGTTTGGAGGTTGGAGGTTGAGACCATTTGAGGATTTTCAAAGGTTGATTTCAACTAACCACTTAAAGGTGTATATGGTTCTATGATGCCCTAATCTAAACCCTAATGATAACCTAGGACATTAAGGGATTAATTGACTAATGTTTTGACCCATGATGATGATCAATGGGGTGAATTACCAAAATACCCTTGAAGGGTCAATTGAGTAATACCTTGATCAAATCAAACCCTAATCACATTAGGGTGATGTTTTTGGCTATGATAGTCCATGATGACTTAATCCAACTTGATCTAGAGTGATGTTATCACCATCTACTAGTATGAGGAGAGAGAAAGTACTTCTAGAGAGAGAAAGTACTTCTAGAGAGAGAAAGTACCCTTTTTAGGTGGAAACTCAATTAAAGAACCTTCAATACACATGAATGTGCATAATTAGGGTATGATCCACCTGTGTGAGATCATGGAAACCCTAATTATGATGTATGATGAATCTTAAGCCAGTCTGAGAGCATCAATGATGATGTTCCACATACATGATGATGTTATGAGTTCAATTCACTTCAATGTGAATAGTAAACCCTAATTCAAGGGTAATGGCATTCAATGTGATTAGTAAACCCTAATTCAAGGGTAAAGACATTCAATGTTATTAGTAAACCCTAATTCAAGGGTAATGACATGCTTTATGAGTATTAAACTCTAATTGATAAGAATCAGAGAACTTAGCTCTTATGATAGGAGTGAGAAGTATATTCCTTGTTTTAAATTACCTTTATCAGTTGAGCTAACTATGCAGGTCCTGATATGAAGGTGATCATATCCAGGTATGGATGATGATACTGTATTCATTAAAAGCATGTTAAAGGCTTTATGAATAAGTAAAATATCTTGATGCCTTGTCAGTAGCATCCTATGAGTTAATGGGCTGTAAGAGCCATGAATACCACCCAGTCATGCTTCAGAGATGACTGGTGATGAGTATAATGAGAAATGATGATTGATGTGAGTTAGGCTTGTTACATTTAGTATTCTCCTTTCATAGCTGTTATGCTACTGTTATTGTTTGAAGAACAATGTGTGATGATTAAATGAATACTAAATGTACCTAACTAATTAAGTATAATGTAGAGCCCTGATCATAGATCCATCATTGTTAGAGATCAAATGATGGTGAAACAGGATTTCCTAAGGGAGCTCCTGGAACACATACTATTGAGTATGTGGGGTATATGGATGTGTAGAACCTTACATCCTAGTGTAGGTGATTGATGTAGATGTGTAATCCGTCAACCCTTCACTACTAAACCCTACCGTATCAATGGAAGGTAAACATGAAACCTCCTGATGACGAAGAAAATATAGATATCCGTATCAGTGGAGATAAACATGAAAACTCCTGATGACGAAGAGAGTATAGAACGCCACTGTAACTCTAAAATAGCGAAGGACCAGTTTACCCTGGTGAGCTATAATAAGTAGAGACACAAGATGTCCTACAAGTGATCCTCTTACTGACTGAGGAAGATGAAGGTCATGAGAATCCGGCTCTCTTAATGACCTATGTATGATATTGATGTGACTTCTCAGCGATCAGTTGGAGTATGAGTGGTATGCCTCATCTCCACAGGGCATAATGTTGTTTGTAAAACATAATCAACCACGTAGTATACCTGCTAGAGATAACTACGAGTTAGTTGATTGATGATACACTGTGATAGTGCTTATATTTCTTCATGTCTCATAAATGTTGAACTCTTGTTATATAGTTGCAACTGTTGTTGAATACTTTGAAAGCTTTACTACTTAAGATATTCTCTGATGTTATAATAAAGTTTCTGGCGGAGAGTTATAACTCTCGCTGGGACAATTATGTAAAATTGTCTCACCCCGTAGACTTCAACTTTTTAGGTGGACGTCGTAGACGGAGGAACCGGTCTACAGGTGACCAATCTCAGCTGCAGCAGCACCAGGAGCAGCAGTAATCTCAGGTGGAGATTTAGCCTGCCATGCGGTGTAGTTAGAGTCAGTCCTATGTGTCCTCTGTACTCTCAGGTCTTGGAGTCTTTTGTGTGAGTTCTTGAGATTTTGTATCTTGATGTATATAATTACTCAAGAAGTAATTATCATGAGATGTAAACAGTTTATCTCTTGTTATGAAAGAAGTTTTTATGGATTCAATCTCTTGTCCCGAAAAGTTTTAATTTACCATGATTTTTGTCTTCCGCTGTCTATCGAATCGCTTCCGCTAAGTTTAAATCGAGATTATATCGCAGTTTGGAGATCAGAGACCACATCTGGAAATGATGAAGAACATGCTACCGAGAGCAGTGATGCTGCATCAGTTGATGGAGCAAGTATGTAGGCACATGAAGATCGAGTGCCTGAGGTCCCCCAAATCGACCCAGCCGTTCTTGAGAATCCTGTCTACCAGCACCTTATGGGACAGGTAATGCCTATAATGAATCTCATGGTGGAAAGATTGCCTGTGACGTCCCCAGATTTTCTAAAACATAATCTGATGTGTGACGTCCGAATTGAAACCCTCACCTCAATGAGCATTCCAATTTAAACACCACACACTAGGCTAAGAAGAAGTAAATAAGAGGAAGTCAGAAGGAACCAATCAGTAGCACATGTACATGAACAATAATAAAACCATACACATATGTTCACCATTCAACATATAATTACAACATGAATTGTTACAACATTTGATATTATATATTGAATAACAAACTATACATACAAATGTACTACATCTAAACAGTAGGATCCTACGACAACAGGTCCACCTGTACATCAGCTCGCTACACAACTCTCACTATCCTGGATCTTCAAGATCATATATCCATAACCTAAATAAAAGATTACATTTGGTACACGTCGGCACAATATTCAAGAATATTGTACTGAGTACACCTACATGTCTTTTATATACCTCTCATGATATCTCAGAAATAAGATAAAACTAATACTTGGAAGTTATAAAGAAATATAAGAAAATCATATACTTGCACAAAAATGTTCATTAACAAAAGAGAACACATATTTTAAGCACATTTTCCATTATATATCCATGCATTTGCCACCTGAGGGAATAATGCATCATATCAGCTACTAAAGAGTATGAGATGTAAGGCCTTATGATCTACTACCAAAGAGTTAGGTCATTGTACAATGTGACCTTCTACCAAAGAGAATGATCACTTTCCAGCACTATGCTACCAAAGAGAATTAGTGCTTTCATATAATGGAATAGATATATTATGTTTGATGTGTTCATAACAATAAGTATGGAAAGCTCAAGAAACATAGCATACAAGAACAATCATTTCAACCAACACCATATGCCAAGTATTTACTACCATATAACACAAGCATGTTGTATAATAAGCCAAGTAAGAGATAATGGTGTACCTTCATCAAGGTATCCTAATCACACATTCCTGATATCAGATATATCCCCATGTCAACTATATCTTGGTCAAACCCCTGGTAAAGACAAGATCACATACTATCATCAGATTCTCATTATCTTAACCCTAGTCGTGTTTATTCAGGTTTCACTTTATCTCATTAGGATATGTACTTTATTACTTGTCTTATATTCTTGATGTATGCTCCTGACTTGGAATTTAGCTTACTGGTCTCATATTCTAGATTAGGATACATATTCTATATATCAAGTTATGTATCATCCTTTATATATATATTAAACCTAGGTTACATGTATTATACAAAAAAAGGGTTTCATCCCATGTATTAAGGGTCATCTTCATATAACATGGATTCTTTTCATCACCGTGATCTCATAATTAAATATGAGGTTAAATATACTGATATGAGCTTACTCAGTAAATTTCATCATTTATTGAGCAGGCATGTATTTATTACATTTTATTTAGGGTTATTAGCCCTAATTAGCCATTCTCAGCAAATTACATGATTATGTGTCATAACATCATAATAACTGATCTTATAAGGATTAAAGACATCAAGATGGATTTACTGACATATTTTCATAATTTTAGAACTTCGTTTGATATTTATTATCCATCAAATGAGCATTACACATCTTACATGATATCACTATTATGTGTGCATCAAAAGCCTGATATGATGATTCCACTTTGTTATACACTTTTTTATGAACATTTCAGTATATTACATGTATTTTTCTGATATGCATGCTAATTACTACAAATTATATAAGAACTCAGCATTTCTAAAGTATTTACCTTTGTTTGCCAGTCAGATGTTGTCACATGGACCCTAGGGCAGCGGCTTTTGCCTTGAAGCTGGCCTCAAGTGAACCACGGTTCACTTCTGAGAGCAGGCCAGTTTTTTGGGTGGTCTGGGACTCAAGCTGGTTCAGACTCTTCCTCTTCTCTGCGTTCTCACGATAATAGAACCCGACCCCCACGTTCTCACGTGACCACGGCCGCCTCCCACCGTTAAGCATGCATCCATGGGCGTGATCACCTATAAAATAGACACTGTCATGTTCCAGCTTTTTGTGAGAAATCAGTTGCCGACTGCTACTCGTCGTCCACTACTGATGACGCCTCTACCTCCTCAAAATCTCTTCTACTTGATATTGCTTCTCAGTGAGTAGGAGGACGGGTGCCTCTTGCCTAACGCAACAGGGTCTTGCGGTAGAAATTGTCGGTGGGAAAGGGGTGTCATTCGTGGGTAAAGGTTGAAACTCAGACCTGCTAGTGAGGTTGCTGGTTGTTCCTCTATTGTGCATGTGATCACCAACATCGCCGTAATGAAAATATCTATGGTGAGGTATCAACCATTAGGTCCTCCTGCTCGACAGTACAGACGCCACCACGGCGGGTTGGAAGGGGAACCGACATCTGGAAACTCCATCGGGCTCCAAAGGAACCCACACATCCCACTGTAACTCTAGAAAGTTCCAGTTATTCATCCATGGAACCCAACCTGGAGGGGAAGGGAAATTCCCAGGGCTTCTCCTCCATTCTTTTTCGTCATTCTCCTTACTCTGGTTCCCTCAAGGAGCCCTGTATCTCCATGTTGTACCTCCGGCCATCACCTTCTCCTCATGGTGGAGAAACACTGGCGATGGGGAAGTGGATCCCCCCTTATCTTCTCCAATGCTACCGCCAGGGAACCGCCATGGAGCAAGGAACCCACGAGGGACCAACGTCCCTCTTCCTTCTTCCTTGTCTAGCACACAGGTGGAGTGGCTAAGAAACGATGGTTGTGGAGTATTTCCTCTCTTTCTACCCCTCACCAAGAGCCACGACAATAGGGTAAAAGGGGATGTGTGGGAGAAGGCAAAGCCAACTTCTCATTCCCACTACCCCATAACCTCTCCAGAAACTGGTGATCACAGTTGCCACTCCGGTTACCCACGATGCCAAGCTTGACCGCAGCTCGGAGATCAAATTATGACCATCTGATCCAAAGGTTGCAACTTTGAATAATCCGTTCACCAAGCCGATATTTGGCTTTACCTTCTCAAGCACTATGACCACTGGATGAAGAATCCACAAGCCAGAACTTGTCCACACAACCCAGCTCAAATCAAAGGGACGTGTGACACTGATTTAAAACCAACTTAGGTCTATAAGTCCTCAAAAATGCCTATTATTTCTCAAATTGCAAACCTTCATAACTTCTTCTAAGAATATCCAATCGCCACCCAATTTTAACCATAACTTCCCTACCACTCAAACTAAATTCTACTCAAATTTGGTGACAAAACTCAACTGTTAGACCATTCAATTAAATTCCTCAAAAGGCATTAAAAGAGAGATCTTAATCATGATATCAACCTCACATCAACACACTTACTTTATCAAAAGCTTGGAACTCTCAATCTAACTGAACCATATGCTTTCAGTTAAGTCATATGGATATTCAAGGATTCCAAAAGTCCACTCCATCACATCCTACACACCTTAAAAAAAGTTTGCTCTCAGAATTAAGCCAGAAACCCAGTCTTTCACATCATATACATCTTAAAAGAACTTTCGTCCTCAAAAGTAAACCGTACCCATACATCTGGGGGAAAACTAGCATGTCTTCATCCACATGTACGGCATCACTCTAGGTGCAACATATCCAAAAACAAAGCTCTAGAACTATATCCAAGCCATTATTAGGGGGGGTTACAACCATCTTGGGTGCACAAACACTCCATTAAAGGTTGAAATCAAGGTTTAGAAACTTAAGTTATGTCATTACATATCTCATATATCAGGGTTGCATCCTTATCTTAACCCATGCATTAGGGATCCCACATCATATTAATAAGAATTAAAGGAGTTAACTAATGTTAAGCATGCATTAAGGTGTCATCAACATTTTATTGAGATAATTATAAAAACATATTCAACAATAACATATGCCTTTTAGGAGGGAGTTAACTATAATTAACCCACCTTATCCCTCTAGATCGTATTGAGGTGTCATAATCGTTATGTTGTACTAAATATCAAACTATATTTTTCATCTTTATTAAGCACTAAGATTAACACCTCATATAACATGTTTCATTCATATGATCATATTTCATTGTTCATAATAAATTGTAACAGTTACTAGTGATTTCATCACAAGATTAGTCAAAAATTTCACATTATCATCATTATTCATGTGTATTGTTACCCATTTGTGCATTGATATCAATTAAACCATCTCTAGATATTTCATGATGTCATATCTAAATATCGCCTCTTGTATTAGATCATACTCTCACATATATTGTATCATGGTTGTGCTAAACAAACTTATGTGAGTGGCTTATTAAACATATATCAAAACTTTATATAGTCCATCTGAGGTCCTCCTATCCCATATCATGAGGGCAGTGACATGCTCAGTCTCTATGAGCTAACTCAACTCTATGAGAATCTCATATACATATACTTTATCTTCTCTTTATTATCCTAGGGTTCTCGGATTACCTCATTGGCACTAGTGATAGACTTATAAGCTCTAGCCACATATGCACAAACCAAAACATGCTATGACATACTCTTCATAGGTCTCTAACCATGAAACATCATACCCAAAGCTCTCTTATATACACCACTATATTCCTACGTGGGAAACCACCAACCCAAGCATGAGGCTTCACAGAAACTAACATAGCTACCTCCTCCAGGATCTTGGGCTCTCTCCCTCACTCAGATGGTAGGCACTCGTATTCATGTTCACATGCACATATAGTCAGCCTCTCTCTGACTCTAGGGTTTGGTCCTCTCAAGGACATCTAGGTTTAAAAAGGACTATAGGAATCATTCATTTAGTGACACAACTCATTCACTCAGGAGTATTCTAGTTTAGGACATATCATATCACATACTTCTCGTAATTCTCATATCATGGAGTCTAGGTTCTCTAACCTTCTCCCTGTGGGTCTTGCTCTCTCTTGAGCTAACCCCAAAACAAGTCCTGACACTAGAGGTCCTCCTTCGTAAAAGAGCTTGAGGCTCATGCTGACTCACAACCTTGTCTTAACTTATCATATCTTATCTCATAAAAGAATGCATACTTGCATCATCAAAACTTATCTCAAAACCTCAAATCTGAACTCATGTCCTCAAAGACAAACATAGATCATCATAACCATCTTATGTCATCTATGTAAGACTTACATCATATCATCAAAACTTATATCATCCATTCCATCTATCATATATTCCAACAAGGCTCTAGACATCTAATCTAGAACTACTCTCTCTTCTAGACTGATGTCATTCACTTTCACTTAGGTTTCATGACCACCTCCTACTCATACATGTGTGGGAACACAATTTTGTAATACCTATATATAATAAAAATATTATATAGTTTTTCTCCGATAAAACAAGCATCAGAGAAAACTATCGAGGTTCATCCATTTGGAATAAAAAACCAAGTCTTGGAAATGAGTGTCTCACACATAGTAGAGAGTACAGTGTCATGAAAACTAGTGAAAAGGGTGAGAAGAAGGGGTAGACTAGTATAACTACTCTAGATAACGTGCACAATATGTCTAGGGTTTCTCTTCCCTAGATGCACATCATTTCCAAGCAGTGCAACGTCCCATATCGTTGCACCACAAGGAAAGAACTACATCTAAGGATTTGCTACTCAACAAGCACCAGTCTAGACCTAGCTCTCAGACATCTAGGTGCTAACAGTTGAGTTTCATCACCAAATTTGAGTAGAATGTAGTTTGCGTGGTAGGGAAGCTATGGTTAAAATTGGGTGACGATCGGATATTCCTAGAAGAAGTTATGAAGGTTTGCAATTTGAGAAATAATAGGCATTTTTGAGGACTTATAGACCTAAGTTGGTTTTAAATCAGTTTCATACATCCCTTTGATTTGGGTTGGGCTGCGTGGACAAGTTCTGGCTTGTAGATTCTTCATCTAGTGGTCGTAGTGCTTGAGAAGGTAAAGCCACATATCGGCTTGGTGAACGGATTATTCAAAGATGCAACCTTTGGATCGAATGGTCATAATTCTATCTCCGAGCTGTGGTCAAGCTTGGCATCGTGGGTAACTGGAGTGGCAAATGTGATCACCAGTTTTGGGGAGGTCGTGGGGCAGTGGGAACGAGAAGTTGGCTTTGCCTTCTCCCACACATCCCCTTTTACCCTACTGTCGTGGCTCTTGGTGAGGGGTAGAAAGAGAGGGAATACTCCACAACCATCGTTTCTCAGCCACTCCACCTGTGTGCTAGACAAGGAAGAAGGAAGAGGGACGTTGATCCCTCATGGGTTCCCTACTCTATGGTGGTGCCCTGGCGGTAGCATTGGAGAAGACGAGGGGGATCCACTTCCCCATCACCAGTGCTTCTCCACCGTGAGGAGCAGGTGATGGTCGGAGGTACAACATGGAGATATAGGGCTCCATGAGGGAACCAGAGTAAGGAGAATGACGATGAAGACTGGAGGAGAAGCCCTGGGAATTTCCCATCCCCTCCAGGTTGGGTTCCATGGATGAAGAACTGGAACTTGCTAGAGTTACAGTTGGACGAGTGGGTTCGTTTGGAGCCCGATGGAGTTTTCAGATGTCATTCCCCTTCCAACCCGCCGTGGTGGCGTCTGTACTGGCGAGCAGGAGGACCTCATGGTTGATACCTCACCACAGATCTTTTCCTTGCGGAGATGCTGGTGATCACAGGCACAACAGAGGAACAACCAGCCACCTCACTAACAGGTCAGAGTTTCAACCTTTCCCACGAAGGACACTGCTTTCCCGCTGGCGATTTATGCCGCAAGACCCAATTGCGTTAGCCAAGGGGCACCCATGCTCCTACTCACTGAGAAATAACATCAAGCTGAAGAGATTTTGAGGAGGTAGAGGCATCATCAGTAGTGGACGAAGAGTAGTAGTCGACAACTAATTTCTCGCCAGAAGTTGGAGCACGACAATGTCTATTTTGCAGGTGATCACGCCCGTGGATGCATTCTTAACGATAGGCGGCAGCTGTGGTCACGTAAGAATGTGGGGGTCAGGTTCTGTTATCACGAGATTGCGGAGAAGAGGGAGAGCCTGAACCAGCTTGAGTCCCAGACCACCCAGAAAACTGGCCTACTCTCAAAAGTGAACCGTTGGTTCACTTGAGGCTAGCTTCAAGGCAAAACTCACTGCCCTAGGGTCCATGTGGCAGCTTCTGACTGGCTAACAGAGGTAAATACTTTAGAAATGCTGAGTTCTTATATAATTTGTAGTAATTAGCATGCATATCATAAAAATACATGTAATATACCGAAATGTTTAGAAAAATGTGTATAACAAAGTGGAACCATCATATCAGGCTTTTGATGCATGAATAATAGTGATATCATGTAATATGTGTAATGCTCATTTGATGGATAATAAATAACAAACAAAGTTCTAAATTATGAAAATATGTCAGTAAATCCATCTTGATATCTTTAATCCATATAAGATCAGTTATTATTATGTTATGACACATAATCATGTAATTTGCTGAGAATGGCTAATTAGGGCTAAAACCCTAAATAAAATGTAATAAATACATGCATGCGCAATAAATGATGAAATTTACAGAGTAAGCTCATATCAATATATTTAGCCTCAAATTTAATTATGAGATCACGATGATGAACAAAATCCATGTTATATGAAGATGACCCTTAATACATGGGATAAAACCCATTTTTTGTATAATAAATGTAACCTAGGTTTAATATATTTATAAAGGATGATACATAACTTGATATTTAGAATATGTATCCTAATCTAGAATATGAGATCAGTAAGCTAAATTCCAAGTCAGGAACATAACAACAAGAAGATAAGACAAGTAATAAAGTACATATCCTAATGAGGTAAAGTGAAACTCGAATGAACATGACTAGGGTTAAGATAATGAGAATCTGATGATAGTATATGATCTTGTCTTAACCAGGGGTTTGACCAAAATATAGTTGACATGTGGATATATATGATATCAAGAATGTGTGATTAGGATATCTTGATGAAGGTACACCATTACCTCTTACTTGGCTTATTATACAGTATGCGTGTGTTATATGGTAGTAAATACTTGGCATATGGTATTGGTTGAAATTATTTTTCTAGTATGCTATGTTGCTTGAGCTTTCCATACTTATTGTTATGAACACATCAAACATAATATATCTATTCCATTATATGAAAGCACTAATTCTCTTTGGTAGCATAGTGTTGGAAAGTGATAATTCTCTTTGGTAACATATCACATTGTACAATGATCTAACTCTTTGGTAGTAGATCATAAGGCCTTACATCTCATACTCTTTGGTAGCTGAGATGATGCATTATTCCCTCAGGTGGAAAATGCGTGGATATATAATGGAAAATGTGCTTAAAATATGTTGTCTCTTTTGTTAATGAACATCTTTGTGCAAGTATATGGTTTTTTTATATATTTTTTAACTGCCAAGTATTAGTTTTATCTTATTGACAAGATATCATGAGAGGTATATAAAAGACACTTAGGCGTACTCAGTACAATATTCTTGAATATTGTGTTGACGTGTACCACATGTAATCTTTTGTTTAGGTTGTGGGTATGCTCTTGAAGACCCAGGATAGTGAGAGTTGTATGGCGAGCTGATGTACAGGTGGACCTATTGTCTTAAGATCTTGTAGTTTAGTGGTTGTACATGTATATGTATAATTTGTTGTTCAATATGTAATATCAAATGTTGTAACAATTCATGTTGTAATTATATGTTAAATGGTGAACATGTGTGTATGGTTTTATTATTGTTCATGTACATGTGCTACTGATTATTTCCTTTTGACTTCCTCTGACATCAAAGCCCTAGGGGCAGATGTACGAGATATATGATGGAAATAAGCTTAAAATATGTGTTATCTTTTGTTTAGGTTGAGGACATGTGATCTTGAAGACCCAGGATAGTGAGAGTTGTATGGCGACCTGATGTACAGGTGGACCTATTGTCTTAAGATCCTGTAGTTTAGTGGTAGTACATGTATATGTATAGTTTGTTGTTCAATATGTAATATCAAATGTTGTAACAATTCATGTTGTAATTATATGTTGAATGGTGAACATGTGTGTATGGTTTTATTATTGTTCATGTACATGTGCTACTGATTGTTTCCTTTTGACTTCCTATGATTTTCTTCTTCTTAGCCTAGTGTGGGATGTTTAAATTGGGATTCTCGCTGAGGTGAGGGTTTCAATTTGGACATCACGCATCAAATTAAGTTTTAGAAAATCCAGGGACGTCACAAGTATATACATCTCATCATATCTTGTCAATAAGATAAAACTAATACTTGGCAGTAGTAAACAAATATAAGAAGAAGTGTATAGTTGCACAAAGATATTCATTAACAAAAGAGAACATATATTTTAAGCACATTTTCCATTATATATCCATACATTTGCCACCTGAAGGAATAATGCATCATCTTAGCTACCAAAGAGCATGAGATGTAAGGCCTTATGATTTACTACCAAAGAGTTGGATCGTTGTACAATGTGATCTGCTACCAAAGAGAATTATCACTTTCCAACACTATGCTACCAAAGAGAATTAGTCCTTTCATATAATGGAACATATATATTATGTTTCATGTGTTCATAACCATAAGTATGGAAACTCAAGTAACATATCATGCAAGAACAATCATTTCATCCAATATCATATGCCAAGTATTTTACTACACATATAACATAAGCATATCGTATAATAAGCCAAGTAAGAGGCAATGACGTACCTTAAGCTGAGATAAACTATACCACATGTAATATTTTGTTTAGCTTGTGGTTATATGTGCTCTTGATGATCCAAGATAGTTGAGAGTTGTGTGGTGAGCTGATGTACATGTGGACCTGTTGTCTTAAGATGTTGTAGTTTAGTGGTAGTACATGTATACGTTTAGTTTGTTGTCCAATATGTAATATCAAATGTTGTAATAATTCATGTTGTAATTATATGTTGAATGATGAACATGTGTGTATGGTTTTATTATTGTTCATGTTCATGTGTTACTGACATATCTTCCTTCTGACTCCCTCGATTTTCTCTTTCTTATCCTGGTGTGGGGTGTTTAAATTGAGATTCTCACTGAGGTGAGGGTTTCAATTTGGACGTCACACATCAGATTAAGTTTTAGAAAATTCGGGGACATCACAAGTGGTATCAGAGTTACATATATTATATCATAGTTGTGCTAATATCAAAACTATATTTTTTTAAGCACTAAGATTAACACATCAGGTAACATGTTTCATTCACATGACCTTATTTCATTATTCATAATAAATTACAACATTTACTAATGATTTCATCACAAGATTAGCCAACAATAACACGATTGTATAATGATCACAAACCACTTGGTGGTAGATCATAAGGCCTAAAAACATCGAAGCCCTTGGGGGCATATGTACGAGATATATGCTGGAAATGTGCTTAAAATATGTGCTCTCTTTTGTTAACGAACATCTTTGTGCAAGTATATGATTTTTCTTATATTTTTTAATGCTGCCACGTATTAGTTTTATCGTATTGCCAAGATATGATGAGAGGTATATAAAAGACACGTAGGCATACTCAGTACAATATTCTCGAATATTGTGCTGACGGGTACCACATGTAATCTTTTGTTTATGTATGCATTAGTTGTTCAAAATGTAATATCAAATGATGTCACAATTCATGTTGTAATTATATGTTGAATGGTGAACACATGTGGTATGGTTTTATTATTGTTCATGTGCATGTACTACTGATTATTTCCTTCTGACTCCCTTGATTTTCCCTTTCTTATCCTAATGTGTGATGTTTAAATTGGGATTCTCGCTAAGGTGAGGGTTTCAATTTGGACGTCAAACATCAGATTAAGTTTTAGAAAATATGGGGATGTCACAGAAAAACAATTAGTAGTACATGCACATGAACAATAGAAAAGCCTGTCATGTGCTCATTATGCAACTCAAAACTAGAAAATCAAGGGAGTCAGAAGGAAACAATCAGTAGTACATGCACATGAACAATAATAAAACCATACCACATATGTTCACCATTCAACATATAATTACAACATGAATGGTTACATCATTTGATATTACATTTTGAACAAAAAACGTATACATATACATGTACTACCACTAAACTACAAGATCTTAAGACAACATGTCCACCTATACATCAGCTCGCCACACACCTCTCACTATCCTGGATCTTCAAGAGCACAACCACAACCTAAACAAAAGATTACATATGGTACATGTCACAATATTCGAGAATATTGTACTGAGTACACCTATGTGTCTTTTATATACCTCTCATCATATCTTGGCAATAAGATAAAACTAATACGTGGCAGCATTAAACAAATATAATAAAAATCATATACTTGCACAAAGATTTTCATTAACAAAAGAGAGCACATATTTTAAGCACGTTTCCATCATATATCTCGTACATCTACCCCCAAGGGCTTCAATGTTTTTAGGCCTTATGATCTACCACCAAGTGGTTTGTGATCATTATACAAACATCATATGATCTACCACCAAGTGGTTTGTGATCAATATGCATGCACTCTACCACCAAGTGGCTTATGAGCTATTTATGATGGAACATCTATATTATGTTTGCAGGTGTTCATAGCCATAAGTATGGAAATTCAAGCAACATATCATACAAGAAAATCATTTCAATCAATACCATATGCCAAGTCTTTACTACCATATAACACAAGCATAATGTATAATAAGCAAAGCAAGAGGTAATAAGAGATTCCTAATCATCACATCCTGATGTGACAAAGTGGTTTTTCTGGCTTAATTCTGAGGATGGAATTTCTTTTAAGGTGTGTAGGATGTGATGATTAGGAATATATCTTTGGAAGGTACGCCATTACCTCTTGGTTGTCTTATTATACATTATGCTTGTGTTATATGGTAGTAAAGACTTGGCATATGGTATTGATTGAAATGATTGTCTTATATGATATGTTGCTTGAATTTCCATACTTATGGCTGTGAACACCTGCAAACATAATATAGATGTTCCATCATAAATAGCTCATAAACCACTTGGTGGTAGAGCGCATGCATATTGATCACAAACTACTTGGTGGTAGATCATATGATGTTTGTATAATGATCACAAACCACTTGGTGGTAGATCATAAGGCCTAAAAACATCGAAGCCCTTGGGGGCAGATGTATGAGATATATGATGGAAATGTGCTTAAAATATGTGCTCTCTTTTGTTAATGAACATCTTTGTGCAAGTATATGATTTTTCTTATATTTGTTTAATGCTACCATGTATTAGTTTTATCTTATTGCCAACATATGATGAGAGGTATATAAAAGACATGTAGGCGTACTCAGTACAATATTCTCAAATATTGTGTTAACGTGTACCACATGTAATCTTTTTTTTAGGTTGTGGTTGTGCTCTTGAAGATCCAAGATAGTGAGAGTTGTATGGCAAGCTGATGTACAAGTGGACCTGTTGTCTTAAGATCTTATAGTTTAGTGGTAGTACATGTATATGTATATGTTTGTTGTTGAAAATGTAATATCAAATGATGTAACAATTCATGTTGTAATTATATGTTGACTGGTGAACATATGTGCTATGGTTTTACTATTGTTCATGTGCATGTACTACTGATTGTTTCCTTCTGAATCCCTTGATTTTCTAGTTTTGAGTTGCATAATGAGCACATGCCAGGCTTTGCTATTGTTCATGCTCTGATACCACCTGTGACGTCCTCAAATTTTCTAAAACTTAATCTGATGTGTGACGTCCAAATTGAAACCCTCACCTCAGCGATAATCCCAATTTAAACATCACACATTAGGCTAAGAAAGAGAAAATCAAGGGAGTTAGAAGGAAACAATCAGTAGTACATGCACATGAACAATAATAAAACCATACCACATATGTTCACCATTCAACATATAATTACAACATGAATTGTTACATCATTTGATATTACATTTTGAACAACAAACGTATACATATACATGTACTACCACTAAACTACAAGATCTTAAGACAATAGGTCCACCTGTACATCAGCTCACCACACAACTCTCACTATCCTAGATCTTCAAGAGCACAATCACAACCTAAACAAAGATTACATGTGGTACACGTCAGCACAATATTTGAGAATATTGTACTGTGTACGCCTACGTGTCTTTTATATACCTCTCATCATATTTTGGCAATAAGATAAAACTATTACGTGGAAGCATTAAACAAATATAAGAAAAATCATATACTTTCACAAAGATGTTCATTAAAAAAAGAGAGCACATATTTTAAGCACATTTCCATCATATATCTCATACATCTGCCCCCAAGGGCTTCGATGTTTTTAGGCCTTATGATCTACCACCAAGTGGTTTGTGATCATTATACAAACATCATATGATCTACCACCAAGTGGTTTGTGATCAATATGCATGCGCTCTACCACCAAGTGGTTTATGAGCTATTTATGATGGAACATCTATATTATGTTTGCAGGTGTTCATAGCCTAAGTATGGAAATTCAAGCAACATATCATACCTGAAAATCATTTCAATCAATACCATATGCCAAGTCTTTACTACCATATAACACAAGCATAATGTATAATAAGCCAAGCAAGAGGTAATGGTGTACCTTCCAAAGAGATATTCCTAATCATCACATTTTCATAAATGTGGGTTAATTTTAGTTAACTCCCTTCTAAAAGGCATATGTTAATGTGGAACATGTTTTCATGATTAGCTCATAAAATGTTGATGACCCCTTGATATCATGGGTTAGCTTTGGTTAACTCCTTTAGAGCATGATAATATGATGAAGGAACCCTAATGCTTGGGTAAAGATAAGGAAGCAACCCTATAATATATGAGATATGTAATGACATAACCTAAGATTCTAAACCCTTGTTTGAGCCTTCTATGGAGTGAGGTTTCACCCTTGATGCTTTTGAAAACTCCTAATAGTGCTTTGGATACATGGTTCTAGGTAACTTTTGCGGATATGTTACACATAGAATAGTGTCTAAATGTGGATGAAGACATGGTAGTTTTCCTTGGAGTATGAGTATGGTTGACTTTCAAGGACTAAAGTTCTTTTAAGATGTATATGATGTGACAAAGTGGTTTTTTTGGCTTAATTTTGAGGACATAATTTCTTTTAAGGTGTGTAGCATGTGATGATTAGGAATATCTCTTTGGAAGGTACGCCATTATCTCTTACTTGGCTTATTATACATTATTCTTGTGTTATATGGTAGTAAAGACTTGGCATATGGTATTGATTGAAATGATTGTCTTGTATGATATGTTGCTTGAATTTCCATACTTATGGCTATGAACACCTGCAAACATAATATAGATGTTCAATCATAAATAGCTCATAAACCACTTGGTGGTAGAGCGCATGCATATTGATCACAAACCACTTGGTGGTATGCTCTTGAAGTTCTAGGATAATTGAGACTTGTGTGACGAGCTGATGTACATGTGGACCTATTGTCTTAAGATCCTATAGTTTAGTGGTAGTACATGTATATGTAGAAGTTTGTTGTTCAATATGTAATATTAAATATTGTAACAATTCATGTTGTAATTATATGTTGAATGGTGAACATGTGTGTATGGTTTTATTATTGTTCATGTACATGTGCTACTGATTGTTTCCCTTTGACTTCCTCTAATTTTCTTCTTCTTAGCCTAGTGTGGGATGTTTAAATTGGGATTCTTGCTGAGGTGAGGGTTTCAATTTGGACGTCACACATCAGATTAAGTTTTAGAAAATCTAGGGACCTCACAGGTGGTATCAGAGCAATAAGTATGGTGAATCATGAAACATATCATACAAGAACAATCATTTCATCCAATATCATATGCCAAGTATTTACTACCATATAGCACAAGCATATTGTATAATAAGCCAAGTAAGAGGTAATGGCGTACCTTGGAAATGACATGCATTAGGAGAAGAGAAACCCTAGACATATTGTGCACGTTGTCTAGAGTAGCTACACTAGTCTACACCATGTTCTCACCATTTTCACTAGTTTTCATGACACTGGACTCTCTACTATGTGTGGGGTACTCATTTTCTGGATTTGGTTTTGAATGATCCAAGATAGTTGAGAGTTGTGTGGCGAGTTGATGTATAGGTGGACCTGTTGTCTTAAGATCTTGTAGTTTAGTGGTAGTACATGTATACATTTAGTTTGTTGTCCAATATGTAATATCAAATGTTGTAATTATATGTTGATTGGTGAACATGTGTGTATGGTTTTATTAGTGTTCATTTACATGTGCTACCGACGTATGTTCCTTCTAACTCCCTGGATTTGCTTCTTCTTAGCCCGGTGTGGGGTGTTTAAATTGGGATTCTCACTGAGGTGAGGGTTTCAATTTGGACGTCACACATCAGATTAAGTTTTAGAAAATTCGGGGACGTGGTTAGTTGTGAGTTGTGTGGCGAGATGATGTACAGGTGGACCTGTTGTCTTACGATCCTATAGTTTAGTTATAGTACATGTATATGTATAGTTTGTTGTTCAATATGTAATATCAAATGTTGTAACAATTCATGTTGTAATTATATGTTGAATGGTGAATATGTGTGTATAGTTTTATTATTGTTCATGTACATGTGCCATTGATTGTTTCCTTTTGACTTCCTCTGATTTTCTTCTTCTTAGCCTAGTGTGGAATGTTTAAATTGGGATTCTAACTGAGGTGAGGGTTTTCAATTTGGACGTCACACATCAGATTAAGTATTAGAAAATATGGGGACGTCACATGTCAGCAAGCATTCCAATTTAAACACCACACATTAGATTAAGTTTAAGAAAATTCGGGGATGTCACATTGGCAGTGACTCCGCCAAGACCACAGGCTCCCCATGATGAATCTTTGGGTATTGGGAAGACCTTTGAGCGGCTTTTTCGAGTCAGAGCTTCAGATTATGCTGGTATGGCTGATCCAGCAGATGCTGATCTGTAGCTGATAGGTCTTGAGAAGGCCATCCGGATCCTCGAAATCCCCGAAGCAAACAAATTCAAGCACACTACCTACCTTTTGAAAGGTAGTGTTGGCCACTAGTGGGCCATCGAGGAGGAGAAGTGACCCAGTGAGGTGATGTGTTCGGACATCTTTCGGCGGGAGTTCGTGAGTTGATACTTCCTGAAGACCTATCTGGACGAGAAGATCAATCAGTTTGAGCATTTTTGCCAAGGATCTATGAGCATCACCGAGTATGAATCCAAGTTTATGGATTTGCTGAGGTTTTATCCTCACATGGCAGTGATAGATGATGAGAGAATTAGACAGTTTGAGAAAGGTGTGAGTGCTGAGCTGACGACACCTACTGTTGCTTTAGAAAATCGGTTGTGGTTTGCCACATTTGTGGAGTCTGTCTAAAGGATTGAATAGTCAGTCAAGGAGAAGAGAGAGATCATGTCCAAGAAAAAGCCTACTCAGTTTCAGAGGCAGAGGTTTGATGGCTTCAAGAAACTGAGGTTTTTTGCACCGTCTGTCGTGCAAGGTTCTAGTGCACCGTCAAAGTGGTCCCTGAGTAAGAGAAAAGGGCATAGTTTTTCGCCATCAAAGGCGAACAAAATAGCTTTAGTGTAAGTGACGGGGCCATCTAGGCTGCATCCGAGAGACCTGTCGTGCTTTCTCTATGGATAGGTCGGGCATATCATGTGGAATTGCCCAAGGAAAGACGTCGAAGTGATGCAACAACCGAGACAGAGTCAATAAGGGTCAGATAGACAACAGTCCAATGGTAACAGAGGGTGAGGGCATGGGCAAGCATTATAAGGAGGATCATCTGCTCAAGGAAGTTGAGGACGTGGACAGCAAGCAACAACTCGATTCTATGCTATGAGTCAGTCGGAGGCGATAGTCAACCCGTGAGTGGTGGTAGGTCAGATGGAGTCATTACATTTTGATTTGTCTTCTTCTTACTTTGTATCTGTTCTGGTTGAATTGGGTGCTACGCATTCTTTCATTGATTGTAGTATGCTTGATAGCTGTCTTTTACCTGTTAGTTGTAAGGAATATAGCTTGTTGTTAGAAACCCCTCTTGTTGGGCCCGCGTTGCTTCGAGAAGTGTGTCCATCTTGTACTCTATCTTTTCGGGACACAAGATACAAGTGGATCTTATACCACTTGATATGCATGGATTCGATGTGATCCTTCGGATGGATACCTTAGAGAAGTATATGGTTGTGTTGGATTGTGCTTCCAAGCAAGCGGTCTTTGTTGACGGTGGTGAGAAGTGGATCTTCCAAGGGGATGGGAAGATTCTTCCGACGTGTTTAGTGTCAGCAATGGTGGTAGAGAAGTTGTAGCGGCAAGGATGTAAGGCGTTCTTATCTCATGTTGTGGATACCAAAGTGGAAGGTTCTAGCCTTGAGGATGTGCCTGTTGTCAGAGAGTTCGCGAATGTGTTTCCCGATGAGTTTCCTGGTGTTCCCCCACCTTGAGAGATTGATTTTGAGATCAATCTAGTGCCAGGGACACAACCAGTTGCTCAGACACCGTATATGATGGCTCCAGTTGAGATGGAAGAATTGAAGAAGAAATTATAGGAGTTGCTGGATAAAGGCTTCATCAGACCGAGCACATCGCCGTGGCGTGCTCCAGTTCTATTTGTGAAGAAGAAGGATGGATCGATGCAGTTGTGCATAGATTTCCACAATTGAACAAAGTCATAATAAAAAACATGTATCCTTTGCTAAGGATAGATGATCTGTTTGATCAGTTGCACCGTGCTACATTGTTCTCAAAGATCGATCTATGATCTGGATATCATCAGTTGAGGATCAAGGATGATGAAAACCAAAGTCAGCTTTCAGTACGAGGTATGGTCACTTTGAGTTTGTGGTTATGTCATTTGGGCTAACCAATGCACCTATTGCTTTCATGGATCTGATGAATAGGGTGTTCCATCCATTTTTAGATCAGTTTGTTGTGGTCTTCATAGATGACATCTTGATCTATAGTTGGGACAATCAACAACATGAACAACATCTTCGACAAGCGTTGACTCTACTTCTCCAGCATCAGTTGTATGCCAAGTTTAGTAAGTGTGAGTTTTGGTTGAAGGAAGTGACTTTCTTGGGTCATTTGATATCAGTGGAAGGAGTCAGAGTGGATCCAAGAAGGTGGAGTCAGTTCCAGAGTGGGAGCAACCGAAGGTGCCAACTGAAGTTCGTAGTTTTCTGGGTTTAGCAGGATACTATCGGAGGTTTATAAAGGACTTCAGTGTCATCGAATTGCCATTGACGAAGTTGACCAGGAAAGATGTACCTTTTGTTTGGGATGATTGTTGTCAGTGAGCTTTTTAAAACTTGAAGGAGAAGCTGAGTAGTGCTCCAGTTTTGGTGTTGCCAGAACCTAGGAAAGGCTATGTTGTTTTCTGTGATGCTTCCAAGAAAGGCTTAGGTTGTGTGCTGATGCAGGAAGATTATATGGTTTCTTTTGCTTCGCGACAGCTTAAGAAGCATGAGGAGAGTTATTTGAGACATGATTTGGAGATGGAAGTGGTGGTCCATACATTAAAGATTTGGAGACACTATCTTTATGGGGAAGTGTGTCAGATCTTTACGGATCATAAGAACCTGAAGTATATATTCTCACAGAGTGAGTTGAACATGTGACAACGTTGCTGGATGGAGTTGATCAGTGATTATGATTACACCATTGAGTATCATCCTGGTAAGGTGAACGTGGTAGATGATGCGCTTAACAGGAAGTCTTCTTCTCTTCCTACAAAGAAGGCACAACTGAGTTCTTTGATATGCCATAGGCGGGATATGTTCGTCTCTTTGCGGCAGATGAATGTACAGTTGGAAGTCTCTTTGTTGGTAGGATTGTTGGCACAGATGCAAGTGAAGCCTACGTTGAGGTAGAAGATCAAAGAAGCACAACAAGCAGACATTGTAGTTCGTTTGATCAGATCAGAGTTTGGCAGTGAGAAGCACGATGGTTTCCATGAGTCTGAGGATGGACTAGTTTGTTATCATAACAAGATGATGGTTCCCAATGTGGATAACCTGAGGAAGTTAGTGCTCGAGGAAGCACACACATCGATGTATGCTATGCATCCAGTTGTCACCAAGATGTATCATAATCTAAAGGACCTATATTGGTGGCCTGTCTTGAAGAGAGATGTGGCCGAGTTTGTGGCTAAGTGTGCGATATGCCAGTAGGTTAAGGCTAAACATCAGAAGCTGGTAGGTACGTTGCAACCCATGCCGATACCGTAGTGGAAATGGGATCTTGTAACCATGGATTTCGTAGTTGGTCTTCCGAGGATAGCTAGAAATCATGATTCCATTTGGGTGATAGTGGACAGATTGACGAAGTCTACCCATTTTGTACTTGTGAAAATGACATATATAATAGAGAAGCTTGCCCAGGTATATGTGGATGAGATAGTGCATGGTGTGCCTACAACGGTAGTCTCTAACCGAGGTCCTCAGTTCACAAGTCATTTTTGGGAACTGTTGCACAGAGCATTGGGAACACAATTGAGGTTCAGTACCACTTTCCACCTGTAGAAAGATGGACAGTCTGAAAGGACTATTCCGACTTTGGAGGATCTTCTTTGAGCTTTTTGTTTTATAGTTCCTAGGAAGTTGGGATGTGCACCTCAGTTTGATAGATTTCACCTACAACAACAGTTACCAACAGAGTATCAACATGGCACCTTATGAGGCTTTGTATGGTAGAAAGTGCATATCTCCTTTATGTTGGTATGAGTCTGGCGAATATCAGCTTTTGGATCCTGAGTTAGTACAACATACGACAGAGAAGATCAAGGTGATACAACAATATTTGAAAGTGGCACAGGATAGATAGAAGTCGTATGTGGATAATCATCGATGGCCTCTAGAGTTCCAGGTGGGAGACAAGTTGTATCTCAAGGTCTCTCCATGGAAGGGCGTGCTGAGGTTTAGCCGAAAAGGCAAGTTGGCTCCCAAGTATATGTGACCATATTCGGTGATAGCACATGTTGGAAAAGTAGCTTACAAGTTAGAGCTACCGCTAGAGTTGCATAGGTTGCATCCAGTGTTCCGTGTCAGTATACTGAAGAAAAGTCATCCAGGCAAAGAGATAGTGATACAACCAGTTGAGGTTGAGCTTGATGAAGATGTGACCTATGAGGAAGGTCCAATGTTGATCCTTGATAGAAGAGTAAAGAAGTTGAAGAGGAAGAACCTAGATCTTATGAAGGTTCTTTGGCATCACTGTGGCATTGAGGAAGCCATGTAGGAGCTTGAGGAAGAGATGTGGAGGAAGTATCCCTCGCTTTTCTCTTCAGATTTTGGGGGCAAAATCCTTTTGTAGGGGTTTATGGCTTGTAAGGACCCTGACCTCCATTTTGGGCTTACCCTATTTGCTTTGCCTAAACCTTGTGTTTAGATGTGTGCTAATCACCTGAAGTTGTGGTTAGGGTTTGTTTGTGCTTTGTTGAGAGGTTGAGGTGCAACTTGCAATTTACCCAAGTTTTAGGATTGGTGTGCAAGTTTGTCACCTTGAGAGATGTCTTTATCTCTCCTTGCATCCTCTAGAGTTGAGAGGATGGGTTGGGTGCCTTGCTTGAGTTTCTTTGGACCTTATTTGAGCTTGAAGCTTAGGCTTGTTGTTGGGATTTCTTGGCCCTTGTTTGAGCTTGGTGCCGCCTCCTTGCTGGGTGTATCGGGCAAGGGTGTATTGGCCAAGAGTGTGTCGGGCAGTGGTGTATTGGTCAGGGAGATGTATCATCCAAGGGGTTCTGGTGGGTTTGATGGGTTTCCATGTTGGGCGACACACACCCCTACACCTAGCATTGTTTGTGTCACCCATTATGGACACTTGGTGCTTGATGCTAACAAGGTGGCAAAGGCGTTGGGCATGTGGAGGTGGATGATCTAGAAGGTGGATTTGCTTCATGGACAAGTGTTCTTAGGAAGGATGACACCTTGCTTATTCCTACCCCTTACCCTCTTCTATATATGTCTCTCTTTTCTCTTGCTTGGAATCTCTTTACCCCCTTAGCCATTTTCTCTCTTTCCCCTTGGTAGCCGATACATCCTGTTGCTGCTACTGTTTTCTTCTTCCTTGGTGGTGGCCGATACATCCTGCTGAGGTGGTGCTTGGAGCTTTGGAGCGTTGGATCTTGGAAGTATGCTTAAGTTGGGTTACATAACTCCTAACCCTAACTATACCACTTCCTTACCATGTTGCTTTGTTATATGCTATCTTGATCGGCCATGTTATCTTGCTAGATATGTTCTTGACTTAATGGTCATGTTGTTGCCCGATATTCTCCCTAGATCAGGTTGGCCGATATATGTTCCTTAGAATAGGTTGGGTGATATGAGTAGTTAACCTTGTGTTGGCCGATCCTTTGGGTTGTAGAACCTCAAGCAATACCCCTCTCTTGTTTAGTTGAGAGGTGAACTTAGGGTTTCTTATCCCAAAGAGGTATGGCGGTGTGTCCGTGAGGTAATACCCCTCTCTCTCTTTGATTTTGAGAGGTGAGCCTATGGCCTAGATGTTTGGGCGACATGATGAGTTGGTTGGTCGATAGGGTGTTGTTCTACCCTGGTTGCCCGATATGCTTGAGGTTGTGCAAAACCCCTCTCACTTGGTTGTTGAGAGGTGAGCCAACACTCTTGGTATCCTTGGGCAATATGGTGTGGATAGTTGTGGTGAGGTTGAGACCTTCTAACCCTAGTAACTCGATATGGTTGGTAGTTGTAGTGACCGATATCCCTTCCCTACCCTAGGGTTAGGGTTTGGACGATATGGTTGGTTGACACCTAGTTGGTCCCTTGGCCGAGAGGTGTGTTCTAGAGAAGTTGAGCTCTTGGGCATCATGGCCTTGCCTTGCACGATACCCATGATGGGTAGTGCTACCCGATATCCCTCTCTTCCCTTGAGTTACGGTTTGGGTGATACAGTAGGTGGTTTCCTTATTGATCCCTTGGATGCTATGGGGTTTGTGTTGGGTGATAGGGTTGGTTGGTGCCTTGCACGTCATCCTCCTGGATGGTGCTACCCAACAATCTGTTGTGACGTGTTGCCCGTTATGACATTAACTATTATGGTGCTTCGTCTTGCCTTGGGTGACAGAGTGGTGCATCAGGCGTTGCACAACATTGCCCGTCACAGCCTTGAGGCATTGCCCGACATGGTGTGCTATGTTTCTTGTTGTGACGCGTTGCTGAAGGGTGTTGCCCGGTATGGTTTTTCCCATCATGGTGTGTTGCACGTTGTGGTGCTTACCCGATATGTTGTTCTGACGCTTGGGTGATACAGGTTGCTCGCTATGCTACTGCACATTACTGCTTGCTAGGTGCCTTACCCGATATGGGTGTTAGCCCGAGATACATGTTGACCGATATCTATGTCAGCCCCTTTATGCAGTGTTAACCAAGACAGTGATGAACGTTACACCTTTAGTGAGGGTTGTACCTTGTATTTGGTTGGTAACCCTAATGATTGTTATGCTTTAGTATATGAGGATGTTACGCTTTATATATATATATATATATATATATATATATATATAAGAATGCTATGCTTTGATACACTCATCCATGTTGCATGGTTAACTCTCATAATTAAGTAAGGAGTTGTAAATGTTCCTTGTACAAGTATCATTTCTCCTTTGTGATTTCACTAACCATGCAGGTAACATTTGTAAGATGAGGCCATGACGATGGCATGATAATGATATGATGTGGAATATCAAGGGTTGTGATGAAACCAGTGATGTATGATGGGTGTTACCCATGGAATGGGAATGTGTGCCTTGATGATGGGATTGAGTCCCTGTGATGTTGATCCTTGAGATGGATCTTGATGACTGGCAAGAGGCCAAGTGGTAACATGTGATGTTGGATCCTTGTGATGAATCAGGATGATGTCGATGGCACTAAAGGCCTTAGTGACAATGTAACACAAGATAATGTGTTTTATGTTTATTCATTCTTGTTATAGTTTCATGTTACATAACTTGTTTGAATCTTGCAATCCACTTAAAATATGTTAATTAATTACAGATGAATATTTCATGTAGTTTGCCTTGGCCATAGATCCATCATCGTCAGGAGTTTTGTGATGGTGAAACAGGTTGTGCTAAGGGTTAACCTGGAATGCATATTGTTGAATATGTGGGGTGTGCCTGCACCCTAAGTAGTAGTGCATGTTTAGAGCATAGTTTCAGGCTCGCGGATCAGTGTGGTTGGAGCATGGTGAACAGACCCATGGCTCAGGATATGTGAGGGTTGTACCTTGTGTTCGGTTGGTAACCCTAATGCTTGTTATGCTTTAGTATATGAGGATGTTACGCTTGATATATATAAGAATGCTATGCTTTGATACACTCATCCATGTTGCATGGTTAACTCTCATAATAAAGTAAGGAGTTGTAAATGTTCCTTGTACAAGTATCATTGCTCCTTTGTGATTTCACTAACCATGCAGGTAACATTTGTAAGATGAGGCCATGATGATGGCATGATAATGATATGATGTGGAATGTCAAGGGTTGTGATGAACCCAGTGATGTATGATGGGTGTTACCCATGGAATGGAAATGTGTGCCTTGATGATGGGATTGAGTCCCTATGATGTTGATCCTTGAGATGGATCTTGATTATTGGCAAGAGGCTAACTGGTAACATGTGACGTTGGATCCTTGTGATGGATCAGGATGATGTCGATGGCACTGAAGGCCTTAGTGACAATGTAACACAAGGTAATGTGTTATATGTTTATTCAGTCTTGTTATAGTTGCATGTTACATAACTTGGTTGAATCTTGCAATCCACTAAAAATATGTTAATTAATTACAGATGTATCTTTCATGTAGTTTGCCCTAGCCATATATCCATCATCGTCAGGAGTTTGGTGATGGTGAAACAGGTTCTCCTAAGGGTTAACCTGGAATACATATTGTTGAATATGTGGGGTGTGCCTACACCCTAAGTAGTAGTGCATGTTTAGAGCACAGTTTCAGGCCTATGGCTCAGTGTGGTTGGAGCATGGTGAACAGGCCCATGGCTCAGGATATGTGATAGAGCATGGTGAACAGGCCCATGGCTTGGTTTTCTAGCGTCGATACCTATACCACGGTGGGCTAGGCAGAGGGTAGCCTGACCCTGTGTGGCTGAGGCCACTTAAGCAAGAGATTGTGGTCCTACTCTGGTTCTCTTGCACTGGCCACGAGGAGGTGAGTTCGTGGAGTCAGGCTCTTCCATTGACCTTGTATGGCACCGGGTTTTGGTTTCACAACCAAAGGTTGGATTTGAGCGGTACAGCTCACTTCCTCAGGGAATAATAAATTGTAATCCAGCCGTATAGTATATTTGCTTAGGGCAAACACGGAACATTCGTTGAGGCCTTGTTTGTACAGTTGCCCTGGTTATATCTTGCAATTAATTACATGTTCCTCTGATATTATGATAAGTTCTTATTAGGCTTGTCTTGTCAATCATGTTCCATAAGAAATATTTGGTTATATGCCTCCCAAATATCTCGGTAAGATGTTATAACAAGTTAGTTATGCTCAGTATGTTGCTCATATACAATCTGATTATATCAGTTGCCTATTTTATTTGTTATAGCTCCCCATTGAGGTTTTATAGTTTTGGCGGGGGTTATGTTTCTCACTGGGACTATGTGTCACACCCCGTTGGTTTAAAACATTTTTAGGTGATCGAGCTAGACGTGGTGGTGGTCGTGAGGTTGCGGCTAAGCAGGAAGAAGAATAGTAGAAGGTAAGGTTGGATATGTTGCTGCTATTATTGGGTGTTTTGTAGTAGAGTCCTAGAGTCATCCATGTACTTTCAGGTCCTTGGAGGTGTTTTGATGAGGTTTCACGATGTATAGTTGATATGGCTTTCTTATCCTATTGTTTACCTAGCTAGGCCTGTTATGTACATAAACAGGTGGTGAACTCTTGTGCTTATGGGATAGTTAGATCATGTGAGATGTGGACATGTATCAAGTTTATGTATATTTATATAACATGTTTCCTTGCAGGATGTGGATCTAGTTGTAATAGTTCCTTTCTTATATGTTTTCCATAATCAGTTTTAATTAACTCATGTTTTAGTAATACGATGTTTATGATGGTTCCGCACATTTTTGTGTGGCATTTTGTTGTCTGTGTGATAGTAGGATGTCACATTGGAACCTTCCTATCATATCTTTTCTAGAGCTAAGTGCCTTGTGTTCTCACACTCTAGGAGTGAATGACACTAGTGACCTATTAGCTATTCCAATTAATTGGAAGACAACTAATCCCTATCCACTGCGCAAGGTTGTGGGGTACTTGGCCCACTCAAGTGAGACAAATCTCTATAGGGCCAAAGCCCAAGGGACCAAACTCTAAAGGGAGTCAAAACTCCAAATAGATCAAGTCCAGTGCCCAAATATTTTATCAACAATATTTTATCAATTGGAAAATGAGAGTTGTGAACTTTCAAGAATAAATAAATGCTTCAAAACTATATGGCATTCACCAAGAATCAAGATATATGTGTCCATCAAGAGGGAAAATAGTTCAACAATCAAATATAAGATTTAGTACCTCAATTATTTAGGACTCCCAAGGATTTTATAATCACAAGTTGACTCCAAGAGAGAACATCTAAAAACTATGATATAATTTGGTTATCATTTGGCTTGAAATTAATCACTTATTCATTATTTTCTATTTAGTGTTTCCTTTCCTAGTTGGGGTTATTATTTCATATTTTTCTCTATGGTTATCAATATTAGATTCTCAACTAGGTTATATATAGATATCCAATGTTACATACTTAGTTATTTTATCATGTTGTCTCTATGTTAGATCTAAAATATCATTATGTTTCTCATATATATTAGAACTACATTTAGTCACTAGGATCAAGTATGTCTACTTACTAATATACCCCACTAGGGATATCTAGGTTTTAATTCCACATACCTCTATAGATACTACTCATATGCTAGTACTTTGATCTTAATTTATTATATGTATACAAGTAGTAATATATCTTAGGCATTACATAATTCCATATTGTTCCTTCATGATAAGATAACTAGTGGTTTCATTTATAACTAAGGGAACACCAAAATACTCATATAAATAACTAGGTCTCAAACATGTATATGAACATAATTACTAATATGTGGATGAAAAAATGAATAAGTTCCATGTAAAACTAAAATGTTTCATCATAGGGTTTATGAGAAAATATGAGGTTATATAAGATTACATGGTTTCTCCTAAATATTATCCTCTATCTTTCAATTGGAAGTTTGATCTAAGATGAAGTGATTCATAATTCCAAATATTATATCCAAGTGTAACTATTAGTATTCATAGTTTCAAGGGTTGGATTTTTCACAAGGATAGATCACTCATAATGGTCAAAATTTCTGCATTATATCTTATTGGATTATCAACACATACATATATATATACACATTTCTAGGTAATCCATAAGTCCAATTGTCTAACTTTTTTAGTTGATGCAACAGTTAGTTATAGATCATTACTATAAATATGTTTGTTAACTAATTCTTAGGAGAAGTGTATACATATAAAATTAATAGTATTAGAGTTACCTACGAGAGGCAACTGATCCCATCCAATCAGGATGTTGGTCCTCCATCGAGTCATTAATGGGTCCTTATTGCCATGCATGGACGTACTCTTCCCGGAGTTGAGATCTACACCATGTCTAGTGGCTTGAGCAGACTCACTACAAAAAAAAGATGAACTAACTACAATTTGTCTGACTACATATAGTGTATTTATAGTTAAAACAACTTTTCTTTATAAATAACAAAATGTAAATAAAACAATTATAGTTATTTGTAATAACTACAAAATTAACTACACATGAACGAGCACTCCTCTCGATATCTCTCCCTCTTCGTGGCTCTCTCCCCCTAAAAAAATAACCAAAACTCCTACAACGTGGCTACTCCTTCCCCCCATTTGGTGTGGTTTCACGCACGACGCCTTGTTGCATCTGTAATCCCTCCCCCTCCCAGTCGCATTCTATCCTTCTCATCTCCTTCCCCCAATCTCCCTTCTGATCACATTCTTTCTCCCTCAACCTCTTCTCCTCCTCTACGCCGCCTCTTCTAGAATCTCACTTTGCAGATCGTTAGAGAAGAAGCACTACAAGGATGGAGCCTCGTGACAAAATAGAAAAGTCAAGAGGAGAGGAGCTTCATTGAGGCACAACTACTCAAGTACAAGGTCGGCTTCCCTGATTCTACAACTCTTTTTGTCCCACTCACAGCAAGATCATATTCCATGTTTCCTGATATGATTTTGAACCTCTTTTATCTCCTAGGCATCCTTGTGGACAATATGAGCCATATATGATGTTCTTAATATAGTTCGAATATGATATTCCCCTCTTTATTGGAAGATTGTTTCGGACACCTGGTATGTGATTCTGGATAGCAATCATCTCGATCAGATTTCTGGGGTTGCATGATACACACCTTGGACCACGAGGCCCAACTAGAAACCAACACCATGATACCACCATGGCGATCACAGAGAATAACTAGCAATATGGAAGGGTTCGCTTGTCAATTGGAATGATGAGTAGAGACAGTAAAGCCAAAATTTTGTCTTATGTCAATAGTTAATTGAAGTCATCATTAAAAAAATGCATAATACTCATCCCGTTCAGGAAAGGGCATGGTTTACAACTGTAGGAGTCCATAATACCTTTATGCTTGTGGTCTTGACTCCTGTTAAGGATATTGGCATAACCAAATGGTGTCAATGGTGTCTAGTGCCCTATCCTTGTTGTTGAATCATTATAGAAATTCATAGGTATAAGTAGTATGTATTTTTTAGTTTTATTTAAACCTAAGAAATACATGGTCCCCATCCATGTTATAAATTTTACCTCCTCTTAGGAGAGGGCAATGGTTTGCAACTATAGGAGACAGTAATACCTTTATACTTGGGGGCTTGACTTCGGGATTTAATGTACAGATCTTCTACTCCATCTCATTGTTTGAGCCTCTCTAACACAAACCTTTCCATTGGTGGCAATCTTCGTAAGATTGATTTGCTTCCTGTTTAGTGTCAAAGTGCCAAAGTTCATGTTATATTTTGTTAATAATATCAAATATGAGTTAAAGTGCTATAAGTAATCCTTAATTTCTCATTGCAATTTTTCCTGAATCTTACAGATCAAAATTCTTCCTTACAACCATGACATAGTTTGGTTTGGGTGCATGCATTTCAAATTTTTAGTTTTATAATAACAAGATGTAGTGGAGTTATAGGATCAAGAAGATCAGTTTGCATGTTAAAATACGAGGGTCAATGCCCAATACACGTTGGGATCTAGTGACTTTCAATTTTTGAATTACAGTCTATGGATTTGGACTCAGCTGAGTTGAAAAATATTAGAATATGATCACTAATAATGAATATTAAATGTCATTATAGTTCATTTCTATGTATATTCAGTCATCATAAGAAACTAAATCTGGAGTATCAAATGACATAGGAATTAATGCATCATAGGATCTTGATAAATCATTTACTCTTGATGACATACATTTGGTTGATGCAATTGTATTGTACTTGTGGTTTCATGAAGGTAATCGGTTGTAGTTTCACTTTAAGGTAGGATCGGGAAGAATAAAATTAGCTACTTATGAGGACCCCAAACTAGGATTCTACAACATGTACGTTCAAACGTACCAGGGCATTTGGATACTCATGTGAGTATATTTTTCTATCATCATTGTTGATTATTAGATTATTCAGATGTTCCACTTCCTTTGTAAACTTTCATTGTGTTTGATAAGTCCAATCTACACATCATGAATCTTTTTATCCATTCATCTTAATCCTGACGTAACTACTAACATGCTTCCTAATTTTAAGTGTTTTTGGTTTCCAAGACTTTTTCAGTGCCTTGATTTTCAATATGACATATGGTATCTAACATTGTATTGTTCACATCTTGAACTTCATTTTTATTCCAGATTTTCTATTTTAGATTTTTATCCTTTGCAACATAGGAAGCATCAGATTACTCCAAGTGAATTGAACTATAATCTTATTAATATTCAAGGGGAACATAAGGTGTTTTCTTGCTCAAGTCATTGTATTGTTTATCATGATTACAAGGCCTCTAATGATTTCATTAGGGACGTGAACTGTATATCACTAAAAAATGATATGATCTGTTGTAGACAAATTGTGAACTGAAATTAACTTATTGTTTCTCAGTTTATACATAGATGAATTGGTTATTAGTAAAATGGTCTAGTCAAGGAGAAGATAAATAAGACTACATTAATTTATCTTAATTATATGTGATAGAATTAAAGGCCAACTTAACATTTCGAAACAACTTCCATTGGTTGTAGAAAGAAAATACTGGAGAGTCGGGATAGAGATTGGACTTGGATTGGGTTTGTAGGAATTTTGTATTTGTAGCAAGTGCATCTCATTGTGTTTGTTGCTTACGTACAACTAGAAATTTTAGAATAATTGATGCTCTATGTATGCATGTGGTAAACCCAATGAGTAAATCATAGTGAATAGATTAGAGGGAAATTCTCTATTGCAGCAATGGGAATAAGGATGATTTGATGATATCTTAGAAGGGTCCTCCTTTGAGAGGGTACACAAATATCCATATAAGGATCTTTTGAGAGCTAAATCCTTCCTCTGAAGGCTTCAGTCAATTCATTTGCTACTGCTGTAAAATTTGTCAAATTTGTGCTATCCCTCCACTAATTCTATGTAACATCGACTTTATTTATTTCTATGGTAGGTTTACTTGGCCACTCTATTCTTGTCATTTGAAACCTCAATAAATCTAGGTGTTGTTTATTTCTTTAAATGCTCTTTTCCAAGCACACACTCTCACTTGACACCGTATATACATGTTAGTTTGGACCACAAAACTTTGTGATTCCATGTAAACTCATCACCATCTGACTACGAATCCACTGATGAAGCAGTTCCTTATTGATAACATCTGGGGATATTTGTCTTGGTCAATCATTCTAATATTTTCAAGCTTTATATTTAGGTATTGATCTACTAAATGGAAATATTGACTTCTTGAATTACTTCTATATGAATATCATCATTCAAGCCTATTGTGCATCAAGTTGTGAGTGTCTATATGTGCATCTATGTATAGTTAGATATAATAGCTGAACTACATGTTTCACATATGCTTTTTTCCTGATCTCACCATGGAAAGTTAGGAAATACCTCAGAATACACATGAAAACAATAAGATGGGCAATGATGTATAGGTACATCTAATTCTTTGTTTTCCTTTACACCAATTTAGTTAAAATAGAAGAATATATTTTACATTATGTAACTCTTTTATATACTTGGTTAAATTTGGTCAACACTAAGTAAATTCAAAATTCTTCACTACTACTCCTCTCCCCCTCTCTTTAAGATACCAAAAATCCCCAAAATATAGAATTTTTGTGTGTTGCTTCCTCCACTTTCTATTTTGGGGTTGATAGTACGCGCTCTTCTCCCCGGATGGCACAGTAATGAATTCCCAAGCCCCTCACATCCTATTCCTTACCTTGCTATGTCCGCCTTGTTTGTTTGTGCCCCCTCGCCATCGTCTTCCCTCTGTGGCTCCGCCTCACTATAATAATTTATGGATCACCCTTTCACCCTCACCTCAATCTATTCCTCCCATCTGGTTGTGCCCCTGAGGGTGCCCCCTCCATATTCCCTCCTCCTCACCGGAACAACTAATCGGTCACTCTCCCCACAACCCTATTCCCCATTTCCCAGTACAACATTGACCTCACGGACTGCCGGAGATGAAGTGTCAGCTGGACGAATCCCTGCGACGGAATAGAAAAGCCATCAGCTAAATTGTACCAATATTATCTTCCTAACAACCTTCAAACCATCACTTAGCCACATAATTCCACTCTAGGTGATCTAGTCTACTTCTCTTACTATTTGTCCATCTGATCCTGCAAGTCTCATCCTCTAAGGTAGGCATTGTTCCCAAAGACTACTCCCTAGGTGACATCTCAAAGCCCTACAACACCGGAGTTCTAGTCGACATTGCGGCATGGGCCATGCCGCCGAACTTAGACTACATCTAGGTTCCCAGGCATGGTGTCGGCACCGACCACGAGGCTAGTGTTACATAGTACCATGATAAGTGAAAGAAAAGGAAGGTCCAGAAGGTGATCTGGTACCCCTCGGGCATGGTCTATGTCGAGACCTGGCCCCACACCAAGTGCATCTTAGGAAGAATAATATTGATGAAGATCAAGACCTTGCAGAGGATCACATCACCTTGGGTGTCATATCCCCCGATGGTTACTTCTATGACCACCTCTACGCTAGCCTACTCCTGTCATTCTAATCACATCTTTGAATTATGATACTACATTATCTTCCTACATTTTGCCTCTATTCCTTCTTGTTTTTACTCTACCAATAGCAACTTTTTTCCCATTGGAATGATATACAACCGGTATGCTCCATGAGAAGAAAGTTTACACATAACAGGGAACATTTATTGTCAGGTAAGTTTCTACTGAGAATATAATCTGATTGCGTAATAATAATGTTTATAGGAAAAAAGGAGGAAAAAGAGTGTGTCTTGTCCCAAGAATAATGTTTTAGGAAAAAAGTAGGCTAAAGAGAGTGTATTGTCCCAGGGGAAAACAAGTGTATCCCCTAAAAATTGATCCTTATATTTCAAGAAGAGATCAGGAATTTGAAGATTCGACATTTAAGGGAAGACCTAAGAAGCTTGAATAGAAGTTTGGCAACATTACTAATGCATCCATGCCAAATTAGAATGAGTACATAGTTTTGGAATAGGAGAAGGTCCACTGAAGATGTTTCTGATGGGAAATTCAATGCGAATTTTTGTGATATATATTTCCTTGTGCCTGGATTCCAGCACTTATTTTGTAGGTTCTGTTTGGAGCTGTTCATGACAGTCAAGCGGTGACTTTGCTTTGTTTCTCTGCACATCTAGAAACAACAAACCCATATATATGAAAAACATAGTGACAAACTTTTCTTTTTCTATAGATTCTCTTTTGTATTTCTCATGACATTCAAGTTTATTATGTAGCAAACATGATATTTCTGAATACTTTTCTTTCTTATCACTAAATTTACTAACATACTAAAAATGTATAGTGGCGAGCTAGAGTATATATTTGTTTGTATATGTATATAGTTTTTTTTATTTCTATTGAAATGCTATAATTGCTAGGTGTGGGTCTTCTCCATCCAGTTTTATGTTCATTTTGGATCCATCTCTTTCTACATGAGGAGTTGACTAACAAAAAAATTTATATTTTTTTCGCCACTAAGTCAGTTAGTTGAAATCGTTTTCATTTATAACTATAGTTTAGATTGTATATTGACTATTTCTTGTGCTACAGATGGTACTGTACTTTCAATTAAATTCGTTTGGTATGACTAATATGCAAAAATATTTACTACACTTTCTAATCTTATATTCTTATGGTAGAGAGGCGCATCCAACCCGTGATCATACATTTAACATTGAGTTTTTTAGTTTGCCACTTAATCGATGGCCATGGCAGTATGACTTAGGACGATGATACCAAATC
This sequence comes from Alisma plantago-aquatica, assembly GCA_963693085.1. Classification (NCBI taxonomy): domain Eukaryota; kingdom Viridiplantae; phylum Streptophyta; class Magnoliopsida; order Alismatales; family Alismataceae; genus Alisma; species Alisma plantago-aquatica. The sequence continues at coordinate 802,810,547 of OY856411.1, forward strand.
AACAATTTTTTTTTGCAGTCATAGGAATTTCCTTTGGTTTTAGATCCTTGGTTGTGTCTATTTCTAGGCTTAACAACTATATTTATTCAGAAAATGATCCAATTTCTCTTCATATACATCAAGTAAATAACCATTGACAAGTGCAACATAATACCACATGTTGTAAAAAGGGATCTCACTTTACTTACCATGCAGTCTAAATATGTTATGAATCGAGCCTCCAAATGTGAAAGTGCAAATTAATGACAACATTCCATACCCTCAATAGCATCTGAGTTAGATGTTGTGTACATTGGAATTTAGATTCTTGTAGGGGGTGAGGTACTGAATGTCAAATTTCTAACTTATGACCCCCACACAAAATTGGAAGACACTAGTTTTTCATTTTAAATTTTTTATCCCAGTGATTAATTAAGTTTGCTAAAAGCTCTTTTTTCTAGAGAATTATCACACCAAAAGTCATATCCACTCTCATTTCAACTATTAAAGTATTTCCTTAGACAAACCAATAATATCATGATGAGTCTGTAGCATGTATTTAAATATTCCATTATTCCATATGTATTGTAAGTGGCATTAAATTTGAATACTGGTATCAAAATATGTGAATAGTGCAATCTTGATATGTAGCTTCCCATATGATATAGTTGGGTACTATAATCAGTCTAGCACTTGCATGCATTTTCTAATATATTTAGATTTATAGCCCCTATTTGGTTCGGAATTGTAATTTTGTAGTCAGGACTGGGTTAGTTGAGGTTAGTCAATAGATCTAGATTGGGTTAGTCTGGATCCAGTCTGATTTTGTTTGGCAACCTAATCTGATTCTAGTCAGTTGGTCAGGATTGAGTTAGGATTCAGTATTGTTCTGTTTGTCTACCAATCATGATTCAGTCTGATTCTGTTTTGCAGCAAAGTTAGAATCTAGTTGATTCCACATTTATTTTAATATAAAAATATTTGGATGATACAAAAATATTATATGACAGTGCATTACAAAATATACATTTCAAAAAAATGTATACAAATGCTTGTTTTAGTTGTGAGTATGACTCGAGTATGATTAATTTTGTTTGTATGGGCAGACTATTCTTATTATGGTGGAGAATACTCTGCTCCACAAATGTGTTATGGTTCACTGACTAGACCTCACCATTCCATGACATGTTTTACTACCCAGAGCTTGATCGTGTGGACCTGGAGGTTTCTTCGCTATAATTCCTCCAGATATGTATTCCACCATGATAAATTGATGATTCCATTCCAAATCTGAGTGGACCTGGAGCTTCTTCTCAATCTCTATTCGCATTGGTCATCGCCCTTAAATCTTGATTTAATTGGTGGAATTCTTTCTTCATCTTTCCTTTCCTTGCTTGTTTTTCCATCCTGTCGACACTATTGCATTTGCAACTGCTGACTGACGATCTTCAATTGTTACTCTATTAAATGTATCCCTTTCTCCAAGCAGTGCCTCCTGGTAGAAACTGCCTAGAAATTCGACATTGTAGCCAACAGCAGGGTCCATGTGATTGACTTAAATCTGGCCTCCAATGCTCCAATTAACGCCGTTGCCTTCGACACCGTCGATGGCGTGTATGATTGTGCTTGGTCCAAGTCTCATGAATCTCTATTTTTCACCACTATGGATGACGGATCCATCCAACTATGGGATGTCACCCACCCTCCCCCTGCCAATCTGATCTGGTCTCTCCACGAACACAGCTGCAAGATCTAGTCAGTGGACTAGAATTTTGTCTGCCGTGACTCCTTCCTCACTCCTCAGAAAGGTGTTCCGGTTCTATGACAACCTCCATGCATACCTTCCGGCATCGACGACATCAAGGTCGATTGGAAAAGTATTCTGGAGATGCTAGGCACAGACAACGGTGTAGAGGAGAGTTGGTAGGAGAGAGGCAAAGAGTGGAGTCGGGAGGAGAGAGGTGAATAAGAGGGTCTGTGGTTTCTTGGGAGAGGAGTTGGAGGGTCTTGGGAAGATAGAACAATTGCAAACCAGATTGAGAATCCAAATCCTACTCAGAGCTTGGTCTGGTTTTGGGGGTTACAAAATCCAAAATGTATCCCATTGCCAACCAAACACCAAAACAACCCAATCCCGACTAGATTAAGCAGACGTGGCACAAAAAGACAACTATTAATCCGGACTCAGTCCCAAACCAAACAGGAGCATAGATCTTGGCCCTTATGCTAAAGATAATTATATTACTAGTTGCTTTTATTCATTTTTTGTATGTAGTAGCAAGGATGCAGTGGACATGATCATCCTCGTTCTCCTTCATTAAGAAAAAGAGCATGGGGCCTTTGGGATTAGTTGTTGATGGTAGAATTTAATGTTGCCCATAGGTATATAAATGTAATATAATGTTCTTTACTTTGTAATTTCTGAATTTATAATTGATTCCTTGTGCATGAATATATTCAACAAACTTTTACTGGAAAATTTCTCACAATAAATTTGTTCATGAATTATCAACATTGTACATGTTTAATGTTAGTTTATGTTCTTTCTTTCCATAGGTTCATGAGAAGTTCCAGGAAATGGTACAAATTTTCTCTAGGATATGATCACTATGATCTATGAATGTGAGAATGACAAAAATAAGTTGAAATCTCAGGTACTTATAGTTTAAACACATGCTTAGTTTACATTTATTTGTGTACTTTCACCTCAAACAGGTTACCCATCCTTAACTTTGGTATTAAGAGAAAATTCAAAACTACTAAATTCTTAATGTTTAAGACACGTCAATGGAGTTTTAAAACGTTCCACTATGTCATTTGTGGTTTGGGTAGTTATTGTTGCAAGAAAGAGCTATCTCATGTAACAAGTGCATAAAATCATTGATTATTGTTTCTGTTATATATATTATAATACAAGGGACATACTACATATATGACTGCAACAACCCAATATGCTACTTTAGTTGTCCTCCTCTATATAAAACCCTTGTTCATGTTGTGAAAATTATCATTTATTTAATGCAAATTGTTGTAAAGACGTATCACGTACCTCAATGTATTTAGGTGTGAATTTGGTTAGGTGTTCATCATGCAATAGGGAAGGCATTACACATCTCATGATGACTGCAATATAGACCTTTTTATATTCTTACTAGAAACTGAATATGCAATTTCTATATACTGCCCTTCGATATTCCAATAATGTTCTCCTTAGATGCCTCTTTCACTTCATGAAATTAGCCATGGTTTGAGTTATAATATTGATGTATTTTGTAACTTTTATTAGTGCATATAGAATGTGGATCAGAGACCACGTGAACTCTAAAGTTGATAGAATATTTTCTTCTTTGTACTGCTACTTTGCAATTTTCTCAAATCACTCTTTGGTTGGTAGGTATGACATCTATGTCTAGGGTTCCAATGTGAAAGACTTCTATTGTGCCAAGAGAGAAAATTTCCTCAATCTCCATTCTATTTAGGTTCTACCCTGAGGTCACTTGAAGGTTGTATAGTAAATTGTACGCTTCAGTTTAAAACACATCCCAGTTTCTCAACAAAGTTTTGGATGCCAAAAGAACAACATGTCCATTGCTATATCTAAAAACTGCACATAATCCAACCTTGGCTTTTTGTGTGATAGTGGCATGCATATTCCTCTTAATTGTATTTTCATCTGTTGGCTGCTAAGTATCATTCAGTTTGAACCTAAAATAAGTATGATCCATGTGCATCCGTTGTTTATGTTTATTGTAATCAGATATCAAACGGTCGAGGCTTGCTACACTGAGAGATGATGCAAAAGTATCCTGAAAAAACAAAAACATGTTCCTATAAACCAACAAAGCCAAGAAGGTAGAACTGTAATTGATAAGTTCATTATAGCCTACCTTGTTTAGTAGCCATTTTAGAACACTTATGAAATTAGCAGTCAATGCAACCATGGGAAGTTGTTTTCTGAATGTGTTCTCCCCATGTGTCCTTGATTTGGCGCACTTACAGTTGAACTAAGTATACCAAGCCTTCTCCATTATCATTTCACAAAATTTTACTTACATCACATCTAATCGTATAGCCATTATATTGGATAGGTAGGTGGTTTTTGAAATACCTCCGCAGGTTGTGTTTGAGATTAGGGGTATGCTCATATTCTATATATTTTTCTAGGAGTTTTCATTTTTATTAGTGAACTTGTTTATTCTTTCAACTTTCAAGAGTATAGCTGCTAAAAGTCAGTCAGTATATCGATCTAACTATGAAATAACTGTTTTTAGTGGGGTGCCAATGGAGGTTATCAGTTGCATTTTGTGTAACAGGAATGCATAGGATTAAAGGGATCACATCATCATGAGCACATCTCCCTAAGGAATCACTTTTCCTCCACTACTTACCAACAATTAGTTTCCATCTCCAACCCATTCTCCGTTCCATCTTTCTAATTAAATTACCTTACGCGTGATGTGGATGGGAATGGACTTTTTAGTTTGCTAGATGTTGCCTATAGTTCTGTTTATCTATTACACATAAAGTCAAAAGGGAGATATCACTATGCTTGCAGAGTACATGTGTCTTAGTGAGGAGTCATGCTGTGAATTAAATCGAATATTGTTGGCCACAACAGATCTCTGTTCCCATAATGACATGGTTTTTTTTATTATTTGAGTACCTCATACACTGATCTTATTATTAATACTACTAGGTATTTATGATTTATGGCTGCAACAGATCTATATTCCATTTTCCTTTTTTTACCACTTCAGTCTATCAAGCCCACAGTGCTGATCGACTCTTCTGGTGTGGTCCAAATATTCACTCACAAAGATGAGTCTATGACAATTTTCAATGAGGTATTCTGCTTGGAGTTTATTGTGATCCCCACTAGTTATAAGATTTTAACCTAAGTTTGAATCCAGATATTTAAATATTAGAGAAATATATAACCTTCTGTAATCAAATCCCACCTTGCAGGCAGAATGTACTACTGAATAGGCACACTAGTTATACATATATCCCTATTCAGATTATTAATGAGTATGCAATGTTTTTAGCAGACCACGATAGTGCTAAATGATGGTAGGAGCGATAGAGGTCAGGTTGAGGTGGCCGTGGGAAACTGAACTGGTATTTTGGGTGATTATATGATGACATAAATGAATTTCCATTACACCCGCTCTTACCTACTCTACTGAAATCAATCATATTCCTTGATACGGTTTTGTCTAGCTTTTTCATCCAGTGCCAATTCTCATAATGATAGAATAAATCGACAACTATGTTTGTGGGGCATCCCCATAACTGTTTTTCCCACTGATGGTTGTAGAACAGAGAGGAAATTCAGTAAAATATTAGGATTCTCTTTTATGATATCTCCATGATTTTCTGATCTGGTTTATGTTGATATGAACAGGTTAATTTCTGACCTGTTTGAAGCAATCCCTATTGATATAATTTTTCATTTAATGTCCATACTATGAATGTTCCTTGCTAGTTTCTGTTGGGGAGTCATTTGTGAAACATAATTTATTTAAGATGTTGTCAGTGATAATATCAAAAATATTTTAAAAACTGACCTGGTAAATGGTTGATGCCCAAAAAGTGTGAACATATTGAGATACTAGCTATACAAATTGAAATAACATTGAAAGGAAGTCCACATGGATATTTTTTTATTTGTAATAGATAATATTATAAGTTGTGAAAAGTAGTTAGAAATGACATCTCATCAAATATACTAGTAAGGTTGAATGGGATATATGACTATAACTCTTCTTGTGACTCTTTATCTGAAGGCAAGGGAATAGACCAAGAACGAAAGGAGGAAGCACCAAGGTATGCAACTAAGATGATATAGGAAAATAAGAGAGGTAAGATGAAAGAAGGTAGGAGAAGCAGCAAAGTGAACAATACAACAATGTTGATGTCAGTAGTTCATAGAAATTGTAATCTAGTGGCATTGTGGCAGAAAACCTTAACACAATGCTTTACCTTCCACACTCTTCTATATTTTCCCACTCCATCATCCAAGCAATGATGCTCCCTAGAATTAAAAGTGTTTATTTTGTTAGGTAATCTTATTTTATTGGTCTTGTGTTTTGTGTTTGTTTTACTATTGTTTTAGTATTGTGTTTATCTTCTAGGAGGTTTGTGTTACCACTCAGTATTGCTAGGGGATTGGTTCTTCCTTTCTTTGTTAAACCCCCATATACTAGCCTTCTTCATCTCTCACAATTTAGCTGGTGCATTGCAGGTAATGTTGTTGGTTGATGGTTGTATCAACATACACCACTAATTGTAAGAGGGGAACATGTCTCAACTTTTTTCATGTTGTAGTAAGCTCCTCAAATTGGTTAGTCATGTCAGTTTTCGTTTTAGAGGACATCTTACACAAATGAATTCTGCTTTACTAATGTTGACATTTAGGGTGACCAGTTAATGGGATCATGATTCATCCATGTGGTCATCTTTCTAGGTCTGTCTGGGCTTACTGGGATTACCAAAGGAAATCTTTAGAAACTTTTATCGTCATATAACTCAAAGTTGTGATTTTCAAAATCAGTGTTCCCTAATGATTATTGATACTCAGGGTGAGTATACTATGACTTTCAGTGCTAAGACCACATGTTTTCGCAAGAGTTCTAAGCCCACATGTTTTCGCAAGATTCTTTATGTGCTGAAGGGGATATATGATAGGGGTAAAGGTGATATGACACCAATTTAGTAAAATTGTGAAACCTGTTGGCCATTAGATCTGACTATGCTATCTTGGTAATGCTTCTCTTACTATGATTTTGAGTCTTTATCTTGAAATAATTTAGCTCTATTTGCAAAACTCTCATATTCCAAGTGGATAGTGGGCACCTAATGGACAGGCTGATAGGTAAAAGGTATAAAAATGGCTTATCTTGTTCTTACTTATTTTATCATTATTTTTTTTTGCTTCATATAATTATCTAATGTACTTAGTCATTGTATATACTATACCTTGTTATTGTGTCATTTCTCTAACTCGAGGTCTTGTTAGGAGATGTTACCCAACGGCTACATACAACTACTGAACTAAAATTCTACTTCTTTGGTTTATATAAGGATTGGGGGTAAAGTCAATTATTTGAAGCCCAATAAGAACTATGAGTTAAGTTCTTAGGTCTCTGGTTGTGAGCCAGGATGGGCATGCAGTGTTGGAAAAAACATGAACGTGAATCTTACAGATACAAAGGTGATGCCCCTGTGACCTCACATGCATGATACGTAACTACCTGTATCCCATACTTCAGTTTCTTCTCACTGAATTTCTTGCTAAGAATTCAACTTTACAATTGATACATAAGGACTTGGTGACATTTTTCTACAGTGGAACATCTCTTGATTTGGTGTTCAAGATATATTGAAAATGTAATCTACTGGTGGGCTGCTCCAAATCAGTTTTGATTTCTTCATTGTTATTATCTTCAAGGTCTTCTTCATCATCTCATAATTATCTATTATCTTTTTTTATGAACCTCATGACATTAGTCATGAGGCTATCATGTAATAGCAAACACAAGAATTCCTGCATACATTTTGATATCTTAGATTTCTAAACACAAGAAAGCCTAAGAAATATTTCGATATCTTAGATTTCCAAATCATGTAGAATTTTGGCCTCCATTAATCTTGAGGAGTTCCATGTATCTTAAGGGTGCTCATGTTTTCAGTTACAATAGTAAAGCTATATGCTTTGCTAACCTTTTTCTTAATTTCTTTGATGGTCCCTTCTATGGCTTTTAGATTTTGGAATTGATATTCTTTTGTATAGATCATCTTTGACCTTTCACCCTTGTTTTTCTTTTCCCTTGTATATCTCATCATCAACTCACTTTTGTATTTCTAGAATAGTGAAAGGATGGGATACTCCAATAGTCTTGTGCACTTCAAAATAGTCTTGTGCAATTCAAAGCTTGAAAGTCATCTTTTGAGATAAGAGTACTCACAGTTTCAAGATGGGACAGAAATTAAGTATAGACTCTGGGTGTGTGACGCATACTCAAAGCATTGCTAAGATGGTAAGTAGTTTTCCATCATCTATTCTCGCATCTGCATTTGTCCTTTGAATACAAAAGTTAACATCATTTTGTAATACAAAAACAAGTTGTTCTTTATGTATGAAGTATGCATTATACAAGTTGTTCTCATAATACAGTGACAGTTTGTGCTTCTTGATTCAATGACTCTGATTTTGTTTGGTGATTCCCTATTACTTATGATTTTGTTATCAATGTTACACAAGACTAGAACTAGCACCCATTCTAAAGCAATAATACCACTAGTAACTAATTAGCATCTTGGGAAATATTAATCAGTACATAGTTTCAATGCCATTGGGATAATGATAACCTATTTATTGTTGTTGTATATCTTTATGCTCAATAAGCACTCTAATATGTTGTTGTATAGCTCCAACTCGCTAGTGTGCCAAGGCATAGCCTAATTAGCACTCATTCTAAAGCAATAATACCACTGGTAACTAATTCATATTTTGGGAAATATTAATCAGTACATAGTTCCAATGCCATTGGAATAATGATAACCTATTTATTGTTGTTGTATATCTCAATGCTCCCTAAGCACTCTAATCTATTGTTGTGTATCTTCAATTGGCTATTGTGTCTATGTATAACCTATTTATTATTGCTTGATTGTACTCCTTACTGAAAATGTTGTTGCAATATCGATGGAGACTCCAATTTCACCTGATGGTGAATCAATTTGAAACTTCATCTAGTAAACATCTAACAGCAACAAGGCCATAAATTTTTTTATTAAAGATCGTAATGTCATTGCTCTCACCCTCAACTGCTTTCCTTAATTACAATAGTTTCATCACAGACAATGCATGATAGGTTCCTTCACTCTTCGACAACCTATACCCTGTCAAACTTGGTTACTTCCTCTCAACCTAATTATGATAGCATGCAAGTGTTATGTATGCTTAAATTGCTCCATTTTCAATGCTACCTTGACCAGTCCCTTATAATAGACCCAGGCGTCTCTGTTTGAAAGAGTTTCCTAGTGTTGTCTTTTGTTAATTGCTTATGTTTCCTACTTTTAGCAGATGATTTTAGTAGATTTTTCTCTAATTCACTGCATTGTTTTCCTTTTTTACTATGATCCTTGTTGTGGTTTTCTTGACCCCTAAAGCCTTCCAGGGAGATACCTTGACAAGTATGACAGTTTCTGGTCTAATTCCATGTTCAAGATTGAACTATCAAGTTTCTCACCACTTATATGTTTAGAGAAGTACCAATTGAGTTGTACAACAGTTTGGACTCGGTTGGAGAGGATGAAGAATCATGGTAGGTATAATTAAACGTATTTTATGTTTTTTCTTTGAATTTTATTGTCTTTTCTTTTCTGAGTATGGTGCTTCATAATAGGCATTTTGTTTTCCTGTACAGTGGTATACATATCAGATTGAAATGTAGTTGTTATTCTTGATCTTATTGCAAGTCATGTGGATTCTATTTTTTTCCTACAAATAGATATGTATTCATGTTTCACTTTCAAAATATAGCATGAAGCTTGTCCTAAGAAACAAGTGAACCACCTATCTCTTGCTTTTATCTATAGAAAATCTTCACAAGAGCTTCCTGTTTCCAAACCAGATTAGTGGTTCCAAAAATCTCATGTGAGGGTTTAGTACGCACACCAAGTCCATCACTTTGCCCATGATGCTTGTTGGAATTACCAGGAACCTCAATTGATAACTAACTAAATATATTCCAAGTTTCTTAATGCCTTAAGCAGGAACCTTAGCATATGCAACAAATGGAACAAATAAGTTTGAAAGCTCCTTGCATGGCGGTAACATTTCCATAAGCAAAACCTCCTGATCCTAAATTTTTGGGGAGAATGGCTCGGGTATGCAGATCGTTTCCAATTATTCCATTTTTTTTATTGCAAACATAAACTTTTGTTGGTGCTACTAACAGTGTCTTAATAAAGTCTTCTATGAATGACAACGAAGCTGTGACAAGTTGTACATGAAATTTTCTTGTTGTATATGTTAACAAGGTGAGCAATGATTTCATTTTAGCTCATATATATCTCTCTTTTGTCTAAATTCTCATATATAGCTCGGTTGGGCAATGGCCCAAATTCCATTCACTTAGAAAATTCTGTTTTTTTATTTGCCGCTACTTCTCGATCTTCTTGTCGATAATTGTTAGCTTCCATCTTAGATTGTAGATATCTTTAAGTGACATCCTACCTTCGGTTGTTGAGGTTCAAGATTTGGCTATTTATCTGTTCCCTCAACATGGCTTGATGTTAAAAGATATGCAATCTGATGTGCTTTTATTCCGGTCATTTTCTATTGTTGAAGTTGGGTATTCTGCTGACTTCAATTGTTGTTTAAGTTCAAGTGTGGCCTCAACATCATTTCCACTGTACTGGTTAAAAGTCAGTTTGTTTATTAAGACATATTGATTAATTATAACCATGTGATGACCTCTTGAATCACCTTCTTTTTATCTTTTGATGATTATATTCATGTGCAGCTAATCGGTTGCTAAGGTGTTCATTTTCCTCTTGTGATGTGGGTGTGCCCGATATTATGGTAGCAAGGTTCCATACATCATGAAGTAAATGACTCATTAGGAAACAAATGGTATGCACTGCTGTCTTGGGGACTTGCAACATAAAGATAGTCACTTTGTGGGTGCAAGCAACCTTTCTTCTCAGTCAAATTCTGCTACGCTCTCAACAATTTGATACTTCTTTTCAAATTTGGAATTGTGATAGTGCTTCACAGGGTATCCATCTGCAGTTCACTTTCATCGCCATCTTATGGGATTGTTGTGTGGTCACAGAGTTGTCCTCAACTTTTGGACTAGGATGCCTACTACAATTTCAGAAGTGAGATGTAGTCCTCATATGCAATTAGAATCAGATGGTGATGGTGGACCAGACCAAGTCCTAAAATGGTAAAAAATCTACACTAAACAAATCATCTCTTATCATCTACCTTTCTTTATGTTATTAACTATTGCAAGTTCATATTCTATACATGCTTAAAGATTGTACTACTTTGAGGGAAGAGCAAGAATGACAAAGATTGCGAGTAAGGTGCAGCTTAAAAATGAATGAAATAATTATTCTTTTCAATTACTGCAATTTTGATACATATATGATGCAGGATAAAAAAAGGCCTCAATGTCAACTTATTGCTAAACAAGAATTCCTCTTTGGGTCTAGATCAAGTCCAAAAAACATATTACAAAGAAGATTCCTAGAACATCTGTGGATGGTCCAAGTTGTAATAGAAAGATGTCACTATGAGGGGCGATGCTACAATCTTCAAATCAAGACTTCTTCCATTCAACAAAATCGACACACTCATCAAGGAAATTGGATTAAGGGATAATGTGTCACAAGGTCACAACTTTGTGCAACACAAGAATCCATGCTATCGCCAACTCATTAAATAAATGGAGAAGACAACAACGATTCTAAAACTGGTCGAGAAAGATACATACTCTTTTTCCAATATGTGTGTAGACCTAACCAAATTTATTAGTATATGTATATCCTTTTCTTTGTACACATTATGTAATAGGGGCAAGATATGCATCCTCCCCATGTACATTTGACATTTCAGTATAAATGAAAGTAAGTTTGTTGGCATAAAGAGCATAATTTGGTCTAACTACTATAAATTTGTTACTAAAAGAGCTTCTGGACTAATTACGCAATATATGAATAATCAAACTATACATATATGTATATGTGGCACTACATATGTAGCTAGTGCATAATCCAACTACATATATATGTGTGTAGTAGATGTTGCCTTTCCCTACACACTAACTACATATAATTTGTATTAACTTCATGGTTTTGCTACATACTGACTATATATACAATTGTAGGCATACATTTAGCTATAATTATACTTATATTTAAATGTGTAAGGAAAATATCTAGCTACGATTCTGGATACATATGAATTTATAGTGAATGGATTATCTAACTACATATTTGAAAAATATAGTTAAAGGATTTAGCTATACAAGCATATACTACAATTTTTATGTGTAAAGAAATATGTAGTCAAATCCTTTTGCTACAAAATATGGGGTTTTTGCTACAATTTTTTTTATAGTTAAAGACCTTTTTTAGTAGTGACTATCACCTCAATGTCACAAGAAAGCCATCAGGGCTCTAGGGACTGCTATGTCAGCAGATTCATAGCCATAACTTGCCCTATGTGCAAGCGTTAGCAGGGTCAACTGTAGGTTGGGCATCATAAGTAAATTGTAGATTCTTGCCAGGAAAGGTGCCAAAGATGAAAAAGTGGGGTCATAGAACTGGTCAAGGTAGTTTCTGATGAGGGAATCCATCGGGTCTAAGTCGGGAATCTCACAATGGCTTGAATACACTAAAGTTCACTGATAATGAGTATTCTACAATATCAAACCAAGATGATGATGAATCTCGAGTTCTCTTGATGGAACCCATGACATAAGTCGCCGATGGTGTATGTTACCACTGAAACACCTATTAGGTGGCAGAGCAGAGAAGGGGCGACTTGGCTCTGAAGTTGGCATCAATGTTATTGGATCTGCTCATGTTGATGGAGCAATAGGTTGCACTGTGGTGAGTCTTCTACGGTCCAGATTAACTACAGATTACCCAACCACTCAGGTTGTTGGTCGACATAGAACAATGTTGGGTTGGAGATGATGGTCATACTGGTCGTCGATGGTTGTCGGTGGATCCAGAGAGGAGGTAACAGGTCAGATTTTGCAATTGATGTGGCATCATCATTGAGTAGCAGGGTGACTAGAAGGCAACATGAGTTGCAGGTCGATAGATTAGGATCTGTGACTCTATAATCTAGCCAAAGGTGTTGGGGATCTGTGGGACCAAGATGGTGTTTGTGGCTGGTGGGGGGTTAGTTGATGCGACGATAGATGGATGGCGTCAGGGTGGTGGTGGCAGGAGAGTAGTTTCGTCAATTGCATAGTTGTAGATCAGTAGGTGTGTGCCATGTTATAAGGTTGGAGGCCTCATTTGTTGGTCATCAGGGAGTCTGTGTGGTGTATGTCATGGTCGAAGTTGGCCGTAGCGGTACTCTATGATGGATCTGATCATTGCAGCACCTTGCCTCTGATGGTGCAAGGAGGCATCGGGTTATCAGGGTGTTGGGGCAGATGGTGAGGTGGATGGGGTGGCACTAGATCTGTAGCCCTATGATGGCGTTTGCAGGTTGGAGAGTCGACCACCACCATAGAAAACCAGTGGCCACCAACAGATCTTTTTGCTGGTGAGGAAGAGGGTAGAAGGAGCTAGCAGGTCTATGGATGCTAGGTGTGGCCAGAGATAGATGAAGGTGGGGAAGCTCAGGACCCCGACGGGGCTTGTACTAGCTGAGTTGTGGTCTGGCTTCATGTGGTTGTGGGCAATGGTGAGATTGAGGTGGTGTTGGGTTCATGATCTTGTGATGAGGTTGTAGGTATACATATGGTTGCAGATATATGGGAGGGATATGATGTTAGGGCATTGGGTAGATCCCTTGAAGCGTTGTCGGCTAGGGTGGGGGAGGAAGAATCGTAGAGAGTTTTGTAATAGCCATACATAGTGGCATTACCCCGAGGGCAGAGGACCAGGGTTTGCGAGAGAGAGGGGGTAAGAGAGTAATGGGTTTGGATTCGGTTCTATTGGTGATGAGGCAAAGTGTTGAGAGCGTCTTGCGCTTATGTAATAGTCGACGTTGACGACGTTACAAGGAGGAGACATAGGGTCATCCTCATAACCCTAGGTAACTAATGCTAATAAACATGGTCATTATCCATATTTAATAATTAAAATAATTTATATCCTATAAACAAAACACCTGAAAGCATATTTGACCATGGGTTCTTTTGCCATCAAGACAAATTATGAAGAAATGGTAGCACCCGTAATTATAACTTTTGATATGGCTAGTCTAATTTCTCTTATGTTCAATTCCTATTGATATGATTAGTATTTTTCATTGGTCCCAAACCATTAGTCAAATTGAGATCACTAGATGTGCTTGGGGTCTAATAAAGGTAGTTAGATGCAAAAACATAACATACAATTAATTGAATTCAACCATGAAAATGATACTCAAATGAGGGACTCAGTCGCAAATATTTCTCAAGTGAGGATAATTGGTACATTTAGACATAAGGAAATTCAATTGAGGATAATTCTGTATCAAAGGTCATGATAATTTAATTCAGAATAAGTAAGTGGAATTTGGATTGAAGGGCAATATTATAAATAAATTCAACTTAGGGGAAAATAGCTCAACACAAACATAATAACCAAAATTGAGTATGTTACAACACTACCCCCCTTCAAAGGGATTTTTTCCCCAAAATCCTATCCTTCTTGACAACTCCATTCCTTCCAATACCTTATTTCCTATCATGCTAATCGTACTTGCTCTAATGTCATCCTCAATTATTGCACATGATCCTAATTCTCTTTTGACTAGCATAAGCCTTAGTCAAGATGGCCAATCAATTCCCTTACTACCCTTATAGAGTTACTATAGCAATTAATACTTGAAAGGTATATCTTCTACTAAGGTGAGCACCAACTGATGATAAATTCATATAAGACTCTAAAGCCATGTTCTAATATGAACGTATGTGATTCAAATTAACAGGCATCGATCATCATTCTCAAAAGCTTTGTTTTGTGTATATTATTTATGTTAAATCACTCTCAGATATGTTTTAAGGTTCCAAATGAAAGAAATTGAATGTGATTGTGAATCTTACCATTTTAGGGATTAGGATAATTATTTATTATATATTCAAACATGCAATTATTAATGTGTTTCAAAATCTAAAGAGAAAGACATGCTACTTTACTCATTTGTATACCTGGGGTGGTGACTTTTAATGTTCTAAGGGGCTCATTCACAGTTATTCCTCAACCATAGCTCAGTAAATCCATCCCTAGGGGAGTCCAAAAGGTGTTGAGATGAGCTAGATGAATTTCTAGACTAAGTTACATCAAAACCTAGGTTCTAAGTATTCCCTACTTGTAGTCTAAGTATATTCCAAAAAAATACTAGAGTTTATTGTAGACTATTTTTTTTTCTTCTAAACTCTAATTACTCCATTGATGTTCCTACCTAACCCTAATCTTCCATTAGACATGCATGAGTGTCGATCGTTTATGGCTCCGATACCATGTTGTAAAGACTCGATCTTTACAGTCGAATATTTACAAAATAATATCAAAAACATAAAAATCTTTATTATAATCATGCTTGTACATCAAAATCACAGAAGCTTACAAATATGATTGCAACTTTTAATAATGAAATTCATTCTATCTAGTCTTCAATGGAGGACTACCCAGTGCATGGTTTTTCAAATTCTTCCATCTACCACCTGCCCATGAGTTCCCAAAGGGGACGAAACCACACATGGGCCCCATTGAAGGGAAATAAAGGGTCAGCAAAGCCGGTACTAAATCGAGATAATTGAACTATGTGTGAAGTAGGATTTAGATGCATAATAAAAATTAGGAAAGGACTATTTGGTGGACTAAAGGCTATCAAGTAGAAATTTCAATATCAATTCCAAGATGGCAATTCTTTCACAAAATCATCACTAAGAAAGATTCAATATTTCAAGTATGAAAAATTTATCCAAGCTATTCACAAAGTAAATCAATTTCTAGATATTCAATTTAATAAGCTTTGGCATCTTCCTTTCATATCTTTTCTAGGGCTAAGTGCCTTGTATTCTCACACTCTAGGAGAGAATGACACTAGTGCCTTATTATCTATTCCAGTTAACTGGGGGACAACTAATCCCTATCCACTACGCATGGTTGTGGGGTACTTGGCCCACTCAAGTGAGCCAAAGCTCTATAGGGCCAAAGTCCATAGGGAGTCAAAACTCCAAATAGATCAAGTACAGTGGCAAAATATTTTATCAACAATATTTCATCAATTGCAAAATGAGAGTGGTAAACTTTTGAGAATAATTAAATGCTTCAAAACTATATGGAATTCACCAAGAATCAAGATATATGTGTGTCCATCAAGAGGGAAAATAGTTCAACAATCAAATAGAAGAGTTATTACCTCAATTATTTAGGACTCCAAGGAATGTATAATCACAAGTTGACTCCAAGAGAGAACATCTACAAAGTATAATACAATTTGGTTATCATTTGGCTTGGAATCAATCACTTATTCATTATTTTCTATGTAATGTTTCCTTTCCCAGTTAGGGTTATTATTTCATATTTTTCTCTATGGTTATCAATATTAGATTCCCAACTAGGTTATATATATATATATATATATATATAGATATCCAATGTTACATACTCAGTTGTTTTATCGTGATGTCTCTATGTTAGATCTAAAATATCATTATGTTTCTCATAAATATTACAACTACATTTAGTCACTAGGATCAAGTATGTCTACTTACTAATATACCCCACTAGGGATATCTAGGGTTTAATTCCACATACTTCTATACATGCTACTCATATGCTAGTACTTTGATCTTAATTTCTTATATGTATACAAGTAGTAATATATCTTAGGCATTAGATAATTCCATATTGTTCCTTCATGATAAGATAACTAGTGGTTTCATTTATAACAAAGAGAACACCAAAATACTCATATAAATAACTAGGTCTCAAACATGTATATGAACATAATTACTAATATGTGAATGAAAAAATGAATAAATTCCATGTAAAACTAAAATGTGTCATCATAGGGTTTATGAGAAAATATGAGGTTTTATAAGATTACATGGTTTCTCCTAAATATTATCCTCTATCTTTCAATTGGAAGTTTAATCTAAGATGAAGTGATTCATAATTCCAAATATTATATCCAAGTGTAACTATTAGTATTCATAGTTTCAAGGGTTGTATTTTTCACAAGGATAGATCACTCATAATGGTCAACATTTCTACATTATAGCTTATTAGCTTATCAACACATACATATATATACACATTTCTAGGTAATCCATAAGTCTAATTGTCTAACTTTTGTTAGTGGATGCAATAGTTGGTTATATATCATTACTATAACTATGTTTGTTAACTAATGCTTAGGAGAAGTGTATACATATAAAATCAATAGTATTAGAGTTACCTATGAGAGGCAACTGATCCCATCCAATCAGGTTGTTGGTCCTCCATCGAGTCATTGATGGGTCCTTACTACCATGCATGGACGTACTCTTCCTGGAGTTGAGATCTACACCATGTCTAGTGGCTTGAGTAGACTACTGCCTCAATGTCACAAGAAAGCCATCGGGGCTCTAGGGGCTGCTATGTCAGCATATTCATAGCCATAACTTGCCCTATGTGCAAGCATTAGTAGGGTCAACTACAGGTTGGGCATCACAAGTAAATTGTAGATTCTCACCAGGAAAGGTGACCGAGATGGAAAAGAGGGGTCGAAGAACTAGTTGAGGTAGTTTCTGATGAGGGAATCAATCAGGTCTAAGTCGTGAATATCACAATGGCTTGAATCCACTAAAGGTCATCGATAATGAGTATTCAACAATATCAAACTAAGATGATGATGATGAATCCTGAGTCCTCTCAACGGAAGCCATGACACAAGCCGCCGATGGTGGATCTTACTGATGAAACACCTATTAGGTGCCAGAGTAGATAAGGGGCGACTTGGATCTGAAGTTGGCATCGATGTTGTTGGATCTGCTCATGTTGATGGAGCAGCAGGTCACACTGTGGTGAGTCTCATGCGGTCCAAATTAACAACAAATTACCCAACCACTTAGGTTGTTGGTCGACATATAATAATGTTGGGTTGGAGATGATGGTCATATTGGTTGTCGGTGGTTGTCGGTGGAGCCAGAGAGGAGGTAACAGGTCGGGTTTTACAACTAATGAGGCATCATCATTGAGTAGTAGGGTGACTAGAAGGCAACATGAGTTGTAGGTTGGTAGATAAGGGTCTGTGACTCTGCAATCCATCCGAAGGTGTCGGGCTTCTATGGGACCAAGATGGTGTTCGTGGCTGGTGGGGGGTCAGTGGATGTGCGATAGATGGATGGTGTTAGGGTGGTGGTGGCAGGAGAGTAGTGTCGTCAATTGCAGAGTTGTAGAGAAGTAGGTGTGCACTGTGTTATAAGGTTGGTGGCCTCATTTGCGGGTTGTTAGGGAGTCTTTGTAGCGGACGTCATGTTCAAAGTCAGACGTAGCAGTACTCTATGATGGATCTGACCATTGTAGCTCCTTGCCTCAGATGGTGCAAGGAGGCGTCGGGTTATTAGGGCGCTAGGGAGGATGGTGAGGTGGATGGGGTGGCATCAGATCTGTAGCCCTATGATGGCATTTACATGTCGAAGAGTTGACCACCGCCATAGAAAACCAGTGGCCACCAATAGATCTTTTTGTTGGCGAGGAAGAGGGTGGAAGGAGCTATCAAGTCTATGGCTGCTAGGTGTGGTGTAATATCCCTGACCTGGGTTATGCTTTAACCCTAGATGTTTTGTTTAATAAAGTTGATTAGATGATTGATCTTATTTCTTGAAAAGTAATAAAGTCTCAAGAGGAACTTATGTTTCAATTTTAGTCCTTTTCGAATAATGTTGAAACAATGTTTTGCTTATTTTGGACTAAAGTGCAAATTACCCAAGTTGAGGGGTTAACTTGCAAATGTTACATGGTAAAATGTTCCTTAAATGTTGAAGAATCATAAGAATGAGAATGATGCAGAAGTATGGCTTGCGAAAGCGTGAGCACCAAGAAAGAGCTAGTTGAGCAATGTATGTGCATTAAAACCTAGTTTTGGTGTAATGTATAATTTACCCAAACCTAGGGTTCAATATGCAAACTACCACCTCTAGATAATCCCTCATGTTTCTTGGCATCATTTAGAGAAAATAAAATGAGAGGGGCGCCTCATTTGAATCATTTTGGAAGAGAGAGAATCTTGATATTAAAATAATCAAGATTTAAGCATAAATGGAACTTTACTTCAAATTAATGCAAAAATAAATATGTTAATTGAAGTGCCCTTCAAACAAAAATGAGATGGTTGAAAGTAGATAAGTGTGTACGTCCTTATTCCTTGCAAAGGCCACGAAAATATCTCAGTGAGTGGAGAGCCCACTCACATTAGTTAATTAAAAGTAATATCCACTCAATTTTGGATATTATTATTATATGAATTAAGGTGCTTAATTTCTTTTCCTTTAATTCATGGATAAAGAAGAGGATTTCAAATGGGAAAATTATGGCTTTGTGGGCAAGGAGTTTAGGGGGAGATGTGGCATCAATTTAAAAAATAAAGGAATTAATTATTACTTTCTCTCTCCTTGAATTTCCTTATATACATCCCATTTCCAACCCAAATGAAAGGCTTTTTCGATCCCTTTTCCTTTCCTTGCTTTGGCCATGCTCAAGGGATCTGAGGAGCAATAGGAGGACGTGCTCCAACCTGTAGGTAAGCTCCTTGATCATCTTCAACCTCGAATTCATGGTGGAAATCACAAATCAATGCTTAATTTCTTCTTTTCTCCATTCAATCTTCAATCCTAGCCATTTATTTTCACTCAAAAGCGTGAGTACGAGCTTGGGATAGTTGAGAAAGCTTCTTCCACCATTAAATACGTGGAGTTGGAGCTTTGAAGCATTCTTTGGAGGCGGGTTTTATAACTTAAACCCTTAATATTATTATTGCATTCAATTCTTCATCAATTGTTGATTATTTTGTTCTTATTGAAATTCATTTGATCAAATCAATGGAACCACTATGAGAATTACAGAAAATTATGAAGGATCGTAGCTTGAAGATGATTATTTCATATTAAGCACACAACTTAACAAAAATCTAGAGCAAACGGTTTCAATGACTTGAGACCAAACGGTCTTAAGATCGTTTGAAACCAAATGGTCTCAAGACCGTTTGGGATCAAATGGTCTCAAGACCATTTGGAGTTCAAGTGCTGATTTGGATGGATGTTGATCCATGGGTTTCATTTAAATTGATTATAAAAGTTTCAAGTATGAAGGATACATTGAAGACAAACCCTAATCGGGTTGAATAACTGAAACCCTAATTGAATGATTGCAAGAAACCCTATATGGCCCATTCAGTTTCAAGGAAATTTGGAACAAACGGTCTTGAGACCATTTGAGTCCAAATAGTCTTGAAACCATTCGGAATCAAACGGTTTCAAAACTGTTTGAATATCCAATCGGTTTCAACATCCAATCGGTTTCAACATCCAATCAGTTTCAATATCCAATCAAATTCAAAATTTGTTGTGCATTTGGTTTCAGAGATAATTTGTTCAAACGGTCTCTAGGGTTGAATGCCCAAATGGTTTCAAAACCATTTGGAGGGAAAACGATCTCAACCCTAGATGCCCAAATGGTTTCAAAACCGTTTGGAGGGCAATCGAATACATAACCGTTTGGAGGTTTAGAAGGTCAAAACCGATTGAAAGTTGAATATATATATAATTGATTGGAGACTTAAGGTGATGAAAGATCAGTTGATACTATGATTGATAATGATGAATATCAAAGATAAGTACAATGGTTAAATTCCTAAAGTACTTAGATGATTGGCACTCTTATAAGGGTTAACCTTTGATGCTTATGGAAGCAATGACTTAATACACTATGCTAACCCTTCATTCAAGATTGATTCAATCTAATCAAGATTTGAGTAATTAACATCCTAGAGAGGATGAGAGAGAAATGTTGGCTAAATGGACATCTATAAATCCCTTTGTTTTGATCATGACAAACATTTCATTCTTATTTATCTAACGAGCTACTTGAGTGTGCAGGATTAAGGTGGATGACAAAGCAACTAGGGAAATCCATATGCTTACATGTTTATGTTTTCATGAAATGTAATCGCCTTGTAAAAACTTGTACAAATATATAATGTACAAGTACTTAGATTTCATGTAAATAAAGCGTTAGATTCTCCCTAGCTAAACACCACATTTAGATAAGTCATTCCCTTCAAATAGGATCACATTTGCACACTCATACATATAATTAGTGCCTAAATTGAAACATTGAAACATGATCAATCTCGGTCGACCAACTCCTCGACCGAGACACTCTCAGTCGACAATCTTCTCGACCGAGAAAGATCCAAAGTAGCCGTTAGACACAACTGACAAGGTAGTTGGCAGTTGGAGATAGACGTTGCAAATCACTTGATCCAGAGAGCCTGTCGGTCGACAAAACATCGACCGAGTAGGCATCTCGTTCGACCATTCCTCGACTGAGATGAACTCTGACAGCAACTGCAGAGTAAATTAATTAGCCGTTGCTAAAGAAACAAACTTATACCTAACGGCTAGTTAAGCACTTAGAAACCCCTAGAAGTTGTCTAGAATGTCCTTAAGCATCCAGAGGCCATTCCTATAAATAGGACAAGCCATAGGACTCTCAAATACATCTTTTACACACTTGAGTACTCTTTGAGCAAGAAATTACATTTGCAATCTGTTGTGAGCAATTTGAGCATTGTAACAATTGGCCACTTTCATCCTTAGCTCAAAATTCGTGTCCTATAGGCTAGTATCTCCTACCCACTGCAATCACAAGTCCATACACTTGGTTAGGAGATCTATACGCTTGATCTAGGCAAATCAAGCCTTGGGCTACAAAGGATAAGTTGTAATTTCCTTTTTCCTTTCTTGTTCTCTATTACTGTTTGTACTCTCCTTGCTACTCCTAGGTTGGAGGCTGCGGATTGGAGAGGGTGGGGATCTTCTTGGTGAAGAAGGCGACCTTGAGCTACTTCAGAAGGCTGGTGCAACGGGAGGTTACTTCTAGAGAGGAAGGCTACTTCAAGGGGGAGCTTGGAGTTACTTCAAGAAGGCTACCTCAAGTTGGTGCACCTACTTCAAGTGAAGGTTGTTCAAGGGGTGTAAAGGAAAGTATTGTATTTTGTATAAATCCTTGAGAAGGTAATGAAATAAATACTTTCAAAATCCTGGTTGGGTAAGCAACCGGGTAGTGGACTGACAACTTTAGTATTTGCTAAAGTTGGAACCACTCTAAACACCTGTCTCCTTCTTCCAATTTCAATTGTGGTTGTTTGAGTTCAATAAATTGTTAAAATCATTTTAAAACTCTATTCACCCCCCCCCTCTAGTGTTTTTCAATTGGTATCAGAGCAGGCTTCAAGGAACCCTAACCAGGTCTTGAAGAATGGAGGGTAAAGGTGATTACAATCACAACAAAAGGTGCTGCTTGGATAAAACTACAACATGTTGCAATTGGTGCTTAGGAACAAGCCACACAACAACTAGATGCCCATGGAGATCAAAGAAGGAAGATGAGCACAAAGATTGTCTTATTGCTACAACTAGTGAAGAAGAAGAAGAAGAGGTAAGTCTTTTTGATTTATCTAAAGAAGAACTAGTTGCTAGTCTTGAAGAAACACATATTAAATATGTTGAGTGCAAGAAGAAATTAAAGAAATCTATTAAAGCAAATGATGAATTACATGCTAAGCTTCTTGCTATGACTTTCGAAAATGAAGATCTTAAAAAGATCATTGAAGATCATGATAGTAAGATAAAATCTATAGAGGCAAATTGCAATCTACTTTCTTTGGAGAAGATCAATTTGCAAACTCAAGTGAACGATCTTCAAAAACAACCCATAGTGTGCACTCATATTGATTATGACACTATTGTCAAAGAACGAAACTCATTGTCATCTAATCTAGACCAAGCAAAACTAGATATCAAGAAGAGAATGGATGAGATTGCCAAGTTACAACAAAAAGTTAGTAGTTTAAATAATAATGGCATTCTTGATCAAATCTTAGATAATTCCTATCATCAAATTGGGAGAAGAGGACTAGGTTACAAGCCTAAAGGGAAATCCTATCAACAACCTAGTTGGAGAAAGTCACAAACCCATCAATCTATATATGTACCTAAAGGAACATCTTCACCCAAGGACAACACAGAACACAACCATAGAAAAAGATATGAGGTTGACTCAATATGTTGTCATTATTGTTTGCGCCTTGGTCACTATTCTTTTTCATGCCCTTACAAGAGAAAAGATGTCGAGTTAGTTTGGGTTCCAAAACCTCCAAACTAAATGAACAAGAATCAAGTTGAGATATGACCAAGGACCTTAGTTGCATATTTCTATGTCTATCTCAACTCAACACAATGGGATAACAAATAAATTTAATTATCTAAATATTTAACTTGCATAATTATGCTTCATTTGGAAGAAATTAACAGTTCCAGAAATGTTATCGGTCGAAAGACTGTCGACCAAGAGACCATCGGTCGAGCAATTGTTGACCGAGCATGTCACTGATCTCCAGTCTGCTACAAAATTGCTGAATTCTTTTAAATTTGATGAAATTGCTATCTATTTGTAATTGATGACTGGATATATTTTGAAAATCATCCCTGCAAATTTAAATGAGATTAATATTAGTTTATTCCCTAAATGATTTAAGTTTAAACTAAAATTATGCTTAGTTCAATGAAAAGAAAATTTCTATTTTCACATGATTTTTCCTAAAGTATTTTCTGGTCTATCCATATACAAATCATGTGATGGAATTATCATTATATGTTGTTATCATTACATCATGGATATGCTTTCACTATTTGGTACGCATAGATAATGATAATTGTATGCATGGATCCATGATGATATATTCGGCAAGAAAAATGATTTGTTAGTTATATGCTATTGCTTGCAACACTTAAGACAAAATCTCTAAATTAGTATCTTTGAAGACTTGAGATATTAATTGTGCCTTCATTTAAGAATCATATTAAGTAGTATGCTTCAACTTGTTACTTAATCAAATTTTATGCAGATATTATACTCGATATATTCAATTTGAAAATCTGCAAATTTGCCTCTTGGTTAAAATGAAATTTGACCAAGGGGCGCTATGGTCGTAGTCAAAATCGACCTAAAATAAGTTTGACACAATAACTAATTGAATATCATTTTATCACAAAGTTGTTCCAAAATTGTCAATAATAAAACAAAATATTACTCCCTTAGAAAATATATATATGCTCTACAAATTTAGTCTATCATTTTCATAAAAAATCAGCTTAAAAATTCATACCCAGTAAGTCTGTCGGTCGACGAATTCTTCGACCGAAAACCTCTCGGTCAGCCCACCTCTCTCGACTGACAGAATCTAGACAGACTTAATATCGGACACACTTCCGGTCGACAATTGTTCGACCGAGACAGTGTCGGTCGACAATTTCTCGACCAAGAATGAGCCGTTGGGATATGACTGTTGCAAGACGACTGTTACCGTTGACGGCCGACCATTGCAAGACGACTGTTGGATGGTCGAGTGGCGCGTCTGGAATATGACCATTGCGGACGCTCGTTCGACAAATTGTCGACCGACCCGGTCACTGGATTGCTATAAAAGGGATAAAAAACGGGTCACTTCTTCACACTTTCATATTCTTGCTTCCATAGGTTATCCTTAGTGCATTCGTGTGCAAATCTTTAGCATCCTCATCCCCAAGACTTCCTTGCTTCTTCTCCACCATCAAGCACCGCAATGGCCTCATCATCTTCTCGTGGGAAGAAGAAGGTCGCCGGCAGGAAAGGAAGGGAAGCTACTCCACCATTGACGATCATCAACGACATTGCCTTCGTCGATGGAGATGCTGGTGATCGCTATCTACGGCTCTCCTCCAAAGCTCCTCTCCCACGACGACCAGTTGAAGTTATGGACTTCCTCAACATCGTCGACTTGGAGGACATTTTCGAAGTGCAAAAGTTGAAAGAATTCATCAACCCTTCTTTCCCTTCCTATTCCACCAAGGTAGTGAATGAATTCTATGCTAACCTCATCTCCCACTCTGAAAGAGAAACCATCTTCTTCTATACTATGGTTAATGGGCATAGCTTTCGATTTACTGAAGGAGATATTCTTGACATGCTAAATATTGACCTAGATGAATATCAAGACACCCTTGACCTTACCACTGGAAACCCACTTAATCAATTTTCCCAAGATGACCATACAGTCAGTCTTAGTGACATCAAAAGAACCATTTTTCAATCAAATACAACCTGTCATGAAGATAGGGGCACATACTACGCTATCAATCTCAAACCGGCAGCTAGGATTGTAAACCTTATTATTTCAACAAACATACATCCTAGAGCAAATAAGTCTGAAGTTCCTATTTTTCGCATGTGTCTAATCTATGCCATTATCCAACGTATTCCCACAAATTTTATCCGTATTATTCTTAAAAACATGCTTGAGTTTTCTGGCAATCCTCCATATGCTGATCTTGTATGCCAAATTACTCAACATTTTCTTAGGACACAAATTGAGGATATGGGTTATACATGGGAGCGTAGACCACAAAAAATAAGTAAGAATACCGTAGAAAAAATGGGAATTGATCTCGGTCATAAAAGGGCTAGGGTAGAAGGAGAGACATCTAGTCAAGACATACCACCACCTCCTCCTCCTACTAACCCATCCTATGATCCCATTCAAAACACCCTTACTTATATTGCGGGTTCCCAATATCATCTTAGTAGACAACTAGATTATAACCATCATGCCATGACTTATATAAACCAAAGAATGCAAACCCTTTCTCCTAACCAACCTGACGAATATCCATATTCTTCAAATCCTAGCATGCTCAATCCATATAATCCTTCTTACAACTATTATCAAACTCCACCTCCACCATCTATGGATCTTACGCACACTCAGTTTTCATCCATACAACTGCAAGATATTGCTGCTCACTTCCGATTTGATCGAGTTCCTACCTTCTTGGAAGCGTATGCTTTAACCAAGACAGGTGCTCTGGATTGGCAAACTTTGGTTAGATATTATGGAGCTGAGCCGTTTCTTGGGAAAGACCCTGATATTGATGTAATTCTTAAGTCTTTCCAGTAAGTTTTGGAGTTGTATTAGTTGTAATGACATCTTTGAATGATTGTAATAAATGGGTCATCTCTATATGATTTGATTATCTTTCCAGGCTTGTAATACATTCCATGTTTTTAATGAAATTGGTTATCTTCACTTGTTACAATGGATATTCTTCTAAAAAGCATATGAGACATATTCTACATATGGATTATAAGACTATCATAGTAGAGCATCCAAAATAAGGGGAGTAATAAATAAAAATAAATCAAAAAGAATGCAATCTTTAAATTTGTGACTAAATTGACTATCTATTGCAAAGAATTCAAACTTCTATTTGGGATATCTAACTAAGGGGGAGTACAGTATAAAATTACGGGGGAGAAATACTATAAATTATTCAACTTGGATATCTTTTTGAAATGACAAAGGGGGAGAAAAGAATATAAAATCTAAAATAAATGAGTTTCATAACATCTTGGCCAGCACTTACTTGCTAAAATAAAAATGGCTACAAAAGGAAATCTTCAGGTATGAAACTCATATGTTTTATATTTCCTTTATTTATATTTTGGAAATGTTTGTCATCTTCAAAAAGGGGGAGATTGTTGGCGAAATGGACATCTATAAATCCCTTTGTTTTGATCATGACAAACATTTCATTCTTATTTATCTAACGAGCTACTTGAGTGTGCAGGATTAAGGTGGATGACAAAGCAACTAGGGAAATCCATATGCTTACATGTTTATGTTTTCATGAAATGTAATCGCCTTGTAAAAACTTGTACAAATATATAATGTACAAGTACTTAGATTTCATGTAAATCGAGCGTTAGATTCTCCCTAGCTAAACACCACATTTAGATAAGTCATTCCCTTCAAATAGGATCACATTTGCACACTCATACATATAATTAGTACCTAAATTGAAACATTGAAACAGGATCAATCTCGGTCGACCAACTCCTCGACCAAGACACTCTCGGTCGACAATCTTCTCGACCGAGAAAGATCCAAAGTAGCCGTTAGACACAACTGACAAGGTAGTTGGCAGTTGGAGATAGACGTTGCAAATCACTTGATCCAGAGAGCCTTTCGGTCGACAAAACTTTGACCGAGTAGGCATCTCGGTCGACCATTCCTCGACCGAGATGAACTCTGACAGCAACTGCAGAGTAAATTAATTAGTCGTTGCTAAAGCAACAAACTTATACCTAACAGCTAGTTAAGCACTTAGAAACCCCTAGAAGTTGTCTAGAATGTCCTTAAGCATCCATATGCCATTCCTATAAATAGGACAAGCCATAGGACTCTCAAATACATCTTTTACACACTTGAGTACTCTTTGAGCAAGCAATTACATTTGCAATCTGTTGTGAGCAATTTGAGCATTGTAACAATTGGCCACTTTCATCCTTAGCTCAAAATTCGTGTCCTATAGGCTAGTATCTCCTACCCACTGCAATCACAAGTCCATACACTTGGTTAGGAGATCTATACACTTGATCTAGGCAAATCAAGCCTTGGAAAGGATAAGTTGTAATTTCCTTTTTCCTTTCTTGTTCTCTATTACTGTTTGTACTCTCCTTGCTACTCCTAGGTTGGAGGCTGCAGATTGGAGAGGGTGTAGATCTTCTTGGTGAAGAAGGTGACCTTGAGCTACTTCAGAAGGCTGGTGCAACGGGAGGTTACTTCTAGAGAGGAAGGCTACTTCAAGGGGGAGCTTGGAGTTACTTCAAGAAGGCTACCTCAAGTTGGTGCACCTACTTCAAGTGAAGGTTTTTCAAGGGGTGTAAAGGAAAGTATTGTATTTTGTATAAATCCTTGAGAAGGTAATAAAATAAATACTTTCAAAATCCCGTTTGGGTAAGCAACCGGGTAGTGGACTGACAACTTTAGTATTTGCTAAAGTTGGAACCACTCTAAACACCTGTCTCCTTCTTCCAATTTCAATTGTGGTTGTTTGAGTTCAATAAATTGTTAAAATCATTTTAAAACTCTATTCACCCCCCCCCCTCTAGTGTTTTTCAAGAAATTCACACATGTATAATAATCATGTAGTAATCAAGCCTCGGCATACTCAAAATGAATAGAATATGTAATTAGGGTATGATCCTTGATAAAGAGATCATGAAACCCTAATTGAGGAGGTTAATGAGCCTTAACCTAATTTAGGGCAATGCTATGTGAAATCCTAACCTAGGGTGATGGTGTAAACCTAATTTAGGGAAATGACATGAGAAACCCTAATTTAGGAGATTTTAATGATAAACCCCAATTTGATGTGAATAGTATACCCTAACCCTAATACAAGGTAATGTGATGTGAAACCCTAATGCAAGGTGATGCTATGTGAAACACTAACATAGGGTGATGCCATGTGAAACCCTAATACAGGGTGATGCCATGTGAAATCCTAGCATAAGGTGATGTTATGCAAATCCCTAATTGATAAAGAAGGGAAACCCCATTCCTGTTAATGGATAATCTTATATCCATAATGGTTGAATAAATCAATTGAGTGACTTATGACCAATGCATTATATGATATGTGATGACTTGGTGCATAAAGTATTAGGATGAGAATTACCCTACTCCAAGATAAGTTGATGAACTTAAGTAAGATTCAAGGTGATGAGGGAAGTAAAACATTAGGATGTGATAGATATGACATTTAGCACCTCAAAGTTCATACACATTGATGTACCCTAAATCCAATATATTTGGATGAGTAACACATGAAGTGTGTTATAGTAATTATTACATTAAGATGTAATGCACTTTGATAAGTGTAGGCTAACATACCTTGAGGAAGAGTTAAGCCAAGATAACAAAGTATGATGTAATCAGGAGTGGTTAGAGTCCACTGCATGGCTGTGTAATCAGGATTGGTTAAAGTCCAATACCTGGCAGAGGCATGAAGCCTATAATCAGGAGTGGTTAGAGTCCACTGCCTGGCTGTGTAATCAGGAGTGGTTGGAGTCCACTGCTTGGATGTGTAATCAGGATTGGTTAAAGTCCAATACCTGGTAGAGGCATGAAGCCTGTAATCAGGAGTGGTTAGAGTCCACTTCCTGGCTATGTAATCAGGATTGGTTAAAATCCAATACCTGGCAGAGGCATGAAGCATGTAATCAGGAGTGGTTAGAGTCCACTGCCTGGCTGTATAATTAGGATTGGTAGAGTCCAATGCCTGGCTGTGTAATCAGGATTGGTTAAAATCCAATACCTAGCAGAGGCATGAAGCCTGTAATTAGGAGTGGTTAGAGTCCAATGTCTGGCTGTGTAATCAGGATTGGTTAAAATCCAATACCTGGCAGAGGCATGAAGTCTGTAATCAGGAGTGGTTAGAGTCCACTACCTGGCTGTGTAATCAGGATTGGTTAAAGTCCAATACCTGGCAGAGGCATGAAGCCTTTAATCAGGAGTGGTTAGAGTCCACTGTATGGCTGTGTAATCAGGAGTGGTTAGAGTCCATTGTTGGGCTGTGTAATTAGGATTGGTTGAAGTCCAATACCTGGTAGAGGCATGACACCTATAATCAGGAGTGGTTAGAGTCCACTGCCTGGCTGTGTAATCAAGATTGGTTAAAATCCAATACCTGGCAGAGGAATGAAGCCTATAATCAGGATTGGTTAGAGTCCACTGCCTGGCAGAGGTGTGAAGCCTATAATCAGGAGTGGTTAGAGTCTACAGCCTGGCTGTGTAATCAGGATTGGTAGAGTCCAATGCCTGGTAGTGTAATCAGGATTGGTTAAAGTCCAATACCTGGCAGAGGCATGAATCCTATAACCAAATGATTGGCATAGTCCAATGCCTAGATAGAATATGATGATGTATACTCTTATGTCTTATATAATTAAATATCTGTTTAGCAGATTGGCTAAGGCCAACAGATGGAAACAAGAATGAATCATGGGTGACATATCAGGATAATAAGTAAAGGCTTGAGATGTTGAGATGATATGATAGATAAATGATATACATGTTCTTCCTATTCCTTATAAAGAGAATAGATGATTTACTGTTCTATCAATGACAGTTTCAATACTTTAAAAGATGAGAATGATCTAAACTGCTTATCCTCTTCTTAGTTTTATATTATTAAACTGTAATAATAATGTTTCTGGCGGAGAGTTATATCTCTCGCTGGGACAATTTTTTTTCAATTGTCTCACCCCCGTGGGATCCAACTTTTTAGATAGACGCGATCAAGGAGACAGGAACCCTATTGCAAGGGAACAGCAGCAACAACAACAACAGAGACAGCAGTGACATCTCAGGTGGAGGAACCGGCTGTCAAGTTTTGTATAGAAAGTCCTATGTGTCATCTCTGTACTCTTAGGTCCTCAGAGTTAGTAGTTAGTACTTTTAAATACATCGATCTGAGATTTTTGGCTTGATGCCTTGAGGTTTTGAGTTGCTTATGTGTAGTTCTGACAAAGCAACTGTTGTATGTAATCCTCGAGAAGAGATGGTACATGGTATGTACTTATGAACCAGAATGTATATGCAATACTTTGGTTCTTATTATAAGAGTTTCCTAGAATTGGATCTCTTTGAAAAAGGTTTTAATTTTTAGTGATTTTCAGTAATTCGTTGTTGATGAACGCTTCTGCATTTTAAATTATTCGATGTTTGGGATTTATCATCACATGTGGCCAGAGATAGATGAAGGTGGGGAAGCTCAGGACCCCGACGGGGCTTGTACTAGCCGAGTTGTGGTCTGACTTCATGTGTTGTGGGCATTGGTGAGATTGAGGCGGTGTTGGGTTCGTGATCCTGTGATTAGGTTGTAGGTATGCATATGGTTGCAGATATATAAGAGGGAGATGATGTTAGGGAATTGGGGAGATCCCTTGAAGAGTTGTCGGCTAGGGTGGGGGAGGAAGATTCGTCGAGAGTTTTGTATCAGCCATACCTAGTGGCATTACCCAGAGGGCAGAGGACCAGGGTTTGTGAGAGACGGGGTAAGAGAGTAATGGGTTTGGCTTCGGTTCTATTGGTGATGAGGCAAAGCATTGAGAGCGCCTTGCGCTTCTGTAACAGCCGACACTGACGACATTACAAGGAGAAGACACAGGGTCATCCTCATAACCCTAGGTAACTAATGCTAATAAACATGGTCATTATCCCTATTTAATAATTAAAAGAATTTATATCCTATAAACAACACACTCGAAAGCATATTTGACCATGGGTTCTTTTGCCATCAAGACAAATTATGAAGAAATAGTAGCACCCATAATTATAACTTTTGAGATGGCTAGTCTAATTTCTCTCATGCTCAATTCCTATTGATATGATTAGTATTTTTCATTGGTCCCAAACCATTAGTCAAATTGAGATCACCAGATGTGCTTGGGGTCTAATCAAGGTAGTTAGACACAAAAACATAACATACGACTAATGGAATTTAACCATGAAAATGATACTCAAATGAGGGAATCAGTCGCAAATATTTCTCAAGTGAGGATAATTGGTACATTTAGACATAAGGAAATTCAATTGAGGAC
Organism: Alisma plantago-aquatica; assembly: GCA_963693085.1. Lineage (NCBI taxonomy): Eukaryota > Viridiplantae > Streptophyta > Magnoliopsida > Alismatales > Alismataceae > Alisma > Alisma plantago-aquatica. The sequence goes on from OY856411.1 coordinate 802,841,966, forward strand.
AATTCTTTATCAAAGGTCATGATAATTTAAGTCAAAATAAGTAAGTGGAATTTGGATTGAAGGGAAATATTATAAATAAATTCAACTTAGGGAAAAATAGCTCAACACAAATATAATTGTAATGACCTTGACCTGGGTTTTGAGGTAACCCTATTTGTTTTGTCTAAGTAAGTTTCTATCAGGTAACAAACTTATGTTTCAACTTTGGTCATGTTTGAATAATGTTTGAGCAATGTTCTCATGTTTTGGACCAAAATGCAATTTACCCAAGATGAGGGGTTATATTGCAATTTGTCACATGTTGAATGTTCCCTATGTGTTTTCGCATCATTATAGAATGAATGATGCAAGGTGGTGGCTTTTGGAAGGCCTAAATTCCAAGTTTGGACTTGTTTGAATAATGTTGGTGACTTGTGTACCAATTTTGGTACAAATTGTAATTTACCCAAAATGTAGGGTTGATATGCAAATTACCACATCTAGAGTGTCAATACTCCCTCCTAGCATCATTGAGAGAGAAATAATGAGGCACCATGTTTGAATCAATTATTAGTCATGGTACTCTTGGTGATGAAATGACCAAGAAAGGGGTTGAATATGAAACCCTAGCTTGAGTTGTATCGAGTTGAAAAGCTTATATATGAGTGCCTATCAGCCAAGGAGCCATAGGAGGAGTCCCATATTGTTTTTTGGACTTTTTTAAAATCCCATGACGTTCAAAGCACCTCAAGGAGGTGAAGTGTATCGGTTTACAACTTCCTTAGAAAAGTTGTATCGGGTTGTGAATAAAGTGGTGATTTTGTTGATATATTTTATTCAAAGGGATAAGTAATAGACAAAAATCCATCCCTAGATTATCCTACAGAGTTTTGCATGTCAAGATAAATGTTAATTCATGCATGTATACGTGTCAACCATGCATGGACATGTGGCACCTAGTAGCTCAAATTGATGACACCTCATTTTCACACTTCTTCATGAACAATAAGTATATATACCCCTTCTTTCACCCCTTAGTGAACTTTTTCGAATTCTACCACCTCCTTGCTCTTATATATCGTGCATAGGGTCCTTTTATCGTGCATGAGTGAAGTGGTATCGTGCATAGGTCCTTGAGTATCGTCCATATCAAGTTTATATCGGCCAAGTAGGGTGATATCAGCCTAGTGATGTGATATCAGCCATAGTGGATGTTTTGATTACAAGTGAGGGGGATATCGGCCACAAGTGATGGAATATCATGCAAGGGTAGTTAGGTATCATGAAAGGTGCTAAGGAGCAAAAGGGAGTTCAATGCTTAACCCTAAGGTGAGGCCATGATCATCTTCAACCTTGGGTTGAAGCATGATTTTAGGGTTATGATCTTACTTTCTTTTCTTCTTCACCAATTGCTTATCCTTGGTGATTCCTTGTATATGAAGGATTTTTGAACGAGCCTTGGACTTTTGATAAGTCATCTTCAACCTTAGGAACGTGAATCTTTGGAGCTTGGAGCTTTGAAGCTATTCTTAAGGTGGGTTATATAACTTGAACTCTACCATGTTATTATTCATCACCTAAATTTCTATACTTAATGATCTACTTTTAATTCCGAAATTTTCTGAAATAGTTGATGACATTATGAGTTATAGTAGTTTCTTAGACCTGTTTCCATGAACTTTAACAGTTAGAAAGAAGGTCTACAACTTGAAGAAGATTCTATCACCTTATAAAGTGATATTGAGTTCAAACACACATGCAAGCACCTCTAACCCGATATGGTGATACACCTACTTCACTAAAACGATATGGATATGATTTTATACTTTCTTGCATGATATGGTGGTGTAGTATACACCTCTTGCACGATATGAAGTCAAGAAAAAACCTCAAAAATGATATTGGGTTAAGCACACACCTCTTTGCCCGATATGGTGTGAAGCACACACACACCTCTTTGCCCGATATGGTGTGAAGCACACACACATCTCTTTTCCCGATATGGTGTGAAGCACACATACACCACTAAAGTGATATGGTGAGCAAGCACACACCTCTTTGCCTGATATGGTGAGAAGCACACATACACCTCTTTGCCCGATATAGTGTGAAGCATACACACACCTCTCTGTCTGATATGGTGTGTAGCACACATACACCTCTAAAGTGATATGGAAGCAAGCATACACCTCAAACCTGAGATGGTAATCACACATACACCTCATACCCAATATGGTAAGCACACATACACCTCTAAAGTGATATGGGTAGCAAGCACACACCTCATACCTGATATGGTGGAAGCACCTCAAAACCCATATGAAGGAAAGCACCTTAGATGCAATGTACTTGATGAAGTAACACATGAAGTGTCTTATATCAAGTCATACATTAAGAGGTATGGAGTTTAATGAATATTGATTAAGTAGGCTAATGAACCTTGAAGGAAAGGTTGAACCAACTTAATATAGTATGAGGTAATCAACATCCTAGTAAGGATGAGAGAGAAACTCATACTTCTGTGATAATCATAAAATGAGAATATATTAATACTCCTAATATGTGTGGAATATGAATTAGGGTTGTGATTCTTGATGAATGTACTTGAAAACCCTAGTTAGCTTAAAAAGAAAAACCTTAACCCTAATGAAGGGTATTGATGTGATTTGAAACTACAATTGGTTAATAAAGGGGAATCCTTAACCATATTGAAACCATGTTGATAGCATGAGATAATGAGCATAGCTAAGTATGAGCTATGATGTTTCATATAATACCAATTATATGGGCCTTGTGAGCCATGTGATTAGTTGTTGCCTAGTGAGAGGTAACAAGATGTTTAATGGGCCTTGTGAGCCATGTGATTAGTTGTTTCCTAGTGAGAGGTAACAAGATGTTTAATGGGCCTTGTGATCCATGTGGTTAGTTTTTTCCTAGTGAGAGGTAACAAGATGTTTAATGGGCCTTGTGATCCATGTGGTTAGTTGTTGCCTAGTGAGAGTTAACAAGATGTTTAATGGGCCTTGTGAGCCATGAGAATAATTGTTGTCTAGTGAGAGGTACAAAGATGTTTATAAAAGTCTCATGTAAGAAATGATAATGTTCAAAATAAACTAGGAAATGGAAACTTAGTAACATAATAATAATAATAATAATAATAATAAATGGATACAATAATAATAATAATGAAATCTTAATCATACATGCTTTAAGATTATAGCCAAATAAGGGCTATAGTGTTTCAAATATGCTTAAAGGAGATAAGAGGGATACTTGTACTATATAAAGGATGTGAATAAGTATGATGGCTTGGCCAAGGTATAATGCCTAGTAAAGGTAATATGGTATTCAGTGATGAGTTGCACAGAATTGATATAGTCCAATACCTAGACTAGATGCACATGATTGGCATAGTCCAATACCTGGAATAATGTCACAGGATTGACATAGTCCAATACCTGGAATAAAACTACAGGATTGGGATAACCCGATGCCTGGATGCAACACTTATAGGATTGACATAGTCCAATACTTGGAATAAAACTACATGATTGGGATAACCTGATGCCTGGATGCAACACTCACAAGATTGGCATAATCCAATACTTGGAATAAAAATACAAGATTGGGATAACCCGATGCCTGGATGCAACACTCATAGGATTGGCATAATCTAATACCTAGAATAAAACTACAGGATTGGGATAACCCGATGGCTGGATGCAACACTCACAGGATTGACATAATCCAATACCTAGAATAAAACTACAGGATAGGGATAACCCGATGCCTGGATGCAACACTCACAGGATTGGCATAATCCAATACCTGGAATAAAACTACAAGATTGGGATAACCTAATGCCTGGATGCAACACTCACAGGATTTGCATAACCCAATACCTGGAATAAAACTACAGGATTGGGATAACCCGATGCCTGGATGCAAAACTCACAGGATTGACATAATCCAATACCTGGAATAAAACTACAAGATTGGAATAACCTGATGCCTGGATGCAACACTCACAGGATTGGCATAATCCAATACCTGGAATAAAACTACAGGATTGGGATAACCCGATGCCTGGATGTAACACTCGCAGGATTGGCATAATCTAATACCTGGAATAATGTCACATGATTGGTCATAACCTGGTACCTGGAATAGTTGCACAGGATTGGCATAGTCCAATACCTGGAATAGTTGCACAGGATTGGCATAGTCCAATACCTGGAATAGTACATGATTGGCATAGTCTAATACCTGGAAGAATATGATGATGTATATTCACATTACTGGTACAATCCAACACTTGGCTAGTAGATTGGTTGAGGCCAACAGATAGAAATGAGAATGATTCATGGATGACATACTATGATAATGAGCATCACAGGATAAGCTTGAGATGTTGATATAGTATGAAGGGTAAATGATATACATGTTCTTCATATTCCTTATAAAGTGAATAGATGATTTACAACTCTATCATAGATAGTTGCAATGCTTTAAAAGATGAGAATGTTCTAAACTGCTTATCCTCTACTCAGTTGAATACTATTTACCTGTGATAATAACATTGTTGGCGGAGAGTTATATCTCTCGCTGGGACAATTGTCTCACCCCATGGGATCCAAACTCTTTTTTAGGTGGACATGCACAAGGGGGGTTGAGACCGTACTGTAGAAGGAGGACAATAACAGTAGGGACAGTAGTGATAGCTCAGGTTGAGTGTATTGTTTGTCGTGTCTTGTAGATACAAGTCCAATGTGTCATCTCTATACTCTCAAGTCCTTGGATTTAGTACGTGTTGGTTTTATGAACAATCTGAGATTTTGGCTTGTATGCCTCGAGGTTGATGTTGCTTTAAGTTTATGTTTTGAGAAAGCAACTGTTATATATTGTCCTCGAGAAGAAATGGTACAGTGTATGTACAATATATGATCAATGTGAATATCAGGTTTTGGTTATTCCTTAAAGAGTTTTCCTAGAAATGGATCTCTTTACAAAATGGTTTTAATTTTTAGTGATTTTTGTTAATCCATTGCGTATGATTATTCCACATAATTAGTAACGATTTGTTTGTCGGTTTGGCGACTATCGTAACAATAATAACCAAAATTGAGTATGTTACAGTTGCAAAGGAGTATTAAGTCAAAAGTAAGGTGCATTACTTTATTCAAAAGATGAAAAACTGTATCCAATGTCCAAATTAGAGCCACAAACTTATCAATTGATCCCATGATGATAATTGAAGTTAAATTTAATCATAGAAGGATTTTATTATAATATACTAATCATTCAAAAAATCACTTTATCACACTCTCCCCGCCTTAAGGGGAATTGTTTCCTCGAAATTCATGCTTCCCTGAAAAGGTCTGGGAACCTCTGTTGCATGTCTAACTTCAATTCCCAAGTTGCGTCGTTAGTACCATAATGCTTCCACAAAACTTTCACTATTTCTATCTTCTTATTTCTCAATTCCTTAATTCGACCATCAAGTACCTTCACTGGTTCTTCTTGGTATACAAGAGAGTCTTTTAATTCAATAGGCTCATGGTTGAGATTATGACTGGGATATTTGACGTACCGATTTAGATTTGAAACATAGAAGATGTTATGGATCAAACTATACTGAAGAGGTAAATACAACCTATAAGAACATTCCTCAATGCGGTCCAACACTTCAAAAGGACTGGCATGCCTAGGACTTAGTTTTCCCTTGTTTCTTGCAATTGCTCGAATTGGTATAAACTTCAAAAAAACACGGTCACCCACCAGAAAATGGACATTGGTCCTGTGTGCATCAACATAAGATTTCTAGCGATCCTTAGCTCTCTACAAGCTTTGCATAATCAAGTTGATATTGTCAGAATAAAGTTGTAATTCCTCGGACTTCAAGATCTTTCTTTTGCCAACTTCATCCCAATAAAGGGTTGATCTACATGGTCATCCATAAAGAGATTCATAAGGGGGAATGCCAATGCTTGATTTGTAACGTCCCCAAATTTTGTCGTATCGAGACTTGGAAGGCCTGAGAGGATAAATCTGAAAACATTGGCTAAATGTTTCAGAGAGAGACACAGAAGCATTATGCACATACATGAACATTCAACATAACATACACCATACATTCAATCTCAACATTCAACATGTACATTTATAACATGAATTATTACAACTTATATTACAGAATTTAAAAGAAAGTTTTACAACTCTATGAACATGTATGTTAACAAGATCTAAACACAATACGTACCACCTATATAACTACTCACTCCCGTGTTTTCTCCCATGCTAGCTCTGAACCCAAAACATATTTGAAACATCGAATCAACACAATGTGTTGTGTACGTGGGTGTAAGATACATACATATGTGTGTGTGTATATATATATATATATATATATATATATATATATATATATATATATATATATATATATATATATATATTGTGCTTACATAATTGAAAATTTTGAGAAAGAAGAAAAGGTAAACGAAAACATTATTTAATGAGATAATCAAGTAAACACATATTTTTAGATTTCTTTTGATGCATTTCTACTACAAAGTGGTGTCACACTTCATATTTTCCTCACCCCTTAGTCTATGGGGATTTCCGCCCGTTGGGCTATTGCGATGTGCCGACCTTATATATATATATATATATATATATATATATATATATATATATATATATATATATATATATATATATATATATATATATATGTATATATATATATATATAGAGAGAGAGAGAGAGTCAGGCTAGAATATACTTGAGTGTATTTGGAGCAGAATACACTGAAGTAGTTTTTCGTGATGTAATATTTTTTCAAAAACCTATTCTGTGATCTTCTTAAACATCTTGTGAATAGATCATACGCAAAATTTGAGCACATTTGGACATTTATAGAGCATGTTATAAAGACCCATTATGTATTTCAAATTAATTTTGCACGTCGATTTTGTTGCCCTGGGATGAGTGACTTACACTCATCCAAATTGGTTCAAAATTTGTATGTAGCCTAGTTATAGTATGATAGTGAAGATTAATGGTTTATATTTTGCAAAAAATAGTCTTGATATACAAACACACTTGAGTGTATTAGTGTGATTTGTACACTCGACTGTATTCTAGCCTGACTCTGTATATATATATATATATATATATATATATATATATATATATATATATATATATATATATATATATATATATATATATATATATATATATATATATATATATATATATATATATATATATATATGTATGTATGTATGCATATATATATATATATATATATATATAGAGAGAGAGAGATAATGTGAACGCTAATAGCTACAAACCATCCATATTCTTTTTTCTGTTCTTAGTGACATGGAAAAGATAGTATAATCATAGTACATCCAAACAACATTCTCAAATAAGAACAAGCAACACATCATAGCTATTTCACACAAGAAAACTAGTCATAAACTTAGTTAAGCCCGCATACCCGAGTTCAGAGATTTCTATTTATATTCTGGACCATCTACATCTCTGGTCATCACCTGATTTATAACAATTAACCATCATTAATAAATAAACATCATTAGTCTTGGTTATTTAGGTCCATATTATGGTTTAGCTAAACCTAGGTTCAAACTAACCTTAACTAGTTTATAAAAATTTTGTATTGGTCTATAGCTCATTATTTAAGTCTGGTTCAATTTTCATAATTTTCTAATTATTGGTCTATTTTCTAGAATTAATATGCGGTTTAAATAATCTAATTATGCATTAATAAAATAGGACGTAATAGTTTGGCTTAATGCTCAGATCAGAGGTTGTACTTAGTATCCAAACAACATCAGGATTCAAGAGTGATTTTTTCAAGTTTTATCTCCATCTAAACTAACCTTAAAAAGAAGCATTACTCTCTATATTAAATACCATCATTGAAAATGCAACAAGAGTCTGATATAGTGGCTTCATAATATAGTGGGCATTTTTGTAAGTCTGTGGATATTTTGTGGGTATTTATTTGATAAGGGAGCTATTTTTAATCACATTTCTGAGATATGGCATATTTATGAGAATGTAAAAGGAATTATTTTGAGCGGCGGGTCCCACTGCCTGAGATGGCAGTTTGTGATTGGTCCACGTTGGCCATCAGGTGGGGCACGGCTCAATAGCTTGGTGTATCTTGGGCTGGCCGGTTCTTACTGGTTTGCTTCGTTTCGCTGGGAGCCGGATGGGTTGAGGGTGTTCGGAACGAGCCCCGCTTCGGCCTCACGAAAAAGATCTGACCTCTGTTGCTGTGCAAGGTTCCATCCTCCGTAGCTGGGCGCCGCCGCAAATGAGTCCTGTGGTGAGAAATCTTGGCAGCAAGAGGAGTACTTGTTGCCCGATTAGCTAATAGGCCTGGCTTTTGGACCGACATCACCTTCTCCCTCCCCCGATCCTTCCTCTTCACGATTCAAAATCACGTTCTCCGTCCCCTACGTGCGCGGGTGCCGTCCCACTGGGAGAACGTTCGATCCTAGATTGTGGAAGTTGGGATCTCCATCGCGAACTAGAGGTGATCTCAGGATCCTAGCTGCAACCTTACACAGATCCCATTACTCTGGAAAGCCCCTAAGGAATTGGGGATTTGCCATCGGAGGAGTGACACCGTGTCTCTTCCGTCTTGGTGGCAGGGAAGAGGGGAAACATATAGATTCACCCATCTATTTCTGTAGGGATTGCTTGCTTCAGGTCTGCCGATGAAGGATGTTCCACACCGGTGATTATTGGTGGTGTGATGGGCCTCCTTCTCCAATCTTCCCCGCTTGCTCTTCACACAATATCTCTTATTAACAAGTTCGAAATCATAATTCTGACATTTGGTCATGAATCTGAATTCCTCGATTAACCTCAAAAATAAGTGTATGAACATGAAATACAGGTCACTAATCACCAAATGAGCTCAACTTGCATTATTTTACCACATAACGCCTCATGATCCATCATTATATCATTTTACTCTACATATGTCATAAAATACTATAATAGATGTCAAACTCCTAAATTTCAGGGTCATCACATTCACCTCACCTTAAATTGAATGTTGTCCTCAAAATTCAACTATTGTCACACTCATGGTAATATCAAAGAGTTTCACTACCATAATGTTAGAATTTCTAGGTACCAAAACTATCATAATCTTTGGCGAACCCGAAGTTATCACATTAGGTTTTGAGAGCATCAAGGGTGTACCCACCCCCACCTTATACTGATTGGAGCATAACATTCTTTTAAAAAAAGAATTGAAACATCATTTAGTGTCTTACTCATAACTTTACATTCTATTATTCTAGGATTTACATCCTTTATAACCCTAATAATTAGGGATTTATTTACTCACATAGAGTTGAGAATGTAATAATAAGGGTTTCATCTTTTATCCCATTGCCCCATGCAAGGTGGTAATGAGATTTCATAATATGATTTACTAAAATTATCACACTGAACATCATTAGTGTGGTTTGTGATCAACATCATATTATGATCTCATCATTAGGTAAGGGGTTCCTTTACATACTTGAACATTAGGGTTTTAGCCCATTATAAGAGTTGTTGTCAAACTAGAATCTTAGATTCAGAAGATTTTTAAGTTAAGAAGTTTATTTTGTGATCATTTAATCTATGATCTAGAGGTATCTTTATTTCAGGCTCATGATTGCAAACTTACATCTTTCATGTAAGAAATGAATGGAAAGAGAATATACTAAGACAAGCTCATGCTTTCAAACTTGAACATCACATGTATGATATAGGAAGGGAATATAGAATAGATCAAGCTTATATGAGTGACTCTTCATACATGATCATCCAAATAGCTCAAGTGAGGGTTCTAACATCATATATAGTAAAAGATAAGGAAAAAAATTGACATGCATTGTTGAGTATCTTATGCATAAGGAATTTTACTCCCTAAACCATATTTTCATATGTCACCTCACTTGCAGCTAATGATGGGCTTCAAAAACATATGTCACTCAAGCTAGGACCTAACTCAATCAAAAGGATTGACATTCTCATTATGAGTCACCTCCCCATAATTTTTTTACCCAACTCTCATATATAGGATTGAATCATGCAAAAGGACTCAACTCATCTACTCAGGAGTAATCCAACTTATGACACATCATTTCACATATTGTCATATTTTTCATATATTGTAGGGTAGGTCCTATGACCCCCTCCTTGTGGGTCTCACTCTCTTTGGAGTTCACCACATATCTTGTCCTAACACTGGAGGTCCTCCCTTATAAAAGAGTTTGAGGCTCATTCATATTCAACTTTATCTTAACTTGGCTCATCTTAGGTAAGAAAAGGGAATGTACTTTCATACTCAAGACTTTTCTTAGAATCTTCAAAACTGGATTCAACTCATATACAACTTAGATACATATAAAGCAACTTATATCATTATAATTAGAACTTAGGTTAGATCATCCATGCCTATATCAACTATCATTTTATCATCTATTCTGTGCATTACATATCTTGATAAGGCTCTAGACATCTAATCAAGACTACTCTCTCTTCTAGACTGATGTCACTCCCTTTCAATTAGGTTGCATGAACACCTCCTACTCTACTATGTGAGGGACACATTTTTATATTTACATATAAATAATAAAATATCATATAGTTTTCCTCCACAAAGTAGACGTCAGAGAGAACTCGAGGCTCGATCCGATCCAAAACAAAACTAAATCAGCAAAATTGAGTGTCCTACACATAGTAGATAGTCTAGTGTCACGTCACTGAGTGAAATGGTGATATCAAGATGCTACACTAGTGTAGCTACCCAATACATATGAGATCTATATGGAAAGTGTTTCACACACTTGTCTAAACCTAGTTCTTGAACATCTAGGTTCTAACTTGCTAAGACAAACCTTATTCCTATATAACAACTCACTAAATTTCTAGGGTTTTAAGTGAAAGGTAAAATTTACTTTTTATGTTTCATGATGAGTAATTGGTAGGTGTAGCTATTGTTCATGCTCTGATATCAACTGTAACGGCCCAACATTCTGCCATCTCGAGACTTGGAAGGCCCAAGAGGATAAATCTGAAAATATTAGCTAATTTTTTCAGAGAGCAATGTGGAAGCATTATACTCATACATGAGCATTCAACATAACATTCACCATACATTCAATCTAAACATTCAACACGTAGATTTATAACCTGAATTCTTAAAACTTACATTACATAATTTAAAAAAGGTTTTACAAGTCTATGAACATGTATGCTAACATGATCTAAACACAATAGATACCAATGTACAACTTCTCACTCCCATCTTTTTCTCCCATGCTATCTTTGAATCTAAAACAAACATGAAACAACAAATCAACACAATGTGTTGTGTACGTGGGTGAAAGATACAAATATATATATATATATATATATATATATATATATATATATATATATATATATATATATATATATATATATATATATAGTGCTTGCATACTTGAAAATTTTGAGAAATAAGAAAAGATAAAAGAAAACATTATTTAATGTGATAGTCAGGTAAACACATATTTTTAGATGTCTTTTGATGTGTTTGTACTACTAAGTGGTGTCACACTTCATATTATCCCCACCCCTTGGGCTATGTGAGTCCCCTCCACTTGGACTATGGGGGTGTGCTGACCTTATATATTTATATATATATATATATATATATATAGAGAGAGAGAGAGAGAGAGAGATATATATATATATAGATATATATATAGAGAGAGAGAGAATGTTAACACTTAATAGCTACAAACCATCCATATTCTTTTTTCTATTCTTAGTGACATGGAGAAGATAGTATATTCATAGTACACCCAAGCAATACATCATAGGTATTTCACACAAGAAAACTAGTCTTATACTTAGCTAAGCCCACGTATCTGAGTTTAGAGAATCCTATTTATATTCTAGACCATCTACATCTCTGGTCATCACCTGATTAATAACAATTAACCATCATTAATAAATGAACATCAATAGTCTTGGTTATTTAGGTCCATATTAGGGTTTAGCTAAGCCTAAGTTCACATTAACCTTAACTGGTTTATTATATTTTTGTACTAGTATATAGGTTATTATTTAGGTTTTGTTTGATTTTCATATTTTTTTATGATTGGTCTATTTTCTAGAATTAATATGAGGTTTAAACAATCTAATTATGCATTAATAAATAGTACCTAATATTTTGGCATAATGCTCAGATCAGAGTCTGTACCTAGTATCCAAACAACAGTAGGGTTCAAGAATAATTTTTCCAAATTTTATCTCCATTGTTTACTAATTAATCTAGTAAACTAACCCTAAAAAGAAGCCTTACTCTCTAAATTAAATACCATCATTGAAAATGCATCAAGAGTCTGATATGGTGGTTTTAGAATATTGAGGCCATTTTCTGAGTCTCTGGATATTTTGTTGGTATTAATTGGATAAGGGAGCTATTTTTAATCACATTTTTGAGATATGGTATATTTATGAGAATTTAAAAGGAATTACCTTGAGAGGTGTGTCCCACTACCTGAGATGGCAGTTTGTGATTGGTCCACGTTGGCCATCAGGTGGTGCGTGGCTCAACATATTGGTGTATCCCAGGTCGGTCAATTTTTAACTGGTCACTCTATTTAACTGGTGAGTCATCTGGGTTGAGGATGTTCGGAACGAGCCCCGCTTCGGCCTCACAAAATATATTTGACCTCTGTTGCTGCACAAGGTTTTGTCCTACGTAGCTGGGTGCCTCCGCAAATGAGTCCTCTAGTGAGAAATCCTAGTTACAAGAGGAGTACTCATTGATTGATTAGCTAGTAGGTCTGACTTCTAGACCGACATCATCTTCTCCCTCCCCCGATCCTTCCTCTTTGTGATCCCAAATCACGTTCTCCATCCCCTATGTGTGCGCGAGTTGTCATACTGGGAGAACGGTCAATTCTTGACTGTGGAAGTTGGGATCTCCATCACGAACTAGAGTTGATATCAGGATCCCATTTGCCACCTTACACAGATCTCCATTGCTCTGGAAATCCCTCAAGGAATTGGGGATTTTCCATTGGAGGAGTGCCACCATGTCCTTCCGTCTTGGTGGCGGGGAAGATGGGAAATAAATAGCTTCACCCTTCTATTTCTGCAGGGATTTCTTGCTTTAGGTCTTCCGATGAAGGATGTTCCACACTAGTGATTCTTGGTGGTGCAATGGGCCTCCTTCTCCAATCTTCCTCGGTTTCTCTTCGCACAAAATCCCTTATAATAAGTTCAAAATCATAATTCTGACATTTGGTCATGAAACTGAATTCCTCGATTAACCTAAAAATATTAAGTGTATGAACATGAAATACCAGTCACTAATCACCAAACAAGCTCAACTTGCATTATTTGACCACATGACGCCTCATGATCTATCATTATATCATTTTACTCTACATATGTCATCAAATACTATAATAGATGACAAACTCCTAAATTTCAGGGTCATTACACGATTGGTAGTTGCTATAGGAAAATTCCACTAAGAGTAGGTAGTGTTCCCACGAACCATCCCAATCAAGTACACACTATCTCAACAAATCCTCTAAAACTTGAATTGTCCTTTCAAATTGGCCATCACTTTGCGGGTGATAGGCAATTCTAAAATTCAATTGGGTGTCCAACTCTTCTTGAACTCATCACCACAAGTGGGAGGTGAACTTGGCATCATGATCAGATACAATGGATGTCATAATCCCACGCAATCTAACAATTTCCCGAATGTAGAGCCCTTCCAGTTTTGTAACTTTGGCCGTTGTCTTTATCAGAATAAAATGGGCTGATTTGGTCAGTCGGTCAACTACAACCCAAATGGTGTCGCTCCCGTTGTTGGTCCTGGGTAAACCCATCACAAAATCTATGGTGATATTCTTCCACTTCCATTCGGGGGTTGGTAAGATTTGCAGAAGGCGTCCAAGCCTCTAATGTTCAGCCTTGATTTGCTGGCAAGTTAGGCATTTAGAGATGAAAACAACTATATCACCCTTCATGTTCTTCCACCAAAAGTACCTCTAGAGATCCTTATACATTTTTGTCGATCCAGGATGCACTGCATATTTTGATCTGTGGGCTTATTGCAATACCTTTCTTACCAGAGTTGAATCCTCAAGGACTCATATGCGTTGTTTGTATTGAATCCCACCGTCTGTGCCATTTGAGATGTGTTTGAGGGTTTTCTATTAATTTACTCATTTCCTCAAGATTTTGATTGTTCTTTTGTGCTATCAGAATCTCAGACTGGAGATATAATTATACATTGATGTTGGACAAACAAATTCTATCACCCATACCACTTGGGGCCCAAGGAGATAATACTTATGAATTCCTCTATTCAAAGGCAAACTCATCAACACCTTTAACTCACTTCCTACTCAGGGCATCAACTATGACATTTGCCTTACCAGGGTGGTAGGCAATCGTAAAGTTGTAATCCTTGAGGTACTCTAACCATCTTCTATGTCTAATGTTTAAGTCCTTCTATGATAGAATGTACTTCAAGCTCTTGTGATCAGTCTTGATGTCAAAGGTAGCACCATAAAGGTAGTGTCGATGTGTCTTCAAAGCATAAATGATTGTGACTAACTCCAAATCATAGGTTGGATAGTTGACCTCATTGTATTTCAACTATCAATAAGTGTACGCTACTACCTTTTTTCCTACATTAGGAAACATCCTAGTCCAAACATGGATGCATCCGTGAAGACAAACTCTTCATTTCCTGAAGGAAGTGTCGTGATAGGTGTGGAGGTCAACTTCAACTTCAACTCTTGAAAGCTAGCTTCACATTCATTTAACCATACAAAATGTTCTCCTTTCCTTGTGAGTTTGGTGAGAAGCAAGGCGATATTACTAAAGTTCGATATGAAGCGTCTTTAATATCCATCCAGGCCAAGAAAACTATGGATTACAAAAACATTCTTAGGGGCTTGGCACTCCAGAACAGAAGACACTTTAACATGGTTAACACAGATTTTTCTTCCTGAGATGGTGTGACCAAGAAACATGACTTCAGTGATCCAAAACTCACACTTGGACAACTTTTCTTAAAACATTTGTGCCCAAAGGATATCAAGGACCTTACAAAGGTGTACACAATGGGATTCCATATTGTTGGAATAAAACATAATGTTGTCAATAAAGACATCCACAAATTCATAGAGGAATGGTTTAATGACTCCATTCATTAAGTTCATAAACACGCCAGGGGCATTGGTCAATCTGAATGGCATGACAAAAAAATGGTAGTGTCCATATCGAGTTCGAAAGGTAGTTTTTAGAATATCTTCATTTTTCAACTTGAGTCGGTGATAACCCGAATGGAGGTCAATTTTTTAGAATACATAAGCTAAAGGAATTTGGTCAAAGAGATCATCAATTCATGGTAGCAGACATTTATTCTTCATAGTATCTTGATTTATCATACGATAATCAACGCACATGTGAAGGGACCCATCCTTTTTCTTAACAAATAGAACAGGTGCTCCCCAAGGGGGGGACTATGGTGAATAAAGACTTTATCAAGAAGTTCTTGCAATTATTTCTTGAGTTCCATAAATTCGGTAGGAGCCATTCGATAGGGTGCTCGAAAAATAGGTGTTGTACTCGGGGCAAGATCAATTGAAAACTCAATATCGCGATCGAGTGGTAACCCATGAATTTCTTCAAGAAAGATATTTGGGTACTCACACACTATGTTGATACTCTCTAGAGTACTAGTATCATGGCTGAAAATAGTAATAGTCACAAGGTATGCTTTACATCTTTTTATTAACAAAGATTGAGCTTTAATCGAGGAGATGATACAATTTTAGTTATGATATTTTCTTCTAGGAATTTCAAGTTCAATTAAGATCTCTCTTCTTCTAGTAATTTCAAGGGTAGGGAGATTGATCATGGAAATAATAATTTTCTTGGCACAAAAATTAAGAACAACATGATATTTATACAACCAATCCATCCCAAGAATGAGGTCAAAATCTTCCATATCTAGGAGGATAAAGTCAAATTCCAAACAACGACCGCCATAATAAATAGGGACCTTTCAACAATGTAATAAGTGGTATATAGCCTTCCACTAGGGGTAGTCACATCCAATACATACCCCAAGTCTTGTATTTCTAGATTCAGTATGAAGTCAAGACTTCCAGACATGAAGGTATTTGTGGACCCATGATCAAAGAGTATAACAACAGAATGCCCATGCAAAAACATGGTATCTATATACACATGCAAATTAATTCATTATATATGTATTGAAATCATGGGAAATTTAAATTTTGAGCCAACCTTCCATCATCTTGTTCCCATTGGCATCTATTTCATTAGCATTCATGGCACACACACGAGAATTTTGATGTTCATCTTGCTTTGCCCAATCGGGAGGAGGGAATGGGCAGTTGGATCTGACATGGCCTTCTTTTTTGTAGAAATAGAAGACTAGGGCAGGAAAAGGGTATGGACTGGCCAGCATAACGATTTCCACAGTTGCGACACAGAAAAGAGTTAGGATTCTGACCCTATCACCTATTTGGATTCTAAAAGCAGGCAATGTTGTTGTTTTGGTTCAAACCCTAGTTGTTATACTAGTTCTGTCCTCAATGGAAGTTTTGGCCTTTGTTGTTGTGCTGATTGGGGCCATAAGTATTATTCTGAGCATGAGGATTCTTATGTCCATTACCTCTGTTCTTATTCCTATTTCCATGATTCCCTTTTTGTTCGGGCTTACTGATTACCACATCTGTAAGGCCCAAGAAGGCTAGGTTAGTTAGTATTCCTTGTCTCATTCCCAAAGTCCTCTCCATTTTCAAAGCATGTTCAAAAGCCTCCTGAAAATTAACAAGTCTATAGAATGCGACCAGGGTGCAATGCCACATTCAGTCCTTCAATGTAGCAGACTAATTTTTCTTCCGAGGTCAAATTCTTAGCATGATGTTCTAAAACTCAGAACTATCGATTGTATTCTGTCACCGAGGATTTGCCTTGTATCAAAGCCAGGAACTCTTATTCTTCTCCTTCAACTCATTTCTAGGCATGAAACAGGCTGTGAAAATGGGATTGAAGGCTTCCTAGTTCATAGGGATGACTTGCTGGGAGTTGGTGTAGTTTTCCCACCAAGCCTTAGTCGCACCCTTTAGTTGATAAGAGGCAAAAGCAACTTTATTGTCCTCAGGGCAGCCTAAGACTTTAAAGGTATTCTCCATAGATACAATCCATGCATAAAATTTGTCTAGAACATCTTCTTTGTCCTCATCATAAAATGATTTTGGATTTAGTTTGAGAAAATCAGTGATAGTGACTGGCTTGGGTTCATTGAAATGGAGTCCTCCTGGGGTTAGGGACGGTCTTTGTTTGGCCAAGTTTATCATGGCGTCCATAAGTATTTTGTTATGTGCTTCCCACACATAATACTCGGGGGCCTTCCTTGGTCCATCCTCATCTTCTTCTTCCTTAAGCCTAGGACTTTTTCCTTTCTCAACTTCTTTCTTAGAATCCTTTTTCATTTCAGCTTCTTTATTAGTTGCCTCTTTCATCTCAGCTTCTACCTTTTTCATCTTTACTTCTTTCTCAGTTTCCACTTTCATCTCAGCTTCTTTCTTTTTCCTCTCAGCTTCCTTTTTCTTCTTGTCTATCTCTCAATTGCCTCTTTCATCTCAGTTGCCTTTTTCATCTCAGCTTGTTTCTATTCCTCTCGACTTCCTTTTTCTTCTCATCTATCTTTCCATAATTTTTTGGTTCCGGAGGACCCTGTCCCTTGGTTACGAGTTCTTGGAGCCATATGCAAGATACATCTTGTATGAGTCTTTTATTATATGAGATTAAAGTATGATATAGGTCCATTCTTTTTTAATTGTAGTTTTTATTTTAATTGATGCCCCATGATACCCAAAAATAGGGAGAGTACATATCAAGTCAAGACACACTATCATAGACGAGAAGAGAAGAAGTCATCCTACTACTTTCTACTAGGTGGTTAGGGGTAATCCTTATAGAAAGTATCAGAAGTGAGATGACCAATAGGGTTAAAGAAAGTCCCTTCTAGATCAACTTTAGCTAGGTAGTGTGGGGAACCTTAGTCACCGTTGCGAGATAGATAGGAGGTATTATTAGCCAGAACCCCAACCCTAGACACAACTAATATCCATTAAGGATTTTCTAGGTTTTTGTTGGTTCAAGAGACATGGAGAAGTCATTTAACTAATGTATATTAAAGTGTGTAGGCACTAATACCAAATGTCATAAAACATTTTTACCCCAATCCCGATTCCACTACCAAGACAATCGTAACAGATTGAAGCGCCCGCCCCTGATTGGGCCGATTATTCTCACACAATCACATACATAAATTAAAGTTACATCTCTTACTATTGAAAATAAATGAACCAAACATGTGTCTACATTGTCCGTGGGCTACTAGACAAAAGTAAATCTAGTCAATGTAAAAGAAATTCTATGACCCAATTACATATTATGCTCCCATATGTTGATTTGTTGGCGTACCTTCATTTTTTCTAGCATGTTTAGCAGATAATGGCAAAAATTGAGTCACCTCATTGTTTACCTAGATTGAAAGTCATGACCCGAAGTCAATGTCACACATTGAGTACAGTTATCAAACATAAAACAATATATGTATATATAAAAAAATACAAATCATAACAAAGAGGTAACTTTCAAATACAAGTGAAGATTTCAAGATGATCCACAATATAATTCGAACATCAGTCAGTCCATTCACATTTATGAAGTCAGGGGGTGACTAACAAGGCGCCACTTAACCCAAAGGGAAAGGTCGTGTGCCACTTAACCCTAAGGGAAAGGCGAGGGTTTTTCCACTTAACCCCTAATACATTAAGGGGAAAGGCTTTGAGGGTTGATGACGAGATAACGATCAAAACTAGTCACAATCTAAAGGGCACGAAGGAGTTCATGCGAGCAATAAAATCAAATATTCTAGCAACACATGTGGGCAAATATATAACATCAAACAATGGTCAAGTACACATACCTTTCTGAAAAAAATCTAAATTCACAAGTTTCAAATTGGTCAAGAAGTAGGGTCAAGACCTAGTTAAAGATGAGTAGTTTGTGGTTAGGATTCGATGTCAGAGAACCTTGGTTTTGAATAAAAAGTTAACCATATGAGGATCCTACCCCCTCAATAAGAGCATGTTTTATTCAAGTTACTAACAATGGTGAATATCAATATATGGGCGAATGATCTTAATTTAGAATGACAAAATAGTCTCCAATCCATTTTCCCAGATCTTAATAATACAACTATAGTGTTAGATTGATTTCACAAGAATTCATGATCATATGGTTAAGATAAAGTTATGTCTTTCATCAGTAGGAATCATTTTAAAAATGCATTAGGAAATAAATGATGCAAATAATCCCATTGCATCCAGCTTGTTCTCCAAATTAAAATGGACTACATTTTATCTATTTTTGAGCATGGGGTCAAAAGTTATGATCAAGAAGATATTCTAGAGAGGGAAAGAAAGAGCATTATACCTGAAGAGAGAGAGAGAGATGTGAATAAGGAGCAATGGCCATTGAACCTAGATTTGGGAAAATTCAAGATAGTGCACGAGAGCGTAAATCGAAGAGGGTTGTGTTTGTGGGGAAAAACAAACTCATGGGCACATTTATATAGATGTGAGGGTCTAGGTTTAGGGTTTATTTGGGTCATTTTTGGACATGGTAGAGGACGCCCCAAAGGAATTAGAAGGTTCATGAAACCCTTCGATTTGGTGCAAAAAAATATATTTATGTGTGGAAAAATCTCAAATACAAACTCAACTACACTAAAATAATGTGAAATGATCAAGGATCTTGTGAGATCCTAGTGGCTCGAGCACCCCTGCCCGGCGGCTACAATGCCTACCCAATATGTGGTAGGGTATGACCCCATTGACATTGGATCTTCATAATATGGAGCATGGGTTGGGCCCCTCCTGGGTCAGGTGCGCAACCAATTAAGGGCGAACTGGCCCAACAGCCTAGAAAAGGGGAAAAAGGAGGTAAAAAGGTGTGTTTTGGAGAGTATTTTCAAAAAATTATACAAGGAGCTAGGAATCTCCGTTTCATTCAAAATTTGGATACAATGTCTAAAATATATTCTAGAATATTCAAGAAAAGTTTGAGATCCAAAACATAAACATAGGTATATAAATGAGCAAAGGAGTATTAAGTCAAAAGTAAGGTGTATTACTAGATTCACAAGGTGAAAAAGTGTATCTAATGTCCAAATTAGAGCCACAAACTTATCAATTGATCCCATGACGATGATTGAAGTTAAAGTCAATCATAAAAGGATTTTAGTATAATGTACTAGTCATTCGAAAACTCAATTTATTACAGCTTGACTGCCCCAACCCCAACTTGTGGCCACTTATTTCCATCCACACTAAGGCACCAAACCACCAACTATGGAGGCAGATGGACGTACACATGCATGATGTTCATGACCTACAATAGTCTTTATAGTCAATAAAAAATATTATTCACAATCTATTACTTGGATAGGATATTTGAGATCCTCATATTCCTACCTTTAAAGTACTTGCTACGGTTCAAGTCAGTGCACATCAAAATCCCTAAATCAGACTCCTTTGTGGTCAGAGGTGTACCATGTGTCGGTTATGACGATGAGCGGGCATGAGATGTTGTTGTAGATGTCATAGATGATGGAGGGAGCTATGAAGCTGGGGAGATAGTAGAGAATCTAATTTTTCCAGATGCAATATAAGATCTTAATAGAGGAGGATTTTTTGTGGAATTGGATGCTTGAATGATGCCATATGAGACAAAGGCTTATTTTCTCCTTATTGTTAGGATCAATTTTTTGATACTAGTATAAACTAAGATGGAGTCATATAGATATAAGGAAAACTTCCCTCATGTATATTATACATGATGCAAGTACAAGGAAGCAAACTTAACCCTAATGAGCCAAGACAATTAGGCCCATATTTCAAATAAACTCGTGGCTCTAACAAAATTATTGAAGAAAATGTTGGAATAAGTTCTTGTTTAAGTCTCTATAATCTTTTTATGGAACTATGTATAGATAATATGTTCATTCGAAAGGGAAGTTTTCTAGGTTCACCAATGAATTCTAATAGAGATACTAAACAATGTTCTTGATCGAAAATTTCTAGAGTTGGTATTCTTATGATGATTGACTCTAAAGTTGTTACTTCTATTTTCATGATAAGTGATACCAAAGATAAACATTTGATTGATTTGATGTATGAATGGGTTTCTAGAGAATGATCTACACGTGGCACCTTTAAACGAACAATAAAGCTTCCTAGTTAAAAAGATGGAGAATTCCATTAATGTTCATACCAAGCCTACTTGGTTCCCTATAGTCATGTCAAAAATTGGAGAATGTTATAAGAAGAGATTAATGAAGAACAACTGTAATGCTAATTTGATAACATGAAGTGATAAGCATAACTCGTGTACAATATATGATACATATATGGCTACTGTTGAGATAAGTAAATCATGCTTATTGTCCAATTTTTATTATTATGTAAGTCAATATTACAAAATTGGGTTCCAACAAGGGATTCCTTTTTTTACTACACCTAATCAAATGTATTAATCTTCTATTAATAAATGCAATATGTTTTTTTAATATGTGATTCCCATATTCTTCTATTTTGAGTAGTTGTCAATTGATTAATGAATAATAGGGCCAACAATATAAATATACTATAAAAGAAACAAATGAAGGAAGGATTAACAAAGTCAAATTCTTGAGTTGAGTAGTAACTCTACCTCTCTGACAGTTAATCAATCATATTTCATCTTGTAGAGGAGATAGATACCCCTATGATTTGAAATTTGGCTCAAATAAATCCGTGTGAATCCTTATATAGAGGATATTGAATTTTAGATTGTCAGGAACAAAACATTATCTAAAAGTTCTACCAAATAAAGACAACTTACACATATTATTAATATAGAACATAAGTTTCTCGTTTGAATAAATTTCAAGAGCTAGTTTTTTTAACAAAAATGCAGAACCTTAATTGTTATTAATAGTAATAGAGGTTACACATGTTTTAAATGCAAGAACGTCTTTCTATAAAACATGCAAACATGATAGGATGGAAAAAAAAATATTACCATAATAGAGTTAATAAGGCATTGAAAAGAAATAAACCACCCATTTGTTTCCTTTTAGAAACCAAACTAAGTAGAATACAAGTATATAAGGTTCTAGATATGCTATGATCAAATTATAAATAGATGGTAATCATATATCTCATCTATTATCATCTTGAAGGATCCTAAATATGTGTATATAGAATTTGTATCTTAGTATTATCAATATATGCACATGGAAGTTAGCAGTAGCAATGATGCTTTTCTTGATAATTCCATTTATCTTTCTAATCAAGATAAGAAAATAACTGAGTTGTAGGAAGTTTCTACTTGTATTGTAGCTAGTATAAGATGTCCCCAGATTATTGATGGAGAATTTAATGATGTTATATTGTCTTCTAAGAGGATAGGTAGATATAATCCTTCCTTTACTTTTATGAATGAATTCAATAATTTAATGCTATGATGTAGCTTTTTTGGTTGAAATGAAAGATACTTTTTTACGGAATGAAAGACACTTTCTACACTTGAGATAACAAGAAATGTATCAATTTCACAACTTCAATAATTGAAAGCTTTGTTTGCAATATGATTTCTTGGATTCTTGGCTGAATCTTTTAGGGAGGTATTTTCCTTAATTAAATGATTATAAATTATACAAGATTTATATTTGATACTACTATTAGAATGAGAAATATTCCTTTAAGAATTATTAATGCTTGGATTAGGCACACATATTTTATAAATTAAGTTTCCATGGTTGGAATGTTGAAATTAAAGGGTTCCCCATGTTCAAAGTGATAACAATTTTAAAAAATGTTTAATTGGAATAAGAAAAAAATAGGTATTCTGGTTGATATTGCTAGAGCTATGGAGTCACAAGCTCTAATTTCTTAAGAAAAATATGACATGGTCTTGCTAATATAATATTAGAGATAAATCTAGAGAGAAAAGGATTGTTGATTTCAAATCTCTAGAACAAGAAGACTCATTTATAAGACAAATACCTAGAGTGCAAAGACTGAAATTGGGTGGTAAAAATAATATTTTTTTTCTATAAAACTCTAATGTTTAGAGAATGATAAATTTTATACACTCCTGAAATACTAATGGTGCCCAAAGAAATGATCTCACTTCCACTAAAAATGACATCTTTGGCTACCCTTTTCAATTAAGTCAACAACTCTACTTTGGGAGATTGACTAAGATATTTTCACATTATATGAGAGTTAAATTAATTTTCAAGCTCAATTTTTACATGGCAGGATATGGAGAATGTGCATGAATATGTGAAGAGAGAGAAACATGCACAATAGATGCAACAATCAACAACAATATGCCTCTATGTATCCACAAGCAGATCTCACCAATGATGATATATCAAGAAGGACGTTTTGTGAGGTTATACCTTTGTCACATAGTAGATATGGATATGGAGCACACAACAATAGAGGAGGAAGATGGTCTCAAAGATAATCTCCCAATGTAGCCACCAACACATCCAAGTCTCTATATTGTCCATCATAGATGATTGAGAACTCTACATTGCACCTCAAGAGTCAGTGTGGAAGGAGTAGCCTTTTCGTTGGTGATGTGGTAGCATTGCACAACCTCTCCCATCTCCCTATTTCCTTGTGGGTAGTGATAGTAGGTCAAAGGTCTCTCAAAAAGTGTCTTTTTTTGTCAAAGAAAACCCTGGCCATCATAACCATATTTATAGGAAAGGTAGGAAACCATGACTTATAACAAACCCTAGTAAATAAAAAAGGCATCAACTACTTTTTAGCAAGTTGCTTGCTAACAGTCTAGTTGGGTAACTAGAGCGATTCTAGTCAAGCAAGTGGAGATGGTTCAGTTGGGAGATTAGAAGCAATCTATTTGGGTGACTGGATCTAGTCCAATTGGGCATTCTAAATTAGTCCATCCGAGTGATTGGAAGCAATTTAGTTGGGAGACTGAATCTAGTACATTAAAGTGTTTGGGCTTCGAGTTAGTCCATCAATGATTAAAGTTATTAACTAAACCTTTTAGTAAAAAATTAATCATACACCCATGATTACACTCCTCTTCCCTATGCATCCTACATGTGTGATCCTATATGATCCAAATCATGATGGTAGTGATGTCAATATTCATATAATCACTTCATAGACAATGATTGGTATCTATCAAGACATCATTGCCGTAAAAGTAATTTGAGAAGTTGGAGAATACTTCAAGCTTATTGTGAACAATGTTACAATGATCCTATAATCCCTTGTCTTCAATATATATATATATATATATATATATATATATATATATATATATATATATATATATATATATATATATATATATATATATATATGTGTGTGTGTGTGTGTGTGTGTGTGTGTGTATGTATATATATATATATTGAAAATGATGCATGGAAAGATCATTCTCTCAAAGTTTATTTTTTTTTCTTTGTACAGAATAGACTATTTGATATATACAAGATATTAGCACCACCTGTTAAGTCACATGAGCATGGCCATACATTTATAGTATCACTCATCAAGTGGTCATCCATATTACTCCAATAGGAGGGACAAATTCCATCCACATCACTCATAGTAGTCCACATGTGTAATAGTTCACCCAAGCACTACCCCTATGGAGACTGTTATTCAAGGTCACATTGGGAAGTCTTAAGGTACACTGACTGGACATGTGATTAATACAGTGTATTTAGGTCTAAGGACTATAATTGTGGGCTCCGATCTCCAAACCACGAATTAATCTCGATTTAAACATGTGCGGAAGCAATCGGTAAACAGCGGAAGACAAAAATCACGGGAAATTAAAACTTTTCGAGACAAGAGCCTGAAACCACAAACCTTTTCCATAGAAAAAGGATTTAACTGTTTACATCACTGACAATTACTTCTTGAGTAATTATATACAACATGATACAAAAATTCTCAAGAATTCATACTCCAAAACACTCCAGGACCTGAGAGTACAGAGGACACATAGGACTTGACTCTAACTACACCATGAAGCAGGCTAGATCTCCACATGAGATATTTACTGCTCCTGATGCTGCTGTTGCTGGGATTGGTCACCTGTGTTCTTGTTCCTCCGTCTTCGACGACCACCTAAAAAGTAGAAGTCTACGGGGTGAGACAATTATACATAATTGCCCCAGCGAGAGTTATAACTCTCCACTAGGCTTTATAAGTAAATCAAGGAATAACTAAAGCAATAAGAGCCTTCAAGATATTCACTAGCAGTTCTGATGATAAGCAAGAGTTCAATCAATATTACAATATGAGAACATCTATGCTATTCAAGGTAACATCAATCAAATGACTCGTAGATAACTCTAACAGATATACTACGCTGTTGATTATGTTTTTCAAACATTATTGTTATGCCCTGTGGAGATGAGGCATACCACTCATACTCCAACTGATCGCTGAGAAGTCACATCAGTATCATACATAGGTCATTAAAAGAGCCAGATTCTCATGACCTTCACCTTCCTCAGTCAGTTAGAGGATTGATTGTTAGATATCTGGCGGGATATCTTTTGTTATAGCTCTCCAGGGTAAACTGGACCTTCGCTATTTTAGAGTTACAGTGGCGTTCTGTACTCTCTTCGTCATCGGAAGATTTCTTGTTTATCTTTTATCGATGCGGAGTTTGTGTCTTTAAGGGAGTGTAGTATTACATCTCACCTTTCGGACTATATGGTGGGGTCTGATGGACTACTAGAATCTACATCATCCACTCACCCTTTCTCATATAGTGAAGGTATGACGGACTACAAGAATCTACATCAAATACCTACACTAGGATGTAAGGTTCTACACATCCATGTACCCCATATACTCAAAAGTATATGATCCAGGAGTTCCCTGGGGAAAACCTGTTTCGCCATCATTTCGACTCTGACAATGATGGATCTATGATCAGGGCTCTACATTTCACTTGATTAGTTAGGTACATTCAGTATTCTTAACATCATACAAAAACATTAGCATCACAACTATATATGAGAATACTAAAATGTAGCAGACCTAACTCATTTCAATGACCAGTTCTCAGTTATCTCATCACAAGTCATCTATTAAGCATGATCTTGATGGTGTTTATGGCTCTTACAGCCCATAACTCACATTAGATGTCACTTAGCAGTGCATCAAGATGGTTCACTATTCATAAAGCTTAAAACATGCTTTCAATGAATATAACATGGTAATCCATACCTGGGTGTGACCATCATCTCATAACAACCTACGTGGTTAGTTCAACAGATAATAGTAAACAATTCAATAATTAGGGATGCATTCCCAATTAGGGTTTCACTTGGAATTACCCTCAACTAGGGTTTCACATTGATTCACCCTCAACTAGGGTTCCACATGGAATCACCCTCAACTAGGGTTTAATTCAATAACCCTGTCAATTAGGGTTTACTATTCATCTTTCATGTCTTCACCCTAAAATTAGGGTTTACTATTCACTCCATGGTGAATTGTACTCATTACATCATCATGTAAGAGAAAACATCATCATTAAGGCTCTTAATTAAGATTAAGATGCATTAGATATCATAAATAGGGTTTCCATGACCTCACATAGGTGGGTCATTCCCTAGTCATGCACATTCATGTGTAATTGAAGTATCTCACTTGAGTTTCCTCCTTAAAGGGTACTTTCTCTCTCTAGGATACTTTTCTCTCCCTAGAAATACTTTCTCTCTCCTATCACTAGTAGATGGTGACAACACCACTCTAGATCAGGTTGAGATAAGTCTCCATGGACTAACATAAGCCAAAACATCAACATCATGTGATTAGGGTTTGATTAGAACAAGGTTTTATCCCTTTAGACCCCTCAAGGGTATTTTGGTAATTTGCCACATGATCACCATCATGGGTTAACTCACTAATCACATAGTCCCTTAATGACCTAAGTTACCATTAGGGTTTTGATTGGATCATCATTGAGCTAATTACACCATCAAATGGTTAAGTACAAACCATCACCAACCTCCAAACGGTTTCAACCTTCAAACGGTTTCAACCACCCAAACGGTCTTGAGACCGTTTGGAGGTGAAGACCGTTTGGAAGGATTGACTTCCAAACCGTTTGGAGCTTCAATCGGTTTGAGACCGTTTGATCACACTAGCTTGAGATCGATTGGACCAAACGATCTTGAGGTCGTTTGAGCCCAAACGGTCTTGAGACCGTTTGAATCCAAACGGTCTTGAGACCGTTTGGTCCAAATGGGCTCAAACCGTTTGGACCTCCAAAGGGGTTCAAAGGTCACCAATGTTCATGGATATGTGTGTTGAAGCCCTCAATTGATCAAAGCTATGCTAACCACTTATAAATTGAGTCAATTAGTGTTAGACTTAGCCACTTAGACATCAAATTGACCCTCAATTGCAAGCCAATTAGGGTTCAATCGTTCTCAATTAGGGTTTCAAATCGATTGGTCATCAATGTCCAACAATGTGAATCAATTCAAGGTTGAACCTATCAATTGACCTCCAATTGGGCTCAAACTTGGCCCAAACGGTCTTGAGGTCGTTTGGACATCATCCAAACGGTCTTGAGACCGTTTGCCCAAAGTTTGACCAAAATCCAAGTCGTTTTGACTAAGGTTGAAGTCCAATTAGGTCAAAATCAGCAATTTCCATCAATTCATCAATTTCCTACAATTGGACCCTCAAACCATTAGATTAACTCAACCCTAGACCTTCAAACGGTCTTGGGTTGTGCCCAAACGGTCTTAGGACCGTTTGGAGGAATCCTCAAACGGTCTTGAGACCGTTTGGGTCCTTCAACCCAAAACTCAACAAGATCTATATGTTAAATCAGCACTTTTTCACCCGATTAGGGTTTCATGTTGAAGTGCCTTCAACTCTCAATTGGTTAAGAATTAGACTTTGATTCTTTGCAGAGATGAAATTCAATATATTAGGAACAGACCCTCAAACGGTCGTCCTTTGGTCAACTCTTTCAAACGGTCTTGAGACCGTTTCAATCCAAACGGTCTTGCAAGACCGTTTGAGGGCAAACGGTTTGAAACCGTTTGAACCCAAACGGTTTGCAACCGTTTGGACCAAAAGGGTCCAAGGTCGTTTGAAAAAGTAACATAGGGAATCACGCCCCTCATCTTCAACCTCTAGCAAGGTCGGTTTCTCCACTGATTTGCTTGCAACGTGCAAGGAAGAAGGGTGGTAGAAGGAGAATTTACCAAGTAATTTGCAAGAATTAAGCATACATATAAAGCATGAGTTTAGAGTTATAAAACCCGCCTAAAGGTTGATCTTAGAGCTCCAAGCCTTCAAGCTCCAAGCTTTAATGGCGTCCTTGAGCTTCCTCGACTTGGTCAGGGTGAAATCTCCAAGGAAACATTGCTTTGGTCGGCTAGAACAAGAAGACTAGGTAAGCTAACCACAAAACCAACCTTAGAAAGTGAATTCCTCCATGAATTCGGGCTGGAAGGTGGTGTTCTCTTACCTAGAACAGGTTGGTCGTCCCCCTGAGCTCCAGAGCTATCCTTGGTCGTTTGAGCAAGAGAAGAAGAGAATGAAGGAAAGGAAGGATCGTTCACTTAATTGCAAGGGAAAAGGGCTTATATACCTTAGCCCCTTTTACACCCTAAGGACCTTACAAGATTGGAAATCACATCTAGGTCCCTCCTTGCTCAAAGGCACGTCCAAACTCATCTAACCTTATGCAAATCTCATGAAAACTCAAGATCTAAGGGTAAAGAAATCCAACCTTCAACTAGGGTACATACATGAAAGTATTCCCTACCCATATTAGGTGATTTCTATCACAAAGATCATTTTTCTCATCTGATTATTAAATGATGTATCCCTTACATCATTTCTACTCTAAATGATGACAAGAGTCATAAAAGATGTTCTAGATATTAAGAATTACAAGTTGGACCCCTCAATTCGGGTAAATTGCACTTTACCCCAAATTAGGGTTTCTAAGCATGGGGGTTGCTTCCACAGCTGCACCTTGGTGGTCAAGCTTGGGAAATCCCTCAAACTTCATCAAAGGCATCCTCATGATGTTTCAACATCAGAGATACATCTCATCTTGTGAATTTTGCAAGTTTAACCCTTAAACTGGGTAATTTGCACATAGGTCCATGCATACAACACATTGCTACAACTTTATACAAAAAGGAGCAAAATTGAAAGTAAATGTTCCTGAGGAACTTAATTACATGCCAGGGAGTGTTCACAAGTATATTAATTACATATTTAGGCAAAACTTCCAGGGTTAGGTCATAACCCAGGTCAGGGGTGTTACAAATTCTTTACCCCTTCAAAAGGATTTCGTCCCCGAAATCGATAAAGCATAATATAAGAAAAGAGCAGGATATTTTCTTCTCATTTCATCTTCTAGTTCCCAAGTGGCTTCTTCAACACCACGATGGTTCCAGATGACTTTTACAAGGCTTATATCCTTCTTCTTTAACTTTTTAGTTCTGTTATCGAGGATTGAAACTGGTCCCTCCTCATACGTTATATCTTCATTCAATTCTACTTCCATAGGTTGTAGAACTGACTCGGTGTCTGGGTGACATTTCCTCAGCATGGAAATGTGAAACACAGGGTGAAGGACTCCTTTCCAAGGTGAGACCTTGAGATACACTCTGTCTCCAACCTGGAACTCTAGGGGTCTACGACGTTTATCAGCATACGACTTCTGCCTATCTTGTGCAGTCTTAAGTTGTTGTTGTATCACTTTAATATTTTCTGTGGTTTGCTGCACAAGATCATGACCTAACAACTGGTGTTCACCCGTCTCATACCAACACAAGGGTGATCTACAACGTCTACCATATAAGGCTTCATATGGTGCCATATCAATGCTATGTTGATAGCTATTGTTATAGGCAAACTCTATCAAACTTAGATGTAGATCCCAACTCCCGGTAAACTGGAGAACACATGCTCTCAACAGATCTTCTAAGGTCTGTATAGTCCTTTCTGACTGTCCATCAGTCTGGGGATGAAAGGCTGTACTAAACCTTAGCTTGGTGCCTAGGGCTCTGTGTAACTGTTACCAAAAGCGACTTGTAAACTGGGGACCTCTGTCAGAGACTATAGTGACAGGAACTCCGTGCAAACGCACTATCTCTTGAACATATATCTGGGATAACCTTTCAGCAGAATAGGTTGTTTTGACAGGTAAGAAATGTGCTGTCTTTGTCAACCTATCAACAACTACCCAAATGGAATCATGTCCTTTGTTTGTCCTGGGTAGGCCAATAACAAAGTCCATGTTCACATGGTCCCACTTCCACTGTGGTATGGGTAATGGTTGAATTGTTCCTGCAGGTTTCTGGTGCTCAGCCTTAACCTGCTGACACACCGGACACCTCAGAACAAACTCAGCTACATCCTTCTTCATTCCAGGCCACCAATACATATCTTTCAAGTTTCGATACATCTTGGTGCTCCTTGGATGCATAGCATACATTGAAGAATGAGCTTCTTCCAGGACTAACTTCCTTAGGTTATCCACATCTGGCACTATCATCCTTCCATGATAGCATGCCACCTGGTCTTCTGACTCATGGAAACCTTCTCGTTTCTCGTCACCAAACTCAGATCTAATTTGCTGTACAAAAACATCTACTTGTTGTGCCTCCTTTACCTGCTCTCTTAAGGTAGGTTTAATCTGCATCTCAGCTAACAGACCAGCTAACAATGATGCCTTCAACTGCACATTGTCTTGCCTTAAAGAGATAAGCATATCTCTTTTAGAGCATACTAAGGAACTTAGTTGTGCTCTATCCATGGTTGATGTTGCTGATTTCCTACTCAGGGCATCTGCAACCACATTGGCTTTGCCCGGATGGTAATCAATTGTACAATCGTAGTCCTTGATTAACTCCATCCAGCGACGTTGCCTCATATTAAGCTCATGCTGAGTGAAGATGTACTTAAGGTTCTTGTGGTCTGTGAAAATCTGAAAAATTTCTCCGTAGAGATAATGTCTCCAGATTTTCAAAGCATGGACCACAACAGCTAACTCTAGATCGTGTGTCGGATAATTCTCCTCGTGTTTCTTAAGCTGTCGGGAAGCAAAAGAAATCACTTGTTTATCCTGCATCAACACACATCCAAGTCCATTCTTGGAGGCATCACAAAAGATTATATATTCCTTTCCTTGCTCAGGTAACACAAGCACAGGTGCACTCATTAACCTCTCCTTCAACAGCTGAAAAGACGGTTGACACTTATCACTCCAAGCAAAAGGAACATCCTTCCGGGTTAACTTGGTCAAAGGTAAGGCTATATAACTGAAATTCTTAATAAACCTTCGATAATAGCCAGCTAACCCCAAGAAACTTCTAATCTCCGTCGGTGTCTTCGGTTGTTCCCACTGCAGAACAGATTCTATCTTTGCAGGGTCAACACAAATTCCCGAGGCAGAAACCACATGTCCAAGAAAAGACACTTCAGATAACCAGAACTCACACTTGCTAAACTTAGCGTATAGCTTATGTTCCCTTAGCAAGGTCAAAGTCTGGCGAAGGTGTTGCTCATGCTGCTGAGCATCCTTACTATAAATCAGTATGTCATCGATGAAAACGACAACACACTGATCAAGAAAAGGTCGAAAGACTCTATTCATGAGTTCCATGAATGCAGCTGGTGCATTGGTTAGTCCAAACGACATTACCGTGAACTCATAGTGACCATATCTTGTCCTAAAGGCAGACTTGGATATGTCACTGTCCTTAATGCGGATTTGATGATATCCAGACCTTAAGTCTATCTTGGAAAAGACTGTTGCACCACGCAACTGGTCGAAAAGATCATCAATCCTCGGCAAAGGATACTTATTCTTTATTGTTACTTTATTGAGTTGTCTATAATCAATGCACAACCGCATCGATCCATCTTTCTTTTTAACAAACAAAACCGGAGCACCCCAAGGTGAGGTACTCGGTCGGATGAAACCCTTCTCAAGTAACTCTTGAAGCTGTTTCTTGAGTTCTGCCATCTCAGCAGGCGCCATCCTATACGGAGTTTGGGCTATGGGTTTCGTATCTGGGACCAAATTGATCTCAAAATCAATTTCCCGGGGTGGTGGTATACCAGGAAGTTCTTCAGGAAACACATCCTCGAATTCCCTGACTATCGGAACTTCAGCAAGGTTGGGACTCTCCTTGGTAACATCTACCACATGGGCTAAGAATGCATAGCATCCTTGCCTCATCAACTTATCAGCAACCATAGCTGATACAAGACAGGTGGGCAGAATCTTTCTTTCACCTTGAAAGATCCATGTGTTGCTTTCATCAGCAAACACTGCCAGCTTGGATTCACAATCCAAGACAACTCGATACCTTTCCAAGGTATCCATCCCTAGGATTATATCAAAACCTTGCATATCAAGCGGTATGAGATCCACTTGAATGCGATGCTTAGAAAAGAAGAGTATGCAGGGAGGGCATACTTTTTTCAGAACAGCAGACCCACTCAACGGAGTCTCCAACAACAACCTATATGCCCTATGACTGATTGTCATATCGCATATACGAATCACTCTTCGAGTGATGAAAGAGTGCGTAGCACCCGGATCAATTAAAATAGATACTACACAAGATTTAGAAATATCAGAATATAAAAGTTCCATCTGACCTGTCACTACTTGTGGATTGACCACTGCCTCTGGTGGGTTCATAGCATAGAACCTCGTCGTAGTCTGTTGTTGAGATGGTGCTGATGATCCAGCTTGAGACGCCTGCCCGCGTCCTCGACCCATACCTTGAGATTGTCCTCCCTGTGATCCCTGTTGTCCTTGTATCGGAGGCTGTGTCACACTGACAGGCCTAGATCGGCAGTCCTTCATCAAATGTCCCACTTTACCACAATTGTAGCAGCTTCTTCCTTGTGGTCTTTGTGGTCCAGTGGCAGACATTGATGCAGAACTCTGAGTCTCCCGAGGTTGTCCTCTTCCTCTACCTCTACTTGGAGACCACTGAGTCTGAGAACTAGACCTAGATGGTGGAGGGTTAGGTGCAAAGGATCTAGACTTCTTAAAGTCCATAGATGAAGAACCCTGGAACTGTGGGTACCTCTTCTGTGTTTGCCTCTTCTCAACCACAGATCTCTCTATCCTTCGGACTGACTCAACGAAGGTAGAGAATCTCTCTCGGTTCTCTAAGGCAGACACTGGGGTAGTCATGTCAGCATTCAACCCCTTCTCAAACCTTCTAATTCTCTCTTCTTCTGTGGCAGCCATGTGCGGACAAAACCACAACAGCTCCATGAACTTAGCTTCGTACTCGCTAATGTTCATCATACCCTGTCTCAGTCTCTCAAATTGAGAGATCTTCTCGTCTAGGAAGGTCTTCGGGAAATATCTTTGGACAAATTCCCGCCGAAAGTCTTCCCACGAGATCTCTATTCCAGGTCTCTTCTGCTCTTCCATGGTCCACCAGTGACCAGCACTTCCTTTGAGAAGATAGACAGCATGTCTAACCTTCTCAGCTTCAGGGATATTGAGGATCCTGAAATCCTTCTCCAGCTCTGTCAACCACAGATCAACATCTGCGGGGTCAGCAGTCCCATGGTACTCGGTAGCTCCGACACGACGTAGTCGTTCGAACGTCTTTCTGATACCTTGTCCCTCTGGTTGGACAGGTGCCCTAGGTGCAGGCATAGGCAACCTGTCGGTTATGTGTGTCATGGCAGTCATAAACTGCCCAAACATTGTCTGGACTGCTGGGTTACCCATGTCAGCTGGGTCAAACTGGGGTGGCTCTCTAGGTTGTTCTGGTACAGGCTGTTCCACCTCTGGTACTCCTGCACCGCCTTGAGGTGCACTAGCACTACTTTCTTCCACATACTCATCATGTGGCTCTGACATCTTAAGTATCTTCTTCTCCTGAGGAGTAGAAGATTCTATTAGATAAGGAAGGAATACTAAAGATAGACTCGACTTCCTATGTCCTATGCCTCTGTAGACTCAGCGAACCTAGAGCTCTGATACCACTTAATTGTGGGCTCCGATCTCCAAACCACGAATTAATCTCGATTTAAACATGTGCGGAAGCAATCGGTAAACAGCAGAAGACAAAAATCACGGGAAATTAAAACTTTTCGAGACAAGAGCCTGAAACCACAAACCTTTTCCATAGAAAAAGGATTTAACTGTTTACATCACTGACAATTACTTCTTGAGTAATTATATACAACATGATACAAAAATTCTCAAGAATTCATACTCCAAAACACTCCAGGACCTGAGAGTACAGAGGACACATAGGACTTGACTCTAACTACACCATGAAGCAGGCTAGATCTCCACCTGAGATATTTACTGCTCCTGATGCTGCTGTTGCTGGGATTGGTCACCTGTGTTCTTGTTCCTCCGTCTTCGATGACCACCTAAAAAGTAGAAGTCTACGGGGTGAGACAATTATACATAATTGCCCCAGCGAGAGTTATAACTCTCCACTAGGCTTTATAAGCAAAGCAAGGAATAACTAAAGCAATAAGAGCCTTCATGATATTCACTAGCAGTTCTGATGATAAGCAAGAGTTCAATCAATATTACAATATGAGAACATCTATGCTATTCAAGGTAACATCAATCAAATGACTCGTAGATAACTCTAACAGATATACTACACTGTTGATTATGTTTTTCAAACATTATTGTTATGCCCTGTGGAGATGAGGCATACCACTCATACTCCAACTGATCGCTGAGAAGTCACATCAGTATCATACATAGGTCATTAAAAGAGTCGGATTCTCATGACCTTCACCTTCCTCAGTCAGTTAGAGGATTGATTGTTAGATATCTGGCGGGATATCTTTTGTTATAGCTCTCCAGGGTAAACTGGACCTTCGCTATTTTAGAGTTACAGTGGCGTTCTGTACTCTCTTCGTCATCGGAAGATTTCTTGTTTATCTTTTATCGATGCGGAGTTTGTGTCTTTAAGGGAGTGTAGTATTACATCTCACCTTTCGGACTATATGGTGGGGTCTGATGGACTACTAGAATCTACATCATCCACTCACCCTTTCTCATATAGTGAAGGTATGACGGACTACAAGAATCTACATCAAATACCTACACTAGGATGTAAGGTTCTACACATCCATGTACCCCATATACTCAAAAGTATATGATCCAGGAGTTCCCTGGGGAAAACCTGTTTCACCATCATTTAGACTCTGACAATGATGGATCTATGATCAGGGCTCTACATTTCACTTGATTAGTTAGGTACATTCAGTATTCTTAACATCATACAAAAACATTAGCATCACAGCTATATATGAGAATACTAAAATGTAGCAGACCTAACTCATTTCAATGACCAGTTCTCAGTTATCTCATCACAAGTCATCTATTAAGCATGATCTTGATGGTGTTTATGGCTCTTACAGCCCATAACTCACATTAGATGTCACTTAGCAGTGCATCAAGATGGTTCACTATTCATAAAGCTTAAAACATGCTTTCAATGAATATAACATGGTAATCCATACCTGGGTGTGACCATCATCTCATAACAACCTGCGTGGTTAGTTCAACAGATAATAGTAAACAATTCAATAATTAGGGATGCATTCCCAATTAGGGTTTCACTTGGAATTACCCTCAACTAGGGTTTCACATTGATTCACCCTCAACTAGGGTTTCACATGGAATCACCCTCAACTAGGGTTTAATTCAATAACCCTGTCAATTAGGGTTTACTATTCATCTTTCATGTCGTCACCCTAAAATTAGGGTTTACTATTCACTCCATGGTGAATTGTACTCATTACATCATCATGTAAGAGAAAACATCATCATTAAGGCTCTTAATTAAGATTAAGATGCATTAGATATCATAAATAGGGTTTCCATGACCTCACATAGGTGGGTCATTCCCTAGTCATGCACATTCATGTGTAATTGAAGTATCTCACTTGAGTTTCCTCCTTAAAGGGTACTTTCTCTCTCTAGGATACTTTTCTCTCTCTAGAAATACTTTCTCTCTCCTCTCACTAGTAGATGGTGACAACACCACTCTAGATCAGGTTGAGATAAGTCTCCATGGACTAACATAAGCCAAAACATCAACATCATGTGATTAGGGTTTGATTAGAACAAGGTTTTATCCCTTTAGACCCCTCAAGGGTATTTTGGTAATTTGCCACATGATCACCATCATGGGTTAACTCACTAATCACATAGTCCCTTAATGACCTAAGTTACCATTAGGGTTTTGATTGGATCATCATTGAGCTAATTACACCATCAAATGGTTAAGTACAAACCATCACCAACCTCCAAACAGTTTCAACCTTCAAACGGTTTCAACCACCCAAACGGTCTTGAGACCGTTTGGAGGTGAAGACCGTTTGGAAGGATTGACTTCCAAACCGTTTGGAGCTTCAATCGGTTTGAGACTGTTTGATCACACTAGCTTGAGATCGATTGGACCAAACGATCTTGAGGTCGTTTGAGCCCAAACGGTCTTGAGGCCGTTTGGCCCCAAACGGTCTTGAGACCGTTTGGTCCAAATGGGCTCAAACCGTTTGGACCTCCAAAGGGGTTCAAAGGTCACCAATGTTCATGGATATGTGTGTTGAAGCCCTCAATTGATCAAAGATATGCTAACCACTTATAAATTGAGTCAATTAGGGTTAGCCTTAGCCACTTAGACATCAAATTGACCCTCAATTGCAAGCCAATTAGGGTTCAATCGTTCTCAATTAGGGTTTCAAATCGATTGGTCATCAATGTCCAACAATGTGAATCAATTCAAGGTTGAACCTATCAATTGACCTCCAATTGGGCTCAAACTTGGCCCAAACGGTCTTGAGGTCGTTTGGACATCATCCAAACGGTCTTGAGACCGTTTTCCCAAAGTTTGACCAAAATCCAAGTCGTTTTGACTAAGGTTGAAGTCCAATTAGGTCAAAATCAGCAATTTCCATCAATTCATCAATTTCCTACAATTGGACCCTCAAACCATTAGATTAACTCAACCCTAGACCTTCAAACGGTCTTGGGTTGTGCCCAAACGGTCTTAGGACCGTTTGGAGGAATCCTCAAACGGTCTTGAGACCGT
The DNA here is from genome assembly GCA_963693085.1 of Alisma plantago-aquatica. NCBI lineage: Eukaryota > Viridiplantae > Streptophyta > Magnoliopsida > Alismatales > Alismataceae > Alisma > Alisma plantago-aquatica. The sequence goes on from OY856411.1 coordinate 802,879,257, forward strand.
TTGGGTCCTTCAACCCAAAACTCAACAAGATCTATATGTTAAATCAGCACTTTTTCACCCGATTAGGGTTTCATGTTGAAGTGCCTTCAACTCTCAATTGGTTAAGAATTAGACTTTGATTCTTTGCAGAGATGAAATTCAACATATTAGGAACAGACCCTCAAACGGTCGTCCTTTGGTCAACTCTTTCAAATGGTCTTGAGACCGTTTCAATCCAAACGGTCTTGCAAGACCGTTTGAGGGCAAACGGTTTGAAACCGTTTGAACCCAAACGGTTTGCAACCGTTTGGACCAAAAGGGTCCAAGGTCGTTTGAAAAAGTAACATAGGGAATCACGCCCCTCATCTTCAACCTCTAGCAAGGTCGGTTTCTCCACTGATTTGCTTGCAACTTGCAAGGAAGAAGGGTGGTAGAAGGAGAATTTACCAAGTAATTTGCAAGAATTAAGCATACATATAAAGCATGAGTTTAGAGTTATAAAACCCGCCTAAAGGTTGATCTTAGAGCTCCAAGCCTTCAAGCTCCAAGCTTTAATGGCGTCCTTGAGCTTCCTCGACTTGGTCAGGGTGAAATCTCCAAGGAAACGTTGCTTTGGTCGGCTAGAACAAGAAGACTAGGTAAGCTAACCACAAAACCAACCTTAGAAAGTGAATTCCTCCATGAATTCGGGCTGGAAGGTGGTGTTCTCTTACCTAGAATAGGTTGGTCGTCCCCCTGAGCTCCAGAGCTATCCTTGGTCGTTTGAGCAAGAGAAGAAGAGAATGAAGGAAAGGAAGGATCGTTCACTTAATTGCAAGGGAAAAGGGCTTATATACCTTAGCCCCTTTTACACCCTAAGGACCTTACAAGATTGGAAATCACATCTAGGTCCCTCCTTGCTCAAAGGCACGTCCAAACTCATCTAACCTTATGCAAATCTCATGAAAACTCAAGATCTAAGGGTAAAGAAATCCAACCTTCAACTAGGGTACATACATGAAAGGATTCCATACCCATATTAGGTGATTTCCATCACAAAGATCATTTTTCTCATCTGATTATTAAATGATGTATCCCTTCCATCATTTCTACTCTAAATGATGACAAGAGTCATAAAAGATGTTCTAGATATTAAGAATTACAAGTTGGACCCCTCAATTCGGGTAAATTGCACTTTACCCCAAATTAGGGTTTCTAAGCATGGGGGTTGCTTCCACAGCTGCACCTTGGTGGTCAAGCTTGGGAAATCCCTCAAACTTCATCAAAGGCATCCTCATGATGTTTCAACATCAGAGATACATCTCATCTTGTGAATTTTGCAAGTTTAACCCTTAAACTGGGTAATTTGCACATAGGTCCCTGCATACAACACATTGCTACAACTTTATACAAAAAGGAGCAAAATTGAAAGTAAATGTTCCTGAGGAACTTAATTACATGCCAGGGAGTGTTCACAAGTATATTAATTACATATTTAGGCAAAACTTCCAGGGTTAGGTCATAACCCAGGTCAGGGGTGTTACAATAATCACCATTGTCACATAGAGATATGATTATGACTACAATTCATGGCTTCCACGAATCATAGTCAAAGTGTGTCTATCTGGTATAACTTGTTCTCTAACAAGCACCTATCGGTTTGAATTGATATCCAATATCATGGATAAAGAGACATAGTCATCACTTAGCATACATACTAGTCTTATGTATTATTGTTGTCCTATAATATCCATAATATTAACTGTTTAGGGACATAACAAGAATGTGTACTCTTAAGTGTACCTATGATATCACATTTAGGTCCTCAACCCAAAACATATGTCATCAATCAAGACATTCTTAGGACATTATTATGTTTATTCATTACCTCAATATTAAAGATGATATAATAATTGGAATTGTTTTATGAATATTAATATCAATTTCAAAGAGTGCCATTACAATCATCATATTATTGTCTCTCAGGTTATACTAGAAATAGTCTCCCACTTTCATTAGAGTCAATCACTCGTGAATCTAAGTCCCATGTGATCTAAGATGACCATCATGATTTTTTTTTTCAAAATTACTTTTATCAAAGGATCGACAACATTGCTTTCAGTTGGTACTATGAAAATCTTCACATCTCCTTATTGTGTGAACTTACATATGAGATGGTAGCATTGTAGTTTATGCTTGGAACGCTGATGTGATCTAGGTTCCTTAGTGCAATATCTCCACTATTGTTGTAGTATAGATCTACTGTATTTTTAATAAATGGAACCGCACACAGTTCACCAGGGAATTTCTTGGTCCATACATCTTCCATTGTTGTGTTGGATGCATCAATATACTCCACCTCTATTGTAGAATCACCTACTCTCTCTTGCTTGGAACTTTCTACCTCACAACTCCCTCCTTTTAGGCAAAATACAAAACCTGATTGTGATCGATAATTGTCCTTGTCAGTTTGGAAGCTGGCGTTGGTGTAACCATTCACAACCAACTCTTTCTCACCACTATAAATAAGAAATTTATTCTTAATTCTTCTCAAGTATTTAATGATGTTCTTTACTATAGTCCAATGAACTTCACTTGGATCTAGCTAGTACCTACTTGTCATTCTTGAAGCATATAAAATGTCAAGATGTGTACACAACATTTCATACATGATAGATCCAATTGTAGATGCATATGAAATCTTATTCATGTGTGCCATCTCTTCAGAAGAGCTAGGACATTGAGCTCTAGAGAGAATTATTCCATGAGACATGGATAAGTCTCACTCCTAGACTCCTACATGCTAAACCTTTTCAACACCTTGTCAATGCATGTACTTTGATTTAGATCAAGAAACCTAGATCTATATCTATAGATTTTGATTCCTAGTATATAGGATGCTTATCCTAAGTCCTTCATGGAGAAGGTATTTTCCAACTGGATTTTAATCAATTGTGGGGTAGGGGTGTCATTCCCCATCAATTGCATGTCATCTACATACAACATGAGTAATACAATCATGTTCCTACTAACCTTCTTGTAAATATAAGGTTCATCCTCATTTTGAATAAAGCCAAACTATTTGACTGTCTCATCAAAATGCAGATTCTAGATCCAAGATGCTTGCAATCTATAGAATGACCTTTGTAGATTGCAAACCTTTCTAGCTTCATTTGAAGTGATAAAATCTTTGGGTTGTGTCATGTATACATCCCCAAGGAGATTCCCACTAAGTAATGCAAAATTAAAGTCCATTTTAAAGATCTCATAGTGATGGTAAGATGTAATGGAAAGCATGATCCTGATAGATTTGACGATGACAACTGATGAAAAAGTTTCATCATAGTCAACACCTTCAACTTGTTTGAAACCTTTTGCAACCAATAGACCTTTGTAGGTTTTAGATTACCATCCATGTTGGTCTTCTTCTTAAATAACCATTTGCTCCCCATGGTTTTACCCCATTAGGTGGATCCACTAAGGTTCATACCTTGTTGGTATACATAGAGTCTGTCTCACATCTCATGACTCCAAGCCATTTTGTAGAATTTGGTCCCTCACTGGCCTCATTGTAGGTTATTGGTTCTTCATCATCAATATCCAACACATCATCTTATTGAGTCATAAGAAATACATACCCATTTGGCTCAAGAGGTGCCTTACTAGATCTTCGAAGCTCTTGTGTTACAATAGGAACTTGAGATTCCACAATATCATGTGGTTCTTCTTGTTCCTCATCAACCTCCATTGGTTCAATATTATCTTGTTGGTCTTAAACTTCTTCAAGTTCTAATTTCCTCCCACTAGTTCCTATGTAAATAATTCCTTTTTGAGTAATAGACCAAGTTTGACAACAAGCACATTTTATGACTTGGAATATAGAAGTAATATCATTTGGTTTCCTTAGGATATTAAACAAAATTGCATGTTTTAGATTTGGGTCCAAGCTTTTCAGGGAACTATTTCTTGGAATAAGTTTCACATCCCCAAATCTTTGTAAAAGAACATTGATATTTTTCTCAATCCATATCTCATATGGTGTATTTTGAATCAATTTAGAAGTTATAAGGTTAAGTGTAAACACTATGATTTCTAGCGCATAACCCTAGAAGAAGTTAGAAGAGCAAAAAAACTCATCATAGATCATACCATGTCCAACAGGGTGCGATTCTTTCTTTCTGATAGACTTTTCTTTTGTGATTTCCAAGTGAAGTCCACTGTGATACAATACCAAAATCCTTTAGAATGGCATCAAACTCTTGGTTAAGTATTCACCTCCCTGATTTAATCAAAGTGCTTTAATTTTTTTGCCAAGTTGACTTTGTACTTCATTCATGTACTCCTTGGACTTTTCAATGGGTCTTACTTGTGTTTCATTAGTTACACATGTAGATCTATTGAGGTCATAAGTAAATGTGATCAAATACTGATACCCACCTCTGGAATTTGTGCTAAAAGGTCCACATACATTAGTATATATAAGTACTAATAAATCACTTTCCCTTTTACTATTTACAATGAATGGCACTTTTTTCATCATCCCTAATAAAAAAGATTCACATGTCTCAATTGATACAAAATCAAATGAGTCCAGATAACCATCTTTAAGGAGTCTAAAGATATGTTACTCAGTTATGTGCCCCATATAATATTTCCATATTTAAGTTCTTTTTGAGTCATCAAGTTCTACTCTCTTGGAAATTATGTTATATATGTGTGTGTGACTCAAGTTCTAATAAATAGGGATCATAAGACATTGGGCACTGTCATAGAATATATCATCTCTTGAAATAGAAATTCAACCATTCTTTGCCAGAAATTCAAAATTATTCATGTCCACATAAGATACATATATAATGTTTCTATTTATGCAAGGCACACAATATTGACTGACCTAAATCACACGTCTAAAAGAAGCAAATTCAGAGTAGTCATACTTTTAAAGAGATAACCCGACTCTCATGCCCCTGCAATGATAAATGTGGTCTGATGTAGCGATCGTGGTTCAACACAGGGACAAGGTTGGCAGTGTTAAGCGTGTATAATCTAACACTCTTATACTCCAGATAAAGATGGTATATTAAAGAGGTGTCCCCTAAGGAATGATGGCACTCAAACCAAGATAGACCAAGAAAATAAAGGTAACAAAAACAAATGAAAATGAAAATAAGATGAAACAAGTATATGGAAGGAAACTTGGATTGAGTTTCACCTACTAAGACTTCTCTCCAACATGCAACATCATCTCTCTCTCATATACTCTCATCAAGATTACAAGAAACCATCAAAAGCATCTATTCCACTCTTTCACGAGATGAGGATAGATCTAAGTCTAAGGGTCTCTCGAGATGGCCACCTGTAAACCACAAGGAAAAACATATGGGATAAAGCTTTAGCATTCCAACACTCTCGTGCATTCATACTACCCCATAACACATGATAAAAGCGATATTACTCTCTCGAGATATCAACTATCAAACATCACAAGATGGTAGCTAAGCATACAAGTGAAGAATTAAAATAGGTGCATAGAGACAACCTTGACAAGATTATATATATTCAACAAAGAGAGACAATATACATGTTGTGAGAACCTTAATGGCTATTCCCAACCCAAGTTAAGGTGTTTAGCCGCTCGTGCTTGTGGATAGCATAATGGCGTTATAGAAAGATAGATACATGAAGTCCACGAAGTGCGGAGGGAAGTACAATGGAATGGAATGATAGATCTAGAAAGAGAGAGAAGGGATGTGATACAACACGATACTTCTTCAGATCTGGATCTAGCACATCGATGGCACATGCGATCTTCGTCTCTCGAAGAAGGAGGCTTTAGACTTCTCTCTCCTTAGCTTCCACCTTTGGAGTGTTGGGTTTTAGAGGAGGCAGAGAAGCAGCGGAAACAAACAATTTCTCCCCAAAACCCAGAACAAAAAGAAACACGTCAACGTCTATACAATAGGAAAGATGGTTTGTGAATTCATACCTTGTCCCGAGGCTTGCTCGGCGACAGTACCTCGCGCCTTGTGCGGTCTTCACCTCCGGTCTTAGACGGTGTCTGTGCAGCTCCTGGTCACACCGGGACTGAAGACTCCTGGTCTCACCGGGACTATCGGGATTGACAGTTGTCCTCCAAGCGACAGAGGTCTCCCGCCTATGCAGTCGTCCACACGGACTGCTTGGAACTCCGATCTCCTTGTCCCACAAGGAATCGGAAGGAGTCACACCCTCCTGTTGGTGTACTAGTCGCCAACATTCTCTCCTACCACCAGTTGCTTTCTGTAGTTGTCTTTCCCTTGTTGTGCCTCCCTTTTTGGGTAGCACTTGCTCGGGCTCTCTCTTGGTTACCAAAACCAGAGAGAACGACAACTTCACAGAGCAACTAGTTGCACTGGGTTGTACTTTAAGAAGCCCCCAATACCCCTATATATATATGAGGGTCATGGGACAGGGTTCTCTATCCCGGGCAATGCGGGACTAAAGCAGGAGAAGAAGGGTTTGAGATTTTCCACAAAAAACAACCAACTCGCAACATGAACCGATCGTTTCACAACTGAAATGGTCAGTTGGGGATCTGAGCCGGTCATTTGACACCTCAACCGATCAGTTGGGACACATGAACCGGTCGATTCACTTCTGAACCGGTCAGTTCGTGGTCCTGATCAGTTCCCGATTGACTTTCCTTCTTTTGTTTCCAATTGGTATCGAATACAAATCCTTGTTCCAATCAAATTGGGCAAGTGAAACGAAACTAAATTTCTCACCAATCTTACTTTCCCAACTTGCCCAGTTGCAACAGTTGAACCGATCATTTCAACACTTGAAGCAATCGTTCACCCTATCCATGAGCCGATCGACTCACCAGTTGAGCCGGTCGGTTCACCAAGCTTAGTTGATCGGTTCATCACATGAGCCGATCGGTTGGGAGTACAGATTGTGTAGAATCAGTCAATTGCGGTTTCAATCAATCTGATACTCTAATCAATCAGTCCAACACCTTGAATACTATGATATTGAGCTATCGATTAATTGAGTGTTTAATTTAACTATTAAACTCCTTTAGTAATCAATCTAAACATTGTTTGTGGACAAACTCCTATTTTAGGTTAAATCCTATGTGTGTGACCCTACAGGTCCATTTCATGTTGGCAGTGAAAGTCCATAACATTTATGACTTCAAAAGCAAAGAGCGGTGCCTAGTCACACATCAGTGCTACCCAAGTGAAATAGAAAGTTGGAGAACAACTTTCAATCCTACAATCTGTGAATGGTGTTACAGTGAATGTATAATTCCTTTGTCATTGATATCCTGAATGAACTCAAGGCATGGAACAGCCATCCTGTCAACATTCATTCATTTCCTTGATCTCAGAGCATAATGGGTGAGATGTGTGTGACATCAATATCACATATTGATTCACACGTGCATGTGCATGCCTTTCTCAATCCTACTCATCAAGTAGCCAAGGACATCAAACTCCCTCAGGAGGGACAAATCACATATCTATCACTCACCCCTCAAAAGCCCCATGTGTCAAAGCCACCCAATCATCACTTTTATAACAACCCATGTTTCAGGACTGCGTTTGATGATGTCAAAGTGTACCCAACGACATGTGTTGAGTGTAGTGATTTCAGGTCTAAGAATCACACTCACCACCATCACTGTGAGAGCTGACTGTGAGTACCAAGTCATGGTTCCATGTGTCACTCTCACGGTGGGTCTGTCCGGTACCTTGTTCTCTAACAAGTACCTATGTGCTTGGTTTGATATCACTATATCATGACTAATGAGATTCTGTCATCAACCAACACACAAGCTAGTCTTCAGTGTTATTGATGTCTATGGTTATTTCCACAATAACAACCGACTAGGGACTAAACAAGAATGAATACTCTTAACAGCCGTATGATCTCATCGTTCAGGTCCTCAACCCAAAAGCATACGTCATTGAGTAAAACAATTCTTTAGACATCTATCATGTTACACCATCATCTGAGGAACAGTTTAAACATATAGATCGGAAATTGCCTTTATTATTATTCTAATAATTTACAAAGTATCCCATTATAATCATCATATGACTTGCTCTATGGGCATACATACCAACAGACTCCCACTTTCACTTAGAGCCAGTCACCAAGGAACCTCAGTCCTTGTGACCTAGCATGACCATCATGCTTCTGCTAAGAAAGGGCCTTAGTCAGTGGATCAGCTATGTTGTCTTCAGTTGGTACTTTGCAAATCTTCACATCTCCTTGTTGTACGATCTCTCGTATGAGATGGAAGCACCGCAATATGTGCTTGGACCGCTGATGTGATCTGAGTTCCTTAGCTTGTGCAATAGCTCCATTATTGCCACAATAAAGCTCAATTGCATCACAGATACTGGGAACTACACCAAGTTCAGAAATGAACTTCCTGATCCACACAACCTCCTTTCCTGCATGTGAAGCAGCAATATACTCAACCTATGTAGTAGAATCGGCAACTGTTTCTTGCTTGGAACTCTTCCAGCTCACAACTCCATTATTAAGGCAAAATACAAATCCTAACTGTGATCTGTAATCATCTTTATCGGTTTGGAAGCTTGCATCGGTGTAACCATTTACAACCAGCTCTTCCTCGCCGCCGTAAACAAGAAACTGATCCTTAGTCCTTCGCAAGTACTTGAGGATGTTCTTCACGGCTGTCCAGTGAGCATCCCCGAGATCTGACTGGTACCTGCTCATCATGCTAAGAGCATACGAGACATCTGGGCGTGTGCACAACATAGCGTACATGATGGATCCGATGGCTGATGCATATGGGATCACATTCATACGCTCCCTCTCTTCACAAGATTGGGGACATTGAGCTCTAGAGATGGTGACTCCATGTATCATGGGGATGTTGCCTCTCTTTGAGTTCTCCATGCTGAACTGCTTCAACACTTTGTCAATGTACGTGCTCTGACTTAGTCAGAGAAGCCTTCTAGATATATCTCTATAGATCTTAATTCCTAGAATGTAGGATGCTTCTCCTAAGTCTTTAATTGAGAAAGTATTCCCAAGCCAAGTATTTACCTTCTCTAAGGCTAAGACATCATTCCCCATCAAAAGTATGTCATCCACATACAATATGAGGAATGTGGTCGAGCTCCCACTAACCTTCTTGTACACACAAGGTTCATCTTCATTTTGAATAAATCCAAACACTTTGACTTCCTAATCAAATCGAAGATTCCAACTCCGAGATGCTTGCTTCAATCCATAGATTGACCTTTGCAGCTTACAGACTTTATTGGCATTCTTTGGATCTACAAAACCTTTAGGCTGTGTCATGTACACATCCTCATTTATATTCTCGTTAAGGAATGTGGTTTTAACATCCATCTGCCAAATCTCATAGTCATAATAAGCTGCAATAGCAAGCATGATCCTTATGGACTTAATCATGGCAATTGGAGAAAAGGTTTCGTCATAGTCAACACCTTGAACTTGTCGAAATCCCTTCGCAACCAATCTGCCTTTATAAGTTTGCACATTGCCATCCATGTCGATCTTTTTCTTAAAGACCCACTTGCACCCTATCGGTTTTACCCCTTCGGGTGGTTCCACCAAAGTCCATACTTTGTTGGAGTACATGGATTCCATCTCGGATCTCATGGCTTCAAACCATTTCTCAGAATCTGGTCCCTCCATAGCCTCTACGTAGGTAGTTGGATCATCATCTATGATCAACTCACCACCTTCCTGAGTCACAAGGTATCCAAACCTCTCAGGTTCATGGCGGGTCCTACTAGATCTACGAGGTCCTTGTGTTACCTGAGGAGAATGAGATTCCACAACACCTTGTGAATCTCCATATTCCTCTCATACATCTATCGGTTCAATGTTTTCTTGTTGGGCTTGAACCTCTTCAAGCTCTATTTTCCTCCCACTGTTTCCTTTGGAAATAAATTCCTTCTCTAGGAATACAACATCCTTGACAACAAACACTTTGTTGTCAGTAGGGTGGTATAGATAATATCCCTTGGTCTCCTTGGGATATCCAACAAAATAACATTTATCAGATTTGGGTCTAAGCTTATCAGGAAACATTTTCCTAACATAAGCCTCACAACCCAAAATCTTCATAAAAGACAAATTGGGACACTTCCTGGTCCATATCTCATATGGTGTCTTTTGAACCAATTTAGATGGTACTCGGTTAAGTGTAAACGCGGCGGTTTCAAGAGCATAACCCCAGAAAGAAATTGGAAGATCAGCAAAACTCATCATTGATCGCACCATATCCAACAATGTGTGATTCCTTCTTTCAGACACACCATTATGTTGTGGTGCTCCAGGCGGAGTCCATTGTGATACAATACCACGGGCTCGCAGAAGGTCCTCAAACTCCTGGCTTAAGTATTCTCCACCTCGATCGGATTGAAGTGCCTTAATACTTTTACCAAGTTGGTTCTGTACTTCATTCATGAAATCCTTGAACCTTTCAAGGGTTTCTGACTTATGTTTCATCAGGTACACATAGCCATACCTACTGAAGTCATCAGTAAAGGTAATGAAGTACTGATACCCACCTCTGGCATTAGTTCTAAAAGGCCCACATATATTGGTATGTATGGGTCCTAATAGATCACTAGCTATCTCACCTTTACCTGAAAAGGGAGTCTTGGTCATCTTGCCCAATAAACAAGATTCACATGTCTCTATTGATTCATAATCAAAAGAGTCTAGATAACCATCTTTATGGAGTCTAGAAATGCGCTTCTCATTTATGTGACCTAGACGACAATGCCAAAGATATGTTTTATTTGAGTCGTTGAGTTTTTGCTTTTTGGTGTTTACGTTGTATACATTTGTCTCCAAATCTATCAAGTATAGACCATAAGACATTGGGGCACTGCCATAAAAGATCCCATCTTTAGAAATGGAACAATTTCCATTCTTAATAAGAAATTCAAATCCATCCTTGTCCAAACAAGAGACGGAAATGATATTCCTATTTATGGCAGGTACATAATAGCATTTCTTCAACTCTATTATTAGCCCACTAGGTAGAGTTAACTCATAGGTTCTTACGACATTGGCGGCAACTCTTGCCCCATTAGCAACACGTAGTTCAACCTCACCTTTCCCTAAAGGCCTACTTCTCTTAAGATCCTTTACATTTGAACAAATGTGAGATCCGCATCTGATATCAAGTACCCATGATGAAGAATTAGTAAAGTTAATCTCTATCACGTATACACCAGAAGTAGAGATCTCTATCTCCGACTTCTTCTTCCATCATTCCTTCCATCCTCTCCATGTAGAAGAAATTGGTTTGGCGAGAGAACCCTTCTCTCCCTTACCTTTCGTTCCATTGATCTCTATCAATGAACTTTCTTTCTTCTTCACCAACACATTAAGCATACATAGAGTGGATTCAAAGGCTCCTGGTATATCTGGATTGTGCAGAACACTTCTCACAGTCCTCAACCAATTATGGAACTTGTTCTCAATTAATTTGCCCATTTTAAAATATGATTCTTTTGCCATTCTATAAGAGAAAATTGCATTTTGTCAAAACTCTTTTTGATTTGATTTGAATAAAATTTGACGATAGTTAATTAGGCCTTTAATTAATTATTTCTCCCACTATTTTGACTCAAATTGATAGCCCTCACCATCAATTCGGAAGATTGCAGCGTACAATCTTCTAGTGGGTCAAGATCCATATTTCATCAAGTCATGAGTCAGCTTTGGCTAATCGCCCATAATCTTGACTATTTAGGTAGGCCATCATGCCAATTGCATCATATGCAACTCTTGATAAATGAACATGTGCAACACCTTGCCATGAACATTCCGTGCCTCTGGGCTTAGATGCTCTAAGAATCACCAGTTAAGTCTATCCCAAAAGCCGACACGGTAAACATGCACCCTGCTTTGGCAGAACCTGCATGTCGACCCTTCACACTTCCACAAGATGGACGCCGCACCACACTTTGGCATAACCTACGCTTGGTCGATCGAGTTTGCCATGTGTTTCGCTAATGGAAGGCGTATAAGACTTAATATTTTAATGAGGGATTTGGTTTTTATATACATATACATATCCAATCACCACAATATATAGTGCGTATCATATACATGCTATATCCCACAGAAAACATGTGAAATGATAAAAGCAATGATTATGGCCATCCTATTGTGATTCCTCGAGCCAAGAGGAATCACGGTCATCTAGGTCTACATCACATGCAACATGTACAAGATGTAATCTGTGCCTGCCCTTCTAGGTTTGATCAACTCATCTCCATGACTGATCGGCTCGCCATCAAGTTGGTTGTTCGTGTGCCACCAGCCGATCGAATGGCACCTCCAGCCGATCGGTTCACCGGTCGTCGTGCATCTCCTTTGGTCACCACCCGCTCATCCCGCTCCTCAAACCGGTCGTCTGGAACGTCAACCGATCGGTTCACGCCTTGAACCGATCGTCTCAGGTCGTCTGTCGTTCTTTGACATAACAGGAAATAAAATCTATCCTATTTACAATTGAATTGTGAAACCCCAATTTACATTCGGGGGAGCAAAGGTAGGAAAGAAGTCTCGAATTATTTTGAGTTACATCAGGAATAGGAGAAAAGGAATCGGTGTGCAGACCGAGATGCAAGCAACCACATACAACCACACACATATATAGGGTTTATAGGCCATAACCATGCTACACATCCACCACAAAACTCGTTTAAGGGCGACGTGTATCGAGTGCATTAATATTACATATGTATATTTGGGATTTGTGGATTAGACATGCATAAAGCCAATTTTATACGCATCGTATGCAATAAATAAAGGCGACAAACCAAAATTGATCATATCGATATCCTAATAAATAGAGCAGTTGACGTGGCTCTGATACCACTGTTGGGTTTTAGAGGAGGCAGAGAAGCAGCGGAAACAAAAAATTTTCACCCCAAAACCCAGAACGAAAGGAATCGCATCAACGTCTATACAATAGGAAAGATGGTTTGTGAATTCATACCTTGTCCCGAGGCTTGCTCGGCGACAGTACCTCGCGCCATGCGCGGTCTTCACCTCTGGTCTTAGACGGTGTCTGTGCAACTCCTGGTCGCACTGGGACTAAAGACTCCTGGTCTCACCGGGACTGTCGGGATTGACAGTTGTCCTCCGAGCAACAGAGGTCTCCCACCTCTACAGTCGTCCACACGGACTTCCTGGAACTCCGATCTCCTTGTCCCATAAGGAATCGGAAGGAGTCGCACCCTCCTGTTGGCGTATTAGTCACCAACACACTCTCCTTCCACCAATTGCTTTCTGCAGTTGTCTTTCCCTTGTTGTGCCTCCCTTTTCGGGTAGCACTTGCTCGGGCTCTCTCTTGGTTACCAAAACCAGAGAGAACGACAACTTCACATAGCAACTGGTTGCACTGGGTTGTACTTTGAGATGCCCCCAATACCCCTATATATAGGAGGGTCATGGGACAGGGTTCTCTATCCCGGGCAATGCGGGACTAAAGAAGGAGTAGAAGGGTTCGAGATTTTCCACAAAAAACAACCAACTCGCAACCTGAACTGATCGTTTCACAACTGAAACGGTCGGTTGGGGATCTGAGCCGGTCGGTTGACACCTCAACCGATCGGTTGGGACCCATGAACCGGTCGGTTCACTTCTAAACCGGTCGTTTCGTGGTCCAGATCAGTTGCCGATTGACTTTCCTTCTTTTGTTTCCAATTGGTATCGAATACAAATCCTTGTTCCAATCAAATTGGGCAAGTGAAACGAAAAGAAATTTCTCACCAATCTTACTTTCCCAACATGCCCGGTTGCAACAGTTGAACCGATCGTTTCAACACTTGAAGCAATCGTTCACCCTGTCTATGAGCCGATCGACTCACCAGTTGAGCCGATCGGTTCACCAAGCTCAACCGATCAGTTCATCACATGAGCCGATCGGTTGGGAGTACAGATTGTGCAGAATCAGTCAATTGTGGTTTCAATCAATCCGATACTCTAATCAATCAGTCCAACACCTTGAACACTATGATATTGAGCTATCGATTAATTGAGTGTTTAATTGAACTACTAAACTCCTTTAGTGATCAATCTAAACATTGTTTGTGGACAAACTCCTATTCCAGGTTAAATCCTATGTGTGTGACCCTGCAGGTCCATTTCATGTTGGCAGTGAAAGTCCATAACATTTATGACTTCACAAGCAAAGAGCGGTGCCTAGTCACACATCAGTGCTACCCAAGTGAAATAGAAAGTTGGAGAACAACTTTCAATCCTACAATCCGTGAATGGTGTTACAGTGAATGTATAATTCCTTTGTCACTGATATCCTGAATGAACTCGAGGCAAGGAACAGTCATCTTGTCAACATTCATTCATTTCCTTGATCTCAGAGCAGACTGGGTGAGATGTGTGTGACATCAATATCACATATTGATTCACACGTGCATGCGCATGCCTTTCTCAATCCTACTCATCAAGTGGCCAAGGACATCAAACTCCCTCAGGAGGGACAAATCCCATATCTATCACTCACCCCTCAAAAGCCCCATGTGTCAAAGCCACCCAATCATCACCTTTATAACAACCCATGTTTCATGACTGCGTTTGATGATGTCAAAGTGTACCCAACGACATGTGTTGAGTGTAGTGATTTCAAGTCTAAGAATCACACTCACCACCATCACTGTGAGAGATGACTGTGACTACCAAGTCATGGTTCCATGTGTCACTCTCACGGTGGGTCTGTTCGGTACCTTGTTCTCTAACAAGTACCTATGTGCTTGGTTTGATATCACTATATCATGACTAATGAGATTTTGTCATCAACCAACACACAAGCTACTCTTCAGTGTTATTGATGTCTATGGTTATTTCCACAATAACAACCGACTAGGGACTAAACAAGAATGAATACTCTTAACGTCCATATGATCTCATCGTTCAGGTCCTCAACCCAAAAGCATACGTCATTGAGTAAAACAATTCTTTAGACATCTATCATGTTACACCATCATCTGAGGAACAGATTAAACATATAGATCGGAAATTGCCTTTATTATTATTCAAATCATTTACAAAGTATCCCATTACTATCATCATATGACTTGCTCTATGGGCATACATACCAACATGGAGATCCAAGACTGGTGGATGGGATGGAATGGAATGGATCTGGGATGCAACATCACTTCATGGCCTTCTAGATCTGATCTTAGATCTGATGACTTGACAAGTTAGGTGGGTGTCCTATTTATAGGAACATTCCACTGACTTAAGCCTAGACCGCGGTCACAGTTTGGGTTGGGGGTGTGAGACTGCGGTCGCAGTCTGCTCCTAATTCGTTCTTTCATCACGGTTAAATTTGGTCGTGACCTGGACGTGGCTCGTGGTCTATATGCGGCTTGCGGTCGAGGTCGACTTGTGCATTGCATTTATGAGGTCAAGGTCGAGGTCTCCCCTTTGGTCATGGTCTGTGGGGATCGTGACCCCATTGGGATTGCATCCTTCTTTGAGTGGCGGTCAAACTTGGTGTCTGTGGTCTCCAAATAGATTGTGGTCCCTAGTTTGATTGGTATCCCTGTAATGATCGCGACCTCCGTTGTGGTCATCATTTAACAGTGATCGTGGCTTCATTCTGACCATGGTCTATCTTGAATGCAGAATGACCTCGATCTTAAAGCAGTTGAAGACCTCGACCTTCATTATTGAATGAGTAGGTCACGATCTAGGTAATGACCATGACTTGGGCTGTAAATGTACCTGAAATCAAAGAAAGAGGTCTAAGTGATGTCTTAGGAAAAAAGATGGTAAAATTTTGGGGAAAGATAATAAAATATATACTAAAATAGATATATAATATATACAAAAAGTACATTAAATAAAGTGTTGTCAACTCCCCCAAACTTGGAATCATGCTTGTCCTCAGGCTAAGTGTAGGTTCGAAAACCTAGAGAGAGAAAAAGCAAACTTATGTGACCAAAATTATAGAACATAACATGACTGAAATATCTCATTCTTGCATCAAGACTGTTGTGGTATGTTTTCTAACCTTGAGGTCTCATTCCTCCCTCTCAACTAGAGTTGCATAACTTCATTTTCTTGCCGTTTCCTTCCATTGTAAAAGGTTCCTCCTTCTGTACTTATCACCCCTTCCCCTTAGGTAACAACCATACTAATACAAGATCTTTTTCGAGGGGTAGCTTTCACACCATTTCTTTATTTTCAGTTGGCCCTATGCTAATGTGTTCAGGTAGGCTTAAGGCTTCAAGTGTTTTCGTCTTCCTTCTGAGCTCCTCAGCCACAACTGTCATAAGAACAATGTTGCCCTTTTTGGGCTTCTAACTTTAAGTCAGGTGGTTTTGTGAGTGTCATGAAAGATTGGAGGTGGGTAAACTTGACTTCAAGATTCCACTTATGGACATGACATATCTACATTCATGAGTATAGAAATACACTGGCCATGTGGAAACTTTTGGCATTTTTTTGGGCACAACTCTCATTATAATTTTTTTATTTTTTTTATTTTTACATCTCCTTTCAGGCTTGGGTAAGAGGGTTTTTAAGAGGTATTCTGGGTGGCCAAGTCTCTTTTAAGATATGCTTTGAAAACGGTAGTTGTTTCCCTCTCTGTGGAGATAAGGATTTTCTGGTCAAAATGTCGGGTGAGGGTGGTTGGTCAGGATTTTGGCTAGGTGACGTTCTCCAGTCTCCGAGGGTTTTATGAGTTAAGTTTTTCACATGCACAACGTCTTATTTTCAAGAATGAGGTAAATCAGTATTGCTATATTTCTCATTTTACTTGTGTGTGTGTGTATATATATATATATATATATATATATATATATATATATATATATATTTCTCATTTATTTCTCTCTAGGAGGATGAAAGTACTACAATTTTGAAAATTTAACAGGAAAGAAAGTTAGATTATGAATTCAAAGGTAGTTTTTGCAAAAAAATTCAAAATTTTTGAGAGGAAAAAAGATAATAAATGTACCTCTCTAGCCCGTTTATGACCCCTCCCCCAAACTTATCCTACACCATATCTTGGGGTGTCAAAATTTAAGTGAGACGTATAAATGGGCTTTCTTTATTCCTTCTTGTTGTTGTCGGATACCCATTCATACTCGAGGAGCATGCTTGTGTATACTCCTCATAGTGCATGGTACTATTCGTACTGCATGCACTCCACCTTGGTGTCCATATTGGCTAGGGCCATCATCCATGCTAGATAGAAGAAACCACAGTCATTTGATAGGGGCACTTGCTGGGGGCTCCTTTGGCATAACTGCATCTTTATCATTTCAACAATCGCCTCTGCGCGTGTATTGGCCTTTTTCTTCTGTCAGAGTCTTTGCAGTCGTCATGTTAGTCTTTTTATTAAGTGCAAAGGCTGAATCTGAGTTGTTGTAGAGGATTGCAGTCCTTTTAACAATATTGACGACTAGCAGAGTCCAATGATTATCGTGAAAAAACAACAGAAAGATGTAGTCTGGTAGGGACGTCACCAGGAATTTTTTAAGGTGCTCCTTTTCGCCTGTCTGTTTATCTTTTAAGATGTCATCTACCAGTAGGAAGTATGCCATGTGAGAGTTTGGCATGTTGTCACCTAGGAGAGCCTGGTAAGCTGACATTATTCTTATAGAAAGATATCCTCCTATTTTTAGCATCTCGTGGAGGTCATCTTTTAGCGCACAATTGTCATCTCTCTCAAAGATGACATCTCCCGGTGAATCATATTCCTTCAAGGACCACATAATGGTACTCTATGCTTCTAAAGACAAGCTCATGCAGCTCCATCTATCGAAGTCCTTCAAAGAAGATGTAACTTCTCCTGCCGGTCTGTCTAGTTTTTCATCTACTGGGTCTTCTTCTTCAGCCTCTCCCTCCTCAGGTTGTTCCTTTGAAGGCAGTTCTTTTAGGATTTCTACTACTGGAGGCTGCTCTAGTTCATTTTCTGATGCGTGCTTTACAACTTCTCCAGTGCTTTGATTCCAGCCTTCTTTCCAAGCCACAACCCTGGATGGCTCTATCGGATCGACCCATATGGTCTTTAGTTGTTCCCTCCAGGTCACCTTTTCAGGAAGAGGGATATCTTTGTGAAGCCCTTGAGGTATAGCTTCTGAAGGCATTGTCGGGTCGTTGAAGAAGCGATGATCGTAGATGACCTCCATGGCATACACACCCCACAGTCCATGCATGTCCTCTTTATCTAGATCTTCCAGGGGGGTGCCCTTGTTGATGGCTTCCATCATTTTCAACACTATGAAGGCACAATCCCCCTAGCCAGCCTCTTCTTGAGGGACCTTCTTGTTTATGGAGAAGAACTTCCAGAAGCCCTAGAATTTGTTATCTGCATCTTTGATTGCTCGTTGCAGATGCAGTGGTATCTTTAGGGCATCTCTAGCGTCCTTCCTTTTGTAGATGAGTGAGGTGTTGTCCAGTTCGGCTGTGCAACAGTTGAGCACTTTCATCTTTCATTCATACAGGTCCACGACGATCAGTTCCCAATGCCTTACATTCCTTATAGACAACATTACATATCTTGTTTCTCTTCTGTGAACTGCTGCCTTTAGTTCAGCGACATCTGTTGCCTTGTAGTCTTCTTTGTATAGGAGGCTAGCCAGATGTGTCGTTCCATTGAAGACTAGTTGCAGCTTGTCTAGGTGTAGAAATTCTTCCAAGAGGGTAGCATAGAGCACCTTAAACAACCTTTTATGTACTCTTGCCTTTTTAGGAAGATCCCCGGGAAGTGATCCCTAGTTAGACATCTACCCTTGTTATTATACAGTATGTCTGACTTGGGTAGATCATTGTTGAGGATGTCTACCAAGATGTGGATGTCTCTACACATGATCCATGATACTGCAGACATGTCCATCTCCTTCATTTTGCATGGTAGGGGAGGAGTCACTCCAAGTATTTCTTGTTTAGTTGGCGTACTCCGCTCCCTGGTGGGCCCATTTGCAAAGAAAGTTGATAGACCACCATCCTCGTAATAAGATGTTCCTTCGTGTGTAGAAGGTGTTGGACTTTCATCTATAGTCAGCATAATTGCGGCCACTTACTCTGTTTCTTTGACTGTCGGTTGGGTTGTGGCCACTTGTTCTACTACTTCTGAGGAAGATTCTGCAGCTACATTGTCTCTGATATTGCTTTCCTCAGAAGTTTGGCCTAGTTTGGTGGCCGCCAGCATTGCCAGAGTTGCCTCCATCTTTTCATCATAGAGGTAGTCATTATTCTCATTGTGTCTTTAGAACAGGAGGAACACATTGCTCTCTTCGAGACCGGTGCCCAATTCAGCTAGCATGTTCTCGAGCTCTCCGGCCCTTGTCGCATTGAAATTTGTGGCAACTTCTTCTTGATGAGATATAACTAGTTGTTCTTCTTGTGTCAGATTTCTTGTAGGCAGGGTTGTATGTCGTTCTGTGTGTGTTCCACTGCCTTTGTCCGTTTCTTCTTTTCCTTCTTCAGGGCTGCTATTGAGATCGATCTCCATTGACAACGTTGTGGTTTTTGTTGTGTGTTTGTCATTGGGGGAGATTAGTTGTTGTGGAGTTTCGTTCTTGTTCTGTCTAGCATCGGTGCCATCTTTAAATTTGCACTTTCTTCTTTCAACGCCCCTACCCCCGTTTCGGTCCCTCCTGCGTTGTCATTGTCGTTGTCATCGTGGCTGGAGGAACTCGATGAGGAATGCACTGGGCTTGTCGAATGCTTTGCTTTCTTTTTATTCTATTGGTTCTCTAATTCTTCGCATTCCTTTTCAAATTTTTGGCGGTCCTCTTTGAGGAGTTGGCATTCTTCTTTGAGGTTGGCCATCGTCTCATAGATGTGATGCATATGCTCACTGTCGGCTCAAATGGCATTCCTCTCCTTTAACTCCTCCATTTCCTCTTTCATTGCCTTCAGCACTCCCATCATCATTTGTTGGTTGCTTAATGCTTCTCGTATGAGGTCAGGGAGTGCTTCAGTTCTGTCGTTGAGGACCTATACGTGTGTTGTTAGCACAGAAAAAGAAGAAGTAACATTTGTATTTGTTTCAGTATTTTTATGAATGTGTTCCCACACGGCATCAAACCTAGTACCTATTACACCCCCAAAAGAGGGTGTACATTGTTGCTGTTGGTGCAACTGTTGTTCTATGTGCGTCGTTGACGTGCTTGGCACCATTGGTTGCAGAGGAGGTGGTGGTGGACCT
The DNA here is from genome assembly GCA_963693085.1 of Alisma plantago-aquatica. Taxonomy (NCBI): domain Eukaryota; kingdom Viridiplantae; phylum Streptophyta; class Magnoliopsida; order Alismatales; family Alismataceae; genus Alisma; species Alisma plantago-aquatica. The sequence continues at coordinate 802,899,424 of OY856411.1, forward strand.
TATTCTTTCTCCTTCTACTTTTTTTGTAGGTCCATGTTGGCTCCATGAATTTCAAGTTCCAGTGTAGCCTTGGGGTCTCCTTCTTCTAGCTCCGCCTCTGGTTCATCATTTGGCAGTAAGCTAGGTATGATGGTTTCTTCCTTTTCTTCCTCTGGCCCCCACTGTAGCTACCTTTTCTTGTGACTTCATAGGAGGGGGTGCTTTATTCACCACTATCTCTTCTGTAAGGGGAGCTGTGGGGGTTGGTGGTTCCGCAGCTTCTGGCATTGCGGTTGGCGTGGTCGGTGCATCTGATGTTTGCCTTTTCTTTTGCACTGCTAGCGTCTTTCGTTGCTCTTTTATCTTCTTCTCTTTTATTTTAGCTTGGGTACTACCCTCCCCGACTGTAGATGCTTGTTCTTTGTCAGCCTGCAGTATCCCATAGTACACCTTTTCTATATCATCCTGGGTCGGCCGTAGTTTGTGGACATCGTAAAATGCCATCTCTAGAAGAGGGATTAGCTTCTTTGAGCCGCTCTTCTTATAGTAAAGTTTCTCCACTTCTGTGCCAGATTCCTAGTGTTGATGAGGGACTTTATATCTATTTTCAGCTATCCCTCCATCTCCTTATACTTCAGGATCTCTTCTACATCTATAAAGTATTCAGTGATCTTTGTTATTTGACCGCCCATATAGTATCATGAGTTCCATTTTGCTTCCCCTCCTACTGCTGTAGATAAGTGTTCGATTATTATCTTTGTGATATTTACTGGCTTTCTTTTTATCATCGACCATATTAGGAACAAGTCACCCTTGCTTCCTGTTCCCATCTCCTACCTCGTGTAAATGGTGTAAGCCGTTATCTTCTGGATCGTGCAAATGAAGAACGAGGTGATCAGGGGGGCCTTTGAGTTCTTTGAGTTGTGTTCTTCTTCTCCGATCATCTCTTCCCACAACTGGTGGCTATCGTAGGTGACTGATTCCTTCTCTCTTGGGGTGGTGGAGCAGGCTTTGGCTTCTTTCTCTATCCTCATGAATGTTTTATTCATCACTGCCTCTGTGATCATGTAAGGCTCACCTCCTAGCCTTATCTCCAGTTTTTAATCTCTGTCACCTGCTTCCCTTGTTTCCCTACTTGTGGGGATTTTACTTAGGGAAGACATGAACTCTACAGTTAACTTCTTGTAGGACTTTACCCTAGATGTGCATAAGGTGCATAAATTTTCACCTTCTAGGAATTTGACTACCCTGTCGTAGATTCTCATCTTCTTGAAATCCTCTATGTCTAGGTACCTAGTTGGGTTGAAGTCCTTGTTCTGATACATCTAGTCATAGGTATACTGGTGTATGGAGTCTCTTGGTACGAATGGGGTTTTGTCGGACTCTGTTGATGTCTCTCCAGTGACTTCTTTCTCTTGGTTGGCTTCCTGTATCTCTGGCCTTCTTGGTTTCTCAGCTACTACTAGTTTTTCCTTCTTGCTGCCCTTGGTCTCCTTGGGTGCAACTTTCCTTTTCTTCCACTGTACTCGGGTCTCTAATTCTCCTGGTTGATACTCGGAGGTCTCTGTTTGTTCGATTTGTTTGGTGCCTTGTGGAGAGTCCTCCAGTGTTAGGTGACCCATGATCCTCTGGTACCGTTGAAGTCTCAATTACATCTCAACCCTTTTTGCTACTAGAAGATGTGTGTATTTCTTCAAGAACGCGATCAGACTTTCCACTATCTTTTCTACCTCCTTCAAAGATGTTAATTTCCTATGGATGAAGTCGTTGGTAGCGGGAGAATACTTTCTACAAAATTTTCATAGAGAATTAGTTTATACTTGATTTAACAGTGATTAGTCTTCTTATAATTATTTAGGATAATTTGTTAAGTCAAATTCATTTATAGGGACCGCGACCCGCAGTCTTGTTGGCAATTTAAGAGACACTGCGGTCGCGGTCTCTGAAGGAGGTCGAGGTTGCGGACTTTGTAGGAGGTCGCGGTGAATTTGGGCAGGTCGTGGTCTAGGAGACCGCGACTTCAGGAAATGGTCTTCAACACTGCGACCCGCAATATGGTCCTGATACTTATGAGTTGAGGGAGCGCTGCGACCGAGTTAGATCGACGTGTAGACCGCAGTCGCAGTTGTTGTTGAACTAGGCCGCAACTCACAGTCTATCTGTCTGAACGGTTCCACTTCCCTTTGTCCCTGTTGATTAGGGTAGGTGGGCATGGCGGAGGTCGAAGATCATTGATTATAGACGCGCTCGATGGTGGGTGGTTGCGTCAGTTATTATATTTTTAGGTTTTCATTATCTGTTCAAAAGCACCGCCTTAGGGTGGGTGGTGAATTGATTGGAGAGAATGGTTGTCGGCAGCGCGATAGGTGGTAGACGACTAATTGAATCGGAAAAGGGGCGAGGGCACAAAGCGAAATCGACAATGATAGCGGCATCGGCGAAGAGTCATGGAAATGACAGGTGAAAAGGAAAAAATAGGGTTGGGTGGTTACCTTGCTTGACGGACGAGATGATGAAACAGATAAGGTCAGCACGGTGTCGAGTCTGCGGTGGAGGTTGGTCGCGGTCGGGCGAATTGTCTAGTTTGTAGGGTTTCACTCAATTTCGAGAAGGTAGGAAGTGAAAGGAATCTGCAAAACTGGGGTTTTAGCATATATATAGGAGGGATGACCGCGATCCGTTGAGCAAAAATGTATTAGGAGCGACCGTGACTGCGGTGTATTCAAAACATGATTGTGACCTGCAGTCTCTTCTCCTCAATGAAAACATCTGGTTGCGGTCTAGCAGACTAAACGTCAGCACCGTGAGTCACGGTCTTTCCTGGAGCAAGGTTAACACCATGACCGCAGTCTAGACCGTGTTCAGGGCACTTAACCAAAACAAAACTTGTTTCTTCAATCAATTAATCTTTTCAGAAAGGTGAGGATATGATATGTACAAATCTTACTAGAGAAGGAAACTAATCAAACTAAAAGGTAGGGAAAACAAAAGCTCAGAGAAATAACAAAAACTTGGGTTGCCTCCCAATAAGCGCTTGTTTTAAAGTCTCTAGCTCGACTTCATAATCATTCATTCCTTGGATCTCTCAGTTGAATGTGGCAATTCCTCATTCCCTTCTAGTGGTGATTGATTGGGTTCCCCCAAGCTGATTTTAGACCTTCAGACAAAAGCTTCGTCTTTGTAAAATCTCTTCACTCTGTGACAGTTAACCTTGAAAGTTCCTATTTTCTCCCCTAAAATCTCCATCATTCATGATGGGTATATCTTTACTACAGAAAATGGGCCCGACCATCTCGTTCAGAGTTTTCCTTAGAAAAGTCAGATGCTCAAATTAAACAGAAGTACTTTATCACCTTCACGGACATTTTTGTTCTTTAGGTGGGCATCATGCCACACCTTAGTCCTTTGTTTGTAATTTTTTGCATTTTTGTAAGAGTGTAATCTCAGTTCTTCGAGTTCCTGCAGCTGCAGGAATCTCTTCTGGCCTGCTTTCTCCAGATCCATGTTCAAGAACTTAATCTCCCAAAGGGCTTTATGCTCGAGCTCAATTGGTAGATGGCAGGATTTACCATAGATCAGTTTGTACGACGTTGTTCCTATATGTGTCTTATAAGCAGTCCTGTAAGCCCAGAGAGCGTCGAGCTTCATAGACCAGACCTTCCTAGTACGGCTGACCGTCTTTTCCAATATTGTTTTATCTGCATATTAGACACTTCCACTTGTCCTGAGGTCTGAGGATGATAGGGTGTAGTGACCTTGTGCTTTACCCCATATTTCTTTAATAGCACCTCAAATTGTTTTTCTCCAAAGTGTGATCCTCCATCGCTTATAACAGTGTGTGGCACTCCAAAGCGTGGAAAAATGGTCTTCTCAAACAGCTTGATCACTGATTTAGAATCACAAGTCTGAGTTGCTACTGCCTCGAACCACTTAGACACATAGTTGATGCTTACAAGGATGTACTCGTATCCTTTTCATGATGGGAAAGGACACATATAGTTGATCCCCCAAACATCAAAGATCTCTACCTCCACCCATTCATCCAAAGGCATTTCACTTCTTTTGTTGATATTACCAGTGAGTTGGCATTCCTTACATGCCTTTACAAAAGACGTCGCCTCTTCAAATAGGGTAGGCCAGTAAAACCTAGATTGGAGTACCTTCGCAGTAGTTCTCTCTCCACTATGGTGCCCTCCATAAGGTGAAGAGTGACATTCTTTCAGGATTGATGAAACTTATTCCTCGAGTATACATCTCTGATACAAATTATCATAACACCTTTTAAACAACAATGGATCATCCCAATAATAGTTCTTGACGTCTGATAAAAGCTTTTTCTTCTGGTTGTACATGATCTCAGGTGGAAGCAGGCCACAGGCTAAATAGTTACAAATATCAGCGAGCTATGGTAGTCTTTGTTCCTCTGATTGAGCCATCAACAAGGCTTCAGAAGCGTAGTTATCATTAACAGGCAATTGATTTTCCTCATCGAAAATGATTCTGGATAAGTGGTCAGCTACCACATTATCCTTTCCTTTCTTGTCGATTATTTCATGATCAAATTCCTACAACAGCATAGCCCATCGTAGCAACCTTGGCTTGGTATCTTTCTTCTGCATAAGGTATCGTATAGTGTCGTGGTCATTGTACACTTTCACCTTGGACCCTATAAGGTATGACCAGAATTTATCAAACATAAAAACGATCGCCAACATTTCCTTTTCAGTGGTGGTATAATTCACTTGAGCTTTGTCTAATGTGCGACTGGTGTAACAGATGACATGATGCTTTTTGCCTTTCTTTTTTCCTAGGACTATGCCTATGGCGTAATCACTAGTGTCGCACATTATCTCAAATGGCAGCTCCCAATCTGGGGCTTGTAGGATAGGTGCAGAAGTCAGAGCTTTCTTTAGGGTCTCGAAAGCTTCTAAGCATTCGTTATTGAATTCAAAAATTGCATCCTTGATCAACAAATTCGAAAGGGGTTTTGAGATTTTTGAGAAATCCTTAATGAACCTTCTATAGTATCCAACATGGCCTAGAAAACTTCTTACCCCAATCACAAACTTTGGTGAAGGGAGTTTAGAGATAACTTCAATTTTGCTTAGATCCACTTTGATGCCTTTCTTGGAAATTTTATGTCCTAAGACAATACCGCTCTAGACCATAAAGTGGCACTTTTCCCAGTTTAGGACCAAGTGTTTCTCCTCGCATCTCTGTAGTACTTGGGATAAATTTCTTAGGCAGGCATCAAAGTCCGTCCTGTATACTGAAAAGTCATCCATAAACACCTCAACTATATCTTCTAAGAAGTCAGAGAACATAGAAATCATGCAACGTTGGAAAGTTGTGGGAGCATTGCATAAGCTAAAAGGCATTCTTCTAAAGGCGTACATGTCATAGATGCATGTTAATTTTGTTTTCTCTTGATAATCAGGGTGGACTGGAACCTGATAAAATCCAAAATATCCATCCAAGAAACAGAAATAGTCGTGGTGGACAAGTCTTTCCAAGACTTGGTCAATGAATGACAGGGGAAAATGGTCTTTCTTTGTGGCTGAATTCAATTTTCAATAATCTATGCACATCCTCCAGCCCATAACAGTTCTTGTGGCTACTTCATCACCATTATCTCCTTTCACTACAATCATCCCCCTTTCTTAGGCACTACATGAATGGGGCTTATCCTGTTGTTGTCTCTTATTAGGTATATAATCCCTGCATCCTATAGTTTCAATATTTCTTTCTTGACTACTTCTTTTAGCATCTAGTTCAATTTTTTTTGAGGTTGAACCAGTGGCTTCGCAGATTCTTCTAAATTTATCTTGTGCATGCAAAGGGCTGGGTGAAGTCCCTTGATGTCTTCGACAGAGTATCTGATTGCCTTTTTGTGCTTCCTCAACTTTTTTAGGAGTCCCTCTATTCTTCCGTTAGGTTTGTGTTAACAATGACGAGATTCCTTCCTTCATTGTCCAGGAATTCATATTTCAGTCCTTCAGGGAGTGGTTTCATTTCTGGCTTCGGCTTGGGAGCATCTTTCTCTTCGCTCGACTGTTCTAAAGAAGCATATTTTATAGTCTCAATTACTTCTTCATCATCACTGAGATCTTCTTCTCTTTGGTTAAGATAATCCAGAATTTCAACCACTTCTGGGTCTTCCACCTGAGGATCTGGGTTGTTCAAGGCCCTCATCACAGGGTATACTATGGCCTTTTCCTCTTGAACCTCCTCACAATATTGGTTGTAGTTGTCCATGAAGTAAACCGATTCGAAAAGTGATGGTCCCTTCATGGTGTCCTTCACCTTGAAGTCTATGTGATCGTTTCCAACCTGGAGAGTTATGATGCCTTCGGCGACATCTATCAAAGCCCTACCAGTTTCCAAAAATGGTTCTCCGAATATCATAGGACACTTTGGGTCCTCGACAGTGTCTATCACAAAGATGTCACAAGGGATGAAGAATCGTCTCACACAGATTGGGACATCTTCTACTATACCAACAGGTCTCTTAAACGTGTGATCCACCAGTTCAATCCTCATGTTTGTTTTGACCATGTCAGTCAATCTCAGTCTTTGAGCTAAACATAGGGTCATGAGGCTAATGCTCGCTCCCAAGTTTGCTAGACCTTTCCTTTCAATGTTGTCCCCAACACAAAAAGGGATGTTAGAGGCTCTGGTATCTTTCTTCTTGGTCGACAATTCAGCTTGTACAAAGGCACTAGACATGTTTTCTAGATGTACTATTTCAACATGGTTTCCCCTCCTTCTCTTTGTGATGAGATCTTTGAAAAAATTTGCATACGTGGGCATTTCCTCCAAGGCATCAAGAAATGGAACATCTATGTGCAACTTCTTCACTGCTTCCATAAATTTTTCATATCTTTTCTTGAGATGTGCCTTGATGAGCTTGTACGGGAATGGGACCCTTAGTGCATACAAATTTTTCTTCGTGAAGATTTCCTTAATAGGATCCAGATCCCTTACTTCTCCACTTTTCCTTTTACTTTCTTCAGCATACTTTCTTTTATCGATAGACTTCTCAGGAGTAACTTCTTTCTCAGGTTGTGGTTCCTCATATTTTCCTTCCTCATTGTTGTCCCCACTTCCAGATTTATTTAGTGTCCTCCCAGATCGGAGGGTAGCCAGTTTAGCAGTCTCCGTGTTCGATGGAATTTTTCCCAAGGGATTCTTTACCAACTCTACCAACTGTGCAAGCTATTGGTCAATTTGGCGTTGGTGTATATCCACCATCTGAACTTGCATGGTTGTCAGGATGCCAGAATTAGCTAGAGCACTTTGGGCTAGTTGATCGTTCACCATTGCTTGCCTATTAGCGAAATTGAATAGTTGGGCGACTAAGTCTTGTTGGCTGTTATCCTTTCCTTGTCCTGATACTTGTCCTTGGCTCGGTCTTTGGCTCAGTCCTTCTCTTGATGAATATGATTCTTACCTTGTCCTGAGTAGTTGTTCTTGTTGGTTTGATAGTTGGTTGTCTGAGTATACTGAGTTTGTCCGCTTCTCTTTTTGAAACCTGGCGGCGGTTACTATGCGTTGCTCAGTTGGTATGAATTCTCAGCTGCATCCTTGTTTCAGTAGCTGAAACTATGGTGGTCTGGCCTCTTGAAGTTGGCATAGGAAACGTTCTGCATCTCTTCTTCACTTTAACTTTCTTCACTTTCCTCTAGCTTGGTGTAGATACAATTATCAACCCCATGTCCTCCTTCTCCACATGTGACACACTTTATGACCTTCTCAGTGTGCTTCTTGCCCTTAACTCCAATATCTTTCATTTGTTTTACATCAGTTGCTATTTTTTGAATTTGTGTCATTATGGTTTCTAAAGACTTGGATTTCATAGATGGTCCTTCAGCCCCTACCTTCCTCGTTGGCCCTCTGTCATTCTTGTCGTAATCTACGCCTGCTTGCAACACATCCATGGTTTCTATTATCTTCATGGTTCTGCTTGGCTTCTTCCCGAGGAAATCACTGTCAGCGGTTGCGTTTAACAAATTCCTTTCCGAATGAGTTAGCCCATTATAAAAAATGGTCACTAGGAACCCCTTACGACAATTTTGGTGTGGGAAATCCCTAAGGTACTCCTGGAAACATTCCCATGCTTCGTGCAAGTTTTCTCCCAACTTTTATGCAAAAGAGGTAATCTTCTACATGTTGTGGATTGTCCTTTTTGTAGGATAAAATTCAGTAACAAAAGCATCTGCCAGGGGTCTCCACCCATCTATAGATTGGTGAGGGAGATTTAGGTACCAAGATAGAGCTTTGTCTTCCAAAGAGAAGTTGAAACCTTTGTAGTAATCACCTCTTGCGGGACTCCCCTCATTTTGATAATGTCACAAATATTTTTAAAAGTATCAAGATGATGGTACATGTTTTCTCTTGAGTTCCTGCAAAAAGGTTTATTCTGGATCATAGAGATGACAGCTAGTTTTAACTCGAAATTTGCCACATTGAAGTTTGGTATGATGATCGGACATCTAGACTTGTTGGCCCTTGTTGCTGCCATTTCTCTAAGAGCCTTTCCCTCTTCATCATCCTCATTGTCGCTATCCCGACCATCATGCTCTCGTTCATTGTCATGATGGTTACGGTGGTGTCTTCTTCAATGCCTATGGCGTCATTCCTCGTCGCATTGGTCTTCTTCACGACGATAGTCTTCACAAAAATCTTCATCCCTATGGTCTTCTTCACATTGACGATCATCATTGTAACACCCATCTTTGTCTTCATCCAAGCCTGGTGGTGGTGGGTTGTCTTGATTCCTCGTATCCCTCTTGTCCCCAGAGAGAGTAACATCCACACGAGGTGGCATGGTATTTTGAGTTTAAGGAGAAAAGTTGGATGAGTCTGCCTCTTCCTTCTGTAAACCAATAGTGTCATCTTTTATATTCTATGCTAATTATAAAGGAACTACCATGGTTATCTATTACCCCATCAAATGTACTCAAACATTGCAACATCTAAGATAGGAAATGACCATTTTATCAAAGTGAAGTATTATTTGTACATAATATACAATCTTTGTGTTGTCTGACATTGCTTGCTTGCCAGCATCGGTAGGTGTGCTTGTCAAAATGTTACGCATGCACAGTCGTTTCCTTGTGTCACTAATAATAGACTCATTTTGACAACCATCAACAGATACATCTCGATCTACAACAGCAACATTCATGTTATCTGATATGGCATGACCCTATGTACAACAAGTGCGACAAATTCAATGGGAACACACAATTAACAATAGTTATTTGATAAAGACATGATCACAAAACAATGTCGTTATCTTACACATTTTTCATATTGTAACAGATGTGCATCTGCACTATGTATGTGACATGCAAAGTCCAATAAGAAAATTACCTTGATATGGCCGCCAGCCATTTCTGGTTTGTTTTAATGCAATGTGGCAAGAACACTTCCTGTAGCAAAACAAGAAGCAATGCCAACTGCTCAGCTGATAGCAATGTATACTACCTTTTTCTTACTGAATATACCAAACATATGCTTATAAAGTATTGTAATGACAAACTAAATTAAGCTCATGTGCAATTTCTCGAAGTGGAAACTTGGATCTTGCACCATCATTTTTTCTGTACGTTACAGACATCTTCACTTGAAGTAACCTTTTATGTGTGGATCTTGTGATGCGGGTCTGCAATACAATAGAACACATTACAACATACAAGGCACAATCGTCCTATCATTTTTATGCCAACATATAAGAAAACATGATGGTTACCTTGATAGGTGTAGCCAAATCAATAATCAGCACATCAATGACAATTTTTCCAACCTGCATGTCGGTACATCTGTAAGTGCTAATATTATTTTTACCAAAAATCATGCAATCTTATCAAGTAATTGGTGCTCATACCATGTTCTTATTGTTCCCTACCTTTTTCGGTAGACTAACGCTGTCAACATTGACTGCATTTTCCTCAAAATCAACATTATTCTTCAATACTATTTGTTACTCATCAAATCATACGATTGAACTTAAGGAGCATGTCTGTTACTTTGGACATTTAATTCGACAATTTCCATATAACAAGACAAACTATATAACAGTTCGCCTTACCCCACAGATGTCAGCAGAACTGTGAAATCCATCATCTGCGACACCGCCGCCCCCAACCTTCTATTGTTGCATAGCATCATGTACGGGAGTCAACATCAAAATATTAGTACCAATATATTACTAACAAAGATTGATCATACATGTATACCTACACATACCTTTGAAATACCTCCATCAGCCTCACATTCAGAAACCTCTTTCGATGTTTCATCCCCTTTCTGAACCAGTTCCTGCCGTTACAACATACACAATTAGCTTACCGCAACCAACTACTTGGTGTTTGTTAAATATTAAAATCTGTAATTCAGAACCCATTCCCCTCAAACATTACATACGTTTCATTCTCTGTTGCACGTACATTCAAACCATTTTCTTACTCCCGATCCATCACATTATCTGTTTCGTCCACAATGGACATAACCTGTGTAGAAAACAAGTGTAACTCCAACTTAATTTTTTTTGTAAACACAAGATCCAGTTGCAAATGTATTCCGGGCCCACAACATCATTAACATGAAATGCTTGTTATAAAAAGATAACATGATATGACTGTTATACTTATATTTGCACTTACTATGTTTAAAAGACAACTACACTGGAAACCTTATAACAAACCCCATATTCCATTCCATTTTACCTCTTCCCCACACCCGTCGTTGTCACCACCTGCTGACACATTATTAGCCAGGCTACCACCAAGAGTTGGATCTCATATTTGTCTGGACTCCAACTCCATCCAAAGTATCTCATTATTGCAAACTTTTGCATGATGTGCCTCCTTCAGCAACCTGTACTTCCTTTGCATCTTTCTTAGCCTTTTCTTCAGCCCTACAACCTCCTTCCTGTTCTCATCATTGCTTCTTTCAAACTTATTCTTAAACTTCATATTCTTCAGTTTCATGTTTGTAATGACAAGATACAAATATATTATTACACATTAATTAGGTCATTACAAGAAACCATTTGATATATACAAAAAAATCTACAACAAACACTATATCAAGAAACCATTTCATATGTACAAAAAAATAATCACAACAAAATACTATCATGCTGATTAACCTCTCGTTCCACTACAACACATTGACGCTTTATACCAACAGACCTCGCCTTGTTGACCACACTCCTCGGGTTTTCTAAATAATATTTCTCTATATTTTTCGTTCCGAGTGTTTTAATTGACATGTCATTCGCAACTAACCAGGAACTCATTCTGTTATTATAGTCCCAGCAATTGGCTAAAGAGAAGGCATGTGGTCTGCATTTCTTACTCATAGTAGTCACCATTCTGAACCAAACCATCAACAGGAACGAACAACCCTTCAGATATCCCCTATTTCTGTTCCACATCTCCTTCATTCCAAGTTGCAAGTATTCAAACACAGACTCTGCCCAGTTGAATTTCCCTAGATCGAGTAGAACATCAACATATTCCCATAGGAAACTGTGGATTCCAAAACCAGCACAAGGGTACAGAAATGCTGCCATCATAACAACTACCCAAATCTTAACAAAATCCTCTACGGATTCCTCATCTATTTTGCAAGAAATTGACTACAGGACATTCGATGCCTTTGTGATCTTAACTTCTCCTTTGAAATATTTACCATATATAACAACCTTATTAGTTCGATCTTGAACCACAACATCCCCTGTATAACAAAACAAAATTTTGTTCTACACAATGTCTTCCATTTCAGTAACTCATATTCACTTACTCCAAATAGAAAACATTACTAACCTTGTGTGGGTAGTTCCAGGATCAGACCTACCTACTTTGCATCAAACTGGATAAGGTTGGTTCCAACCGAAAAACACATTGACTTAGAATCATATTTTTCTATCAGCCACTTGATGAGAGAAATGTCAAATGTTTTAGGGCAATTCAAAGACATGAAGTGACCAAACACAGTTGAGTTAAGCATTTGTTTGTGCCACTCATTTGCCATACCCAATACCATATTGAATTTTTGATATGAATAGTGAGTTGTGAGCCCCTTCATCTTCTACCTTTTAGCAACACTGACTGATTCATCTGCAGACATGTTGCATATGTGCACAACCATACGTTAATTCATGAAACAAGAAATACTTTGCTTGTAACATTACACCACTACTGTCTAGGACACATGTTACGTGTCAATATATTCTTCCCATTTTGTATAACACAATGCACATTTCGCTTAACAATTGAAACTTCTTTGTATGAAAACTAATTTATTGTGGTTTACTGCCATACCAAATAGTACATTTTATAATCAAATTTAGCAAGCAGACATGTTGCAAAATTCATATAAAATTGTAACATAACCATTGTTGTTCTTCATTTCATATGCACAACCAAAGTTTTTGAATTTATAAATTAATCAAATCCCACGGAATGACAAAACTCGCCCATATTCATAGATTTTTCGGTTCCCTACTCAGCTTATGCAACCAAAGTAACATTGCTAATTTTTGTATAGTCATAACATATCAGTTTTAACCCTCTACTACCTATACGTTATGCATTGCATCAACACTTATCCATATGCACGTACCACTACATTATGCACTCCATCTATATGCACAACGTACAACACTTGTCATCAACACACAACAACAACTGTCTGCAGCCATAGCAACATCCCATACACACTTTAATAAAAGGAGTATTGAATTTTTTTGTACCCGAACCACATACCGACAAAAAAGAGTCCTATCACATCTCCCTCCCTAATGGATGGGAAACAACCCCACTTTCTTCCGTCACGTGGGACCTTTGTCTTGTTTTCAAAAAAAATGCAACACATGAGGCTTCCTACTCACTCCACTACCCCTCCCTACCATCATCCCCTCAGTCATTCCGCAGCTACCCTTTGGACTACCTCCTCCCACTGCGGTTTAGGGATTTCGTTGTGCTGCTTCAGACAATCATCTGTATAGCACTGATCATCCCGTTTTGCCTTATCGTACCGATCAACAACTGGAAGGTTGTCGCACCGACCAAGGAATGAGAGTGTGGTGTTGTTCTCTACACCAAGGGGACTCCCCTCCGCTACTACACAAGTGAAACCCTTCTGCCTCCACCTCCGATCAGACTCCATGCCGTTATTGCACAAGTGAAACCCTTCTACCTCCACCTCCAATCGCAGCGGCGCAACATTATCTGTTTTTGTGGCCTTCTCGTAAAGAGATGTCAAGTAAGATAAAGCTTGATCCCCTGATTAGTACCTATGTGAAATTCTCCTTGATAAAACCTAACCCTAAGTCATTCAATCCTGGAGATTCGATTATACCACCTTCTGTTTCCCGTTTTCTATTATAGTACTCCTCTTTTTTGGGGGTCATTGGCTCATTGTTATCGATGCCTCCATATTTACATGTAGCGGAAATGGTTCCTGTGCCCCTATGTCCTGGGATAAAAATGTGATCTTACGGAAGGGAATGATCCATTATTGGTGTTATGTCATGACAATTCTTATTCATTAAGAAACATTTAGTTTTGTTTTGTGTGCAGCGTGTTATGATGTAGTTTTGAGGGTTTTCATAACCGAGTACTATGTGAAAATTTTAGGTAATGGTTAATGGTGGGCACGACACTATAAGGCTAAAAAGCGCAAGTTTTGGTATCACTATGTACAAGATGTTACTGGTAATAGGGTGGGTATTACAATCTCGAACCCAAAAACAAATATGTGATAGTATGTGGAAATGGTGGGGAAGGGTTAATGGTGGTCATGGGTAGTGGAAGGTGTAAAAGTGTAAGATTGGTTATCAATATTAATAATTTATTACTGGTAATAGGGGGGTTTGTTACATACTATATAATGATGTTATATGTGCCATATGAATGCTAATGATGTTATATGTGCCATATGTGCCATATGAATGCTTTTAGCAACTGGTGTATTTAATTACTTAGTCAATTTATAATGGTCATATGAAGAGATGTTATGTATGATGACAGTTGATGTTATTGGCAAACCAAGTTATGTTATGGGGCATGGTATATGGAATACAACTTTTGTTACTCTTATTGATTAGGTTGAAATGACCACAATGCATCATAATTTAGTTATATCTATTAAATTTTGATTAGTTTGCCATGAGATGAACAATTGTATTCGTAACTTTACCTGCTAATTATGATATTGTTACAGTTAAAATGATTTTGTTACATATAACATGAGAATAATGCAATGTTGTTATGACATTGCATTGTAACATAATATAGTTAACTCCATCAAATATGATGTTACATGTAACATGAGAACAATGCAATGTCGTTATGACATTGCATTGTAACATAATATTAGTAACTCCATCAAATATGTTGTTACATGTAACATGAGAACACTGCAATGATTTGTGTTATACAATAAACATTTTTTACCGCAGCAAGCAACACGACCATGGTATTCGTTAATGCTTGAAAATTCAATACTCCTTCTATTAAAGTGTGTATGGGATGTTGCTATGGCTGCGGACAGTTGTTGTTGTGTGTTGATAATAAGTGTTGTATGTTATGCAAATAGATGGAGTGCATAACGTAGTGGTACATGCATAAGGATAAGTGATGATGCAGTGCATAACGTATTGGTAGTGGAAGGTTAAAACTGATATGTTATGACTATACAGAAGTTACCAATGTTACTTTGGTTGCATAAGCTAAGTAGGGAACCATAAAATCTATGACTATGGGCGAGTTTTATTATTCTATGGGATTTGATTAATTTATAAAGCCAAAAACATTGGTTGTGCATATGAAATGAAGAAAAAAAATGGTTATGTTACAGTTTATATGAATTCTGCAACACGTCTGCTTGCTAAATTTGTTTATAAAATGTACTATTTGGTATGGTAGTAAACCACAGTAGATTAGTTTTCATACAAAGGGGTTTCAATTGTTAAGTGAAATGTGCATTGTGTTATATGGAATGGGAAGAATATACTCACTAGTAACATGTGTCCTAGACAGTATTGGTGTAATATTACAAGAAAAGTATTTTTGGTTCCATGAATTAACGTATGGTTGTGCACATACGCAACATGTCTGCAGATGAATCAATCAGTGTTGCTAAAAGGCAGAAGATGAAGGGGCTCACAACTCGCTGTTCATATCAGAAATTCAATATGGTATTGGGTATGGAAAATGAGCAGAACAAATAAATACTTAACTCAATTGCATTTTGTCACTTCATGTCTTTGAATTGCCCTAAAACATTTGACATTTCTCTCATCAAGTGGCTGATAGAAAAATACAATTCTAAGTCAATGTGTTTTAAGCTTGGAACCAACCTTGTCTCGTTTGATGCAAAATAGGTAGGTCTGATCCTAGGACTACCAACACAAGGTTAGTAATGTTTTCTATTTGGAGTAAGTGAATATGAGTTACTGAAATGGAAGACATTGTGTAGAACAAAATTTAGTTTTGTTATACAAGGGATGTCGTGGTTCAAGATCAAACTAATAAGGCTGTTATATATGGTAAATATTTCAAAGGATAAGTTAAGATCACAAAGGCATTGGATGTCCTACAGTCAATTTCTTGCAAAACAGATGAGGAATCCATAGAGAATTTTGTTAAGATTTGGGTAGTTGTTATGATGGCAACATTTCTGTACCCTTATGCTAGTTTTGGAATCCACAATTTCCTATGGGAATATGTTGATGTTCTACCCGATCTAGGAAAATTCAACTGGGCAGAGTCTATGTTTGAATACTTGCATCATGGAATGAAGAAGATGGGGAATAGAAATAGGGGATATATGAAGGGTTGTTCATTCCTGTTGATGGTTTGGTTCAGAATGGTGACTACTATGAGTAAGAAATGCAGACCACGTGCCTTCCCTTTAGCCAATTGCTGGGACAATAACAACAGAATGAGTTCCCAGTTGGTTGTGAATAACATGTCAATTAAAACACTAAAAATGGAAAATATAGGGAAAGATTATTTAGCAAACCCGAGGAGTGTGGTCAAAAAGGTGAGGTTTGTTGGCAGAAAGCGTCAATGTGCTTTAGTAGAACGAGAGGTAAATCAACATGATAGTATTTTGTTATAATTGTTTTTTTGTATATTTGAAATGGTTTCTTGATATAGTGTTTGTTGTAGATGTTTTTTTATATATATCAAATGGTTTCTTGTAAAGAGATGACTAATGTGTAATAATATATTTGTAGCTTGTCACTACAAACATGAAACCGAATAATATGAAGTTTAAGAATAAGTCAAAAAGAAGCAATGATGAGAATGAGAAGGAGCTTGCAGGGTTGATGAAAAGGCTAAGAAAGATGTGAAATAAGTACAGGTAGCTGAAGGAGGCACATCATGCAAAAGTTTGTGAGAATGAGATGCTTTGGATGGAGTTGGAGTCCAGACAAATATCAGATCCAACTCTTGGTGGTAGCATGGCTAATGATGTGTCAGGAGGTGGTGACAACGACGGGTGTGGGGAAGAGGTAAAATGGAATGGAATATGGGGTTTGTTATAAGGTTTCTTGTGTAGTTGTCTTTTAAACATAGTAAGAGCTAATATTGGTATAGTAGTCATAGCATGTTATCTTGTTATACAACAATGATCTAAATGTATAACCATTGGCGGAGGGAGAGGGTCACACAGAGGCAAGTGCCTCCCAACTTTAAAAAATTTCTAAACATAGTAAATGTCTCTTAATTGTATAATTTTTTTCAATTATATTAATAAATGCACCCCTCTTAAGTATAGAATTTTTTCAACAATAGTACTGAATGCCCCATCTCAACTCCATTAGAAGTTAGTTAATAGTAATTTTGACTAAAAATACTCTCTAAATAATTGACTCAAGAAGTGTAACCCCAAAATCACACCATTCAATACACATTCATTCTATAAAATTAAAGTACGTTGACTAGAATAATTGTTGATGTTAAGTTTCTACAAAATGTACTCGACAAAGTGAAATAGATGTATATTTTTCTCCAAGATAGTTGTCAAATACTCAAATAAGGTTATCCAAAATTTTTACGCCAATATACAATCTAGAAAATTAAATTATGTTGACTTTGTTGGGAAACGCAGGCACAAAGTATAGAAGTGGAAACAAAAATTTTATCTATCCATATTCCCCAATATAGTAAGATTGTGTCAACTGCTATGAAATAGGAAGGATGGTTTTACCGAGTTATACCTGGTCCTGGAGCAATTCCAGTGACAAAACTCATACTCTTGGACGGTGGTTGTGCTGCTCCAGGTCTTCACCACGAACAATGTTTGTGCCCCTCTACAGCGACTCTTGTGGTCTCGCCATAGACTGCAGGTTGACTTTGCTCTCTGAGCAGAATCCAAAGGACTCCTTCCTCTAGAGTAGTCCACACAAACCAACTAGAACTTCTGTCTTTCACCAAGAATGAACATGGAGTTGTCCTCCCCGTTGGTGTACTAGTCACCAATCTGGTCTTCCATAATGACAAGTATAAGTTGTTCTCTCCCTTTGGCTATCCCTCCCTATCTGGTAGGACTTGCCTGTGATCTCTTAGTTACCACAACCAAAGAGGACAACAATTGTTAGATGAATTGATTCTCAATTGTCTATGTTGTGTTGTTCTCTAGGAAGCCCCATGACCCCTCTATTTATAGTAGAGGCCAGGGTCAAGGTTCCCAGTTGCTATCTGATATGGGATTAATGTGTGGGAGTGGAAAGAATAAAAAATCTTGAATTTTCGCAACCTACAATATCTGAAATGGCCATTTTGCACACCCAGACGGTCATCTAGTGTGCGAGACAGTTGTCTCGCACTGCCAAACGGCTGTTTGGTAGTTCCCAATCTGAAATGAATTTGGCTATTTTGAATTCAATTAATATCTCATATTAATTTCCTTATTCCTCAAGTAAAGAATAATCGAAACCATTTGAGAAACATCCTGAACCTTCGTTCGACCCAACCGAGCCGTCTCACCCAAGAGAGACGCCTGTCACTCACTCAGACAGCCGTCTGGTGAGTTGAGTCGAATCGGTCGGTTCAATCATATTGAACCGGTCAGTTCAAGGGCAAAACTCAGTCAAATCGATCTCAGATCAATCTGACCCCCAAAAACCTATCTCAACTACATGAGATGCCCGTCTGGCTACCCAAACGACTGTCTCACTCAGTGAGATGGTCGTTTGGTAGACCTGGTCATCCAATCAAGCAATCAGTTGCGTGAATTGAATACCTAAACACTTTAGTAATCAATCCAATTGTCGTTTTAGATCAAACTCCTCTTCTGGATGAGTTCCTATGTGTGTGACCCTATAGGTCCCATGTCACATTAGTAGTGAATGTCTATAACTAGCTTATGACATCACAAGCAAAGAGTGGTGCCTAGTCGCACATCAATGCTATCCAAGTGAAATGGAAAGTTGGAGAACAACTTCAGCCTACAATATGTGTAAGGTGTTCCGGTGATTGTATAATTCTTTTGTCTCTGATATCCAGGATGAACTCAAGACATGGAAGGTCATCCTCTCAACATTCAATCCTATTCTTTGAACCAAGAGCAGACTGTCTGAGATAATGTGACCTCAATATCATATATTGATTCACATGTTCTTGCATGTGCGTTTCTCAGTCTCACTAATCAAGTGGTCAGGATATCATACTCCAGTGGGAGGGACAAATCCTATTTGTATCACTCACAGTCTATCCCCACATGTCAAAGTCACCCAATGGAAAGCTTCAAAAGTTAGAGAACAACTTCAACCTACAATATGTGCAAGGTGTTGCAGTGATTGTATAATTCCTTTGTCTTTGATATCTAAGATGAACTCGAGAACAAGTGGCCAGGATATCATACTCTAGTAGGAGGGACAAATCCCATATCTATCACTCACAGTCTATCCCCACGTGTCAAAGTCACCCAATCATCATTGTTATAACAACCCATGTTTCATGACTATGTTTGATGATGTCAAAGCAAACCCAATGACATGTGACGAGTGCAGTGATTTCAGGTCTAAGAATCACAATCACCAGCTTCACTATGAGAGATGATTGTGACCACAAAACCATGTGTCACTCTCAAGGTGGGTCTATCTGATGCAATGTTCCCTAACATGTATCTGTGTGCTTGGTTTGATATAACCATATCATGACATGTCTAATGAGATTTAGTCATCAACCAACTCACACTCTGATCTTATATGTTATTGTTGTCTATCAACCTTCCACAATAACAACTGATCAGGGACATAATGAGAATATGCACATGTACTCTTAACATCCATGTGATCTCATCCACAAGGATAGTAACTTGACAACATACGTCATTGAGTAATATGATTCTCTAGACATTCACTGTGTATCCTCATTATCTCATTACTGAGTGAAACTGATGAATTGGAAGCTTGCCTTTATATGTGTTATTATTAATCAAATCCTCTTAGGTAATTATGACATGTCAATCATCATATGATTGGCTCTATGGGCATACCGTACCAACAGACTTGACTACATATGGTTATTTAATTTTAACAAATATGTGCCAGAAAGTTCATCAAAAGTACATTTTCTCCATAATACTTACATGGAAAAGTGCATAATACATAAAAATTGGAAATATGGTATACTCGATTAGCAAGTAAATATAAATATATTTCTTTGTGTGATTTATGGTAGACAGTGGGTCTCAAATATGATTACAATTTAAATAAAGATATGTTTAAAAATTATTTTTAAAATTTAGATATATAGTTAAACATAATGTGAAAGCAGTCTCTATCTTGTGGTTGTGGCAACACTTATCATATCAAATATGATTACGATTTAAATAAAGATATGTTTAAAAGTTATTTTTAAAATTTAGATATATAGTTAAACATAATGTGAAAGCAGTCGCTATCTTGTGGTTGTGCCAACACTTATCATATCAAATTGTTTCTTCAGCAAAAATTTGAGCTTTAGATTTTATTTTATAACAATCACCATAACCTATATATCCTTGTAGTTCTGGAACCGGATACATACAATGTTTTCCACATCCTGATCTTGTGGAAATACTTACCAGCATCAAATGATCATTTGTATTTCATCCAGACGTTATTGTTTTTTATAATTTGGCATTTGATGACTCACAATCACTATCATGATTTCACTAAATTCACAGAGAAATAGGTACAATCTTGTTTTCTTTAGATTCAATTTATAGTATTGATGTCGTCATAATATAATTGATGTTAACTACACATTTTGGTGATTGATGTATTGCATGTACCACTATCTATTTGTCTATTCTTGTTCAATTTTGAGAGATTAGTAAATAGAAACTCTCATCATCTTTAATATGAATTGTGTGTGATTTTATTTATTACTTTATCTGATTAGATCAATATAATCTTAAGACTATAAGATATGAAGATATCTTTTCATACATTATCCAAACAACAGTCAAAATATGACTCTTTACCAAATATTATTACTCCTGGCGTAGAACAACCATCAATACATATTAATGTGAGTATCAAAGATAATGTTACCTTACCATCAACAAGGAGTAGAATATACATTAGCTTGAAGGAGATTGAAATGGATCTTAGGTTACAGTGTAAATTATATGACTATTAAGTAAATAAAAGAGATAAAATCTGAAGATTTTATCTACAAAAATGGTCATTTCAACTATATAATCATTAGTTTTGGTAATAAATTGTTAAGATTTGACAAAATATGATTTTCTAAATTCTCTACATGGATAGAGTATAGTATATATCATAATTTTGTTTATTGTCCATGTTTCATATGGAGAGCACAGAGTCCATAGATATGTATATAAATTTATAAAATTAGCATAAATATTACTAGTGCCAACATCAACAGTGTAAATATCATTCTTTATCATGAGTGTTGTTAAAAATTGTCTACGCAATTGGATGAATGATAAGTGAGTCAACAAATCAATGGTTGCTTATATTGAAAAAGAAATATTTGACGCCATTGAAAACGAAGTAATAGTGGAATGATTTCATGGAATCAAAACTCAATTTACGACTACTAATGTTCTTAGATCTTTTTCAAAATTTTAGCTAATGACTAATTTTATTTGTAATTGTGTCATCTTCAATTTACAACTACATTTGCCCCTGTGTATAACAACTATAGATGAATGTACTATAAAAAAAGGAAATGGAAGCTGAGCATAAGCTGAATGTAGGTGGTAGTTTTAGTTACATGAAGAATAGGGGGTGACACTAATAAATTGGCGTCTTGGCAGTTTGAACATTAAAAAATTGGGGATGAATCAATCTTATATGCGGCCGTGGTCCATTTTAGACACTAAATGTTATACCCCGATCTCACAATTTCCACTAATGATCAGATTAGGGCATAAATTGAGGATTTAACGTAATACAAAGATCACCCTAATTTTTTTTCTTGTCTTTCAAAACTCTTTGTTTTCTCGCATTGAACCACATAAACCAACTTTACAAGGGAATCTAAACATTGATTTCTCTAATCTGATTTCAACAGTAAAAATGCATGTATGAACATTCATTATGTTCCTCATACTTTTAAGCACATACGACTTGTTGATTCACACATATTGCTAAAAGAGGAATAATGTTATACATCATCATTTACAACTCTTTCTTATTTCTTTACAAGGACCTACAGTGACAAGGACTGACTGAACTTAACTATACTCAGACTTAACTCTTGTGGCAGATCTACTCTAATGTAATGATATCTTCTTCAAGTCCATGTAATTTCCCTAAAAATTGTGAGTATATGGGTGAGCCTACTCGCTCAGTGAATGAGTACTTCAAAGAAACAGTCTAAAGCACTGATATAATTACAAATATACTTTTGAGCAATTGATATCAATTATAACAGTAGTAAGCTTTAAAGAGTCTAATAATTGACAATCATAAATATGGCAGGATACTCTAAATATCTATAAGAGTGAATCAATATATGAAATGCTTGATTGATCATAAATAGAACTAATAATTCAGAAACATACAAAGAATAATTGAATAACTGTACACACTTGTTTGACCTCTCATTCATTTTATTATGCCCTGATCATATACAGTGTACTCTACATATGAAGACTCGTAGTGAACTACAATCTCACCATACAAGACTTAGCTTAAAACCCAGGAAGCTAAGCCTAGAACTGAATATGAGTCTGCTTGACTCAAACTATCACGTCTGACTAAGGCAGCTAAACAACTGACCTTTAACTGGACCTCTCCTCTAGGCTGAGTACACAGGCGGAGGGTCTGAGACTCTTTGTGGGACTCATCTTGGTACGCTCAGTGGGTACCTCTGGGTTACCACTAGGATCTTGGGTTCATGTTGCGTAACCTATCTTCTCTTAGGAGACTTCCTCAAGGGCTTCATCTCCCCCCCACACACTCTGTGGGTGCGTTCTGATCCCCGTATACTGGTCGCTGCCATGGTGGATCGTTTCCTCCCTATAGTGCAGACATCCGTAGGAAATCTACAATGTCCAGGGCACCTATGTCTATTATTTTATTATTCTTGGAAATCTCTCTATCACTTATTCTTGACTCTAGTATCTCTATGGTACCGAGTCTATTCATCTGAAGGTTATAATACAACATGTATATCCTTCTAAACTTGGCAGAGCAGTATATTCAAAACACCGTAATATTCTGAGTAATCATCATACTACACATACAGGCAGACTAAAATTCTTAAATAAACATAATACATGTCAACTTGGTACTTTATATACTAAAATCATGCAATTAAACATCTTAATATACTGATAAGAGCTAATTACTTAGCACACAAGTAATCGTCATTTGCACCCATAAATTATTTGCACTTTCTTGGAAAACATGCACATTGACCCAAATCTTGGGTTGTGTATCTCATACTGAGACCATGGTAATCAAAATGCTTAATTCATTGAACAACCTATTCTTAGGGTTTCATTTATCTCATTCACTTATCACATGGCTCTCATAAGGATTTAATATGTCATAAACATCCACGTAATACAGATTGCTTTAAATAAGTCATATACCATCAACATATGTATGAAATCCTCGAATTGAGCTAAATTAGGGTTTTCCATGCCATTCAGTGAGATATTATGAATCAAGAATAACATTGCATAAATAGAGTCTATGATGCCAAGAAAAACACTTCAAATGGATTTCACCATATTTATTCACAAATTTCCAACTTTCCACTCATATAGGGCTTCACCCTCTTTACGAAGATATCAAGCAAATACTATTCACATCACATGAAATCCAAAATAGTATCTAACATATATGTAATATGCATTCAGATAAACAATCATTCATAACTTAGGGGATCCAGATAAACAAATTTCTCTATTTAATTATATAACAATTTTCAGTCACAGATGAATTCCCTATATTTCAGTTAACTCTTATAACCTTTGTAAATACTTAGGAAATTCTCATTAGGATGTATTGTATACATTTCTAATATGAATTTATCATATGAAATTCAAACAAATAGAGGAAGAATCCATTTATATCATTTTGCAACAGCTTAGATCAAACACACAAATCAGGGTTTGTAGTCGCATACTAAGCAATTAAAGATTATGGATGATTTAATCAATTTTCATACAATATATTGTTTAAAGGAAGTTCTCACTTACCCTAAGGTGTGAAAACACATTAAACACATATCCCATATCTGAAAATCTCGAATGCATATCAAATCCCTAGCAATTCACCCAATTCTTCTTCCTTTCAACTCGGAAACCCTAAAAATGAGAGATTATGAAGAAAGAGTGAGAAAAGGGAAAATTTTGATACCATTTTGGATAAAATTATAGGAGGGAAAGAATTTTGACATGTGAGAGAAGATTCACCATGAAACTATATCCAAAGAAGCTAAACTTACATGATTTCATCATTCCTCAGACCGCAAAACCCTAGGTCAACATCTCCATCAATTTCTCCTCTCAAACTCAAACTCTCTCTCCATGATTTTGTTTCTCTATATTGAATCACAAATTACGAGAGCTCCTTTTGTGTTAGGTTGACTATATAGAGTAATTGAGCTGCTTGGGTTAATTGCCTATTGACCCCTCACTAAACTTTTTCTTATTTCAGTAGTATTTTCTATCATAAAAAGGTTTTTGTGAATTCATATATTTTAGAGATCAAACATTCTCAAAAAATTATGATAATTTAGCATGTTGTGTATAATTGAGTTACAAATCTTTACTTAAAATTTAAGATCATTCCAGGCTTCCATTAAATAAATAAAAATCAAATAGTGTGCTACTATCTAGAATTCTATAGAAATGTCAGTTACTGTAATTCGTCTACATAAAAAAATTATGCAAATTTTATATGTTGTTTATGATTTATTTTTAGATTTCCATTTCAAATTTCAAATCATTTAGAGTTACCAATAAATAATTAAAAATAAAACATTGCACTGCTAAAAAGTACTCTGTCAGTATTTTGGTCGAAGTATAGTTCGATCGAGAACCACATTCAAAGAACACTCAAATATTCTGAAATTTTCTCCAATATACATGATTGAGTTTTCCATATCATATTCAAAATTCAATCAAATAAAAAAATTGTATAAAATATGAAAAATCATTTACCATACTGCTATCCTGATCAAATTCCATACTCATGTACCATCAAAACTCTAATTTCAGCCAACTAGGGTTTATATTTCTCAAACTCTAATTTCTCAAACAATAGAACACTTAATGTTCTTATTAGGTTTAAAACATCATAATTGAATTATCATCATTAATTATATTTAATCAATGATCAATCCAATTAAGCATATAATCATCAAGGTAAACCCTAGTTTACCAATGAAGCTTAGAGTAGCTTGATACTGGTTGATCCAAGTACTCAGATACCGGGCCAAGATATCTAAATACTCAAATCCCCGGAGCTAACATCATAACATCTCTTATCCGCCACACTTATGACTCTAACTTACTAACTTAATGGTCCCTGACAACTCAGCCTAAGATCTGATACCAAAGTTGTTACACCCCGATCTCACAATTATCACAAATCATGAGATTAGGGTATAAATTGAGGATTTAACATAATACAAAGATCACCCTTAACTTTTTTTCTTCTCTTTCAAAACTCTTTGTTTTCTCACATTGAACCACACAAACCAACTTTACAAGGGAATCTAAACATTGATTTCTCTAATCTAATTTCAACAGTAAAAATGCATGTATGAACATTCATTATATTCCTCATACTTTTAAGTACATAAGACTTGCTGATTCACACATATTGCTAAAAGAGGAATAATGTTATACATCATCATTTACAACTCTCTCTTATTTCTTTACAAGGACCTAGAGTGACAAGGACTGACTGAACTTAACCATATTCAGACTTAACTCTTGTGGCAGATCTACTCTGATACAATGATATCTTCTTCAAGTCTATGTGATTTTCCTAAAAATTGTGAGTAGAGGGGTGAGCCTACTCTCTCAGTGAATGAGTACTTCAAAGAAACAGTCTAAAGCATTGATATAATTATAGATATACTTTTGAGCAATTGATATCAATTATAACAACAGTAAGCTTTAAAGAGTCTAATAAATGACAATCATAAATATGGCAGGATACTCTAAATATCTATATGAGTGAATCAACATATGAAATGCTTGATTGATTATAAAGAGAACTAATAATTCAGAAACATACAAAGAATAATTGAATAATTGTACACACTTGTTTGACCTCTCATTCATTTTATTATGCCCTAATCATATGCAGTGTACTCTACATATGAAGATTCGTAGTGAACTACGATCTCACCGTACAAGACTTAGCTTAAAACCCGAGAAGCTAAGCCTAGAACTGAATCTGGGTCTGCTTGACTCGAACAGTCACATCTGACTAAGGTGGATAAATAGTTGGCCTTTAACTGGACCTCTCCTCTAGGATGAGTACACAGGTGAAGGGTCTGAGACGCTTTGTGGGCCTCATCTTGGTACGCTCTATGGGTACCTCTGGGTTACCACCGGGATCTCTGATTCATGTTGGGTAACCTATCTTCTCTTAGGAGACTTCCTCAAGGGCTTCGTCTCTCCGCATGCTATGTGGGTGTGTTTCGATCCCCGTATACTGGTCG
Organism: Alisma plantago-aquatica; assembly: GCA_963693085.1. NCBI lineage: Eukaryota > Viridiplantae > Streptophyta > Magnoliopsida > Alismatales > Alismataceae > Alisma > Alisma plantago-aquatica. Next base: position 802,925,580 of record OY856411.1, read on the forward strand.
CTACCAGGGTGCACTGTTTCCTCCCTACAATGCAAACATCCATAGGGAATCTACAATGTTCAGGTCACCTATGTCTATTATCTTATTATTCTTGGAAAGCTCTTACTATATTGTATCTCTCTATTACTTATTCTTGACTCTGGTATCTCTATGGTACCGAGTCTATTCATCTGAAGCTTATAATACAACATGTATATCCTTCTAAACTTGGCAGAGCAGTATATTCAAAACATTGTAATATTCTGAGTAATCATCGTACTATATATACAAGGAGACTAAAATTCTTAAATAAACAGAATACATGTCAACTTGGAACTTTATATACTAGAATCATACAATTAAACATCTAAATATACTGATAAGAGCTAATTACTTGGCATACGAGTAATTGTCATTTGCACCCATAAATTATTTGCACTTTCTTAGAAAATATGCACATTGACCCAAATCATGGGTTGTGCATCTCTTACTGAGAACATGGTAATCAAAATGCTTAATTCATTGAACACCCTATCCTTAGGGTTTCATTTACCTCATTCACTTATCACATGGCTCTTATAAAGATTTAATATGTCATAAACATCCACGAAATATAGATTGCTTTAAACAAGTCATATACATTCAACGTATGTATGAAATCCTCGAATTGAGCTAAATTAGGGTTTTCCATGCCATTCATTGAGATATTATGAATCAGGAATAATATTGCATAAATAGAGTCTATGATGCCAAGAAAAACACTTCAAATGGATTTCACCATATTTATTCATAAATTTTCAACTTTCCACTCATATAGGGCTTCACCCTCTTTATGAAGATATCAAGAAAACACTATTCACATCACATGAAATCCAAAATAGTATCTGACATATATGTAATACACATTCAGATAAACAATCATTCATAACCAAGGGGATCCAAATAAACAAATTTCTCTATTTAATTATATAGTAATTTTCAGTCACAGACGAATTCCCTATATTTCAGTTTACTCTTATAACCTTTGTGAATACTTAGGGAATTCTTATTAGGATGTATTGGATATATTTCTAATATGAATTTATCATCTGAAATTTAAACAAACAGAGGAAGAATCCATTTCATATCATTTTGCAATAGCTTAGATCAAACACACAATTCAGGATTTTTAGTCGCATACTAAGCAATTAAAGATTATGGATGATTTAATCAATTTTTATACAATATACTGTTTAAAGGAAGTTTCCACTCACCCTATGGTGTGAAAACACCTTAAAATGTATCCCATATCTGAAAATCTCGAATCCATATCAAATCCCTAGCAATTCACCCAATTCTTCTTCCTTTCAACTCGAAAACCCTAAAATGAGAGATTATGAAGAAAGAGTGAGAAAAGGGGAAGTTTTGATACTATTTTGGATCAAATCAGAGGAGGGATGAAATTTTGACATGTGAGAGAAGATTCACCATAAAACTATATCCAAAGAAGCTAAACTTACATGATTTCATCATTCCTCAAACTGCAAAACCCTAGGTCAATATCTCCATCAATTTCTCCTCTCAAACCCTAACTCTCTCTCTCTCTAAAATTTCATTTCTCTAGATTATCACAAATTATGAGAGCTCTTTGTGTGTTAGGTTGACCATATAGAACAATTGAGCTGCTTGGGTTAATTGCACATTGACCCCTCACTAAACATTTTCTTATTTCAGTAGATTTTTCTGTCATAAAAAGGTTTCTGTGAATTCATGTATTTCAGAGATCAAACCTTCTCCAAAAATTATGAGAATTTAGCATGTTGTGTATAATTGAGTTACAAAGCTTTAGTTAAAATCTGAGATCATTCCAAGCTTGTATTAAATAATTATAATCAAATAGTGCACTGCTATCCCAAATTCAATAGAAATGTCAATTACTATAATTTGTCTAATGATAAGTTCTAAACGCATCCAAAAATTATGAAAATTTTATATTTTGTTTATGATTGAGTTTCAGATCATCAGTTAAAATTTCAGATCATTTGGAATTACCAATAAATAAATAAAAATTAAACACTACACTACTGAAAAGCACTCAGTCAGCATTTTGGTCGAAGTATAGTTCGACCGAGAACCACATTCAAAGAATACTCAAAAATTCTGAATTTTTTCTCCAATAGGCATGATTGAGTTATCCATATCATATCCAAAATTCAATTAAATACAAAATTTATAAAAAAATATGAAAAATCATTTACCACACTGCTATCCTGATCAAATTTCATACTCATGTACCATCAAAACCCTAATTTCAGCCAACTAGGATTTATATTTCTCAAACCCTAATTTCTCAAACAATAGAACACTTAACGTTCTTATTAGGTTTAAAACATCATAATTGAATTATCATCATTAATTAGATTTAAGCAATGATCAATCTAATTAAGCATATAATCATCCAGGTAAACCCTAGTTTACCAATTAAGCTCAGATGCGGTCATAATACTAAATTCTCATGTGCGGTTCAATCAAGGGTCTGAAATGTATATACGGCCACATGAACCATTTTGTACGTGTTAGTATTCTAGTTACATAATCCCGTTATGTTGGATATTGCACATGTCTAGCAGATCCTGTCCGATCCGCTCCAGATTGAAGGAATCAAAGACTGGTTTGGAACTGAGGGGATCACTTAGGCTGCTAGAAGGAGCAAAGGAAGACCGTCTGGTCCAGCCCGGACTGGTCTTTGTTTTCTTCGGTTTGGATCGGGCTGGCTTATTAGGACCGATCCTCGATCTTATTTTTCTAAATCGGTTTCAGTCAGGTTCGGTCTAAATTGGTTTAGTACCGGTATGGACCAATGTACACCTTAACAAGAACTATAAATAACATAAAATCAAACATATGCAATTCAATTTCCTGACTTAATCTACTTATAGCCAAAAGAAAATATGCTGCCGTTCCAACTCACCTTTTAGCATTTCCATTTTTAAGAGTTCCTACTCAGCTAACCAAGTAAAATTTCTGGATTATACGACGCAAAACGGGATTCAAATATTTTCCAACAGTCAGTCAAATAAGAAATTAGATATGTGCTTACCTGTCAGCGTTATAGGACGAGGAACGTTTAAGAGAAGGGACCACTTCTTCATCCTTTTCGCGCATGTTCGTCTCAATAATACTCCCGCTAAAGTACTGCTTGTCTTCCAATATTGTCACAGTTATCTTACTATTATTGATATTTGCTAATAGTTATATAGATGTCACCATCGCGGTCACGGTCAAAGGCAAGGACAAAATTTGAAAAACTATTGATGTCTCCGTCGAAGATTAAAAAATATGTAGAAGAAAACCTTGTTTGCAAAAAAAAATGTTGCGAGCTTACACGCGATGAGGGCCCAAATGAGAGAGAAGAACAAGCCAAGGGTGTTACTCATCATATTCACCATCTGTCGTTGCTGTTCGAGTGGCCAAAAGATGCCAGCAAGCAAGAAACAAATCAGTTGTTGGACGAATCCTGTCCTGTGTCGTGGGACGAGTACGACGAGGCCATGAAGTTGGCCGACGAGTACGACGAGGCATGAAGTTGGTTGTTTGCTCACCAACTTAGATTGTGTAGCTTTGTCTTTGTCTAGGTCCAGGGCAGACCTCTCGTTTCAGTTTGTATGTTACATATGTATTTGCCCGGGAACCAATAAAATATTATCTTTTTATTTATGTGGTATTACGTTCTGCTACAGACATGCTACGCACGTTTGCTACTATTTAATTTAAATACATAAATTATGCATTTTATATATTATGTATTTGTTATTTAGTATATAATACACTTCGGCCAACTTCTGCTTAAGCGGCAGCACAACTACACATTCCTTATTCTTGTTAAAACGGTTCTACAACATTAGGACAGAATCAGCAGATACTGACTACGTTGCCAAACAAAAGCAGACTGAATCCAGCCTAGTAGCCAAACAGAATCAGACTGCAATCAGACTCAAATCAGACCAGCTGACCAGAATCAGACTGTGTTGCCAAACATAATCAGACTGGTTTGCTAAATAGAATCAGACAGAATCTTGACTAACCCCGTCTAATCCAGTCCAGACTACGAAATCCCAGTCCATTCCCAAACCGGAGCTAAATTCCCATATTCGGTTCAAACAAGGGTCTGAAGTGTATATACGGCCACATGAACCATTTTGTACGTGTTAGTATTCTAGTTACATAATCCTGTTATGTTGGATATTGTATATGTCTAGCAAATCCTGTCCGATCCGCTCCAGATTGAAGGAATCAAAGACTGGATTGGAACTGAGGGGATCAAAGTTAGGCTGCTAGAAGGAGCAAACAAAGACCGTCTGGTCCAGCCCGGACTGGTCTTGTTTTCTTCGGTTTGGATCGGGCTGGCTTATTAGGACCGATCCTCGATCTTGTTTTTTGAATTCGATTTCAGTCAGGTTCGGTCTAAATTGGTTTAGTACCAATATGGACCAATGTATACCTTAATAAGAACTACAAATAACATAAAATCAAACATATGCAACTAAATTTCCTCACTTAATCTACTTACAGCCAAAAATAAAAAATGCTGCCGTTCCAACCACCTTTTAGCATTTCCATTTTTTAGAGTTCCTACTCAGCTAACCAAGTTAAATTTCTGGATTATACGACGCAAAATGGTATTCAAATATTTTCCAACAGTCAGTCAAATAAGAAATTAGATATGTGCTTACCTGTCAGCGTTATAGGACGAGGAACGTTTAAGAGAAGGGACCACTTCTTCATCCTTTTCGCGCATGTTCGTCTCAATAATACTCCCGCTAAAGTACTGCTTGTCTTCCAACCTCAACCCCACGAACCTCGGGTTGTCCGCGACGTAATCGAGCTCACCCAGCACCATGGAGCTGCCAAACGTGAGAGGCTGGAACTTGGCATGTGAGAACCTGGGTTTGTAGGTGTGCACGAGCCCAAACCCGCTGTTGTCCTTGACGGAGATGGACCCGCAGGTGATGAGCTGGACCAGCATATTCGTGGCCTTGAGCTTCGTCGGCCCAATAGGGACATAAACATCTTCCCCTCCCTCCAGCATCTTGAAGCTGTTGATCTTGGTGGCTTCGGCACGGATCAGGGATTCCAGGGTGTCCACCTTCCCCCCTCCAGATGTCGTCGTCAACCCTGCATGTGTCAGAGCTGTCTTTGTTGAACCTGCGGCTTTGCTGCCGGCCTTCGTTTGTTGGGTTCGGGTTCAGCAGTCATCGGTGGAGACACGCTGGCCACAAGTCGTCTGTGGTCCGTGAGTCAGCGGGATCCTCCTCTCCCCTACACTTCCACTTCTCTCCTCCGTTTGCGTCGCGGCATCCGTTGATCCACTGCTGGACTTACAGAGATGTAAGTTGGGGGAGCCCGTCGCTGCAGCGGGAGAAGTTCCTTGGGGGTGTTTCAGGGGAAGCATCGCCGGAGGAGGAGCTGGGGTGTCGCATGGCGGGAGAGAGTTGTTCTTCTTGAGGTGGTGGGAGAGCTAATGGCGGTGGTGTTTTCGGTGAAGGTGCCAATGTAGGTCGTTGGTGCTCTCTGTCGGAAATGCCGCCAAGTGTGGAAGGGGAAGAATCCTGACTTCTGGAAGCCAGCGAGCTGGATTCGAGCTGCTGCGGGTGGTGCAAAGAGCTCTGCAACTTGTGGTTGGTGGTTGTGGAAAGAATACATCGATCTGTTGCCAGGATCAAGACAAAGATGTTATCGGTCAAAAAATATTAAAAGTTAAATCTATACTCAAATATTGACCAGGAGGCGTTGTGTCTAAGAGCTCTGAGCCTTTAAGGATGTATTCGTTGCCGTTGGCTGGGAGGATGAGATCGTCCTCTGAGAGCTCGTGCCAGACAAACCCATTCTTGTAGCTCCTTCATCAGTTTGACAGATCAAGTTAAAACGGAAAACATCTTCAGTTTGACGGATCAAGTTAAAAATGGAAATAATAAGCATTATTGTCCTCGTTTCTACATCTGCAAACTCATGTTTTTACCTCTTGCAGGACCAGGAGTACATTGCAGCCATTCCCTTCCCTCTTAGAACATTGAGCCGATTTATGACATCTGCAGTCAAAACCAGGCTAAAGACTGAAACTGAGGCGTAACAGGGTGGCAAAGTGACTAAAAACTAGGAAATGTGTTGGGAAGCTAACTGGTGGTGAGTTGAAGATGTGAAGGTCAATGAAATAGCATCTTAAACTCAAAGATGGGAGGCTAACTCAGGTAGCTTACCTTTCAAGTAGAGACCTTCAGCCGAGGAAACTGGAACCTCAATGAAATGGGGATGCTCCAAATGGCGATTCTTGCACAGGTAGTACACTACTAGTATCTTAGTCCCTGGTTGGAGCCGTTATTGCTGGTGCCGGTTGTGGTGCTGCTGCCGTTGGTGGTGCTTCAGCTGCTTTGATCCTGTTGGTTCCGCCCTCCCCTTGGGCGATCTCTCCGGACTCCCTGAACCGTTTCTCCTCATCCTGCTGCTTTCCATATCTTCCGCACTCCCTGAACCGTTTCTCGAATCCAGCTTGAGAGGAGCTGTGGAAAGCTGAAGCGAAAAAGGGTGCGCAAATCTGTATGTGTGAAGCAGGGCAGAAGATAGGATAGGTGAAACTCATTAGCAACGTTGGAGGAATAGTTTGTTATTGACATTTAGAAGTATCATGTTCAAACTTATATTTAGCTACGTTTGCTCGGCAACATTTATTTGTATAGATTATTGGATTATTGTCATAGTTTTTTTTTAGGGAGATTATTGTCATAGTTAGTTTGTTATTATCGTTATTTGCTCATACTTATATTTATTTATTAAATTTAGGCGTTCACATCGCGTTCAAAGTCACAGACAAAGTTTGAAAAAATATTGATGTCTCCGTCAAAACTATAGAAATATGTTAGAATAAAACTTTGCCGGTAAAAAAAAATGTTGCGAGGATACTGTTGAATAAAACTTTGACAGAGATGGACCCGCAGGTGATGAGCTGGGCCAGCATATTCGTGGCCTTGAGCTTCGTCGGCCCAATAGGGACATAAACATCTTCCCCTCCCTCCAGCATCTTGAAGCTATTGATCTTGGTGGCTTCGGCACGGATGAGGGATTCCAGGGTGTCCACCTTCCCCCCTTCAGATGACGACGTGCGGGATGAGGTAGGCGGGGGTGAGATGTCGTCGTCGACCCTGCATCATGTGTCAGAGTTGTCTTTGTTGAACCTGTGGTTGTGCCGACCCTCGTCTGTTGGGTTCGGATTCAGTTGACCGTCGTCATGGGTAGAGACACCCCCGGCATTGGTCGTCGTCTATTTGGCAGCGGACACATTGGCCCCATAGACGGACAATGCGTCCCGAAGCGGGACGCATTGTTCTGCAAGAGAGCCTGTGGGGTCAATGCATTGCGCGCGGAGACGCCCCAACGACCACATTTTGCCACACGGGCAATGCGTCCGAGTTTGGGATGCATTGTTTCTACGCAGCACCCAGACCGACGCAACCCAACGGCTATTTTATCGTTGGGCCGCGACGCGGTGCCACGTGGGGGTAATGCGTCCCCAAACGGGACGCATTGCTCTCATATATATATGGGGCGAAATCAGACCCCCAAACTCACATCATTCTTCATTTTCTTGCTTTTGCTCTCTACTCACATTGCTCTGGAGTTCCTACTCGGATTTATACTACTTGGAGGCGATTTCTAGCTTATTTCGGACGATCTTGGAGCTGCTATCTTGGAGCTGCTATCTTCTTCGCTTCTTCTACTGCTTGGAGGCGATTCTACTGCTGCTCTTCTTTCTCTTCTCGTATTCTTTGTTTGACAAGGGAGAACTCTCCATTTGAGGTATTTTTTTCTACCAAAATTTTAATTTCCAAAACTTGAACTTAACATTAGTATGTAATATTACAACTGAAATAATTATATTGCTACTCCTTAATTCCATGTTACTGAAATAATGATGTAGAAAATGACTATTGAAGGTTATTTAATACCTGAAAAATTATTGTTCGGAATTACAAAATTGTTGTTCGGAAATGTTAATGTTACTGAAAAAATAGCAAAATTGTTGTTCTGAATTGTTAATGTTACTGAAAAAACAGCAAAATTGTTGTTCTGAAATATTAATGTAACTAAAAAAATAGTAAAATTGTTGCTCTAAAATGTTAATGTTATAGAAAAAGTAGTAAAATAAATTTAATTCCAAATTCAAAATTATTGTTCTAAAATCTTAACTACTCTTTTAAAAATGATGTCACTGTTCTAAAATATTAATTCATGTTAATATAATGTTCTAAACTACGAATTACTATTTTACAATGATAGGAATATGGCATATAGTTCAAATTCACGAATTGTCAAGATGTGATATGATGGTCAATTTCTCTCTGATGGGTCTTATTCTAGTCGATCTGTTAGACCCATAAACATTTCACTTATCAATACCCTATCTGAACTAAAATCATATATCTATGCAACACTTGACATCAATCCCAACCACTTCTCTATCAAAATATCCTATCTTTTCCCTGGAGAAAATCATATGCTCATACAAGTTGATGATGATGATGCATACAAAACCTTGTTATCACTTTCAGCTGATGCCTATATTAATGTGTTTCTTCAAAAAAAACATCTATCGACCAACAACCTTGTTTCATGAATCTATTGAATCAATTTCAATCTCAATTCCCTCACAATCATTTATGGAGTCAACCACCTCAATTCTCTCAAAGTCATTTAACTACTGATTGGAGACAACCACCTCAATTCTCTCAAAGTCATTTAACTGATGAATGAAGTCAACCACCTGAATTCTCTCAAAATCCTACTACTGAGAATATTGGTGTTGAGGTTGAGGAGGGAGATAATGATAGTGATCATGAAGGTGATAATGATAGTTATCACGAAGGTGGTAATAATAGTGAACCACCTGCGGAGGAGTCATTTACTGAAACTGATGATGAGCACACACAACCATTCCCTGACTCTATTGCAGCATTGAGTTCTATTCCATCCATATTTGACAACCAATGGCCCCAACATGAACACATTGATTCCAACTATGAAGCTTTTCAAGATGATGACTGGGTGGAAGATTTTCGTCATGAATTCTGTCTCAATTACAATCCTTCCAACACTGTTATATATGAGGGTGCTTTATTTGCATCCAAAGTTGTACTGGTTGAGACGCTCCAAAAATGGTCGGTACAAAAAAATGTCAAGTACCGTACATTACACTCAAATAATTGTCATATTAAACTTGTTTGTATTCATGATCAACGATGTCCTTGGAGATTGACCGCTTGCTAGTCCAAAATAGAAGGTGGCATGTGGAAAATAAAACATTGTAAAGTAGGCCACAATTGTGAATTAACTGTTATGAATCACGATCATCGCCAAGTCACAACATCTTATATTGCTCGAATGATAATGCCAATCCTAGTATCACGATTGGATATTTCGACACGAGAAATTTGTGACAAGGTGAATGCTGAACTAAGGCTCCATATATCTTACAAGAAGGCATATCTAGCGAGGAGGAAGGTTGTCTGTAAAATATTTGGAGACTGAGAATCATCATATCATAGTTTGTTGTCGTTCCTGATTTCTCTGACAATATATTCCAAGAACTATATATGCCCACCTTATTGATGATTATACCCTTCAAACTGAAGGCACTCGTAGATTCAAGCGGGTGTTTTGGGCATTTGGTCCAGTTGTGAGGGGTTGGGCCTATTGCAGGCCTATTCTTACTATTGATGGCACATTTCTAACATGAAAATATACTCGCACACTTCTCATTGCATGTGGCATAGATGTCGATAATGGTCTATTTCCACTTGCTTTTGTTGTTGTCTAGAAAGAAAATAAGGACTCGTGGGAGTGGTTCTTTGGTTCTCTACAAACTTGTATTCCAATCATTCCACGACATACAGACTTGTGTATTATTTTTGATCGAATGAGTGGGATTTTTCCAGCACTTGAATCAAAATTTGATTGGGCTCAACATCATTATTGTCTTCGACATCTTCGGGAGAACTTCCATAAGCAGTTCAAGTCCCAGGAGTTAAGGGAGCTTTTGTGGAAGGTGGGATCCACAACTGATATACTTGAATTTGATCGTCATATGACTGTTATAGAAACCATAGAACCAGCAACAAAGACATATTTATTAGGCCAAAATCCAGTACTTTGATCTCTCGCATATGATAGAGGTTGCAGGTATGGGTCATTGACTAGCAATCATGTTGAAGGGTGTAATGGAGTCTTAAAAGGTGTTAGAGGTTTGCCAATATAGGTGTTAATTGTTTCCACATACTATCACTCCATGACAATGTGGTTGGAGAGGCATAATCTCGCAAATAAATGTGTACAAGAGGGATTGAAATGGCCTTAGAGGGTTCATGATAAGCTTTATAATGTTCGAGAGGATGCAAAAAAACTGACAATACACATTCATGTGAACAATGATGAATGGCTTGTCGGTGACATAGATGGACATAAATTTCAAGTAATAGTGCATCCAAATGGTGGCAGTCGATGCAGTTGTGATTTTCCACAACAATGACATTATCCATGTTCTCATGTTTGGGTAGCGGCAGACTCTATCAATTGGGATCTTGATGCACTTGTGAGCACATATTATACAAATGAGCCTTATCTAAATGCATACAGACTTGAATTTCATGGTTTCCCGACAAGAGGTATTAGCCTCAGTTTGACGAAAGTAGAGGTATTCATCCCTTATTACCCCCTAGGCAATGAAGCCATGCTGGAAGACCAAAGAAAAAAAAAAAAAGGCCTTCAACTATGGATGTTGATCCAAATCAATATACATATCATTGTCATAAGTGTGGCAGAAAGGGCCATAATAGACACACTTGTCCTAATGTAATATGATGTCTGGGCATGTAATGTTTGCTATTTCAATTTACTCAAGGCATGTAATGTTTGCAATTTTAGTTTGTTCAAGTCATGTAATGTTTGCAATTTCAATTTAATCAAGTCATGTAATGTTTGAAATTTCAATTTACTCGAGTCATGTAATGTTTGCAATTTCAATTTTACTAAAAGAATAAATTTATAATGGTTTTTTTTATAGATGGCTCATCGAAGGACATGGATATTTCACATGTGTGTAGAGTTAATCCAAATAATAGCTACAAAGTGCCTACAGGGAAAAATGGCTCATCAAACTCTATTGGATGATGACTGGAATGACGTACCACATTTGTTGTACAACAAGTTAGAATTTATAGTGACAAAAGAACAAACAAATTTTCATTGGTAATTTTTAAAGTAAATGTTTCACATGTATGAAGAACTTCTTGAGCTACCTGGTTAGTATTGGGATCACATGAAACAGAAAGTAATGCCAATCAATGAACAAGTTAAAAACCAGTTAGCTATATTACATCTAGAGATACATCGAGTTGTACATCAAATGTGGCCATTTTATGAACCTCTAGATGAGATATTGAATCAAATGCAGTAACTAAATATTGTAATATTTTTCTTTTAGTAGTTCATATTGTATTTTAATATTGTTTGGTAGTTCATGTATTTGAATCTTATCTAATGAAGAATCTTGACAAACTTATATGTTGTACAATATTTATACTTTTCATTTAATGTAATATTTGCACTTTTCATTTAATGTAATATTTGCAGTTTTCATTTAATGTATTATTTGCACTTTTCATAGATATGGCTCATAGACAAGCATCCTTCTGACTCTCCCAGCACCACATCATGTTGGCACAATGGTCTATTACTGACCCAGATGTTTTAGAAAATATTTCCATGGCTAGTTTTGGGCTTGTTCATAGGCTACCCTATATCCACCTTGACCCCACTTTAATCACTGCATTAGTTAACCGGTGGGACAATACTACCAATACTTTTAGATTTCCCCCGTTTGAGATGATTGTGACCCTTCAGGATGTTGCAGTGCTTCTAGGTCTTAGGATTGATGGCCCATCTGTTATAGCTTCTTATCCTATAGGTGTAAATGAGGGGCAGTTTTCTTATTGGTCTCACCTTTGTGAGAATTTCTTAGGAGATGCACTAGATGGGATATCTAAGGGGCATATCTCCTTGATTTGGCTGCGTGAGAACTTCATGGATATGGATTTGACCATGGGCGATGAAGAGTAACAACTAGAACTAAGGATAAGGTACACTAGGGCATATCTCCTATACTTCTTAGGTAGTTACCTTATCCCAGATAGTACGGGGGATAGAGTGTATGTTAGGTACTTCCCTCTTGTGTTTGATTTTGCACGTTGTGGCACTCTATCTTGGGGTGCTGCAACTCTAGCTTACTTATATATGGAGTTATATAAGGCTACCACCCGGTCTAGGAGAACTGTCCATCTGTCAAGTTGTGTCTATCTATTGTAGCTGTGGTGTTGGGAGAGGTTGGGAATTGGACGCCTAGGTTTAATTTATATGAACTGGGTGGATTGGCCACAAGATGTTCCCTTGGGTTACAGGTAAAGATATACACAAATAATATTTATATTTGTCCAAACATTATCTAGCATTTATCTAAATTTATTTTGTCAATTTCATAGGTGGCCTACCTTTATCCACATGAGTGACACTATCAGGGACACAATCTAGTTTTATGATTCAACATTTGACCAGATTTTTCCCTCGTAGGTATAACTGACTTACCTCTACTAACATATTGTATGATATATGTTTTATTTATTTGTAATTTACTCCATTTTATATGATACATGTTGTCTATATGAATAAAAGATAGAGTTGACTCCTTACACTGCTGATGTTCTCGAGAGATTGTCTGCCATTTGTAGAGAGGGTAGTGATGTTTGGTTGGTACGAGTGTCTTTGTTGTGCTACACAATAGTGGAGTGGCACTTCCGCGACAGAGTACTTGGATAGTTCGGCTTTGTTCAAGTACAACCTACTCTTGATCTGTCACAGCTTAGCCGGATAGATGGGAGGGGTCATGCGGCTGAGGATTGGCTACTTCATTATAGGCAGTAGGTGTAGCTGTGGAACAACAGATGTGAGATCTTAGTTCCCACTCCACCAACTGATACAGTCTTCAGTCCTCACGTGCACTATGTTGGTATGTATGCCCATAGAGGAAGTCATGTGATGATTATAATGGGATACTTTGTAAATGATTTGAATAATAATAAAGACAATTTCCGATCTATATGTTTTAACTGTTTCTGAGATGATAGTGTAACATGATAGATGTCTAAATAATTGTTTTACTCGATGGCGTATGCTTTTGGGTTGAGGCAAAAATGATGAGATCATACAGATGTTAAGAGTATGCATTCTTGTTCAGTCCCTAGTCAGTTGTTATTGAGGAAATAACCATAGACATCAATAACACTAAAGACTAGATTGTGTTTTGGTTGATGACAGAATATCATTAGTCATGATATAGTGATATCAAACCAATCACATAGGTACTTGTTAGAGAACAAGTATACCAGACAGACCCACCGTGAGAGTGACACAGGGAACCATGATTTGGTAGTCACAGTTAGCTCTCACAGTGATGGTGGTGAGTGTGATTCTTCAACTTGAAATCACTACACTCAACAGATGTCGTTGGATACACTTTGACATCATCAAACACAGTCCTGAAACATGGGTTGTTATAAAGGTGATGATTGGGTGACTTTGACACATGGGGCTTTTGAGGGGTGAGTGATAGATATGGGATTTGTCCCTCCTAAGGGAGTTTGATGTCCATGGCCACTTGATGAGTAGGATTGAGAAAGACATGTGCATGCATGTGTGAATCAATATGTGATATTGATGTCACACACATCTCACCCATTCTGCTCTGAGATCAAGGAAATGGATGAACGTTGAAAGGATGACTGTACCATGCCTTGAGTTCATTCAGGACATTAGTGACAAATGAATTATATATTCACTGTAACACCATTCACGGATTGTAGGATTGAAAGTTGTTTTCCAACTTTCTATTTCACTTGGGTAGCACTGATGTGTGACTAGGCACCGCTCTTTGCTTGTCAAGTCATAAGTTTTATGGACTTTCACTGCCAACATGAAATGGATCTGTAGGGTCACACACATAGGATTTAACCTGGAAGAGGAATTTATCCACAAACGATGTTTATATTGATTACTAAAGGAGTTTAGTAGTTCAATTAAACACTCAGTTGATTGATAGCTCAAAATCATAGTGTTCATGGTGTTGGACTAATTGATTAGAGTATCAGATTGATTGAAACTGCAATTGACTGATTTTGTACAGTCTGTACTTCCAACCGATCGTCTCATGTGATGAACCGATCGACTCAGGTCAGTGAACCGATCGGCTCAAGTGGTGAGTCGATCGGCTCATGTGTTCATGAAATGGTCGGCTCAATTGTTGAACCGGTCGATTCGTGAACCAACCAAGATTGTTTGGAAAGTCAGAAGACTATTTTGCAAATACAATTTGTTTCACTTGTACAAATTCTATTTGGACAAGGATTAATATTTGATTAGTTGGAAACAAACATGAAAGTCAATTTGAGTTGGACTAGGATCAAGAACCGATCAGCTCAGAAGTGAACGGATCAGCTCAGGTGTCCCAAACGATCGGTTCAGGTGTGAACTGATCGGTTGAGGTCACCAAACGATCGTTTTAGGGTTGAAATGATCGGTTCAGCTGGCGCAATTGGTTTTTTTGTGGAAAATTTCAAACTCTTCTACTCTTGACTTAATCCCACATTGCCCGGGTAGAGAACCTTTTCCCATAACCCTCCTATATATATAAGGGTATCGGGGGCTTAACAAAGTAAAACTCAAAACACAAGTTGCTCTGCAAAGTTGTCATTCTCTCTGGTTTTGGTAACCGAGAGAGCCCGAGCAAGTGCTACCCGATAAGGGAGGCACATCAAGGGAAAGACAAATGTAGAAAAGTGACTGGTGGCAGGAGAGTGTGTCGGTGACTAGTACGCTGATAGGAGGGTACGACTCCTTCCGATTCCTTGTGGGACAAGGAGATCGGAGTTCCAGACAGTCTGTGTGGATGACTGTAGAGGGGGGAGACTTCTGCCACTCGGAGGACAGCTGTCAATCCCGACAGTCCCGGTGAGACCAGGAGCTGCACAGACACCATCTAAGACCAGAGGTGAAGACCGCACAAGCCGTGAGGTAACGTCACCGAGCAAGCCTCGGGATAAGGTACGCCTCTACAAACCATCCTTCCTATTGTATAGACTTTGACGTGATTCCTTTATTCTGGGCTTGGGAGAAGAAATTTTTTATTTCCACTGCCTTCTCTCTCCCCCCCTAAAACCCAATAGTGGTATCAGAGCCACGTCAACTACTCTATGCTTTAGGATTATCGATGTGATCAATTTTGGTTTGTCACCTTTATTTATTGCATACGATGCAAATAAAATTTGGCTTTATGCATGTCCAATCCTAAATTCACAAATCCCAATATACATATATGATATGTAATATGAATGCACTCGATATGTGTCACCCTTAAACGAGTTTTGTGGTGGATGTATAGCATTGTTATGGCCAATAAACCCTATGTATGTGTGCTTGGTTTAATGTGGTTTCTTGCATCTCGGTCTGTACACCGATTTCCTATCTCCTATTCCTGATGTAACTCGAGATAACTCGAGATTTCTTTCCTACCTTTGCTCCCCCTGAATGTAACTCGGGATTTCCTTTTTCAAATGTAAAATATGATAGATTTTTATTTCCTGTTATGTCAAAGAACGATGGACTTTTTAACGACCGGTTCGAGGAGCAAGACGAGCAGGTGGCGACCTGAGGAGATGCACGACGACCAGTGAACCGATCGGCTGGAGGCGCCAGTCGATCGGCTGGTGACACCTAACCGACCGGCCTAATGGCGAGCTGATCAATCATGGAGATGAGTTGATCAAACCCAGAACGGCGAAGCACATAGTTCATCTTGTACATGCTGCATGTGATGTGGATATAGATGACCGTGATTCCTCTTGGCTCAAGGAATCACATTAGGATGGCCATAATCATTGATTTTGTCATTTCACATGTTTTCTGTGGGATATAGCATGTATATGATACTTACTATATTGTGGTGATTGTATATGTATATGTACCTATAAAACCAAATCCCTCATTAAATATTAAAGTTTTAGATGCCTTCCAAATGTGACACACGTGAAAAGTTTGATTGGCCAAGTGTGGGCACGCCCTAGCGTGGTACTCCGTCTATCTCATAGAAGCGTGAAGGATGGATATGTGGGTCTGTCCTAGCAGGGTGCATATTCATCGTGTTGGCTTTGGGTCGGACTTAACAAGGTGACCTAGATAGGATCTAGCACCTTGAGGCATGGAGGTGATTATGGCAAGGAGTTGCGCATGACATCTTTCAAGAGTTGCATATGATGCAATTGGCAAAAGTTTCCTACTTGGAAGATATGAGTTGTGGGTGACAGCCCTAGCTGGTCCATGCCTCAGAGGATTTCATGATCTTGACCCACTAGGAGATTGTACACTGCAATCTTCCAAATTGATGGTGAGGGCTATCAATTTGAATCAAAATAGATGGAGCGGTAATTAATTAAAGGCCTAATTAACTACTATCAAATTTTATTCAAATCATATCAAATCAAAAGGAGTTTTGAAAAATGCAATTTTCTCTTATAGAATGTCAAACGAATCATCTTTTAAAATGGGCAAATTAATTGAGAATAAATTCCATAACTGGTTAGGGATTGTGAGAAGTGTTCTACACAATCCAGATATACCGTTAGCCATTGAATCCACTCTATGTATGCTTAAGAAGAAGGATAGTTCATTGATGGAGATCAATGGAACAAAGTCTAAGGAAAAAGGTGAGGGAGAGAAGGGTTCTCTTGCCGAACCAATGTCAGAATCTTTTGCGCTCAAAATATGGAGATGATGGAAGGAACGATGGAAGAAGAAGCAAGAGATAGAGATCTCTACTTCTGGTGTATACATGAATGAGATTAACTTTACTACTTCTTTGTCATGGGTACTTGATACCGGATGTGGATCTCACATTTATTCAAATGTGAAGGATCTTAAGAGAAGTAGGCCTTTGGGGAAAGGCGAGGTTGAACTACGTGTTGCCAATGGGGCAAGAGTTGCCGCCAGTGCCGTAGGAACCTATGAGTTAACTCTACCTAGTGGGCTAATAATAGAGTTAAAGAACTGCTATTATGTATCTGCCATAAATAGGAATATCATTTCCGTTTCTTGTTTAGATAAGGATGGTTTTGAATTTCTTATTAAGAATGGGAAGTGTTCCATTTCAAAAGATGAGATCTTTTATGGAAGTGCCCCAAAGTCTTATGGTTTATACTTGATAGATCTAGAGACAAGTGTATACAACGTAAGCACCAAAAGGAAAAAACTCAACAACTCAAATAAAACGTATCTTTGGCATTGTCGTCTAGGGCATATAAATAAGAAACACATTTCTAGACTCCATAAAGATGGTTATCTAGACTCTTTTGATTATGAATCAATAGAGACATGTGAATCTTGTTTGCTGGGCAAGATGACCAAGACTCTCTTTTTAGGTAAAGGTGAGAGAGATAGTGATCTATTAGGACTCATACATACTGATGTATGTGGGCCTTTTAGAACTAATGCCAGAGGTGGGTATCAGTACTTCATTTCCTTCACTGATGACTTCAGTAGGTATGGCTATGTGTACCTATTGAAACATAAGTCAGAAACCCTTGAAAGGTTCAAGGATTTCATGAATGAAGTACAAAACCAACTTGGTAAATGTATTAAAGCACTTCGATCCGATCGAGGTGGAGAATACTTAAGCCAGGAGTTTGAGGACCTTCTGCGAGCCCGTGATATTGTATCACAATAGACTCTGCTTGGAACACCACAACATAACGGTTTGTCTGAAAGAAGGAATCACACTTTACTAGATATGGTGCGATCAATGATGAGTTTTGCTGATCTTCTTATTTCCTTCTGGGGTTATGCTCTTGAAACCGCCATGTTTACACTTAACCGAGTACCATCTAAATCGGTTCAAAAGACACTATATGAGATATGGCACAAGAAGCATCCCGATTTATCTTTTATTAAGATTTGGGGTTGTGAGGCTTACGTCAGGAAAATGTTTCTTGATAAGCTTGGACCCAAGTTCGATAAATGTTATTTTATTGGATACCCCAAGGAAATGAGGGGATATTATTTATACCACCCTACTGACAACAAAGTGTTTGTTGCTAGGACAGCTGTGTTCCTAGAAAAGAAATTTATTTCTAGAGGAAACAGTGGGAAGAAAATAGAGCTTGAAGAGGTTTAAGCCCAACAAGAAAACATTGAACCAGTAGATGTACAAGAGGAACACATAGATTCACAAGGTATTGTGGAATCTCAGTCTCCTCAAATAACACAAGGACCTCGTAGATCTAGTAGGACACGCCTTGAACCTGAGAGGTTTGGATACCTTGTGACTCAGGAAGGCGGTGAGTTGATCATAGATGATGATCCAACTACCTATCTAGAGGCTATGGAGGGACCAAATTCTGAGAAATGGCTTAAGGCCATGAAATCCGAGATGGAATCTATGTACTCTAACAAAGTATAGACTTTGGTGGAACCACCTGAAGGGGTAAAATCCATACGGTGCAAGTGGGTCTTCAAGAAGAAGACCGACATGGATGGCAATGTGCAAACTTATAAAGAAAGATTGGTTGTAAAGGATTTTCGACAAATTTAAGGTGTTGACTATGATGAAACATTTTCTCCAGTTGCCATGATTAAGTCCATCAGGATCATGCTTGCTATTGCAGCTTACTATGACTATGAGATTTGGCAAATAGATGTTAAAACTACATTCCTTAATAGGAATATAAATGAGAATGTGTACATGACACAACCTGAAGGTTTTGTAGATCCAAAGAATGCCAATAAAGTCTGTAAGCTACAAAGATCAATCTATGGATTGAAGCAAACATCTCGGAGTTGGAATCTTCGATTTGATGAGGAAGTCTAAGTATTTGGCTTTATTCAAAATGAAGATGAACCTTGTGTGTACAAGAAGGTTAGTGGGAGTATGACCACATTCCTCATATTGTATGTGGATGACATACTATTGATGGAGAATGTTGTCTCAGCCTTAGAGAAGGTAAATACTTGGCTTGGGAATAATTTCTCAATGAAGGACTTAGGAGAAGCATCCTATATTCTAGGTATTAATATCTATAGAGATAGATCTAAAAGGCTTCTCGGACTAAGTCAAAGTACGTACATTGACAAAGTGCTGAAGCGGTTCAGCATGGAGAATTCAAAGAGAGGCCACATCCCCATTCTACATGGAGTCACCATCTCTAGAGCTCAATGTCCCCAATCTTGTGAAGAGAGGGAGCGTATGAATGGGATCCCATATGCATCAGCCATCAGATCCATCATGTACGCTATGTTGTGCACACAACCAAATGTCTTGTACGCACTCAGCATGACGAGCAGGTACCAGTCATATCCCGGGGATGCTCACTGGACAATCGTAAAGAATATCCTCAAGTACTTGTGAAGGACTAAGGATCAGTTCCTTATATACGACGGCGAGGAAGAACTGGTTGTAAAGGGTTACACCGATGCAAGCTTCCAAACCGACAAAGATGATTACATATCACAATCAGGATTTGTATTTTGCCTAAACAATGGAGTTGTGAGCTGGAAAAGTTCTAAGAAAGAAAAAGTTGCTGATTCTACTACAGAGGCCGAGTATATTGCTGCTTCACATGCAGGAAAGGAGGTTGTGTGGATCAGGAGTTCATCACTGAACTTGGTGTAGTTCCCAGTAGATGTGATGCAATTGAGCTTTATTGTGACAATAATGGAGCTATTGGTCAAGCTAAGGAGCTCAGATCACATCAGCAATCCAAGCACATACTGCAGTGCTTCCATCTCATACGAGAGATTGTATAGCGAGGAGATGTGAAGATTTGCAAAGTACCAACTGAAGATAACATAATTGATCCACTGACTAAGGCCCTTTCTCAGCAAAAGCATGATGGTCATGCTAGGTCACAAGGACTGAGGTTCCTAGGTGACTGGCTCTAAGTGCAAGTGGGAGTCTGTTGGTATCTATGCCCATAGAGCAAATCATGTGATGATTATAATGGGATACTTTGTAAATGATTTGAATAATAATAAAGGCAATTTCCGATCTATATATTTTAACTATTTTTGAGATGATAGTGTAACATGATAGATGTCTAAAGAATTGTTTTACTCGATGGCGTATACTTTTGGGTTGAGGACCTAAATGATGAGATCATACGGATGTTAAGAGTATGCATTCTTGTTCAGTCCCTAGTCGGTTGTTATTGTGGAAATAACCATAGACATCAATAGCACTAAAGACTAGATTGTGTTTTGGTTGATGACAGAATCTCATTAGTCATCATATAGTGATATCAAACCAAGCACATATGTACTTGTTAGAGAACAAGTGTACCAGACAGACCCATCGTGAGAGTGACACATGGAACCATGATTTGGTAGTCACAGTCAGCTCTCACATTGATGGTGGTGAGTGTGATTCTTTGACCTAAAATCACTACACTCAACACATGTCGTTGGGTACACTTTGACATCATCAAACACAGTCCTGAAACATGGGTTGTTATAAAGGTGATGATTGGGTGACTTTGACACATGGGGATTTTGAGGGGTGAGTGATAGATATGAAATGTGTCCCTTCTAAGGGAGTTTGATGTCCATGACCACTTGATGAGTAGGATTGAGAAAGGCATGTGCATGCATGTGTGAATCAATATGTGATATTGATGTCACACACATCTCACCCAGTCTGCTCTGAGATCAAGGAAATGGATGAACGTTGAAAGGATGACTGTACCATGCCTTGAGTTCATTCAGGACATTAGTGACAAAGGAATTATATATTCACTGTAACACTATTCACGGATTGTAGGATTCAAAGTTGTTCTCCAACTTTCTATTTCACTTGGGTAGCACTGATGTGTGACTAGGCACCGCTCTTTGCTTGTGAAGTCATAAGTGTTATGGACTTTCACGACCAATGTGAAATGGACCTGTAGGGTGACACACATAGGATTTAACCTGGAAGAGGAGTTTATCCACAAACGATATTTAGATTGATTACTAAAGGAGTTTAGTAGTTCAATTAAACACTCAGTTGATTGATAGCTCAAAATCTTAGTATTCAAGGTGTTGGACTAATTGATTAGAGTATCTGATTGATTGAAACTACAATTGACTAATTTTGCACAGATCGGCTCATGTGATGAACCGATCGGCTCAGGTCAGTGAACCGATCGGGTCAAGTGGTGAGTCGATTGGCTCATGTGTTCATGAAACGATCAACTCAATTGTTGAACCGGTCGATCCGTGAACCAACCGAGATCGTTTGGAAAGTCAGAAGACTATTTTGCAAATACAATTTGTTTCACTTGTACAAATTCGATTTGGACAAGGATTAATATTTGATTAGTTGGAAACAAACATGAAAGTCAATTTGAGTTGGACCAGGACCAAGAACCGATTAGCTCAGAAGTGAATCGATCGGCTCAGGTGTCCCAGACGATCGGTTCAGGTGTGAACCGATCGGTTGAGGTCACCAAACAACCGTTTCAGGGTTGAAACGATCGGTCCAGCTGGTGCAGTTGGTTGTTTTGTAGAAAATTTCAAACCCTTCTACTCCTGCCTTAATCCCGCATTGCCCGGGGTAGAGAACCCTGTCGCATGACCATCTTATATATATAGGGGTATTGGGGGCTTCTCAAAGTACAACTCAGAACACCAGTTGCTCTGCAAAGTTTTCGTTCTCTCTGGTTTTGGTAACCGAGAGAGCCCGAGCAAGTGCTACTCGATAAGGGAGGCACAGGAAGGGAAAGACAACTGTAGAAAAGCGACTGGTGACAGGAGAGTGTGTCGGTGACTAGTACGCTGATAGGAGGGTACGATTCCTTCTGATTCCTTATGGGACAAGGAGATCGGAGTTCCAGGCAATCTGTGTGGATGACTGTAGAGGCGGGAGACTTCTACCGCTCGGATGACAACTGTCAATCCCGACAGTCCCGATGAGACCAGGAGCTGCACAGATACCGTCCAAGACAGGATGTGAAGACCGCGCAAGCCGCGAGGTAACGTCGCCGAGCAAGCCTCGAGACAAGGTACGCCTCTACAAACCATCCTTCCTATTGTATAGACGTTGACATGATTCCTTCATTCTGGGTTTGGGAGAAGAAATTTTTTATTTTTGCTGCCTTCTCTCTCTCCCCTAAAACCCAACACACTACACATGGTATCATCCCCAGTATATCGTGCCCCCTCCAGCTATGCCTCCGACTACATACTACCCGCAAAGTTATCGCCAGTAAGAATTTGTGAGTATCATTATTATTTATTTTATAAATTGTTATTATTTATCTTTGTTATTTGTAATATACGTAATTGATCTTTATTATGTGTACATACTTTGTTTTACATGTGCAAACACATGTGGCGATCCGAGCGGCTTTAGAGCACGCTCCTGCACATATCAGAGACGACATCTATAGCATCCAGGGGACTTACTTTGATAGTCTTCCCGACTATGCTCGGCCGTGGGATCCCATACCCACTCATACTATAGCCCCTGAGCCCACTCCTACTCCTAAGCCTACTCCTACTCCTACTCCTACTCCTACTCCTACTCCTGTACTTACTGCTCCTGAGCTCACTCCCACTTCTCAGTTCATGGGATGGAGACATACAAACACATACTTTGGGGGAGCTGATTCTTATTCTTCATTCATCACCCCACCTCAACCAGCATCCTACTATGAAGCAAGTTCTTCTTCTTATGCCACATGTTCACCTGCTCCGTTTGATTTCTCAGGATGCACCCCACATGATGCATCTTATCATGGTTTTGAGAGACTCCTCACCCCACCTCCACCTTTTTGTTTCTACCATGATGCTCGCCAGCATCCTCCTATACAATTGTCCCCAGTTCAGGCATCTCCAGATGACATCGGTATAGAGGAGCCAAATGTAGAGGGAGGTGGGCGAGGAGGACATACTTAGTTTTTTATATATTGTATTGTGTTGTATGTATGCCTTTGTGAAGGCATCTATTTGAGTTGTATGTGGATCTATCATATTATGATATCATATTGGTTCATTTTGGATCTATTTGGATTGTATGTATGTTGTGTATAATTTTTTCGTCATGTTGGTTCATGTTTTAACCTTGTTTTTAATTGCTATCTCATTTTTTTGGATTAAGTTCTTATTATATAATCAATTAGGAACCAACTAATGTTGGTTGCAATACCACTTATATATTCCATATGCTTGTTACGAGCTATTAAATTGACAAATTTATAATAATTGAGTATATTATAGACATCCAAATACAAATGAACGTAAACGTACAAATATAATCAATATTGTTAATATATATATCAATAACCATGAAAGAATATCAGTGAGTGAATTTTTTTTTGAAAAAAAAACAATACGTCCTGCATGGAGATGCATTACTCTGACGTGGCAGCAATGAGTCCCCATGCAGGACTCATTGCTCCCCTGTGGGAGCAATGCGTCCCCTGCTGGGACGCATTGCTCTCTCGCGAGGCAATGTGTCCCGGCGGAGGGCAATGCGTCCCGCTCCGGGACGTATTAGTCTGCACAAGATGGCAATGCGTCCCACTCCGGGACGTATTAGTCTGCATAAGATGACAATGCGTCCCGCTCCGGGACGTATTGCTCGACGTATTGTTCCGAGAGCAATACATCCCGGAGCGGGACACATTGCCCTTCTGTGGGCCAATGCGTCCGCTACCGGGACACATTGCTCTCCAAATGTGTCATTTTGGACAATAAGTTCAAGAACATATCATTTAGGAAATAAATTATGACAAATGTGTCATTTTAGTTTTTCGGCCTTAAATTTATTCTCAAACATTGACTTGGAGGCGTCGTGTCCAAGAGCTCATAGCCTTTAAGGATGTATTCGTTGCCGTTGGCTGGGAGGATAAGATCGTCCTCTGGGAGGTCGTGCCAGACAAACCCATTCTTGTAGCTCCTTCATCAATTTGAACGGATCAAGTGAAAAACGGAAAACATCATCAGTTTGACGGATCAAGTTAAAAACGGAAAACAACAAAGGACTAAAGAAGAATTAACTAGGAGTGCCATTATTGTCCTCGTTTCTATATCTGCAAAGTCAAGTTTTTACCTCTTGCAGGACCAGGAGTACATTGCAGCCATTCCCTTCCCTCTTAGAACATTGAGCCGATTTATGACATCTGCAGTCAAAACCAGACTAAAGACTGAAACCGAGGCGTAGCAGGGTGACAAAGTAACCAAAAACTAGGAAATGTCTTGGGAAGCTAACTGGTGGTGGAGTTGAAGATGTGAAGGTCAATGAAATGGCATCTTAACCCAGGTAGAGCCCTTTCAAGTAGAGCTATTTCAAGGAAAATGGGAAGCTAGCTCAGGTAGCTTACCTTTCAAGTAGAGCCCTTCAACGGAGGAAACTGGAACCTCAATGAAATGGGGATGCTCCAAATGGCGATTCTTGCACAAGTAGTACACAACTGGTATCTTAGTCCCCGGTTGGTGCCGTTCTTGCTGGTGTCGTTCCTGGTGCTGCTGCCATTGGTGGTGCTTCAGCTGCTTTGATCCTGTTGGTTCCGGCCTTCCCTTCGGCCACCTTTCCGGACTCCTTGAACCGTTTCTCCTCATCCTGCTGCTTTCCATCATTCCATGTCTTCCGCAGCCTCGCTCAGGACATAAGTGCCAACTTGAGAGGAGCTGTGGAAAGCTAGCAGCTGGAAGAAGATAGGATAGGGAAACCCAGTAAGAACGTTGGAGGAACAGAGTGGACTAGTGGAGGAGTAGCCGAGTATAGGGGAGAATAACCGAGACCCAACAAGGCAACAATCTCTCTCAGCTATAAAGAATATGCAGTAAAACTGCTATAAAGAGCTGGCTGCTGCAGAATATGCAGTAAAATTGCTATAAAGAAAAGTGCCTTTTTGGCTCGAAATCTAACATTTCCTTCTGTTGCCTCTGCTGCTGCTTGCTACGTCTCATACCATCGTCCTCCTCTTCTTCTTGCGAGTGCGATAATGGATAGTAGCTACTAGTTACGGTAGAACAGGAGACAGGACCATCCCCTATATCTCTTTATCTTAACTTTGAACTTCTCCTCATTGTATTATTATCTTGTGATTGTCTCAAATCCTTGTGTGGCAGTGCTATAATATTTTGTGTTATTGCTAAGTACATTGTAGTTTTTCTGTAGTATTGTGTGACTTTACCAGAATAATATGTTATATTGCTATATATTTTGTGCTTTTGCTAGAATATTGTGTGACGTTGTGGGAGTACTGTGTGATGTTTGTTAGAGCATTGAGTGGATGTTGTATAGTGACTTTTAATTGTTTAAGAGTAAATGTAGGTGTGATTCTCAGTATGCATCTTCGTTGTTGAACATAATTATTTAGTCATAGCACACATTACATTTGAAAATACATCATACTATAGTGCATCACACAACATATATTTGAAATCATACAATGATGTAATGCAAACACGTAAAATATTAATAGAATGGCGTAGTTATTTTGTCATGACACACAAGATACATTTGAAATTCTACAACCATCTTCGTCCTCTCAGCCTATTCGCACACTGTTTATATTTTTTTTATCTCTTCCTTCGCAAGTCATCATGTCAACCTAATTTTCCTTTTTTTTTTACCGCTACTTTTTCTCAGTTTCTGCGGCAATGTAGTGCCTTTAAGGCAATTTAAGTGAAGCACATACATCAGCCATTGTACGCAAAAACATTTTCTAATAAACATTAGTTCTCGATTATGAAGGCTCCTCTAGTCTCCTCCGATGGGAGAGCCATACCTCATACATGTGACCACCAGAGAGCTTTCATTCGTACAACCCATGATGCATGTCAACCTAGTCTGAATTTAAATAATTAGTATCCAAATAAGGTCTAAAGGCGTTAATGGTGGTATTCATTGTAAGGGCACCGGTTTAGACCCCTGGACTAGCGGGATATCTTCCAAATAGTCATGGACTCATGGGCTCCTCGAACCAACATGTAATAAGCTTGAGTTTGTCTTTCACATCCTCCCAAAGCCCGGTCCAGATCTACGAGTGATTGCATTGTTTGTTTATAATATCTCTTGCGACAACGAGCAAGCCACAGCAGCCGACAGAACGAGTGTCTGAGGAATATGCAAACCGATCAAGCAGTTATTTTCCGAAGAACGAACCCTCATCTTCTAAGCAAGCTGTGTATTCCCAGACGTTCCCTTTGCCTTTACTATATGCAATTCTGTTTCTCAAAGTGGACAGGTTTTTCTATCAACGTTTTTCTGTTCTTAGTTCTATCACCTTCAATGGAAACATTTAGAAGTTGAATATCAGAAAGTGCCAATTTGATTGGAATTAAATAAACCAGCAATATGAAATTTATACAGGAAACGTAAATGTATAAGTCAAACTGTACCTTGTTTGTTCAGTTTAAATAGTTTTGTTCATCTCTTTTTATAATTTTTTTTCTTGGTATGATGTAACAACAGAGGTGGCTAACTAAATAGTACAACACATGTAGATCTTGTTACACGTTGAACTCATAACACATGCATTTGAAATTGTATCCTTCAGCTATCCCAACCTTGCATCTCCTTTGTACGGTATTCTCCATCTACTACCTAGCACATGTGGTTAGGGAAACAAACTTCCCCAGATCAGGAGCAATTTATTTTCACACATTTCTAACATGGATGGTATGATCAGTGGACCTAGTTTGTTATCGTTTGTCGGATTCACAATTTCACGTTCAACCAAACATCTGTAATAGAAACGGGTACTTATCAGTTGGCTCAACTAATTAGTCAGTTTTGTTGGAAGCGATAAAAATTAATTAGATTAAGACACACAATCAACCACCAAAATATGAAGCAGTAATAAAACAGTTATGGATTCGAAGAAAATAGTGATTAGTTAGAAGATGCAAACTATAAAGTTTGGGATGAAGGCGTGTCAAACAATGACTTCAAAAAAGATTTCATCGCTCCTAACACGAGCTTTTTCAGCTTTTCGACCTCTAAGATTCAGACATCCCAACTCTGATATAGCCGCTCGTTGCAAGCGAGAGGACTGCGTCAAACTCATTCTTTTAGCCCTTTGTCACAAAGAAGAAAACAAGACTTCGTGAAGCGTCGACGGCGCAAGAATGCAGTAAGGAAGAAGGTCTGAAGATGAGCGGATGTTATTGTGGTGGTAGACGAAACTATAGCATTCCCGTCAGGAGAAACCGGTACACGAAAAACTTTTTTTTTCTTTTCATGTATGCAATTGTATTGCCATATATGTCGGTGTGTCTCTAATGGAGAGTGGATGCCTCCTTATAAGGAGAGCGTCTCAGCCAAGCCCCACAGTAACAACCTACACACGTTGGTAACCTTGCAACTATTGGTATTTCCAAGGTGCGTCTTAATCTTTACGATTAATGGGCAGCTTTAAGGGTAGTCAAGAGAGGGTCATTGTTGCTGCCTTAAATGTTCAACATGCTCCAAGTGGCGCAAAAACCAAAATTAAAAACATTTTCCAAAAACAATACAAAGTATAATAAATTATTTTGTAAAAAGATAAATCACACATGAACGCAACTGGACAACACCGGGTCGGGTCGGATGCGGCGGGGCAGGGCGGGGTGAGGTGACGCAAGTGCGTGTGTGTCTTTATATTTTGAGAAAATCATAGCACATGGTTGTCCAATCAGTCATAAACTCTCATGCCCACGAGAGGTCACAACCTCTTCGGGACCACAATCCTTTATAAGGACCTCTATTGCTCCAACTCAAGCAATATTAGACTAAATTGATGGCTGAGAACTGATTTTTGGAACAAAGAAATATAACATTCCCCCACATGTTCCATAAGATCTTACGGTGAATCAATAAATAATAAGATTGCGACATTACTATATTTTTCAGCATTGGTAGCTGGTGGCTTTGAACCATTGCCTAGAATAACACACTTCAATCCTGAGAGACATGGTGAACTATGTCTTGAAACAGACTCTCTGATTCAAACTTTAGTAAATGACACAATCATTTTAGTAAATGACACAATCATAGTGTTGGCATAAGAATGAGTCTTATCGGTGTTTTACATAAACATTCTTTGCAAGAAGCTTGTTTCATGAGCACTCTAGTGAGTATGGAAACTCACATAAACCCTAGATCTTGGGTTACACTCATATAGAAAGTATCTCCAAGGATGTCATGTCTGGTATACTCCCTGCCAATAAATAGCCTTGAACCCATTCAGAGAAATCCTCCTCCTTATACTCAGACAGAATGAAGCACTAGCGCCATAGGGAGGGTCAGGAGTAAGACTCCAAAGTGTGCTTTCGCATAACACGACAATTTAGTTGTCTCTTTGAACCAATCCTCACGAGATCTCCAATTTTGGAATGGTAGGGTTACCACTGCAATGTTTAATCTATGGGCAGAAGACTCATCCCCCTCGATAAAATGAGTATTAACTTTCTTGCTAGACCTTAGTAAGTTGATCTGCAATATTCATTGCAGATTTCACATACTCTATAGATATGACCGCACGAGTGATATGATCTGTCACATCTTCATACCTTAACCTCATAGAGTGCTTTCCCAGGTTACCTTTAGATTGCTTATCTTTGTCTATGACTTCTTTATTATCACATAATATAGAAACAAGAGGAAAAAGTTTAGAAACAATTGACATATCAATAAGTAAATTTTTTAAGTCATTTAGCCTGACAACAAGAAAAATCTACAACCATAGACTTAGTATCCATGGTGGATCTAGCTCTCATAGTTTGCTTGGATGATTTCCAAGAAACTACTCCTCCCCCAAGGCAAAACACATACCCACTGGTTGACTTAGTTTTATCAGAATCAAAGATCAAATTTGCATCTGTATAAACCTCTAATATTGGTGGGAAAATAGTGTAGTGGAGACTATACTTTGTTGTACCTTTAAGGTACTTAAACACTGTTATCAAAGATTTCCAGTAGACTATGTTAGGACAACTTGTCTACCTCCTCAATCTACTTATTACATAAGAAATATCAGGTCTAGTGCAGTTGGCTAGGTACATAAGGTTCCTATTACTTGTATGTATCCATGTTGATCCACAGGGGTACTCTTATGTACATTTTGGTGTAAGTTAGGATCATAAGGTGTATTAACACAAGTACAATCAGACATTCAAATCTATGCAAGATTTTAGCTACATAATGAGTTTGATTAAATACAAAACCAAAAGAAGATCTACTCAATTTAATACCAAGTATTACATCAGGAAGACCTAAATCTTTCATATCAAGATTTCCAATAAGAAAAAATTTAGTATCATTAATAATTTTGAAATTAGATCCAAAAGCAAGATATCATCTACATAGAAAAACATAATGGTGCAAGCTTCCTCAATAGTTTTGGAATAAATACAATGATCAGATTCATTCACAATAAATCTAGAAGATAAAACACTTTTATCAAACTTATGTTCCACTATTTAGGTGCTTGTTTAAGTCCATACAATGACTTGAATAGCCTAGAAACTTTGTGTTCTTGTCCAGGTGTTACAAAACCTTCCGACTGATCCATATAAATCTCTTCTTGGAGATCTCCATTCAAGAATGTTATCTTGACATCTGTTTGATGGATTTCAAGTTGATGGATTGTACAAAAAGAAACAAGGACACGAATGGAAGAGATTTTTGTTATAGGAGCACATGTATTGAAGTAATCAAATATTTCCTTTTGACTAAAGCCTTTGGCTACTAGTCTGGCCTTAAACTTAGCAATGGAACCATCTTCCCTCATCTTTATCTTAAACATCCATTTATATCTAATAGTCATGCAACCTGAAGGAAGCTCAGTAAGAATCCAACTATGATTTCTCATAATTGATTCTATTTAATTTTCAACATCTTCCTTCTAAAATCTATAGTCTATGGATTTCATGGCATCCTCATAGGTAAGTGGGTCTTATTATAGTAAGAAGGTATAGAAGTTGGGACCATAGTTTTTATCAACTTCAGTCCTTTTACCCCTACCTAGGTCACTAAGAGGTTCATCTACAAGGAGTTCATGTTCTACTTCATATGAAGGTAGAACAGGAAGAGGTTCTTGAGGGAAAGAGGAAGAAGGACCTTCATGAACCTGTCTAGGAACCTTTTCCTTGAGAGGAAATATGATTTCCTAATAGAAAACATATACAAGTCTAATATCAAGTATAGGAATAACTCTGATGTCTAAGATATTTGATTTTATTACTAGGAATCCATTGACATTATTGTTTTATAGATATCCTATAAAGGCAAAATCTACAGTTTTAGGTCCTAGTTTTCTCTTTTTATTATCAGGGATTTTCACTTTGGCCAAACATCCCACACTTTGAGGTATTTTAAATAGGGTTTGTTGTTAAGCCACAACTAAAAGGGTGTTTTGTCAAGATTTTAAAAGGTATACAATTTAGAATGTAGTTGATTGTATGAAGAGGTTCTTGCCATAGTCTATGACTAAGTCTAGACTCAACTAGCATAGAATTGACCATATCAATCAATCTTCTACTTTTCCTCTCAGCTACTTCATTAGATTGAGGATTATATGGGGTAGTGGTTTTATGTATAAGGACATGGTGGTTCATGTATAAGAACATGTTTTTCTCCTTGATCACTATTATTATTACTTTTATTTTTTGGTTCTTGCGACCCTTAAAAGAAGGTTATAACTTTGGCCCATGGATTTAGAAAATAAGTTTTGGTAATCTAGAACTTGAGACAAAATAGGTTTATCATCAACCATATTATAATTAGCCATTCAACAACGGCATAAAAATCATGACCAATATCTTCTAGACCAAACTTTGAGTCTAAAATTGTCCAAAATTCAAGAACAGTTGGGGTCTTATAGTAAACATCATAGAGTACATCGGATAAAGCTAAAAAATCCTATAGTGACACAGATAGTCAGTTTTCTTGGAGACATGGGTGGGGACAACATATGTAGATATAACTGATTCAGATTGTTTTCCTCATCTAAGGAGATTCATGGGTTGTTGTTTGGGCACAACAGGAACAAACTCGTCTTGGGGTAATACTGTGAAAACTAAATCCAAAAGGTAAGTCAAATCACATTTTATACTGCAAACGATGAAAATGTAGACCAAAAAATCATTCTAGGCGAAGAGAAACAACATCATCAAGTGAAAGTATGGTTTTCGAATCCATATCAAACAAATAGGAAGTTAACTAAATATATATAAGTAATAACTATTTAGGAATCTATTTTGAAATTGTTGGATAAATTCGATGGAGTGTAAGTTTTGTCGTGAAATTTTTGAAAAATTAGACAGAAGTTAATTAGATTAAGGCACACAATCAACCACCAAAATATGAAGCAATAACAATAACAGTTATGGATTTGGATAAAATAGTGATTACTTAGAAGATGCAAACTCTAAAGCCTGGGATAAAGGTGTGTGAAGCACTGTCTTCAAGATAGATTTAACTGCTCCTAGCACAAGCATTTTCGGTGGTCTATCTCCAAGATCCAACCACCCCAACTCTGTCACTTGTTATAAGTAAGAGGACTGTCTCAAACTCGCTCTTTTAGCCCTTTGTGTGCAAAGAAGAAAAGAAGACAACATGAAGCGTCGACGGAGCAAGAACTACAACAAGGAAGAATGTCTAGGGATGAGCGTATTGCGATGGAGGACGAAACTGTAGTATTCCAGTTAGGAGAAACTAAAACACATGACTTTCTTTTTCTCTATGTGTATCAAATTATATATCTATGTATTCCGATGTGTCTCTAATGAGAAGTGGATGCCTCCTTATTAGGAGAGTGTCTCGACCATGACTTGCAGTAACATCTGGCACATGTTGCTCACCTTACAACTGTTGGTCTTCCCAATATGAGTCTTACTCTTTGTGATTAATGGTCAGCTTTAAGAATAGTCAAGAGAGGATAATTTATGTTGACTTAAATCTTGTCAACGGGCTTCAAGTGACGCAAAAATCAAAACCAAAAAACATTTTTGGAAAATAAAACAAGGCATAATAAATTGTTTCAGAAAAAGATAAACCACATGCATGAACCAGACCAATTTGAGTTGGGTCGAGCATGGCATGACATGGCATGGCAAGCAATTGTGCACGTGCTCACACACATGTGTGTGTGTTTTTATATCCTTAGAAAACCATAGCACATTGTTGTCCAACCAGTCGTAAATTCACATTGCCTTGAGAGGTCACAACCTCTTATCACTATTCTTATTACTCTTATTTGGTGGTTCTTGCAGTCCTTAAAAGAAGGTTATAACCTTTGCCCATGGATTTACAAACTAAGTTTTGGTAATTTAGAACTTGATCCGAAATAGGTTTATCATCAACTATATTATAATTTAGCCATTCAATAAAGTTGTAACGCTCAAGACCAGTATCTTCTAAACCAAAATTTGAATCTAAAGTCGTCTATCGTTCAAGAGTGGTTGGGATATTATAGTAAATATCATAAAGTTCATCATATAAGACTAAACAAATCCTACCGTGACACAGATAGTCAGTTTCCTTGGAGACAAGAGTAGGAACAACATATGTAGATATAGTTTATTCATATTATTTTCCTCCTTCAAGGAGATTCATGGATTGTTTCTCGGGAGCAACATGAATAAACTTCTCTTGGGGTAATACTTTGTAAACCAGACCCAAAGAGGTATGTCAAAATCACATTTTCTACTTCCAACGATGATAGTGTAGATCAAAAAATCATTCTGGGCGAAGAGAAGAAGCGTCGTCGAGCGAAAGCATAGTTTTCAAATCCATATTAAAAGAATAGGTAGTTAACTAAATATAAATAAGTAACAATTATTTAGGAATCTATCTTGAAATTGTTAGACATATTTGATGGAGTGTAAGTTCTCTCTTGAAATTGTTGAAAAATTAGACAAAAGCTAATTAGATTAAGGCATACAATCAACCATCGAAATATGCAGTAGTAATAACAACAATTATGGATTTGGATAAAATAGCGATTAGTTAGAAGTTGCAGATTCTAAAGCTTGGGATGAACACGTGTGAAATACTGTCTTCAAGACAAATTCTGCCACTCCTAGCACAAATAATTTTGGCGGTCTATCTCCAAGATTCAACCACCCCAACTATGTCGCTCAATGCAAGTGAGAAGACTGTATCGAGCTCATTCTTTTAGCCTGTTATGTCCAAAGAAGAAAAGAAGACGTCGTGAAGTGTCGACGGTGCAAGAATTGCAGTAAGGAAGAAGGTATGGGGATGAGCGGAGGCTATTGCAGTGGAGGACAAAACTGTAATATTCCAGTTAGGAGCAACTGAAATGCAAAAACTTTATTTTTTGCTATGTGTATGCAATTGTATAGATATGTATCCCAGTGTCTCTCTAATGAAAACAAGATGCCTTCTTATAAGGAGAGTGTCTCTGTCAAGCCTCATAGTAACATCACGCACACGTTGCTCACCTTACAACTGTTGGTCTTCCCAACGTGAGTCTTACTCTTTGTTGTTAATGGATAACTTTAAGAATAGTCAAGAGAGGATAATTGATGTTGACTTTAATGATGTCAACAAGCTCTCACTGATAAAAAATCAAAACCAAAAAACCTTTTCAGAAAACAAAACAAAGTATAGTAAATTATTTTATAAAAAGTTAAATCACATACACAAATCGGACCGGGCCGAGCCAAGTCGGGAATGGCATGTCATGGCGTGCCAAGCGAGTGAGAAAGCGTGTGTGTGCTCGCACGTGTGTGTTTTTATATCCTTAGAAAACCATGGCACATAGTTGTCCAATTAGTCATAAATTCACATTGCCTTGAGAGGTCACAATGGGGACCACAATCCTTTATAAGGACCTCTATTTCTCCAAGGCAAGCAATATGGGACTAAATTGATGGTTGAAAATTGATTTTTGGAATATGAAAATACAACAAGTTTGTTCACAATATATAATTGTTTCAATTCTCAGTTAGAGCATTGTAGAGAGAATGCAACACTAATCATGTTGCATATCCATCAACATACACAAAAAAGACACTATGTCAGAGAAAAATAGTGGTTATCAAAAACGAAAATAGAGTACTAGTTGCCGTCCAATCAAATTGAGTCATAATATATATATATATATATATATATATATATATATATATATATAGAGAGAGAGAGAGAGAGAGAGAGAGTCAGGCTAGAATACACTCGAGTGTACGGATCGCACGAATACACTCAAGTGTGTTTGCATATCAAGACTATTTTTTGCAAAATGTAAACCATTGATCTTCACCGTCATACTATAACTAGGCTACATACAAATTTTGAACCCATTTGGATGAGTGTAAGTCACTCATCCAAGGGCAACAAAATCGACGTGCGAAACTAATTTGAAATGCATAATTTTTGCGGTCTTCATAACATGAGCTATACATATCCAAATGTGCTCAAATTTTGCGTATGAGTTGTTCACGATATGTTTAATAAGATCAACAGATTAGATTTTCAAAAAAAATATTGCATCATGAAAAACTACTTGAGTGTATTCCGCTCCGGATACACTCGAGTGTATTCTAGCCTGACTCTCTCTCTCTCTCTATATATATATATATGTATATATATGTGTGTTTATATATGTATACATATATGTATATATATGTATGTATATATACACACACACATATATATAACCCTACAAAAAAGTGTAACTCTGTGTGCGTCTGTTCTTCTGGTTGCTTGCTCATTTTTTTTACTTTTTTCTTGCTCGCCATTTTTGTTTTTTCTTGCTCTCCTATTTTTTCTTTATTTTTTTTCTTACTATCTTATAGTTATTCTGATTGCACACTATAAGTTAGAAGGAGTCATATGACTTTATTTTAGTAAATATTTTTTGGTGTAATTATATTTTTTTCAATGGGCACATATTAAGAAGAGAAGCACGTATAATTTTGGTAACTACATATTGGAGGGAATCATTTTGAAAACAATCGACTTATTTTTTAGCATATACATTAAAATTATTGTAACTTTTAACTATGTATTGATGTTAACCAACACATGTCTAAGAAGGAGACCACATGAAACTTGGTAGTCAGGGTTACATGTCAGAGACAGTCAACCAAAAGTTTTCCATACTTTCTTATTGTTTTTTTGATCGTATACTACATGGCAGAAGGAGTCAACAAGCACTTAACTGAGTTTTTTTATTTAAGTAGGTTGTGTGTAAATTATTTTCAGTAACTATATGTTGTTCTTCAATGGACACATGTTAAGAATGGGAGTATACATAATTTAGGTAACTATATATAGGAGGGAATCATTAATTGACTTATTTTTAGTGGGTTATATAAATGTTATTATGAGTATTAACTTGTATAGATGTTAATAGACACATGTCTAAGAAGGGGAGAACATGCAATTTTGATAGTCAGAATCACATGAGGGAGACAATTAGCTAACGTTTAATCCAAATTTTCCTCTTCTAAGGGGCCATATATGAATTATTATGAGTATTAATTATATATTGTTCATCAAAATCGGTAGGGGACCACATATAATCTTGATAGCCGTATGTTATATTGGAGAAAATCAACTAACATTTAATTGAGTTCTTTTCTTTATGGGATTTGTATGTAAATTATTGTGAGTACTAGTTATATATTAACCATCAACATGATTAGTCATCAACATGAGTAGGAAACCACATCTATTTTTTATGTTCTAGTCATGCATAAAAAATTGACCGATTCAGAAAATCAACTTTGACCAGTTGTCACATATATTTTAGTAGTCGGTATCAGAATTATTCAATTATATAACACATGCTTATCATGTGTCTACAGTTAGTAGTTTTAAAATAGGAATAAAATATGTATAGCACACTTTGATCAAAAAATTTCCCTTAATGGCACTTCCTACAAGATAATTATTAAAATACCACACTTGTGTTAAACCAACTATCGAAAGTGATGGTTTTATAGACATGCATTTCAAAAGGGTAATTTTGCTAGATTTTTTATAAAGAAAAAACAAAAGTATTATACAAATATAAAAATACCACTTTGATGGTACTTTTCAACTTGTGTCAAGTTGGAAAGTTTCTACTTCAACTAAAGTTTTTGTTTTTTCTTTTAAGGACACCGAAAACACTGCCTTTTGGAAAAAAATAATGAAGCGTCATTTCAACTGATTTTGTTAGACTAAAGTGTGCTATTTAGAAAACTATTTTTTTACTATAAAGGTATTGTTTTTGTCAAAAGTGTGCTACTTTGAATTTTTCTCATGTAAAATATCTTTTACTCATTATTGGCATGTAAATTCTTTAGCTAATTTTGGTATGCACTTTATTTCGATCTGACCATCCTCTCCTATAAAAGTTTTATGTGTGATTTGGTTTACCTAAGTTGAAAGCACATAGTTGCAATTACATTGTGTCCTTCAACTAAAGTCATTTGGTTCATTATTGATCCAAGCCACATTGTAAATTAAAACATTCCCTGCACTACTCACATACAAAAAAAGTATCATCCAAGCATGCACTTCTTTATTTAAATATGAAAGAATAGGAAAAGGTTCAAAACCACTCCTGAACGGTCCATTAGTTTATAGATACAAAAAGTAAAAACAAATCAGACGGGATAGTAAAAAATTATTGCATATTAGTA
Organism: Alisma plantago-aquatica; assembly: GCA_963693085.1. Classification (NCBI taxonomy): domain Eukaryota; kingdom Viridiplantae; phylum Streptophyta; class Magnoliopsida; order Alismatales; family Alismataceae; genus Alisma; species Alisma plantago-aquatica. The sequence goes on from OY856411.1 coordinate 802,962,297, forward strand.
TAATCGTTGTGTACACTACTCCATATCCTCTTCAAAAACTTATCAGTTTTCAAAAACTACTTAGTTCCTACTTTTCCAGATATGATAAAGAATGGTGAGGATACTTCCTTGATCTTTGCTTGAATTTGAGTCTATCAACTCATAAATATTGTTTGATTGGAAGGAAATATCATCACTTATTCCTTTTCTAAATTTCAAAAGAAAACATACATTTTAAGAATAAATGTTTCTTGGACTCCCCAATTTTCTTTAATAAAAGTAGTAAGATGTGAATTCCATGGCTATTTTTCTAATAAACAGTGCAGTCGGTAAGCATTCATAGAACAATTTCCAACCATGAACACTGAATCTTTTAGGAACTTGGGCCTTCCAAAACTACTTAGCATAGTAACATCAAGAGACTTAGCTCATATAACATTTTAAGTTACTTTCAAACCAATACCATTGTGACCATACAAAGTAATAATATCTTCAAATGTGGAAGGTTTAATAGTAGAGCCTAGAAAACTCATAGAGAGTTTTATGTCTTTTGGTATTAGGAACATTTCATTCACCATTAAAAATGACATATTTAGCTTATATAGCTTTCCATTTCACATCTAAAAACACAGATGATGATCTACTGCTTCATGTTTTAAATTTTAGTCATTAACTAAGGATCTCTTCACGTAGAGACTTTATCACATTTTCCTATTTTGAATTTAGTTTAAGAATAAATACATTATTTAACTTTTATCAAATTGGTTCCACAACCGTGAATAGTTGGAAGAATGCACAGACTTTCAAATAGAGTCTCCTTTTAAGTATTGTTCATGCAACTATTTCACCCAAATGAATTATTTCATATTATCTAGATGCCAAAATTTACCTACAAGGCCATCTCTACAAACTTCTCATGTATTCTTATGTTTATCTCCCTCCTTTTACATCTAATTGTTCAAGGATATCAAATAAATATGGTGCTCATTCGGCTAATATCCCCAAAGGAAATTGTTGCACAATATGTCTACTTCATTATATAGAATAATTGGAAAAGGAGATATAGATGCCCAAAACATATACAAAGAAGTTAGTGTAGATCTTATGAGACACACTCATCTTACTAGAGATAAATACTTAGCCATCCATTCCTCAAGTTTATCCTCAATCGTAATACAAACTGGACAACAAATACCTTTAGTCTGTGTCCCATAGATTCAAGGGGCTCAATGTTATCTAACTAGAACCTCACTTTTTTCAATCCAAATAACATCACAAATTTTATCTTTGTCATCAAACTTACTAAGGAGTATAGAGAGTTTGTAGGATTGAAATTTGACTAGGATAATATCCAAACATCTTAATAATATCATGAAGAGTATCGACATTCCCTTCCACAACTTATCCAAAATATATCAAGAAATCAACAAAGATACATGAGCACAGATGACTTTACAAGTAGGGAGTGGGAGTATTTCTTTTTACATTACTATTGATAGTATTAGAAAAACCATCCATGCAAACCTCAAAAAGAAGATGATCAAGGGATCCACCTGCCTAATCCCATTAGATGCCTTTGAATGGTAAGGTGGTTCGCCATTAACCAAGATTGTATAGATCATAGAACCCCAAGAGAAATCCATTCAATTGGAATAAAAGCAAGAAATCTCATCTTTTACATGATCATTATAAGGAAATCTTAACTGAATGAATAATAAGATTTAGTAATATAAAATTTGCACAAATTTTAGGAGGACGATTGAATTTATTGAATTCATTCAGCAACTCCTTGGATAAGAGAATAACATTTATGATAGTTCTTCCCTAGATAAAAAAGTACATTGAATACCATCAATGATACCATGAAGACTAACCTCAATCTATAACCCAAAAAAATTGAAATGAATTATGACAAATTTGTCATCATCCTTATAAATATTTGGCAGTTAAAAGCACACATTTGTGTTATGTCCCTAGTTAGTTACTATTGTGGACATTATAACACAACAATAATACATAAGACTAGTATGTATGCTAAGTGGTGATTATGTTTCTTTAGTCATGATATTATATATCAACTCAAATACATATGTACTAGTTAGAGAACATAGATCCACTTTGAGTATGTTACATGGAAGCCATGAACAATAGTCATGATTATATCTCTATGTGAAAATGGTGATTGTGGTCCTTAGACCTGAAGTCACTACAATAATCACATGTTATTTGGTGTACTTAACGCTTATGACTATGAACTAGGATAAGGATTATTGTAGAAGCAGTGTTTGGGTGTATCATGACTACATGTATCTCAAATAGTCGACTCATGATAAAGAAACAAATATTGAACTTTGTGGGAATGGTGTTTATCTGCCTTGTATGCAATCAGGATATCAGAGACAAAGGGATAATACGATCACTATAACACTAATCACAATACTAGGATGAAGTTTTTTTTACAACTTCCCCAATAATTGTCTATGAAGTCATAATATGATTATGAACATCACTGCCAACTTAATTTAGAGCCTATAGAGTCACATGCATAGCATGCATGGGGAAGAGGAGTATATTTGGACATATAGTTAGTTTGTTACTAAAATAGTTAGCTAATGAATTGAATCATTGATGGACTAACTAAAATCCCCCTCAGATGAATGGGATGGATCTAAGTTTCCATACTAGATTGCTTTTGTCACCTAACTAGATTTCTTCCAGTTTCCCGATTGGATTGGCTCTAGTCACCCAATTAGACTACTTCCAATAGCATGGTCAGACTTCCTTCCATGCCTAAATGGCCTATCTCAAGTCACTCGACTGGACTATCCTGAAACAACACATTGAAAATTGGTTGCTACCTTTTTGTTTCCCAATGTTTATTAGTAATTTACTTTTCTATCTTTCCTATAAATTGGGGTATGATGGTCAGAGTTTTGTGTGATAAAAAAAGAGTAAGCTTTTCATAGGACTTTGACCAATCCTCATTTCCCACAAGGAAAAGGGAGAGAAGAGAGGTTGTGAGACACTAGCATGTTTCCAAATAGTACTTCTTACACACCATCTCTTGGAGCAAAATGTGGAGTTCTCAATCATCTACATGGATGATATAGAGACGTGGATCAATTGGTGGTTATGGTGGGAGGTCATATTTGGCATCATATTCCTCATCTATTCTTGTTAGAGCTCTATTGTTGTATCTAGACCATGATAAATGTATAACCTCACAAACTTTCCATCTTTATATATCATTATTGACAAATCTTCATGTGGATATGTAGAGAACTAATTTTTGTTTGTTGCTTCTATTGTGCCTTTTGCTCTCTCTCCATGGATTCTAATAGTGGATTCATAGCCAAGTCAATCTATGATATATGAAGATCTAAAAAAATTGATATGATCAGACTTGGTTTTATGTTGCTCGTTTCATTACATGTGACGTGAAGGATTAACTAATAATATGCATATCATGTAAATCCCACATACCCTACAACATAGATTTGTATATGGAATATGAGATAAACTAAAAAATATCAAATTTTTGTTAGTGTACATAAGTAAAATTTTGTATACCTTGTCTTTGTTCATTGCGTATACTGTGTGGATATCAAAAATATTTCATTAGAATTGTCCCATATGAAAAGCTACAATCTTTAACATATAATGTATAAGGTATATCGATCTACAACTCATACATGTCATGGTAGAGATATAGTTTTGTTTGAAGTATGAGTGCATGGTTATGGCCAAAGACCCGTTATGTGTATGAATAAAGTGGAAGTGAATAAGTCCCTATTCTTGAATGATGAGTATTCCGCTTGCACGCCTAGCTTCAAAAATTTTCATATGTAATGGTTTCTATTCCTTCTTACTGCCCTGGAATGTAGCTCAAAGTTTCTACATATCATGTAGATATTAGATAGGGGAATAATAAGCTTTGGAGTCTTGACGTAATGAGGACACCATGAATATCCTAGGAGCGTCCATGGATCCATTTATATTTTTTCTACAGAAATGCAGACACATGTTGATGGTATGTAACATCCCAGGATTTGAGGCCTCGGATAAAACACTCTTAAAAGGAATGATTGGACTACCCATATCACTAAGGTGCACCTCCTTTTTCGTGAGCCCATCACTAAAGTGTTGGGTTTTAGGGGAGGCAGAGAAGGCATCAGAAACAAAAAAATTCTCCTCCCAACCCCAGAACAAGGAAACGCGTCAACGTCTATACAATAGGAAAGGATAGTTTGTGGAATCATACCTTGTCCCGAGGCTTGCTCGGAGACAATACCTCGCGCCTTGCACGGTCTTCACCTCCTGTCTTAGACGGTGTCTGTGAAGCTCCTGGTCGCACCGGGACTGATGACTCCTGGTCTCACCGGGACTGTCAGGATTGACAGTTGTCCTCCGAGCGGCAGAAACCTCCCGCCTCTGAAGTAGTCCACACGGACCACCTGGAACTCCAATATCCTTGTCTCACAAGGAATTGGAAGGAGTCGCACCCTCCTGTTGGTGTACTAGTCGCCAACACACTCTCCTGCCACCAGTCGCAACTGCAGTTGTCATTCCCTTACTGTGCCTCCCTTATCGGGTAGCACTTGCTCGGGATCTCTCTCGGTTACCAAAACAAGAGAGAATGACAACTTTGCAGAGCAACTGGTTTTCACTGAGTTGTACTTTGAGAAGCCCCCAATACCCCTATATATGAGGTTCATGGGACAGGGTTCTCCATCTCGGGCAATGCGGGACTAAAAGCAGGAGTAGAAGGGTTCGAGATTTTCCACAAAACAACCAACTCACAATTGAATCGATCGTTTCATAACTGAAATGGTCGGTTGGGGACCTGAACTGGTCGGTTGGGGACCTGAACTGGTCGGTTGACACCTCAACTGATCGGTTGGGACCCATGAGCCGGTCGGTTCACTTTTGAACCGGTCGGTTTGTGGTCTTGACTAGTTCCTGATTGACTTTCCTTCTTTTGTTTCTAATTGGTATCGAATACCAATCCTATTTCCCAATCAAATTGGGCAAGTGAAACAAAAGGAAAATTCCCACCAATCCTACTTTCCCAACTTGCTCGGTTGCACTAGTTGAATCGATCGTTTCAACTCTTGAAGCAATCGTTTCACCCTAACTATGAGCCGATCGACTCAACACTTGAGCCGACCGGTTCACCAAGCTGAGCTGATCGGTTCATCTCATGAGCCGATCGGTTGGGAGTGCAGATTGTGCAGAATCAGTTAATTGCGATTTCAATCAATCCGATACTTGAATCAATGTGTCCAACACCTTGAACATTATGACATTGAGCTATCAATTGATTGAGTGTTTAATTGAACTACTAAACTCTTTTAGCAATCAATCTAAACATTGTTTGTGGACAAAACTCCTCTTCCAGGTTAAATCCTATGTGTGTGACCTTGCAAGTCCATTTCACGTTGGTAGTGAAATTCCATAACACTTATGACTTCACAAGCAAAGAGCGGTGCCTAGTCACACATCAGTGCTACCCAAGTGAAAGAGAAAGTTGGAGAACAACTTTCAATCCTACAATCTGTGAATGGTGTTACAACAAATGTATAATTCCTTTATCACTGATATCCCGAATGAACTCGAGGCATGGAACAGTCATCCTGTCAACATTCATTCACTTTCTTGATCTCAGAGCAGATTGGAAGAGATATGTATGACATCAATATCATATACTGATTCACACATGCGTGTGCACGCCTATTTCAATCCTACTCATCAAGTGGCCTTGGATATCATACTCCCTCAGGAGGGAAAAATCCCATATCTATCACTCACCCCTCAAAATCCCCATGTGTCAAAGCCACCCAATCATCACCTTTATAACAACCCATGTTTCAGGACTGCGTTTGATGATGTCAAAGTGTGCCCAACGACATGTGTTGAGTGTAGTGATTTCAGGTCAAAGAATCACACTCACCACCATCACTGTGAGTACTGAATGTGACTACCATGTCATGGTTCCATGTGTCAAAGTCACGGTGGGTCTGTCCGGTACACTTGTTCTCTAACAAGTACCTATGTGTTTGGTTTGATATCTCTATATCATGACTAATGAGATTCTTTCATCAACCAACACCACAATCTAGTCTTGTGTGTCATTGTTGTCTATCTACCTTCCACAATGACATCCGACTAGGGACATAACAAGAATGTACAAACTCTTATCATCCGTATGATCTCATCGTTCAGGTCCTCAACCTGAAAGCATACATCATTGAGTATGGTCATTCTCTAGACATTCAATCTGTTCTATCACTATCTCATATGACTGAACCAGAAAGAATTGGAAGCTTGCCTTTGATGTTTATCAAATCAATCTTAATGTATCCCACCAATCATCCCATGATTGGCTCTCAGGGCATACATACCAACATACTCCCACTTGCACTGCGAGCCAATCACCCTTGAATCATATTCATAGTGATCTTCAAACATGTCCCACATGTTACTGTGCTCTAGTGTGAACATAGTGAGTTATGGCAACACCTTGCCAAAGTCAGTATAAATTGCATGTCTCTCATCTCTTCGCTGTACGTTACACGTATGAGATGGAGTTGCCATAATATGCGATCTAGTATTCCTTTGATAACCTTTAGCCACATTGCATGATCAAGGATTCCATACTTGTCATCAATGAGCGGAATATCTATAAGTTCATCTCATGAACTTCCAGATCCATATAGTATCCACTGTTGTTCTCTAACACACGGATACTCGGCATTTCCTTTTAAACGACTTTATTGGAATGTTTCCAATTATCAACAAACTTTCACTTTTATATATCCTATATATATCTTGTGATTAATTTTCTGTCCTATTCGGAAGTCGCATCAATATAACTCTTTACATCGAACTCTTCCTTATCTCCATAGAACTAGTACTTCACAAGTTCTTATCAAGTTCTCATGGTATTCCAGTAACCCTTACTGGAAGTAGACAGACATCCACTCGTCATGTCCCACATACGAGTTATCAGGATGAGCACATCATATTGCCATGTCCTACATACAAGATGATGAATGCATTTTATTCTTGCCATGTCCATACATGCAAGATAATGGGATGATTACATACATGATAGATCCATATCTATTCTTAGTGTTCCCATTCTTAATAAGAATTGGACACTTGGCCTTGGGATACTAAGTCCATGTAACATGGACAAGTTTTCTCCCACTGAATCTGTGCATACTGAACCCTTCAGTACAGATTGCCAATGTATGCTTTCTCTTTTCAAGTCAAGAGGTTTTCGAGAACTATCTCTATAAATCTCTATTCCTATCACATAGGAAACATCTCTATCTTCCTTAAAGATAACTTCCACATTTGGATTTCCATTCTAGAACATTTCCATTTCACATCAACATGTGGAATGTGAACACGCTCCCACTAAATCATAGATCCCTTCTTTATCTTTGACATATCAGTCAAACCCTTTGACTATATCATCAAAGTAAAGATCCAATTCTGAGTTGCTTGTACTCAATCAATCACATTGATTAGTCCATTTTAACTTATAGACTTCATTTGCATTAGTGGATTCATAAACCTTATAGGTTGTGTCATGTACAAATCCTTGTTTTATTCCTCATAGGAATGCGGTTTTAGTATCCATATGCCAAATGTCTTAGTCATTAAGTTGCAATCAACAAGCATCATCCTTCTCAAAATGTTATCCATGTGTCTTAACACTTAAGATTCATTTGCACTTATGGATTTTATTCCAATGGGTGCTACCATCAAGGTCATACCTTATGGTTCACATGGAAGTCATTTAGGATGTAATGGTCATAAACCATAACTCAAAATTCGGTTCCTCATATTCATCTAGATAGTTGACTCATCATATGAACAACTCATCACATAGATAAACGAGGTGTATCTGTCAAGGATATAAGAACTTACAACTCCTTGTGATTCTTAATGTCCTTTATTAGTGTGGGGTATTCTTTTATTAAGAAGAATTCAGTTATTTGATAATCATTCTCTAACTCCTTAGAGTATGATTCCTTCTTGATTTAGACATCACCATGCCTTAATCATGAGTTCACTATGATACATTATCATAATCACTCATAAGGATCTCAAACATTTGGTCCAAGTATTTCATTCATTGATCTCATCAAGAATTAACACTTTACCAAATTTGCACTTCATCTATGATAATCTTGAACACTTCAAGATATTCATATTGGTATTTCTCTAAACACCATTTGAAGTATTAGCATTTGTTCTAATAGGTATGTAAATACATCATATGTATCATACCTAATAGGATAATCATTCTCTCACTACCTTTAGTGAAGATTGATTAATCATGTCCAAGATATTCATGTCTCTTACTGGTTCTCTAACCAAAAGAGTCTAGATTTATCCATCACATGGAAACTAGAAATGAATTTCTTATGATTGATGCTAATTTGATTGTTTGAGTTATCAATAACTTTAGGTATCATTTTATCTTATGCATATCAAATACCACAAGATAAATAAGGCATTGCCACAAAGATCATATCTTTATAAATTGAAACATCAACTTTATTGATTGCCATCATTGTCATACAATATGCAAAAATAAAGTGTTTCTATCTATTGGAAAATATGAAATAGCAGTTCATAACTGTATTACATGCCTTTTAGGCTGAAAATAAACTAAAGTACTCCTATCTATGGTGGCAACACTTGCCCCATTTATTGAGTGCTTTACACTTTACATCTTGGTATCATATACCTCAAAAAGTGTTACAAGTTTACTTTCATGACACCTTTAAGTAGAGACGTCTGTTGCCTCCTTCTTCTTTTGTTCTTCCAGATAGAGAGGACAATTCCTTTTCCAATGTACTAGCTTTTGACAATGGTGGCAATTGCCTTTCTTGGTCACACCTCCCTTGGCCTTGAGAGCTGAAGATGACTTGGGCTCCTAGCTAGCATCAAAACCTTTCTTAGCTTTGCCCTTGCCCTTGCGCTTGGACTTGCCTTTCTTGCTCGTGATCACCATCATAGACTTAGGCTTGTCCTTCTTCATCTGTATCTCGACTGTCCTCAACATGCCTAACAACTCTGACAGTGGCCTATCAAAGTTGTTCATGTTGTAGTTCATCACAAACTGATTGTAGGATTCTGGCAACGATTGCAGTATCATGTCAGTAGCCAACTCTTTGCTCAGTGGAAATCCCAGTCTTGTCAGGTTCTCCACATATCCAATCATCTTGAGTGTGTGAGGACCAACTGGATCTCTTTCTGTCATGACACACTTGAACAGTGCCCTTGAGACATTGTATCTCTCTTGCCATGCTTGATCTTCATACATGTTCCTGAGATGTTGAATCATCTCAATGACACCCATGTTCTCATGTTGTCTCTGCAACTCGTGGTTCATAGAGTACAAAATCAAGCACTTTGCATCAATGGCATCATTAGAATGCTTCTTGTAAGCATCCCTTTCTGTCTTTGGTGCATCAGGAGCCGGTTCCTCTAGAATTGGAGTATCCAGGACATAGAGCTTTTGCTCTTGAGTGAGAACAATTCTCAATGTCCTATACCAGTCGTGGAAGTTTGTCCCATTTAGCTTATCCTTTTAAAGGATCGATCGCAAAGAAAAGTGATTGTTGTTTGTTGCCATTTGTACTACAAAGGAAAATATGCAATTTTAGTCCAAAACTCATTTTTGACTTATTTGATTGATTTGAAAAGTTGACGATATAATTAGGCCTTTAATTAGTTATCACTCCCACTATTTTAATTCAAATTGATAGCCCTCACCATCAATTCGGAAGATTGCAACGTACAACCTTCTAGTGGGCAAGATCCTGAAATCCTCTAAGTCATGGACCAGCTAGGGCTGTCACCCACAACTTAGATCTCTCAGGTAGGCAACTCTTCCCAATTGCATCATATGCAACTCTTGATAAGATGTCATATGCAACTCCTTGCCATGATCATCTCCATGCCTCAAGGTGCTAGATCCTATCTAGGTCACCTTGTTAAGTCCGACCCAAAGCAAACACGATGAATATGCACCCTTCTTGGGCAGACCCACATATCCATCCTTCACGCTTCCACGAGATAGACGGTGCACCACGCTTGGGCGTGCCCACACTTGGTCGATCAAGCTTTTCACGTGTGTCACATTTGGAAGGCATCTAAAACTTAATATTTAATGAGGGATTTGGTTTTATATACATATACATATCTAATCACCACAATACATAGTACATATCATATACATGCTATATCCCACAGAAAACATGCAAAACGATAAAAGCGATGATTATGGCCATCCTAATGTGATTCCTCGAGCCAAGAGGAATCACGGTCATCTAGGTCTACATCACATGCAACCTGTACAAGACGAACTCTGTGCTTTGTCTTTCTGGGTTTGCTCAACTCATCACATGAATGATCGTCTCGCCATCAGACTGGTCGGCTGGGTGCCACCAGCCGATGGGTTGGCTCCTCCAACCGATCAGTTTGCCTGGTCGTCGTGCATCTCATCATGGCCGCCACCCGCTCGTCTCACTCCTCGAACCGGTCATCAACCGATCGACTCACACCTTGAACCGATCGTCTGGAACGTCAACCGATCAGTTCACACCTTGAACCGATCGTCTCGGCTGTCGTCAGGATGTCCTCCGTTCTTTGACATAATAAGAAATAAAAATCTATCCTATTTTACATTGTAAAAATAGAAACCTCGAGTTACATTCGAGGGGAGCAAAGGTAGGAAAGAAGTCTCGAATTATTTCGAGTTACATCAGGAATAGGAGAAGGAAGATCGGTGCGCAGACCGAGATGCAAGCAACCACATATAACCATACACAGATAGGGTTTATTGGCCATAACCACACTATACATCCACCACAAAACTCATTTAAGGGTAACGCGTATCGAGTGCATTCATAATACATATCATATATGTAAATTGGGATTTGTGGATTTAGGATTGGACATGCATAAAGCCAATTTTATTCACATCGTATGCAATAAATAAAGGCGACAAATCAAAATCGATCATATCGATATTCCCAAAGTATAGAACAGTTGACGTGGTTCTGATACCACTGTTGGGTTTTAGGGGAGGCAGAGAAGGCAGCGGAAACAAAAATTTTCTCCTCCCAAACCCAGAACAAGGAAACACGTCAACGTCTATACAATAGGAAAGGATGGTTTGTGGAATTGTACCTTGTCCCGAGGCTTGCTCGGCGACAATACCTCGCGCCTTGTGCGGTCTTCACCTCCTGTCTTGGACGGTGTCTATGCAGCTCCTGGTCGCACTGGGACTGACGACTCCTGGTCTCACCGGGACTGTCGGGATTGATAGTTGTCCTCCGAGCGGCAGAAACCTCCTGCGTCTAAAGTAGTCCACATAGACCACCTGGAACTCCAATCTCCTTGTCTCACAAGGAATTGGAAGGAGTCGCACCCTCCTGTTGGCGTACTAGTCGCCAACACACTCTCCTGCCACCAGTCGCAACTGCAGTTGTCTTTCCCTTGTTGTGCCTCCCTTATCAGGTAGCACTTGCTTGGGCTCTCTCTCGGTTACCAAAACCAGAGAGAACGATGAATTTGCAGAGCAACTGGTTTGCACTGAGTTGTACTTTGATAAGCCCCCAATACCCCTATATATATAGGAAGGTCATGGGACATGGTTCTCCATCCCAGGCAATGCGGGACTAAAAGCAGAAGTAGAAGGGTTTGAGATTTTCCACAAAACAATCAACTCGCAACCTGAACTGATCGTTTCACAACTGAAACGGTCGGTTGGGGACCTGAACCGGTCAGTTGACACCTCAACCGATCAGTTGGGACCCATGAGCCGATCGGTTCACTTATGAACCGGTCGGTTCGTGGTCCTGACCAGTTCCCGATTGACTTTCCTTCTTTTGTTTCTAATTGGTATAGAATACCAATCCTATTTTCCAATCAAATTGGGAAAGTGAAATGAAAGGAAAATTCCCACCAATCCTACTTTCCCAACTTGCTCGGTTGCACCAGTTGAATCGATCGTTTCAACTCTTGAAGCAATCGTTTCACCCAGACTATGAGCCGATCGACTCAACACTTGAGCCGATCAGTTCACCAAGCTGAGCTGATCGGTTCATCTCACGAGACGATCGGTTGGGAGTGCAGATTGTGCAGAATTAGTCAATTGCAATTTCAATCAATCCGATACTTGAATCAATGTGTCCAACACCTTGAACATTATGACATTGAGCTATCAATTGATTGAGTGTTTAATTGAATTACTAAACTCCTTTAGCAATCAATCTAAACATTGTTTGTGGACAAAACTCCTCTTCCAGGTTAAATGCTATGTGTGTGACCTTGCAGGTCCATTTCACGTTGGCAGTGAAAGTCCATAACACTTATGACTTCACAAGCAAAGAGCGGTGCCTAGTCACACATCAGTGCTACCCAAGTGAAAGAAAAAGTTGGAGAACAACTTTCAATCCTACAATCCATGAATGGTGTTACAATGAATGTATAATTCCTTTGTCACTGATATCCCAAATGAACTCGAGGCATGGAAAAGTCATCCTATCAACGTTCATTCACTTTCTTGATCTCAGAGCAGATTGGAAGAGATATGTATGACATCAATATCATATACTGATTCACACATGCGTGCACATGCCTATTTCAATCCTACTCATCAAGTGGCCTTGGATATCATACTCCCTCAGGAGGGACAAATCCCATATCTATCACTCACCCCTCAAAAGCCCCATGTTTCAAAGCCACCCAATCATCATCTTTATAAGAACCCATGTTTCAGGACTGTGTTTGATGATGTCAAAATGTGCCCAACGACATGTGTTGAGTGTAGTGATTTTAGGTCAAAGAATCACACTCACCACCATCACTGTGAGTACTGACTGTGACTACCATGTCATGGTTCCATGTGTCAAAGTCACGGTGGGTCTGTCCAGTACACTTGTTCTCTAACAAGTACCTATGTATTTGGTTTGATATCTCTATATCATGACTAATGAGATTCTGTCATCAACCAACACCACAATCTAGTCTTGTGTGTCATTGTTGTCTATCTACCTTCCACAATGACATCCGACTAGGGACATAACAAGAATGTACAAACTCTTAGCATCCGTATGATCTCATCCTTCAGGTCCTCAACCTGAAAGCATACATCATTGACTATTGTCATTCTCTAGACATTCAATCTGTTCTATCACTATCTCATATGACTGAACCAGAAAGAATTGGAAGCTTTCCTTTGATGTTTATCAAATCAATCTTAATGTATCCCACCAATCATCCCATGATTGTCTCTCAGGGCATACATACCAACATAAAGAACTCCATATTTAAGGCTAGTGGTGGTCTGTGGGGCCAGTCGTCATTCCTGAAACTCTACTAGAGCCTTGGGAAGTGGGCCCAGTCATTACAAATGGTATCAGAGCAAATTCCCCTCCAGTAGGTGGGGCCCACATGGACATGGTATGCCAGTCTTGAGCCGTTCGGTCCATGCATGTAGGAAAGGGCTGTCCATGGTTGACGTAGCCACCCTTGTGCTGGTATTCCGTGATCGGGAGCTAGGTGTCCATGGGCCATTGTGGGTATGCACTGAAATGGGGAAGAGATTATGAGGCCTTATAGTTGAGCCTTGATGAGGACATCAAGAGTCTAAGTGGGGGAGATTGTAAATCGGATAAAACACTCTTAAAAGGAATGATTGGACTACCCATATCACCAAGGTGCACCTCCTTTTCCGGGAGCCCATCACTAAAGAACTCCATAGTTAAGCGTGCTCAGCTTGGAATAGTACTAGGATGGGTGACCAGTCGGGAAGTTGACCCCGACTTGCTCGTGCATGAGGTTAAAGCACGCAGTTAAGGCTAGTGGTGGTCTGTGGGGCCAGTCATCATTCCTAAAAGTCTACTAGAGCCTTGGGCAGTGGGCCCAGTCGTTACATGGTACATATGAAGCATTTTTCTACACAAATGTAGATTCACATGTTGATGGTGCATATGAAGCAACAAACCTTAGGTGGATAGTAATATTTTTAGCTTCAAAGGAATACATTAGTATGGACATAATCAATGTTATATGATTGTGGGTTTTAGTTATGTACTATTATTATATGTATATATGATACATATTATAAGTATATGGTGTTTGGATATCCATATGTATATAAAAATAAACCCTCAAATAAAATATAAAGTCTTAGATGCTTTCCAATATACAATACACGTGAAACTCTTGATCAATAAAGTGTGGGAATGCCAAATAATGGTGCACTGTCTATCTATGGAAGTGTGAGATTTAGATATGTGAGTTTGCCAAAGCAAGGTGCATATTCTATTTTATTGCCATTTGGGTCAAACTTAACTAGGTGACCTTATTTGGATTAAGCACCTAGAGATATAAAGATGGTTATAACAAAGGGTTGTGCATCCATATATCAAGAGTTGGATTCGATTCAATTGACAAATGTTTCCTACCTAAACAGTCAATTTGTGGGTGATTAGCCAAAGCTAACTCATGATTTGGTGAAATACATATCTTGTCTCACTAGAATATTGTACAATGTAAATCATTTGAATTTATAGTGAAGGATATTAATTTAAAAAAAATTAGTTGAAGTATTATTTAAGTGAAGTCTAAATTGATATGGATAACAACTTTTTGAAATCAAATATTAACTCTTGCAAATACTTCTTGTAGGTCAAATGACAAACATAAACAACAACCCATTTTACTGCAACAGGTACTTGAGGATGAAAAAGTAATGGAAATAACTTTAATGAATGGTTCAGGATATTGAGAATTTTTCTAAAAAATGAGCCTAAGATATATTCTTGGATACACTAATACTGAATGAACAAGCTCAAAATGCGCTAGGGTGAAAAGAGAAGCTTATAAGAAGCATTCTTGTGATACCATGGACATAAAATGTCTTATGCTCTGCTCCATGTCTCATGAGCTTCAAAAACAACATGAGAATATGGATGTTATTGAGATGATAACCTATCTTAGGAACATGTACCAAAAACTAGCAAGGAAAAAGTGGTAAGATATCACCAAGGTGTTGCTTAAGTGCAAGATGGCAGAAGGTGATCCGGTTTTACCCCAATGTACTCAAGCTAATTGAGTATGTGGAAAGTCTAGGTAGACTAAGATTTCTTTTAGATAAGAGTTGGCCAGAAATTTTATTCTACAAACATTTCTTGATTCTTGTAAATAATTTTTCATGAACTACAACATGAAGAATTTTGTTAAACCGCTGACAGAGCTACTTGGTATGTTGAGAAAAGATGAGGGGCAAATGAAAGACAATCCCAAATCAGTGCTTCTAGTCATCAAAGGTAAAAGAAAGTCTAGGAAAAAGTCAAAATCAAGAAAGGATCTAAGGTTTTCCAAAAGTATTCTGCACTTAAGGCAAAAAGAGGATATCCACACTTGTTACAACAAAAAAGGAGTATATCAAGAAGGAAACTATCACCATTTTCACCAGCCTAGACATTGGAAGACAAATTGTCCTCTCTACATAGAGGAACTAAAGAACAAGAAGTAATGGAAGTGATCTCTACTTTAGGTAAATATCTCATAGAAATAATCTTATCAACTTACTCAATATCAATATTAAATATCAGATATGGATATCAAATATCTATGCAAGATCGAAAAAGAAGTAGACACTTGAAGAAAGCATGGTGGAACTACATCTACCAAATGGAGAAATAGTTGTTTTTGTTATTGTATGCACCTATTGTTTACTCTATCTAGTTGGCTTTTAATAGAATTAGAGAAATAATATTGTGTACCTTCCATAAATAGAAACATTATCTATGTATCTTATTTGGACATGAGTGATTTTGAATTTCTGGAAAAGAATGGTTGAATTTCGATTTCAAGAGATAATATATTCTATGACAGTGCCCAATGTCTTATGATCCCTGTTTATTAGAACTTAAGAGACACATATATATAACATAAATACCAAAAGATTAAAACTTAATGACTTAAAAAAGAACTTACATATGTCAATATTGTCTAGGGAACATAACTGAGAAGTGCATCTTTGGAATCCTTAAGGATGGTTATTTGGACTCATTTGATTTAGAATCAATTAAGACATGTGAGTCTTTTTTATTAGGCATGATGACAAAAGCACCCTTCATGGGAAATAGTAAAAGGGAAATTGAATTATTAGGACTTATGCATACTGATGTATGTGGACCTTTTAGCACAAATTCCAGAGGTGGGTATCAGTACCTAATCACATTTGGTTATGACCTCAATAGATTTGGATGTGTATCTAATGAAACACAAGTTAGGCCCATTGAAAAGTCTAAGGAATACATGGATGAAGTACAAAATAAACTTGAAAAAATAATTAAAGCACTTCGATTATATCATCATGGTAAATACTTAAACCAAGAGTTTGAGGCCATTCTGAAGGATTGTGGTTTTGTATCACAATGGACTTTGCTTGGAAAATCACAACAGGAAAGTGTATCAGAAAGAAAGAATCACGCTTGTTGGACATGTTATGATCTATGATGAGTTTTTTTGTTCTTCTAACTTCTTCTATGGTTATTCTCTAGAAATTATAGTGTTTACACTAACATGTAACTTCTAAGTTGATTTAAAAGACACCATATGAGATATGTATTGGAAAACATATCAATGTTCTTTTACAAAGATTTGGGGATGTGAAGCTTATGCTAGGAAATAGTTCTCTGAAAAGCTTGGATCCAAATCTGAAAATATCATTTTGTTGGATATCCTAAGGAAACCAAAGGATATTACTTCTATATTCCATTTAACAAAATGTGCTTGTTGTCAGACTTGATCTATTCCTAAAAAGGAACTATTTCCATGGGAACTTGTAGGAGGAAAGTAGAACTTGAAGAAGTCCAAGACCAATAAGATAATATTGAACCAATGGAGGTTGATATGGAATAAGAAGAACCAAATGATGTTGTAGAATCTCAAGTTCCTATTGCAACATAAGATCCTCGAAGATCTAGTAGGATATGTCTTAAGCCAGAGGGGTATGTATTCCTTGTGACTCAATAAGATGATGTATTTGTCATTGATGATGAAGAACCAATAACCTACAATGAGGCTATTTACAGACCCAATTTTAAGAAATGTCTTAGAGCCATGAGATGTGTGACAGGCTCTATGTATACCAACAAGGTATGAACCTTAGTGGATCCACCTAATGGGGTAAAACGATAGGGTGTAAATGAGTATTCAAGAAGAAGACAAACATGGATGGTAATGTACAAACCTACAAAGGTCGATTGGTTACAAAAGGTTTCAAAAAAGTTGAAGGTGTTGACTATGACGAAACTTTTTCACCAATTGTCATGGTTAGATCCATCAGGATCATGCTTTCTATTGAATCTTATCATCACTACGAGATATTGAAAATGGATGTTAAATCTTCATTCCTTAATGGGAATCTCCTTGAGGATGTGTAGATGACACAACCCAAAGCTTTTATTACTCCAAATGAAGTTGAAAAGTTTTGTAAGCTACAAAGGTCACTCTATGGATTGAAGCAAGCATCCTAGATCTGGAATATGCATTTTGATGAGACAATCAAATAGTTTGGATTTATTCAAAATGACAATGAACCTTGTATTTACAAGAAGGTTAGTGGGAGCATAATTGCATTACTTGTATTGTATGTAAATGACATGTGATAGATGGGGAATGACATCCCAACTCTATAATTGGTTAAAATTTGGTTGGAAAATACCTTCTCCGTGAAGGAATTAGGATAAGCATCCTATATGCTAGGAATCAAAATCTATAGAGATAGATCTAGGTTTTTTGATCTAAGTCAAAGTACATGCATTGACAAGGTGTTGAAAAGGTTCAACATGCAAGAGTCTAGGAGTGAAACTTATCCAAGTTCATGGAATAAGTCTCTCTAGAGATCAATGTCCTAGCTCTTCTAAAGAGATGGAACACATGAATAAGATTTCATATGCATATACAATTGGTTCTGTCATTTACGAAATATTGTGTACACGTCCTGACATCTTATATGCTTTGAGCATGACGAGTAGATACTAGTCAGATCCAGGTGAAGGTCACTGGATTGTAGTAAAGAACATTCTTAAGTACTTGAGAAGAATTAAGGATCAATTCCTTATTTATAGTGGTGAGAAAGAGTTGGTTGTGAATGGTTACACCAACGCCAACTTCCAAACCGACAAGGACAATTCTCAATCACAATCAGGTTTTGTATTTATCCTAAAAGGAGTGAGTTGTGAGGAAGAAAGTTCCAAGCAAGAGAGAGTAGTTAATTCTACAATAGAGGTGAGTACGTTGATGCATCTAGCACAACAAAGGAAGATGTATGGACCAAGAAGTTCCTTGATGAACTATGTGAGATTCCATTTATTGACAATATAGTAGACCTATACTACAACAATAATGGAGATATTGCACCAGCTAAGGAACCTAGATCACATTAGCATTCCAAGCATAAACTACAATGCTACCTTCTCATATGAAAGTTCACACAATGAGGAGATGTGAAGATTTTCGTAGTACCAACTGAAAGCAATGTTGTCGATCCTCTAATGAAAGTAATTTTATGAGAAAAAAAACATGATGGTCATTTTAGATCACTTGGGACTTAGATTCACGAGTAGTTCGCTCTAGTGCAAGTGTGTGACTATTTGTAGTACACCTTGAGAGACAATAATATGATGATTGTAATGACACTCTTTGAAATTGATATTAATATTAATAAAGGCAATTCTAATTATTATATTATCTTTAATATTGAGATAATGAATAAATATAATAATGTCCTAAGAATGTCTTGATTGATGACATATGTTTTGGGTTGAGGACCTAAATTTGATATCATATGTACACTTAAGAGTACATGTTGTTGTTATGTCCCTTGATAGTTAATATTGTGAATATTATAGGATAACATTAATGCATAAGACTAGTATGTATGCTAAGTGATGACTATGTCTCTTTAGCAATGATATTAGATATCTCAAATTGATAGGTACTTTTTAGAAAATAAGTATCTAGAGACATGGAAGAGACACTCTAGTGACACAACTCTACTGACAAAAGGATAGGTATTAGATCTCTCAATGTCTTTTAGGCACAAGTATAGAAATACCACCACTAAGAACACTAGTACAGAAATGGTCTGTAGCGTCAGTTTTTTAAAGTCTGCAGCGTCACTTTTTAACCGACGCCTAGGTGGGCGTCGCTACAGAATTTGGTCTATAGCGTCGGATTATTTAACCAAATAAAACCGACCTTACAGAGTAAACACCGACGCAAGAGGTTGTAAAAATTCTGACCTAGGCGAGAAAAAAGGAGCATGTAAGGTCGATTATTTCATAAAAACCGACCCTGTAAACGTTCTCGGTCGAGAAAATTGTCGACCGAGAACGTTTATAGGGTCGGTTTTTATGAAATAACTGACCCTAAAGATTGAATACCATTTCAGTGGTAACTCTCAGTCGAGAAAATTGTCGACCGAAAACTCTCTATAAGGTCGGTTTTATGAGAAAACCGACCCTAAAAATTGAATAAAACATTTTAGTGTAAGACTTGGTCGACAAACTTCTCGACCGATAGTATTTTGGTTGAGAAGTTTGTCGACCGAGTCTTACACTGAAATGTTTTATTCAATCTTTAGGGTCGGTTTTTTCAAAAAACCGACCTTATAGAGGACATGTAGACTCGGTTTTTTACAAAAACTGACGTTAGAAGTTCTATTTCGGTCGAAAATTTTTCGACCAGAGAGTGTACAATGAATTCAATCTATAGGGTCGGTTATTTAAAAAACCGACGCTAGAAGTTACGATTTTGTTTAAAAAAATTTCTGCAGAAATTGATATAGAACAGAAGAACAAGAAGATTCATATATTCTGGGAGAGGGGAGCATTGGTGCTCAACCATCACCATTCAAAACCACACATTCATAAGAAAAATGATAATAAATATCATAATTTACAAAATGATAGAGTGCAAGTCTGAGATGACATATTACAAAAGTAAAAATATGAAAGAGTACGTACTCAAACCACATACATAAATGGAACCGACATATTTAAACCAATGCTATTTTGACTTCACTTATAAAACACTCTGACCACTCTTCTCGGAATTCATTCAAGTCTACATGTGTGTAAGGCTGAGTTGTAAAGATCTGTAACAGAAAATGCACATGCTAATATTTTATAAAAATGACTACAATCACTTGTAAATTTATGATGTTATTCTTTATTACCTGACTTATAGTCTGAATGTCATGTGATGCTTGTTTGATAATAGCTTGCATGTATTTCATTATATAGTAGCCACAAGCCCAGTCATTATTTTGCATAGGACACTACAAATAACGAATTATACTTAATGTTAGTAAACTACTATAAACAGCAGTTGAGATAAGACTATAAGAGTTGACATATTAGAATTGAAAAATTAATACATATAAGACTAAGCAGTTGTCAAAGTAGCTACCTTGACATTTTTCAAAGTCAATGTCTTTAATTTTGTGGGTATTTGTCCTCCAGCTTCACGAAAAGCCTTTATACCCCTATCAATTAAACGATAGTTGGTAAAATAGAAATTCTAAATAAAATATCATGTTGAAGCAATTGATTAAATTTATGCTTACTCCATAGCTGATAATTTCAGTTTGTGACTCCTTGTTGTTTTACCCATTGGGTCAAGATAATAAAGAGTCATCAATTTTGGGACAATCACCAGTAATTCCCAATGTCTAGTTCTGAGTAAGAGTAAAACAAACATTAAAATAAATAGTTTCATTCATTATTAAAATTATATTGAATAATAATACTTACTGGACGTTAAAAGGAATTAGGATAATTTCCTTCCCCTCACTAGCAAAATATTTGAATGCATCAGAGAAGTACTCATTCACTTCCTCAATATTATTTGTCTCCACCTGACTAGTGACCGAAGGAACTAAGAATGCAATATTCTTTATATCAAAGTTGGTGACCTCGATATATAAATGGCTGTTAAACATTTGTAATTATTTTCATATGTAGAAATAAGCTAAAAATTTGTATTGGAATTTTCTATATATATTGATAGATCCTTACCTTATCCATACTTCTATTATCGAAGTGTTCATCCAATCATACCGGAACAACTCTATAATATCGTCAAGAAAAATAAAATTCTCAAAGTCCCTCCCAACTGCATCTTCTGTTAACTTGACCATCATATTTGATCCCGATCTTTGGTTAGCTAAGTATCGACACAAACATTTAGATTTGCTTCCCAATTCGTCGAATGTAGTTTCGGGAATGAAAGATGGCTTGGGCATAGGAGGACGACTAGCAGAAGTTTTACTTTTTGGTTTACAAACCTGTTAATTAAATTACATACTTATATTACATGAGTTCATATATGCAGTCAAATATGAAAAATATGGTAGAAATAAGGTATACCTTGTCATTGATAACCAAGTGTCTAGGCCAACCCACCATAGCACCCTCAGCTTCTTCAACTGTACTATATTCAAGATTAGGTATGGGTAGTGGTTTGTCCCCCATTCCGTCATACACAAGATGGATGGACACACGGCAGATGTCATCAGTAATTTGTTGGCAATGCAATGTACCACCAAGGTTGTACACTTTTCCCGCTGCCACAACATTATATTCTGGAACCTCCACTACAAGTTTACAGTTCATACCAACCTAGATTGAAATAATATAAGTTATATAAGAAACAGTAGAACAGATACATGTTACAACTATATATTATCATATATTTATCATACTAATAACACAACATATAGAACAAAAACTTACTGCAGATTGTTGTGGTGGTTCATCGGGAGTGCTCCCATGACCTTCTACAACTGTAGCATGGGCTTGTACCTCATCACTTGAGAGACGTGCAGTATGAATAGGTTGAGAAGGTTGAGTAGGCTGATATGAAGACATTATTTCTTTTACTTTCTGCACTACTAATGCTTCAACATCCTCTTGTGTAAGACCTCATGCACGACCTCTTTTAGATTGCAAAGGGCCAAAATAAGACTTGAATCCTATGCCAACTCCTAATCCCCTAACACGGCCAGGATGCTCCTTCGTACCAAGAGCAACTGCTAGTTCATCCATGTAGCCAGTTGGGATGAACTTTCCTTCCTTCCTTTGCTCGTGGAGATCAATCTATTCATAGTTAATAAAAATATTAAATCACAATATCAATTAGATATAAATAAATCTAAGTTTGTGGAAGTTACTCTTTACTTAGTTGGGATAAACCTACCATCTTTTGTGCCACCTCCTTAGTTGCAGGGTTGACAATTTCACCGGCTCGATTCTTTCTAGCATCAATCCATGTCATGTGTCGGGGTGGTCACTCAACTTGAGTTGTACTAGATTCTTCTCCAGAAGATGATTGATTCTCTTATAGTTGGCGGCGGAAGGCATAACCACCGGGCCCCAAGTGATGGTCATGCACATTTTTAGCCCGTCTTTCCTTTTGATCCTGGTGAATAGCCTGATCATTTAAAATGAGGTATTGCAATTTAGACTTGGCAAACATGTATAAAAAGATTCACCTCCTTAATTGTATAAAATTAAATATTCATACAATACATCACAATCTTTATTACCTGAAACTCTTCCGATCTCCTAGCTGCAACAAATCTTTCCCACACCTCAGGATCAATAAAAATATATGCATATGTAGCTTTCTTCTTTTGTTTAGGATTATTTATAAATTCCCTTACAATATATGTCTTAAAACCCCTCCATCGTACACCACAACGTTGTAGCACTCTTTTCTTGTGATCTTTTTCATTTAGATGAAAAACACCCTATACATACAAAAGAAGTAATTAATAATGTTGTTTTGAAAAGGAATTAATTCCAAGAAAACTAAATTAGAATCAATAGATAAAAAACATATCACTTCCACTCAAAGATATATCTTTCCATATGAGGTATTTTTTGGCATTAGGAACATCATGCCAATTTTCTATATCTATTGGCACCTTAGTGCGCGCGGTCGCCCCTACGTAATGCTTGAAAGCACTAGCATGTTCCCCAACAGGTGCTCATGTCATATTAAACTGGACTAGCAATTTATCCCCTTTAGCCCTGAGCTCCTGCAGCCTACGCATCAATGTAGGACCTCTACAGTTCTTAGCATCACCACTACCATCCTCATGGTGCTCATGCTCAGAATGTTCATCTTTATGGTGCTCATGCTCAAAATGTTCATCTTCACTCGCCATTTTAGAACCTGCAAGTATACATGATAAAAAAAATAAGTGATAATAAAAGCACAAGTGATAAGGTATACATGATAATAAAATAAACAATTCAAAGAATACATGCCTTTAGTATTGGTTGAGTTGTTAGTCAAGGAAAATTCCTTCAGCATGGTCTTGACGTTTATAATATTCATCGGTGTTATCTTCAACATTTACACTTGGCAAACCAACTGAGAATGGACTGGAATCATCATACTTTTCGTAGTATTCTTCTTCATTTATAGGATCTATAGTAAACTGTCTTTTTCCATTAAGAACGACAGAACGATTTTTATTTGCCGGGTCATCAATATAGAATACTTGTTTTTCTTGGTTTGCCATGATGAATGGCTCATCTTTGAAACCAATCTTTTCAAAATTCACCAATTTGAAACCCAACTCATCCACTTAGTTAAGATAGTCAATATTAATCATGCATGCAAATAGTTTACCATTTTTCTTGTTATGGCAAGCATCTATTTGATTATTCCTCATACTTTTGACCAATTTCATCTTATGATGAAATCTTAGCCTTACTTTCCATGTTATTTCTAATCTTTTATCCTTGTTCATTATCTTTGACACATACATTTCTTCTCTCTTTTGCTGGGTGCTTTCCCAACCACCTAGGGATTTGATGAAGGTGTTGAACAAAGTCAAGGAGATCAAGTTTAGGAGTAGATACCAGTTTTTCTATCAAGAACTAGGTTGCTTATTGCTAGATCATTACTTTCTTTTCAGTAATATATAAATGCATTATTTTCATATTTATGTATTAAGTTAAACATCATGCATCAACCCTAAAGTGTCAATGTAGGAGTACACATGTCTAATCTAGTATTAATTTCTAAAATTTATATAATGATTACATATGAAAAAAGACATGCATGTTTTTATTATTGGGTTATCAAATCATATAAAATGGAAAATACTTGTACAAATTAGCAAAGTAAGGCCGTTTCCAACAGCCCAAAGATTGAAATCATTACAATATTCAGAACTATTTGTGAACATTACAGCAAATATGATTAAAACATTTATAGCTCCAACATAAATAAGTTCCAGGTCCATCTCGGTCGACAATTAGTCGACCGAGAGACCACCTGCGCGCAGCGTCCAGGTCCACTCTCGGTCGACAATTTGTCGACCGAGAGTGGACCTGGACGCTGCACGCAGGTGGTCTCTCGGTCGACTAATTGTCGACCGAGATGGACCTGGAAGCAGCAATGGCGGCGGGCGGGAATGAAGGCGAACAAGGAACGAAGGAAGCTCGAACTTACTTGGAAATGGCAGTGAGCTTCGTGGAGGAAGAGACGAACTTCGCGGAGAGGCGGCGACCTTCGTGGAAGAGTGGAAGGCTGCGACGACGAGCTTCACGGCAATGAAAAGTTTCACGGAAACGAAGAGAGCTTCACGGCAACGACGGGCTTCATGGAGGAAGAGTGGAAGGCGGCGACGACGAGCTTCACGATCCTCTTCACGGCGACGACGAGCTTCACGATCCTTTTGGCGGTGTGGAGAGGCGGCAACGGCTTCACGGAGAAGCGTTCGCGGCAACGGCAGAATGACAAAGTGAAAAGGGGTTTCGCGGCGCCGCGGAAGAGAGGTTAGAAAAGAGAAAAGGGTTTCACGGGAGAAAGAAAGTCTAAAGTTTCGACTTTTTGCACGGAACGAAAAACTGTAGCGTCGGTTAACAACCAAAAACCGACTCTACAGATAAACGGTGCCCATGTCGAGTTGTTTAATATAAATCAAACGCAAACTCGGTCGACGAATTTGTCGACCGAAAAGACCTATAGGGTCGGTTATTTGATAAAACCGACGCTACAAGTGCTAATACGAAGAAATCTGGCTCGTTTCGGTCGACGATTTGTCGACCGAACAGGAGCAAAATTTCCTTCGTACAAGCACCTCTAGGGTCGGTTTTTTCATATAACCGACCCTAAAGGTGCTTATACATGTTTAATATAAATCAAACACAAACTCGGTCGATCGAAAACACCTATAGGGTCGGTTATTTGATAAAACCGACGCTACAAGTGCTAATACGAAGAAATCTGGCTCGTTTCGGTCGACGATTTGTCGACCGAACAGGAGAAAAATTTCCTTCGTACAAGCACCTCTAGGGTCGGTTTTTTCGTATAACCGACCCTAGAGGTGCTTATACATGTGTGAAAAACTAAACTGGATATTATCGGTCAACAATATTGTCGATCGAGACAACCTATAGGGTCGGTTATTAGAAAAACCGACCCTAGAGGTGCTTTTAAGAAAGAAATCTGGCTTCATTCGGTCGACAAATTTGTCGACCGAATGTGTGTCGGTCGACAAATTTGTCAACCGAATGAAGCCAGATTTCTTTCTTAGAAGCACCTCTAGGGTCGGTTTTTCTAATAACCGACCCTATAAGGGGTCTCGATCGACAAATTCGTCGACCGAGGAGCTCTAAAGTGCTTCCACAACCCTAATAATTATGTTATGTGAATCTTTATTATATGGTGATGTCGTATGAAACCCTAATATGGGATAATGTTATGTGAAACCCTTATATGGAATGATGTTTTGTGAAACCCTAATATGGAAATGTTATGTGAAACCTTAATATAGGGTGGTGTTGTGTAAAAACCCTAATATGGGATAATGTTATGTGAAATTTCAATATGGGATGATGATATGTGAACCCTAATTGATAAAGATGGGAAACTCTAACCCTAATGAGGGAATAGAGATGTAATTTTTGTATTGCATGATGTTGATATGAAATTGATATGGTTGATATGAAATTGAGATGATTGTGTAACAAATATCATGAATACCTTGGTCAGATGACCTGAAGGTAATAGTTACCTGATAAGTGATAACCATGTTTAGTGATGAACTAAGGGTTTGAATACCCAGAATCAACAAATGTGATGATGGTGGTATTGAGGGATGTGAATTCCCAACAATGAGACAAAAGATTGAGATCCCAATGCTTTATAACGTTTTGAAAAGTACTAAACTCTATTCAAAAATTCAGTCGGTCGACTATTTGTCGAACGAAAGAGCTCTAGGGTCGGTTATAAGGAAAAAACCGACCCTAAAGTCATCCTCGGTCGACAATATTGTCGGCCGAATTTGTGTGTGTGTGTATGAGATTAACCCTGTTTCAATGTTTTAAATTAAGTACCAAGTGTGTGTGTATGAGATTAACCAAGTGATGCTTTGTCAAATTTAGCCATAATTTATTTTTCAATCATTTGAAATAACAATATTGTTATATAACATGTATATGTCCAAATGAAGCCATGGAAAACACTTTTATTCATAACAATTTAATTCCCATACACTTTATAAGATGAAGCATGACATACTTGCTTTATAAAAAGATATCCATTACAATCATTACAAACATATCTCATAATCTCACTGAAAAGACCGAAGGATTACATCAATGTCTGGATCTTTTCCAAGAAAGGGCTCAGCTCCATAATATTTGACCAGTGTCTGCCACTCCAAGGCACCTGTCTTGGTTAAGGCATAAGCCTCCAAGAAGGTGGGAACACGATCAAAGCGAAAGTTGGCAGCAATGTCTTGAAGTTGAATTGGGGAAAACTGAATATGTGTGAGATCAGGAGATGGTGGAGGTGGAATTTGATAGTAGTTGTAGGAAGGATTGTATGGATTTATCATGCCAGGATTAAGGGAATAGGGATATTCATCAGGTTGGTTAGGAGAGAGAGATTGCATCCTTTGGTTTAAATAAGTCATGCCATGGTGATTATAATCCAATTGCCTACTTAGGTGATATTGGGATCCAGCAATGTATGTCAAAGTGTTTATAATAGGATCATGGGGTAGGTTGGTAGGAGGAGGTGGTGGAGGTATGTCTTGGGTGGATGTCTCCCCTTCAGTCCTAGCCCTTTTGTGGCCAAAGTCGATTCCCATCTTTTCCACCGTATTTTTACTTATCTTTTGGGGTTTTCTATCCCATGTGTAACCTAAGTCATCCTCAATATTCTTCTTAAGAAAATGTTGAGTGATTTGGCATACAAAGTCAGCATAAGGTGGATTGCCAGAAAACTCAAACATATTCTTAAGGATGATACAAATAAAGTTTATGGGAATACCTTTGAGAATGTCATAGATAAGGCACATACGAAAGGTGGGTACTTCAGATTTGTTTGCTATAGGATGGATATTGGTGGCAACAATGAGATTTATGATCCTAGCTTCAGGTTTTAAATTTATGGCATAATAGGTACCCCTATCTTCATGGAAAGTTGTATTTGATTGAAAGATGGCTTTTTTGACATCACTAAGGCTAGTTGTAGTGTCATCTTGGGAGAGTTTGTTGAGTGGATTTCCTCTGGTGAGATCAACAAAATCTTTATATTCTTCTATGTTTATGTCAAGCATATCAAGAATACCCTCCTCAGTAAAATGGAATCCATACCCACCAACCATAGAGGAGAAGGAATCATGGTCAGGATGTGGGGTTAAATTGGCATAGAATTCATTAACTGCTTTGGAGGAGTAGGAATGGAAGGAGGGGATCAAAAAATCAGTCAAATGTTGCACCTTAAAGAGTTCCTCCAAATCGACAATGTTCTGGAAGTCCATGACGTCGACTGAACGTCGTGGAAGAGGAGGCTTTGAGGAGAGCCTGAGGTAGCGGTCACCTGCAGCTGCGTCTTTGAAGGGGACGTCGTTGATGAACGGCAGCGGATCAACCGTCCTTCCTTTCCTGCCTGCAACTTGCTTCTTTCCACGCGTTGATGAGGAAGCCATTTCGTTGCTTTGAAATGGAGAAATAGCAAAAAAGAATTGGATGTAGAGAAGCTGAAGATTTTCACAAGAATACACTAGAGAGGAGCTAGAGAAGTGAGAATGTGAAGGTGTGAAGAAATGGATCATTTTGGGTGCTATTTATAGCAAAACAGAGCCAATTTCGGTCGACAATTTGTCGACCGACGGCCGCAACGGTCGTCTATCGGTCGGCCAACGGTCGATCGAAAAAATAGCCGTTACGACGGTCAACGGTCGTATTTATAGCCGTTAACGGTTGAAATTCTAGCCGTTACGACGGTTGATTTTTTTAGCCGTTACGACGGTTGATTTTTTTAGCCGTTACGACGGTTGGTTTTTCTAGTCGTTCCTCGGTCGAAAATATTGTCGACCGAATGGACTTCTAAGGTGGGTTATTAAGAAAATACTGACCCTAAAAGTTACTTATACACATGAAAACTGACTCCTTATCGGTCAACAAATTTGTCGACCGAAAATGCTATAAGGTCGGTTATAAGTCCAAATCCGACGCTAGATGTGCTTATACATGCGTGAACTATCTGGATCCAGAATAGATATCGGTCGACGAATTCGTCAACCGATATGTTTTGGTCGACAATATTGTCGACCGAATTGATTCTAAGGTCGGTTATTAAGAAAATACCGACCCTAAAAGTTACTTATACACATGAAAACTGCCTCCCTATCGGTCGACAAATTTGTCGACCGAAAATGCTATAAGGTCGGTTATAAGTGCAAATCCGACGCTAGATGTGCTTATACATGCGTGAACTATCTGGATCCAGAATAGATATCGGTCGACGAATTCGTCGACCGATATGTTTCGGTCGACAATATTGTCGACCGAATGGACTTCTAAGGTCGGTTATTAAGAAAATACCGACCCTAAAAGTTACTTATACACATGAAAACTGACTCCTTATCGGTCGACAAATTTGTCGACCGAAAATGCTATAAGGTTGGTTATAAGTGCAAATCCGACGCTAAAGGTGCTTATACATGCGTGAACTATCTGGATCCAGAATAGATATCGGTCGACGAATTTGTCGATCGAGAAAGAGCCAGATTTCCTTCGCATAAGTACCTCTAGGGTCGGTTTTAAGGAAAAAACCGACCTTAGAGGTACTTATCGGTCGACGAATTTGTCGACCAAGTGAATCAGTCGAAATATTGGTCGACCGAGGAAGGCTCTAAGGTCGGTTAGAAGTGCAAATCCGACGCTAGATGTGCTTATACATGCGTGAACTATCTGGATCCAGAATAGATATTGGTCGACGAATTTGTCGACCGAGGAGGCCTTTAAGGTCGATTTTGTAGGAATAACCGACCTTAAAGGTGCTGATCCGAGGAGGACTGTTGACGTGTATTTTACTACGCGCTTAAACGCAAGTATACGCGTCGAGTAATATAGGCCTTTGTGAGGCCCGAGTCGAACTCAGGGATATGTGAATTATTGGAGACTCCTACTAACTAATCACAATCAGCTAGGCCGAATGACAAAATAGGGTTTGTTGTCGAAATTAAAAAGAAAACAAAATGAAACAAAGAAAACAATCGATTAAAGATTAATTTAATCAATTCAAAAGAGTATCTTTAGGATTGCGGTTTCACCGCGGGTCAACATTGTATTAAGTTTTATATAATTCCTCACTCTTCTCTCTCTATCCGGGTAGTGGCCTGAATACAGAATTACCCACTGTCGTGGTGTAGTTCACTACTTAGGTTTAGGTTGATTCCACCTTCGTAGTAATCATTCCCCTAAACTAAGTGCATTACAAATGGTCTCTCAGTTTCCACCATTAATTGTACACCTCCTTTGTCAAGGGATTTATCGATTAATGTAAGTTTCGTCTCTTTTCAACCGTTAATCCTTCTGTCGAAGTGATTAAGGGCATTAGATTATTATTATGGTGATCAAGCATAACAATATATATGGAGAAAACGAAACTATACCACGGATTTAAGAGAGAAAATATGAATTATCAATATAAAATTGTCATACAATGCATTCCCGGGCTACTCCCGGTCCTAAAGATGGAGGGTTTTAGCCTCTCATGTTCATCTCACACGAATACATGGTAGAAATAGGGGAATTCATAAGAAAAATGTGAAACAAGTGGGAAAACCCCTGAACAGAGAAGAACCGGTAGATCCTTGGCGTAGAATACGAGCTTCCCCACCTATCGGTGGTGGAATTCATCTTCGGCAGCGTCCGAATCACCCGGGATGAGCCTCTGGTCTCCGTTCTCCTTTTTCTCCTTCCTGGGCACTCGTGCAATGCAAAAGAATGATGATCCTCCCCTCTGGGCGGCCGTCATTAGGTATAAGTCCCTAATTAGGTCGTCAAATAACTCCAGCCGTCCGATTGAGATCAAAACGAATCCAACGCATATCTGCCGGCGTCGATACCATCGACGCGGGTCGATGGTATCGACCCAGCGTATTAGCGGCAGCTTTCTTTTTCTTTTCGTCTGAGCGCCTGTGGTCATCTCGATACCATCGACTTGGGTCGATGGTATCGACTCTCTTTAGCGTCGGTTGTTGTCGTTTAGCGACGCTGTAGCTCTCCATGTGTCAATGGCATCGACTCTCATCGATGGTATCGACTCTGTGCTGCTCCTCTCGGCTGGCAACCTGTGTCTTGGTCGATGGTATCGACTTCCGTCGATGGTATCGACGGAAGAAGATACTTGTTTTTCCTGAAATTCCACAATAAGACCAAGTAAATCCACACAAATTATGATAAACTGATAAATAATGCTCAGAATAGTAACACAAAAGGGGATTTGACATAGAATGCTGGCAAAGACCGAAATGAGTGAATTATGCAATATTATCCATAAAAATGAGTAATTAGAGCACAAAACACATATGAAAAAGGTCTATAAATGCGACTCAAAATCATCGCATCAAACTCCCCTAAGCTTGAACATTGCTCGCCCTCGAGCAACTAGTCCTTAGAATAGAATTGCAGATGTCAACTAAAAATCAACACACCAACCCAACATCCCATGCGACTCCCACTGAACGTTCTCAAACCGGCCTTCTCTAACCACAGAACAGTAATTACCCTAAAGGCGACAATAATCATCAATAAGAGAAATTATCCTTAAAACCGATGAACACTATCACATAAGGAAGTTAACATAATAAAATTCGTCGATTCAGCATTGGTGCATCTTGTGATCACCTATACTATGTTGCTCGCCCTAACTACCATCTACATGGAAGCAGTTCTCCTGATAATCATTAGTGAGGAGAATTTCACGGTGGCCTACCAATCCGAGCAACGGGTGGATGGAAATGGGTGGTTCATGGAAGAACTTGGAAGTATTGCACAGTTTCAATATGCATAAAACAAAATGTCCTACGTGATGCAAATGCACATTAAAAATGCCCTAATGCCTAAATTGGGTGAAATGATGCATGCACTAACCTTCCACCTCAAAATGAGATGGAAATCTAATTAAGCCACATCATGTACTCAATTTTCCTGTAATGCGAGTGATATCATGTTCCTTTCTCCCTCTTATTCCATTTCCTTCTAAATTCTCTTTTTTTTTCAGATTTCCAGACAAATTTTTTTATATTTTTTTTCTTTCTTTCTTTTAGCCCACATATCCATAATTGCTTAGAGATACATGTATTGGGCTGTTTTCTTCGTGATTAGAAATCTTTGCAATATTTCAAAGGTATGGAACAGTTTAGATCACTTTTTGAGGAAAAATTGAGATACATGGGGTACTTTATGCATGATAATCATGAAAGTCATGAGTGCAACTACATGGCATGCACCTAAAGGTAATGTGCATGAATCCCTATATTTTTCTCTCTCTATGCAAAAGTATGGAAAATATCAATGCAATTCCTATCTAAATGCTATGCACACAAGAAGGAATTAAAACTGTACTTTACTTCCAATTCTTAGGTGGATTATGGAAAAATGACGTGGAATGATCACAAGATTAAATGACTGAACCTTAGAAGGATATTATATGTCCCTCCTTACTGACATGTGTAGTAGTTTAGAGGGTTCTCTCTCTTACATCCATTTAAGGTCTCATTACCATTTGGTTAGGTTAGGCTCAAACAACCATTACTATCCACTTTTCCTGAGTCAATGGGAGTATAGGTGTGACATATTGTTTTAAAGTTGACATAATCAATCATTTTCATAGGATAAGTTCCCCAAGGACAACCAAGTCAAGCTATCCAAAAGACACAAAAATTTTAAAATTCCCTTCAATTTCCCATGAATACACAGCGAGATGACAACTTTTACGACATCCACAGTTACACTAGATAGATGTGGATCCTAAACAAAAACTAAAAATGCAAGAACAAATAGCAAAGCAAAAACTAAAAACAACAAAAGAAAAGATAGAGCTGTTCCAGCTACCCCCCTAAGCTTGAATTCGATTATGGCCTCATAGTCAAAAACAAACTTAAGAGTGGAACAGAGATACCCTGATCATTCTTGTGGAGGCGGAGGCGGGTACTGTGGGGCCGTAGGATCCCAAGAAGGATACTCCCCCTGGAAACTCGGATCGTAATGGGTCCTCGGCGGAGGCTGTGGATAGCCTCCAAAGTAGCTCTGACTCCAGTAATGGTCGTAAAAGGGCTCCTGTTGCATCTCCATCCTTTGCAACCGATTGTGTATCTGCTGTTGGTTGTCGAGGAGGAGACGTTCATTCTCGAACATCGCCCTTTGGTTGTCAAGTAACCAGTTCGTAGTATCCTAAATACCGATATACATCTCTAGATGCTGCTGCTGTGTCTGATGTATGTCTTGCAGCATCGTATACATGCCTTGCATTGAGTAGACATCCTCGCCTGTCTGTGAGGGCTGTGGTGATGGCGGAGGGGGCTGTGATGATGAAGACGCACCCGGATGCATCCTAGGACGCTTCCGTGGTGCTACTCGTGCGCGAAGAGGTGTGAAAGCCTCCTCTTCCTCCTCAGCCTCGCCTTCTTGGTCGTCATTACCGCCTTCTTCTTCATCGGACTCGACGGCTATGATCGGCCACCGGAAGTGCTGTGCTCCCTCGATGTGGAAGACGGCGTCCGGTAGCGCGCACTCCTGATAAGCATGGTTGACGTGGCAGTGTGCGTACGCCAACCCATCCCGGAGAAGGATAAGGTTTGAACGGTGCAGATGTTGCACGTTCCCCTTACTCCTCATGGAAATCGGAGTCATGGACTGGAGATTCAGCCCCAAGTAGTGCGCCAACTTGGTGATGAGCCCACCAAAATGGATCGGAGCCTTCCTTGTACTCCTCTTCACCGCCAGGACGTGCTGCAGAAAGAACGCACCCCAGTTGCATTCTTGTCGCTTCAGGAGCATGTAGAGGAAGAAAAGATCGCTCTCCTGAAACTTGCTCAATGCTAAATCGCTCCGAGCAAAGAATGTAAGGCTCAACATCCGGTGTAGGACCCAGACGAAGGGATGCTAGAAGTCCGCTACCGCAGCATTGTGGTAGCTCACTGTCTTTCCCGCCGGCACTGTGACAAGCTCGACGAAGATCTTGTCGTAGTCGGTGCGGGAATCTGGGCGCCGGTGATCATGTTGGGAGTGGTTACAGTTAAAGATGTTGTTGAACTTCTTAAGAGTGATGTTGTAGTTGATGTTGAACAGCCGGAACGATACCCGGCCCTTGATCCACTCACGATCCGATGCAACCACGTCGTTGGGCACAACGCAGACATCGAGGGATGCCATAAACTCCGCCACCAATTCCTTGTAGGTGGGCCATTCGCCGAAGAACGGCTGCCCATCCGCATGGCGCTCCAGCTTGTCTGGCCTTATCCTGGTGTGGCGTGCTTGACCCTTCAGCACATAGGCCAAGTTGGCCTCGAATCCAAGATTACAGATTATTCCCCAGTCCACATACCGGGTCGGCTCGATCTTCCGCTTCATGATCTCCTCATAGACCTTCTTCACCTCCGCGGATGGGTGAGCCAGGCGCGGACGTGAGACTGAAGCAGTAGGGGGTGGAACAAACTCCACGATCTCCATGGGATTCGTGCTCGAGGACGATGATCTGTCGGCCTGCACCATTGTTGCTAGAAAGATGGGATTAGAAGAAAAGAGCTCGGGGAAGATGGAGAAGTGATTCTCCGCTCGGTGAAGATCCCTACTCGCTGTCACTGCTCTTCAGTCTTGGAGGGCTCAGAGGAGTGCTCGGCAGAAAGGAGGACGTTTGCTCTGAAGGTGTGACGTCAAATGACGTTGTAATTCTCCTTAAATAGACTTGGCCAGCGCCACTGTTAACCCGTCGATACCATCGACGTGGGTCAATGGTATCGACACGTCTCACTGGTATCTGCCTCCCTCGCGAGTATCGACGGGTGACGTTTGCTGGATCGGGAAACCCAGATTGCTGACGTGTCGATACCATCGACGGAAGTTGATGGTATCGACGCAGCACCCGGATCGTTGACGTGGACTCGCGATCGTCGTCGATGTCTTTGCGCGGATCGGTGACATGGATGTCGATACCATCGACGAGGGTCGATAGTATCGACTTGCCTTTATTGCGACACCGCCACTTCTTCAATTCAGCCTGTGATCATGTCGATACCATCGACGAGGTCGTCGATGGTATCGAGTTGACTGAGCAAAATCGTTCTGAACTTCTCCAGAGATCTCGATGGTATGGACTGGTGTGTCGATGGTATCGACCCTTTTATTGCGACCTGCCTGTAGGTATGTCTATACCATCGACGGGGCCGTCGATAGTATCGACTCCGTGCGATTTTTGCAGCTGTCAACCTGAACCCATGTCGATA
The DNA here is from genome assembly GCA_963693085.1 of Alisma plantago-aquatica. NCBI lineage: Eukaryota > Viridiplantae > Streptophyta > Magnoliopsida > Alismatales > Alismataceae > Alisma > Alisma plantago-aquatica. The sequence goes on from OY856411.1 coordinate 802,997,152, forward strand.
CCATCGACCAGTGTGTTGATGGTATTGACCTTGCCTGTGCCTGCACATTGAAAAACCGAATCAAGGTATCTTCTTTACACTAAAATTTAAATGAAATAAAAACAATCTACGACTATAACTAAACTATCCTAATGTACCAATGGTTGGGTTGCCTCCCAACAAGCACCCTTCTTTAACGTCTTAGGCTAGACACCTTCCCAGCATCTCATTCATTCACAAGTGTAATGAGTTTGAACTCATTCACTTTTCTCTTGTAGTTTTCACCAAAATACAACTTCAACCGCTGCCCGTTCACCAAGAATGTGGCATCTCCATCACGCACAAGAATCGCACCATGCGGTCTCACCTCTTCCACTACGAAGGGTCCACTCCACCGGGACTTCAGCTTCCCGGGATGCAATTTGAGACGGGAGTTAAACAATAGAACACTATCTCCTTTCTTGAACGTGCGCAGTTCGATATGTCGATCGTGGATCAGCTTTGTATGCTCCTTGTAGATGCGGGCATTCTCATATGCCGTCATGCGTATCTCATCTAATTCATTCAACTCAAACATCCTCTTTCTCCCGGCTTCATCATAACTCAAGTTCAGCCTTCTTAGCGCCCAATGGGCCTTGTGCTCCAACTCCACCGGAAGGTGGCAAGCCCGGCCATACTCCAACCTAAAAGGCGTGGTGCCTATAGGTGTTTTGTACGCCGTTCTATACGCCCAAAGTGCGTCCGGTAGTAGGGCACTCCAATTTTTCCTTGTGGATGCCACTGTCCGTTCTAGAATCTTCTTGATTTCCCGATTTGAGACCTCCACTTGTCCTTGCGTCTGTGGATGATATGGGGTGCCGATGTTGTGCTTGACCCCATATTTCTTCAAAAGTGTCGAAAATTTCTGATTCCGGAAGTGTGTGCCTCCATCACTTATGATCATTCGGGGTATCCCGAACCTGCAGAATATATTTTCTTTCACAAACCTGCACACTACATTAGAATCATTAGTCCTTGTGGGGATTGCTTCCACCCACTTCGACACATAATCAACAGCAAGCAAGATATATAAATTTGAATTCGAGGACACAAAGGGTCCCATGAAGTCTATTCCCCATAAGTCAAAAACCTCAACTTCCTGAAATACATTCAGGGGCATTTCTTGTCTCCTTGAAATGTTACCTGCTCGTTGACACGGGTCACATTGCCGTACAAACTCGTAGGCATCCCGGAACAAAGTTGGCCAATAAAGGCCGCTTTCCAACACTTTGGCTGCTGTCCGTGAACTAGCATGGTGTCCTCCCGTAGGCGACGCATGGCAATGGTGGAGAACACTCTCGTACTCCACCTCCGGCACACACCTGCGAAGAATACCATCCCTGCACTGCTTCAAAAGAATTGGGTCATCCCAAAAATAGTATCTCAAAGAATGAAAGAATTTCTTTTTCTCTTGATAAGACCAGTCTTCCGGGATGATCCCGCAAGCCAAATAGTTAACAATTTCAGCAAACCATGGTTCCTTAGAATCAATTTTCAAAAGTTGTTCATCGGGGAACGTCTCGGTTATGGGTATGTGTATATCTTTCTCATCTACCCTATCTAACCTAGACAAGTGGTCAGCCACCACATTTTCAATTCCCGACTTGTCCTTGATTTCAATATCAAATTCTTGTAAAAGCAAAATCCACCTAATGAGTCTAGGCTTTGCATCCTTTTTCTCCATCAAATATTTTATCGCAGCATGATCAGTCCACACAACTACTTTAGAACCCACTAAGTACTGCCGAAATTTTTCAAAAGCAAACACGACGGCAAGTAACTCTTTTTCTGTAGTTGTATAGTTCAATTGAGCATCATTAAGTGTTTTGGAGGCGTAGAAAATCACAGCGGGCTTATTATCTACCCTTTGCCCCAAAACGGCTCCCACTGCATAATCGGAAGCGTCGCACATCAATTCGAATGGTTTTGTCCAATCCGGCGTCTGAACAACCGGAGCCGAAATCAATCTTTCTTTCAAAACTTTGAATGCGTGAAGACACTTATCATTGAAATCAAAAACTGCATCTTTTTCCAACAATTCGGATAAAGGTTTTGAAATTTTCGAAAAATCCTTGATGAATCGCCGATAAAACCCGGCGTGTCCCAAAAAGCTTCTCACCCCTTTTACAGAATTTGGTGGGGGTAGCTTGGAAATCACCTCAATTTTTACTGGGTATACCTCAAGACCCTTGCTAGACACCTTGTGTCCTAGCACTATTCCTTCCGTCACCATCATGTGACATTTCTCCCAATTGAGGACCAAGTGTGTATCCTCACAACGCTGCAACACCTTGTCCAAATTATAAAGACACTCATCAAAAGACGCCCCATAAACCGAGAAGTCGTCCATGAAAACCTCAAGACAACGCTCCACCATGTCAGAGAATATGGCGAGCATGCAGCGTTGAAACGTCGCCGACGCATTACATAATCCAAACGGCATACGTCGGTAAGCAAAAGTCCCATAGGGGCAAGTGAACGTAGACTTCTCTTGATCCAAAGGATCAATAGAAATCTGGTTATACCCCGAATACCCATCCAGAAAACAAAAATGCGACCGACCGGCAAGACGTTCCAAAATTTGATCGATAAATGGCAAAGGAAAATGATCTTTAAGAGTGGCGGCATTCAGTCGGCGGTAGTCAATGCAAACACGCCACCCGGTTACCAATCGGGTGGTGACCGGTTCATTCAAAAGATTTTTTGTAACAGTAATTCCCCCCTTTTTAGGGACTACCTGTGTGGGACTCACCCACGTCGAATCTGATATGGCATATATGATCCCTGCAACAAGAAGTTTTATGACTTCCTTCTTCACAACCTCCATCATGCTCGGATTTAGACGTCTTTGAGGTTGAATGACTGGCTTGGCTCCCTCCTCGAGCCGTATCTTATGCTGACAAAGTGTAGGGGAGATTCCCTTGATGTCTGCAACAGACCACCCAAAAGCTCCACGGTGGTTCTTGAGCACTATCAGTAGTTGCTCCTCCTCATCCGCACTCAAGTAAGCAGATACAATCACCGGTAACTTGTCCTTCTCAGCTAGAAAGACGTACTTAAGATGCGGGGGCAGTGGCTTCAACTCCAACTCTGGCGGGCAAGTAAGAGATGATTGCAGCGGTGGGGGAAGTGTACCTAAGTCTTAATAGTGCCTTGTGTAGAAACATGGAAGCATCTGAAGCATTTTGGCACACTCCTTGAGTGAAGTACTCCGCATCCAATCATCAGTGACATTCAACAAACACGCCTCCAACGACAATTCTGGATATGCATGAAAAACTGAAGTAATAATCGCATCATCCTCCCAAGAAGGTGGAATGTCCTCATTCTCATCATTCGGAAACCCAACAGCTTTGCATAAAGAGACAACTTTAGTTTGCTCCATAATGTCTACAGCTAATGTTCCATTATCCATCTTGCTCATCACATGAGCCATGTCCAAGAATGGCTTCCCAAGGCAAAGTGAGATATTGTGGTCCACATGTTTCACCATGTTACAATGTGCTTTTGCTTTAGTAGATGCATTGCTAGTGGGCATGACCATCTCAAAGCGATCATCCGCAATGCCCAAAGTCAAGCGACCTCTCCCCATCTCTAAGATCATATCGTCTGTTGCTTGAAATGGGCGTCCAAGTAGCAACTCATTGCCATGCTCGTCCTGCATTTCCATAACCACGAAATCAGCCGGAAAAACAAATCGGTCTACCTTTACCAAGACATCTTCGCAGATTCCATAAGGTTTCACCACAGAATTATCGGCCAATTGGATAGTCATGTTGCTTGGCCTTGACTCCTTTAATACCAACTTTTTAAATGTAGAAAGGGGCATCAAATTGATGCTTGCCCCAGAATCACAGAGTGCCTCTCCAAATTTGAACTTCCCGATAAAACAAGAAATATTAAAACAACCGGGGTCCTGTCTCTTCGGCGGCAAAGTGCCCATAATGAAAGCACTCACTTGCTCCTTCAGCACCACGACCTCAGTGTCGAGTATTTTCCTCTTTTTGTTGATGACATCTTTTAGAAACTTCCCGTAAGATGGGATTTGCTCAATCGCCTCTAACAATGGAATATTTACCGATAACTTTCTAAAGCTGTCCAGAAATTTCTTGAATTGTGCATCCACCTTCCTTGCCTTTGCACTATTGGGATAGGGGACCGGAACGGTATGTGCCCTTTGATGAGGTGGCACATAGGGTGTCAATTTCTGCGGTTCCTCCTCAGTATCTTGTTCTTCATTACCATCCATAGCTATATCTTCAGCTTGCCCTGTGACAGATGTGGGCTGCTCCTTCGTGGTTGCATCTTCAACTTTGTCCTGCGGTATGCTTGTGTCATCCATCCTTGGATTCAACACCTTCTTGCCGCTTCTCAGTAAGATGGCCTTGGCCTGCTGGTTCCCCCGGGAACATTGGTGTTCCCCGGAAAACCCGGATGTGCTGGCTTCTTCAAGCTTGCAATTTCAGCTGCCATCTGCGCCATGGAAGTCTCCATGGTTCTCATTTGAGCCCCATGGCTCTGCAAAGTCTGCCCAAATTGGTTCATAAATTCACCCTGTTGCTTGATTTGTTGCCCAAATGTGTTCATTAACTCCTGGTTTTGTTTGATGACCTGATTGAGCAACTCCGTGCTCTTGTCCTCTGTGGCTGGTGCAGGCTTGGCGTCTGGATCCTGCAGAAAATTGTTCGGATCCTTCCATGAGAATTTCTTGTCCTTTCGCCATGAGTAATCATTATTCCTGTACCCTTGCTGTTGCCTTATGTACTTGGCTTGAGCCTCATCCTCAGACTCATTGTCTTCCTTCTGCAGTAGCTTCTTTGCGAGAAGATCCATCTTCTCATTTAACTCTCTCATTGCCTTTGACTCACTGGCAACTCTCGCTTGCTCAACTGGGCCTCTCTCTCTTTCTCCCCAAGATTGTTTTCTTGCCATGTTCTTCAGTATTTCCCAGCATCTCGTATCAGTGTTATTTAAGAAAAATCCTGAACCAGCTGAGTCCAAGTTACTTCTATCATGCTCGGAGAGAGAAAAATAGAAGATCTTCACCTGTGTCTCCTTATCCAGTCCATGATGCGGACATCTCCTCAACATGACCTGGAATCGCTCCCAGGTCTCAGAATATGTTTCACCCGCCTGTTGGGTGAAATTGTGCATCTTCCTAATCATGTCGTTGGTCTTCTCAGGAGGGAAAAACCTCTTGAAGAAAACCTCCACCATATGATCCCATGATACAACAAACTCATCGTCGAGGTTGTGTAGCCACTCTCTCGCAACTCCTGCCAGGGAGCTTGGGAACAACTTGAGGTACAGAACATCCTGTGGGAACCTGTCTATCTTCACCATATCGCAATTTTCAACGAACTGACTGATGTGTGCCACTGGGTCCTCATTCTTCAACCCGTGAAATGCATTTGATTTAACCAAGTTAATCAACGCTGGATCAATCTTGTAGGTTGGAATGTTGAGCCCCTATTTCTTGATAGGCCCCTTTGAAGCTGATGAAGAAGACGCTTTGATCTTCTCCCATATCGTCTGTGGTTCGGCCATTTCTTCTGCTTGCTCTTGCTCAGATTCAGAATCTATGTCTCTTTGGTGATCTTTCTCGTAGTAATCCTCGTCCTCTGGTCCCTTAGGTGGAACCTCAGGTGTGCGATTGTCGTAGTCTGTACTACGTGTATGCACCATGCAAAGTACCTGAAATAAGAAAATCAGGGTTCAGTACTATGCTTTGAACGAGTAAACACCAATATAGAGAAATTTAAGAATATTTAAAATTGTTTCAAAATAAAATAAAAAATGTGGCTTAGAGTGGCCGCTCTTAGCACTCGAAGTGCCAACAATTTGCCGTATCCCCGGCAACGGCGCCAAAAACTTGACGTGTATTTTACTACGCGCTTAAACGCAAGTATACGCGTCGAGTAATATAGGCCTTTGTGAGGCCCGAGTCGAACTCAGGGATACGTGAATTATTGGAGACTCCTACTAACTAATCACAATCAGCTAGGCCGAATGACAAAATAGGGTTTGTTGTCGAAATTAAAAAGAAAACAAAATGAAACAAAGAAAACAATCGATTAAAGATTAATTTAATCAATTCAAAAGAGTATCTTTAGGATTGCGGTTTTACCGCGGGTCAACATTGTATTAAGTTTTATATAATTCCTCACTCTTCTCTCTCTATCCGGGTAGTGGCCTGAATACAGAATTACCCACTGTCGTGGTGTAATTCACTACTTAGGTTTAGGTTGATTCCACCGTCGTAGTAATCATTCCCCTAAACTAAGCGCATTACAAACGGTCTCTCAGTTTCCACCATTAATTTTACACCTCCTTTGTCAAGGGATTTATCGATTAATGTAGGTTTCGTCTCTTTTCAACCGTTAATCCTTCTGTCGAAGTGATTAAGGGCATTAGATTATTATTATGGTGATCAAGCATAACAATATATATGGAGAAAACGAAACTATACCACAGATTTAAGAGAGAAAATATGAATTATCAATATAAAATTGTCATACAATGCATTCCCGGGCTACTCCCGGTCCTAAAGATGGAGGGTTTTAGCCTCTCATGTTCATCTCACACGAATACATGGTAGAAATAGGGGAATTCATAAGAAAAACGTGAAACAAGTGGGAAAACCCCTGAACGGAGAAGAATCGGTAGATCCTTGGCGTAGAATACGAGCTTCCCCACCTATCGGTGGTGGAATTCATCTTCGGCAGCGTCCGAATCACCCGGGATGAGCCTCTGGTCTCCGTTCTCCTTTTTCTCCTTCCTCGGCACTCGTGCAATGCAAAAGAATGATGATCCTCCCCTCTGGGCGGCCGTCATTAGGTATAAGTCCCTAATTAGGTCGTCAAATAACTCCAGCCGTCCGATTGAGATCAAAACGAATCCAACGCATATCTGCCGGCGTCGATACCATCGACGCGGGTCGATGGTATCGACCCAGCGTATTAGCGGCAGCTTTCTTTTTCTTTTCGTCTGAGCGCCTGTGGTCATCTCGATACCATCGACTTGGGTCGATGGTATCGACTCTCTTTAGCGTCGGTTGTTGTCGTTTAGCGACGCTGTAGCTCTCCATGTGTCGATGGCATCGACTCTCGTCGATGGTATCGACTCTGTGCTGCTCCTCTCGGCTGGCAACCTGTGTCTTGGTCGATGGTATCGACTTCCTTCGATGGTATCGACGGAAGAAGATACTTATTTTTCCTGAAATTCCACAATAAGACCAAGTAAATCCACACAAACTATGATAAAATGATAAATAATGCTCAGAATGGTAAGACAAAAGGGGATTTGACATAGAATGCTGACAAAGACCGAAATGAGTGAATTATGCAATATTATCCATAAAAATGAGTAATTAGAGCACAAAACACATATGAAAAAGGTCTATAAATGCGACTCAAAATCATCGCATCAACTGTAAGGTCGGTTATAAAGAAAAAACCGACCCTATAGGTGCTTGTATACGTGAAATTCAGCTCTTATTCGGTCGACGAATTTATCGACCGAGGATCCCTGTAGGGTCGGTTATAATGTAGAACCGACCCTATAGTTCGAGGTGGGAAGCCAAATCCAAGCAAATTTTTGCCGCCGGAAAAATTGTCTATAAGGTCGCTTATTTTAGAAAAACCGACCCTATAGAGATGTACTACAAGGTCGGTTATTTTAAAAATAGCGACTCAAAAGGTCTTAAGTGGTGCCCGCGTTTTTTATAGACATATAAGGTCGGTTATTTGGAAAACCGACCCTATAGAGATACACTACAAGGTCGGTTATTTTAAGAAAAGCGACCCAAGAGGTCTTAAGTGGTGCCCGCGTTTTTGATATACATATAAGGTCGGTTATTTGGAAAACCGACCCTATAGAGTTACATTACAAGGTCGGTTTATTTAAAAAAAACCGACCTAAGAGGTCTTAAGTGGTGCCCGCATTTTTTTAGACATATAAAGTCGGTTATTTGGTAAAACCGACCCTACATGTAGTGACGTTATAACCCATTTCTGTACTAGTGGAAAAAGCCTTTCATGTTCTGTATAAGTTTTTATGTCTAGAGATATATACATGAATGTGACAACATTTTTTAGTTAGAATGTGAAAACAATTGATTGTGTCTTACTGGTGAAACTTTTTCATTACCCACGGCCATAAATGCACATCCATACGGCACTGAGACACCTACAATACTACAACACCACAATGTTATCATGTCAACCCCAACCCTTTCACATACCCACTCACACACACTCTATGCTCTTTTCATACCGAATATGTGAACTCACACACATTATTGGCAACTTCTGACTCAATAACCAAGTACTACTTTTTTCCCTCTATCTCTTTATTTTAACTTTGAACTTCTCCTCATTGTATTGCTATCTTGTGATTGTCTCAAATCCTTGTGTGGCTGTGCTAGAATATTTTGTGTTATTGCTAAGTACTTTGTGATTTTACTATATTATTGCATGACTTTGCTATAATAATATGTTATATTGCTATATATTGTGTGCTTTTGCTAGAATATTGTGTGATGTTGTGAGAGTATTGTGTGATGTTTATTAGAGTATTAAGTGGATGTTGTATAGTGAATTTGGACTGTTTAAGAGTAAACATGTGTGATTCAGTATGCATCTTTGTTGTTGAACATAATTATTTAGTTACATCACACAGATTACATTTGAAAATACATCATACTATAGTGCAACACACAATATATATTTGAAATCATAAATGATGTAATGCAACACGCAAAATATTAATAGAATGGTGTAGTTATTTTGTCATGACACACAAGATACATTTGAAATTCTACAACCACCTTCGTCCTTTCAGCCTATTTACACACTGTTTATATTTTTTTTATCTCTTCCTTCGCATGTCATCATGTCAACCCAATTTTCCTTTTTTTACCGCTACTTTCTCTCGGTTTCTGCGGCAATGTAGTGCCTTTAAGGCAACTTAAGTGAAGCACATACATCAGCCCTTGTACATAAAAACATTTTCTAATAAACATTAATTCTCGATTACGAAGGCTCCTGTAATCTCCTCCGATGGGAGAGCCATACCTCATACATGTGACCACCAGAGAGCTTTCATTAGTACAACCCTATCCAAATAAGGTTTAAAGGCGTTAATGGCGGTATTCATTGTAAGGGCGCTGGTTTAGTCCCCTGGACTAGCGGGATATCTTCCACATAGTCATGGACTCATGGGCTCCTCGAACCAACATGTAATAAGCTTGAGTTTGTCTTTCACGTCCTCCCCTTGTTCGAAAGCCCGGTCCAGATCTATGAGTGATTGCATTGTTTGTTTATCATATCTCTTGCGGCAACGAGCAAGCCACAGCAGCCGACAGAACGACTGTCTGAGGAGTATGCCAACCCCCCCCCCCCCCCCCCCCCCCCCCCGCCGGCTTCTAAGCAAGCTGTGAATTCCCTGTCGTTCCCTTTGCCTTTACTATATGCAATTCTGTTTCTCAAAGCGGACAGGGTTTTCTATCAACCTTTTCTGTTCTAAGTTCTATTACCTTCTATGGGAACAATTAGAAGTTGTATATCAGAGAGTGTTAATTTGATTGGATTTAAATAAACCAGCAATATGAAATTTATACTGGAAATGTAAACCTATAAATCAAACTGTACCTTGTTTGTTCATCTCTTTCTATAATATTTTTTAATGGTAAGATGTAACAACAGAGGTGGATAACTAAATTGTACAGCAAATGTAGATCTTGTTAAGTGTTGAACTCATAAGACATGCATTTGATATTGTATCCTTCAGCTACCCTAGCCCTGTATCTCCTTTGTACGGTATTCTCCATCTACTGCCTAGCACATGTGGTTAGGAAAACATATTTCCCCAGATCGGAAGCAGATTATTTTCACACATTTCTTACATGGATGGTATGATCAGTGGACCTAGTTTGTTATTATTTTCGGATCCACAACTTCACATTCAACCAATTATCTGTAATAGAAACGGGTACTTATCCGTTAGCTCAACTAATAAGTATAGTCAGTTTTGTTGGAAGAGACAAAAGTTAATTAGATTAAGAGAGACAATCAACCATCCAAATATACAGCAGTAATAAAATAGTTATTGATTCGAAAAAAATAATGATTAGTTAGAAGACGTAAATTTCACCGCTCTTAGCACGAGCTTTTTCAGCGGTCTATCTCCACGATCCAACTATCCCAACTCTGGTACAACTGCTCATTGCAAGCGAGAGGACTGGGTCGAACTCGTTATTTTAGTCCTATGTCGTAAAGAAAAAAGGAAGACATTGTGAAGCGTCGATGATGCAAGAACTACAGCAAGGAAGAAGGTCTGAAGATGAGCAGAGGCTATTGTGGTGGTGCACAAGGCCTCCCCGACTGATTCTACCATAGAAGCCAACGATAGACAATAACCCCCTCTCCCCCCCCCCCCCGAACGCAGCTTACAACTTTCATCGTATTGTACTCTCTAAAGAGCAACTCTTCTCAAAATAGAAAAAGGTACTGCGTTGGAATCCCATTCTAAGGATTGGATTTTTGTGGTTCCAGAGGATCCAACTACAGGAGAACCAGGAATGGAGAGCTTTCCCCCTTTTTCCGCCAACACTTTGATTTTAAGAATACTAGTTTTGGTTTTAAGAATGAGTGATTGCCCTTCTCTGACCCTTACTGTCCAACTGAAGAGGGACAGCTAATGCGTTCCACTTATTGATATTGAACAGGGTCTATGGCCGGTCCGCGACCCCTGGATGCTAAAGGTGTCCTTGGGGTGATCTCATAGTTCATACGGGGTGGAGACGATGGGATCGGTCCATGGATTTTCTTTCCTTTTGCCATGAAACTGTAGTGTTCCAAGAGAACCTAAAATACAAAAAAACTTTCTTTTTCTTTTTGTGTATGTAATTGTATCGCTATGTATCTCGATGTGTCTCCAACAGAGATGGGATGCCTCCTTATAAGGAGAATGTCTTGGTTGAGCTCCGTAGTAACAGCTCACACACGTTGCTCATCTTGCAGTTGTTGGTCTTCCCAACATGCGTCTTAATCTTAGCGGTTAGTTGGCAACTTTAAGGGAAGTCAAGAGAGAGTAACTGTTGCGGCCTTAAATGTTGTCAACGGGCTCCAACTGATGCAAAAATAGAAACCAAAAAACCTTTTCAAAAAAATACAAAGTATAATAAATTATTTCATCAAAAGATAAATCACATGCATAAATTGAAATTGACCGGACCGGACCGGGTAGGTGGGGCAGGGCGGGGCGAGCAGGGTGAGGCGGGGCGGGGCGAACATGTCTGTGTGTCTTTATATTTCGAGAAAATCATAGCACATGGTTATCCAATCAGTCATAAATTTTCATGTCCTTCAGAGGTCACAACCTATTCAGGGCCACAATCCTTTATAAGGACCTCTATTGGTCCAAAACAAGCAATATGGGACTAAACTAATGGTTGATAACTGATTTTTGTAACAAAAAAATACAACATTCCCGTACATGTTCCAAAAAAAACTTTGAAAAATCAATAAATAATAAAATTTGTGACATTACTATGTTTTTTAGCATTGGTAGCTTGTGGCTTTGAACTATTTTCTAGAATAACTCACTTCTATCTGGAGAGACGTGGTGAACTACATCTTGAACCAAACTATCTAATTTAGATTTTAGTAAATTACAAAATCATAGTGTGGGCACAAGAACGAGTTCTTATCAGTTATGCATAAACGGTCTTCACAAGAATCTTATTTCATGAGCGCTCTAGCGAGTATTCCCAACTCACATAAACCCTTGCTCTTGGGTTACACTCATAGAGAGGATCTTTAAGGGTGTCTTATCCAGTATACACCTTGCCAATAAATAGCCTTGAACCCATTCAGAGCAGTTCTCCTCCTATACTTAGACAGAATGAAGCACTAGTGTCATAGAGAGGGTCAATAGTGAGACTCTAAAGTGTGCTACCGCATAACGTGACAATTTAATTGTCCCTTTGAACCAATCCTCATGAGATCTCCTATTTTAGAATGGTAGGGTTGCCACTGAAATGTTTAATCTATAAGCAGTAGACCCACCCCCTCGATGAACTGAGTACTAGCTTTCTTGATAGACCCATACTAAGTGGATCTGCAATATTCATTGTAGATTTCACATACTCTATATATATGACCCCACGATTGATATGATCTCTCACATATTCATATCTTAAGCTCATAAAGTACTTTCCCGTGTTACCTTTATATATCTTAGCTTTGTCAATGGCTTCTTTATATCACATAATATAGAAATAGGAGGAAAAAGTTTAGAAACAATTGGCAGATCAATAAGTAATTTTTGAAGCCACTCAACTTGACAAATATATAGAAATAAACTCATCCTCCATGGTGGATCTAGCTTTCACAATTTGCAAGGATGATTGTTAAGAAACTACTCCTCCTCTAAGGAAAAACATATATCCATTAGTTGACATGGTTTTATCTGAATTGGAAATCTAGTTTGCATCTCTATAACCCTCTAATATTGGTGGAAAACCAGTGTAGTGGAGACTATACTTTATTGTACCTTTAAGGTACTTAAACACTCTTACAAAAACTTTCCACTGGTCTGTGTTAGGACAACTTGTGTACCTCCTCAATCTACTTACAACAAAAGAAATATCAGGTCTAGTGCAGTTGGCTACGTACATCAACATTCCTATTACTTGTGCATATCTATGTTGATCCACAGGAGTACTTTTATGTACCTTTTGGTGTAAGTTAGGATCATAAGGTGTATTAAAAAGAGCACATTCAAAAATTCAAATTTGTGCAAGATTTTATCTACATAGTGATTTTGATATAGTACAAAACTATAACTAGATCTACTCAATTTAATACCAATTATTACATCAACAAGTCCTAAATCTTTCATATCAAAATTGCTAGCACAAAAAGATTTAGTCTCATTATTAATTTTAAAATTAGATCCAAATAGCAAGATATCGTCTATATACAAAACATAATAGTGCAAGCATCATCATCAGTTTTGGAACAAATGCAACGATCAGATTCATTTGCAATAAATCTAGAAGATAAAATAATTTTATCAAACTTATCATTCCACTATTTATATGCTTGTTTAAGTCCATACAATGACTTGAATAGCCTACAAATTTTGTGTTCTTTTCCAAGTGCTACAAAACCTTCTGGTTGATCCATATAAATCTCTTCTTTGAGATCTCCATTCAAGAAGGTTATCATGACATCCAGTTGTTGGATTTCAAGTTTATGGATCGTAGCCACAACAATAAGAACACGAATGGAAGTGATTTTTTCTATAGGAGCATTTGTATCGAAGTCATCAAATATTTCCTTTTGACTAAAGCCTTTGGCTACTAGTCTGGCCTTAAACTTCTCAATAGAACCATTTGTCCTCATATTTTTCCTAAAATCCATTTATATCCAATATTCATGTAGCCCGAAGGAAGCTTAGTAAGATTCCAAGTCTGATTGCTCATAAATGATTCTATTTCATTATCAACAGCTTCCTCCCAAATCTGGAGTCTATGGATTTCATGGCATCCTCATAGGTAAGTGGGTCTTCTTCTAATAAGAAGGTATAGAAGTTGGGACTGTAGTTTTTATGCACTTCAGTCATTTTACCCCTACCTAGGTCACTAAGAGGTTCATCTACAAGGAGTTCATGTTTTACTTCATATGAAGGTGGAACAACAAGAGGTTCTTGAGGAGAAGAGGAAGGACCTTCACTAACATGTCTAGGAACCTTTTTCTTGAGAGGAAATATGGTTTCTCACTAGAAACATCTACACATCTAATCTCAAGTATAGAGTTAACTCTGATGTCTAAGATATCAGATTTTATTATTAGAAATCTATTGACATTATTATTTTCAACATATCCTATAAAGACAATATCAATAGTTTTAGGTCCTACTTTTCTCTTTTTATTATTAGGCATTTTCACTTTGGTCAAAAATCCTACACTTTGAGGTGTTTCAAATAGGGTTTCTTATTAAGCCAAAGTTCAAAGGGTGTTTTGCCAAGACGTTTAAAAGGTATACAATTTAGAATATAGTTGGTTGTGTGAAGAGCTTTCTCCCACAGTCTGTGACTAAGTCCAGACTCATCTAGCATAGAATTGACCATATCAATCAATGTTCTATGTTTCCTCACCTACTCCATTAGATTGACGATTATACGGGGCAGTGGTTTCATGTATAAGGCCATGGTCCTCACACAACTTGTTAAGTTCATTAGAAGAGTATACACCACCTCTATCAGACCTCACTCTCTTGATGTCATTATCTAATTGTTTCTCCACTTGGGTTTTATAGATTCTGAATTTTTCTAATTGTTCATCCTTAGTTTTCAGCAAGAATGTAGAACAATAATTAGAAAATCATCTATAAATGTCTAAATGTATCTCATACCATCATGGGTAAGAATATTATTTAAATAACAATGTCAGTATGAATTAATTCAAGCAAAGATGTACTACAATCTACTGATTTAAATGGCTTCTTATGCAGCTTAGCTTGCACACAAATCTATCATCTATTCAAAATATCAATAAACTCTTAGGAATCAGATCTAAATGAATCATGTGTTTCATCATATTTGTATTTACATGACTAAGACGTACATGTCAAACATCACTAGTTTCAGAAACTAAAATAATAGAAGATATATCATTAAAAGAAGATGCATTACATAAAATAGATAGTTTAATAAGATCACCAAAGGTATAACCAAGACCAACATAGGAATCGTTCTTAGATATTATAATATAATTTCCTTGACACCGTAAGGTATAACTAGAATGCAGTAAAACAACTTGACTAATCTAATTTCTACGGATAGAAGAAACATGTGGGACATAATGCAGTCTATGAGTGTTTCCAAATGTAAGCTTGATGTCAAAACGTCTATAGCCTGCAATAAGGAAGGAGGATGGATGATCTCCCCACTTAATAATTCTGATAGATTTGGACTTGTAGAAGAAAAGAGCGATTTGTCAAAATAAATATGGCATGTGGCACCACAATCTATGTAACAATCAGAAGACAAGTCAATAAAACAATGGTCATATTTTCTAACCTTTCTACAAAAGAGGAAGGGACCACCCCCACAGTGATCATATTTACTTTAAGATTTTTAGGAGCCTAGAATTTCTGCTTTCTCTAACCTTTGAAATACCTACACAACTTGTTAAGTGGCCTGGTTTATCACACACAAAGTGGACACATTTTTCTCCGTGATCACTATTATTATAACTCTTATTTTGGTGGTTCTTGCGGCTCTTAAAAGAAAGTTATAACCTTTGGCCATGGATTTAGAAACTAAGTTTTGGTAATCTAGAACTTGAGTTGAAATGGGTTTATCATCAACCATATTATAATTTAGCCGTTCTACAAAGGAATAAATCTCAAGATCAGTATCTTCTTGACAAAATTTTGAATCTAAAGCCATCCATACTTCAACAGCGGTTGGGATCTCATAGTAAATATCATAGTCATCGGATAGGCTAAAAAAAATCCTACCGTGACACAGATAGTTGGTTTCCTTGGAGATAGGAGTGAGGACAATAGATGTAACCATACCTAAAGAGGTAAGTCAAAATTACATTTTATGTTGTCAATGATAAAATTGTAGACCAAAAAACATTCTGGATAAAGAGAACTAATGTCATCAAGCAAAAGCATGATTTTTGAATCCATATCAATCAAATAGGCAGTTAAAAAGAAATTTACAATTAACAACTATTTATGAATTTTTCTTGAAATTGTTGGACGGATTTGATGGAGTGTAAGTTCTATCTTGAAATTGTTGGAAAATCTGACAAAAGTTAATTAGATTAAGGCACACAATTAACCACCAAAATATGCAGAAGTAATAGTAACGATTATGGATTTGGAGAAAACAGGGATTCGTTATAGGATGCAAACTTCAAAGTCTGGCATGAAGGCATGTGAGATAGATTCCACCGCTCCTACCACAAGCTTTTTTAGCAGTCTATATTTAAGATTCAGCCACCTCAACTCTGCCACTTGGTACAAGCGAGAGGACTATGCCGAACTTGTTATTTTAACACTTTATGTGCAAAGAAGAAAAGAAGACATTGTGAAGCATCTACGGTGCAAGAACTACAGTAAGGAAGAAGGTCTAGGATGATAAGAGGATGTTGCAGTGGTGGATAGAACTGTAGTGTTCCAGTTAGAAGAAACTGAAACACAAAAACTTTCTTTTTTTTGTGTGTATATAACTATATAGCTTTGTACCAGAGTGTGTCTCTAATGGAAATCGGTTGCTTCCTTATAAGGAGAGTGTCTCGGTCGAGCCCGACAATCATATCCCGCATATGTTGCTCACCTTACAACTGTTGGTCTTCCCAACGTGCGTCTTACTCTTCGCGGTTAATGGTCGGTTTTAAGAATAGTCAAGAGAGGGTAATGATGTAGACTTAAATGTTGTCAACGGACTCCAAGCCATGCAAAAATTAAAAACAAAAACCTTTTCAGAAAACAAAACAAAGTATAATCAATTATTTCATAAAAAGAAAAATTGCATGCACAAACCGGACTGGGCCGAGTCGGGTCGGGCATGGTATGGTGTGGTGTGGCGAGCGAGTGAGCAAGCGCGGGCATGCGCATGGACGTGTATATTTTTTTATATCCCTAAAAAACCATAGCACATGGCTTAGTCGTAAATTCACATTGCTTTGAGAGGTCACAACCTTTTGGGGACCACAATCCTTTATAAGGACCTCTATTGCTCCAAGTCAAGCAATATAGGACTAAGTTGATGGATGAAAATTGACTTTTAGAATAAAGAAATACTACAAGTTTGTTGACAATATATAATTATTTCAATTCTCAGTTACACCATTGTAAAGATGATGCAACACCAATCGTGTTATATATCCGACAACATACACAAAAAGGACACTATGTGGACAAAATCAATGGTTAATGAAAAAGAAGAGGGTGCTAGTTGCGGTCCAATCAAAATAGAGTCACAATATCTATATAATCCTATAAAAAAGAGCATAACTGAGTTCTGTGCATATTTGTTCTTCAAGTTGCTTGATCGCCTATTTTTTTTTTTACTTTTTTCTTGCTCGCCATTTTTGTTTATGCTTGCTCGCCTTTTTTTCTTTACTTTTTTTTGGACTTGCTTATAGTCTTTCTAATCGCACACTATAACTTGGAAGCAGTTATCTAACTTTATTTTAGTAGGCTTTATGTAAATATTTTTTAGTATATTTTGTTTTTCAATGGGCACGTACTAAGAGGGAAAGCACATATAGTTCCGGTAACTCTATATCAGAGTGAATCATTTTGAAATTAATTGACTTATTTTTTAGCATATATATTAAAATTATTGTGAGTTTTAACTATGTATTGATGTTAACCGACACATGTCTAAGAAGGAGACCACATGAAATTTTGGTAGTTGGGGTTACATATCAGAGACAGTCAACAAAAAGTTTTCCATGCTTACTTTTAGATTTTTTAATCGCACACTATGGGTCGGAAGGAGTCATCTAGCACATAAATGAGTTTCATCATCTAGCACATAAATGAGTTTCTTTATTTAAGTGGGTTGTGTGAAATTTTTTTATAACTATATGTTGTTCTTCAATGGGTACCTATTAAGAAGGGGAGTATGTATAATCTTGGTAACAACATATAGGAGGGATCATTAATCGACTTATTTTTCAGCGGGTTATAATTATTATGAGTATTAACTATGTATAGTTGTTAACAGACACAAGTCTAAGAAGGGGAGCACATGCAATTTTGGTAGTCGGTGTCACATGAGGGAGACAATTAGCTAACATTTAATCCAATTTTTCTCTTCTAAGAGGTTGTATATAAATGATTGTGAGTACTAATTATATATTGTTCATCAAAATTGAAAGGAGACCACAAATTATCTTGATAGCTGCATGTTATATGTTGGAGAAAATCAACTAACATTTAATTGAGTTCTTTTCTGGTTGTTTGTAAATTATTATGAGTACTAATTATATATTAACCATCAACATGAGCAGTCATCAACATGAGCAGGGGACCACATCTATTTTTTATGTTCCAGCCATGCATACAATTTTATTTAGTAGTCTGTATCAGAATTATTCAATTACATAATACGTTCTTAGCACGTGTCATTGGCTAGTAGTTATAAAATAGGAATAGAATATGTATAGCACATTTTGATCAAAATATTTCCCTCCATAGAAATTCCTACAAGATAATTATTAAAATAACACACTTGTGTTGAACCAGGTATAGAACATGACGGTTTTACAGACAGACATTCCAAAAGGATAATTTTGATGGATTTTTTATAAAGAAAAAACAAAACTATTATAAAAATTAAAAATACCACTTGGAAGGTACTTTTTAACTTGAGCAAGTCGGGAAGTTGCCACTTCAAGTGAAGTGTTTATTTTTTCTATTTTAAAAAGTGCCGACAGCACTGCCTTTTGGAAAAAAATCATGAAATGCCATTTCAACTGACTATGTTAGATTAAAGTGTGCTATTTAGAAAAATATTTTTTTTACTATAAAGGTATCTTTTTTTTTCAAAGTTTGCTACTTTGATTTTATCCTACTATAAAATATCTTTTACTTATTATGGGCATGTAAATTCTTTAGCTAATTTTGGTATGCACTTTATTTTATTGTGACCATCTACTCCTATAAAAGTTTTATGTGTGATTCAATTAGCCTAAGTTGAAAACACATAGTTGCAATTACATTGTGTCCTCCAACTACATTAATTTGGTTCATTATTGTTCCAAGCCACATTGTAAATTAAAACATTCCCTACACTACTCACAAACAAAAAAATTATCACCCAAGCCTACTCTTCTTATTTAAATATGAATGAATGGGAAAAGGTCCAAAACCACTCCCAAATAGTCCATCAGTTTATAGATACAAAAAAGTAAAAATAAATCAGATTGTATACTAAAAGATTATTGCATATTAGTATAATCAGTGTGTACACTACTCCATATTCTCTTTAAAAACTACTAAGTTCCTACTTTTCCAGATATGATAAAGAATGGTGAGGATGCTTCCTTAACCTTTACTTGAATTTTAATCTATCAACTCATAAATATTGTTTGATTAGAAGGAAAGAGCATTACTTATGATAGCCTTTTCTAAATTTCAAAAGTGAACAACATTATAAGAATGATTGTTTCTCGGACTCCCCAATTTTCTTGAATAAAAGCAGTATGATGGGAGGACCATGACTTTTTTCCTAATAAACACCGCAGTAGGTAAGCATTCAGAGAACAATTTCCAACCATGAATCCTGAATCTTTTAGGAACTTGGGCCTTCCAAAACCACTTAGCATAATAACATCAAGAGACTTAGCTTTGATAACATTCCAAATTACTTCCAAACCAATCCCATTGTGACCATACAAAGTAACAATATCTTCAAATTTGGAAGGTTTAATAGCAGAGCCTTGAAAACCCAAAGAGAGTTTTACATCTTTTGGTGTTAGGAACATTTCATTCACCATAAAAAATGACATATTTAGCTTAGATATCTTTCCTTTTCACATCTTAAAACATAGAGGATGATCTACTGCCTCATGTTTTAAATTTTAGTCTTTTAACTAAGGATCTCTTCACATAGAGACTTTATCGCCTTTTTCTATTTTGAATTTGTTTTAAGCATAACTACATTGTTAAATTTTTTTCAAATTGGTTCCACAACCATGTATAGTTGTAAGAATGCATGGATTTTCAAACAGAGTCTTCTTTTAAGTATTTTTCATGCAACCATTTCACTCAAATGAATTATTTTATCTTATATGAATTCCAAAATTTACCTACAAGGCCATCTCTACAAACTTCTCATGTATTCTTATGTTTGTCTCCCTCCTTGTACATCTAATTGTTCAAGGATGTCAAATAAATATGGTTCTCATTTGTCTCATGTCCCCAAAGGAAATTATTGCACCATATGTCTACTTCATTACATAGAATAATTGGAAAAGGAGATACAAATGCCCAAAATATATACAAAGAAGACAAAGTAGATCTTTGAGACACACTCATCCTATAAGAGATAAAGACTTATCCATACATTACTCAATATTATCCTCATTTGTAATACTAATTGGACAACAAATACCTTTAGTATGTGTCCCATAGATTCAATGGGCCCATATTATCTAAGTAGAACCTCATCTTTTACAATCCAAACATCACAAATTTTATCTTTGTTATCATAATTACTAAAGAATAGGGAGTTTGTAGGATTGAAATTTGACTAGGATATATATCCAAACATCTTAAGAATATCATGAAGAGCACTGACATTCCCTTCCACAACTTACCTAAAATTCATCACGAAATCAACAAAGATACATGAGCACAAATGTCTTTATAATCAAACAGGTGGTGGGAGTATTTCTTTTTACATAACTATTGAAAGTATTAGAAAAACCATCCGATGCAAACCCCAAATGGAAGATGATCAATGGATCCCCCTTCCTAACCCCATTATATGCATTGGAATGGTTAGGTGGTTTACCATTAACCAAGACTGTATAAATCTTAGAGACCCACAAGAAATCCATTCAATTGGAATAAAAGAATGAAATCTCATATTCTACATGATCATTATAAGGAAATCTTACCTAAATGAATAATACGATTTAGTAATATCAAATCTGTACACATTTTAGGAGGACCATTGAATTTGTTGGATTCATTCAACAAGTCATTGTATAAGAGAATAATATTTATGATAGTTATTCCCTAAACAAAAGCACATTGACTACCATAAATGATACTATGAATAACCTTGATCTATAAGCCAAAAATTTTGAAATGAATTTTGACAAATTTGTCATCATCCTTATAAATATTTGGCTTCCTTACTCTCTAGTATAAAAGTAATAAAGGTGTTGATGATTTCATTATTAGTCTTTTATATCAAAGATGTTCTAAATATACATAGTGATACTATTCCTAACATTGTGCCAATTTGACTTTTAGAAATGAGCATTTAATCCATATGGACCTAGGGATTTATCCCCATTAGAATTCTTGAAAACATTTCAAGAAAGTATGAAATGAGAGACAATCATATGATGACTATAATTGGACAATTCATAATTTTATTTAAATATTAATAAAGGAAATTTCAATTATTATATTTTCTACAACATTGAAATAATTAATATATATATCAATCTCTTATGAATTTCTTGACTCGATGACATATGGTTTGGTTTGAGGACCTAAAATGAGATCATGTGTACACTTAAAAGTACACATTTTTGTTATGTCCCTAGTTAGTTATTGTTGTTGATATTGTAGAACAACAATAATACATAAGACTATTATGTATGTTAAGTGGTGATTATGTTTCTTTAGTCATGATATTATATATCAACTCGAATACATAGGTACTTGTTAGAGAACATAGATCCACTTCGAGTATGATACATGGAAGCCATGAACAATAGTCATAATCACATCTCTATGTGAAAGTGGTGATTGTGGTCCTTAGACCTAAAGTCACTACAATAATCATGTGTTATTCGGTGTATTTAACACTTCCAAACATGAACTTGAATATGGATTATCATAGAAGTAGTGCTTGGGTGTATGTGACATGTGGATTATTGCAAGTGAGGTAGATGGAATTTTCTCTCCTATCAAAATGATATCCATGCCACTTGATGAGTAAGACTACAAATGCATGGCCATGATCATTTGACCCAACTTGTGATGTTGGACTCATACGTATCTCAAATAGTCAGGAAACAAATATTGAACTTTGAGAGAATGGTGTTTATAATCCTTGTATTCAATCTGCATATTAGAGATAAAGGAATGATTAGATCACTATAACACTGGTCATAATACTAGGTTGAAGTTGTTTTACAACTTCTCCAATCATTGTCTATAAAGTGATAATATGATTATGGACATCACTGCCAATGTAATTTAGAGCCTACATGGTCACATGCATAGGATGCATGGGGAAGAGGAGTAAAATTTTGGTCATATAATTAGTTTTTTACTAAAAGGTTTAGGTAATGAATTGAATCATTGATGGACAGACTAATAGTTAACTTAACTGAATCATATGGATCCAAGTCTGCATATTGGATTGATTTTGTCACCCAACTAGATTTCTTCTAGTTTCCAGACTAGATTGGCTCCAATCACCCGATTGGACTGCTTCTAATAGCCTGGTCGGACTACCTCCCACACCTGAATGGGCTGGGTGAAGTCACTCCACTGGAGTATCCACAAACAACACACTGAAAAGTGGTTTCTACCTTTTTTGTTTCAAAATGTTTATTACTAATTTGTTTTTTTGTCTTTCCTATAAATAGGGGTATGATGGTCAAGGTTTTGTGTGATATAAAAAAGTCATTTTTTGGGAGGCCTTTGACCAATCCTCATTTCCCACAAGGAAAAGGGAGAGATGAGAGGTTGTACAACACTAGCATCTTGCCAACTACTACTTCTTCCACACCATCTCTTAGAGCACAACATGGAGTTCTCGATCATCTATACGGACGATATTGAGACATGAATGCATTGGTGGCTGTGTTGGGAGGTCATTTTGACACCATCTTCCTCCTCTATTATTGTGAGCACTCTATTGTTGGATCTACTCCATGATAAAGGTATAACCTCACACACTTTCCTTCTTTATATATCATTATTAATGAATCCGCTTGTGGATACGTAGAAAAATATTTTTTGTTTGTTTCTTCTTTTATGCCTTTTGCTCTCTCTCTGTGGATTCCAACAATGGATTCATAGCCAAGTCAATCTATGATATATGAAGATCTAAAGAAACGATATGATCAAATTTAGTTTATGTTGCTTGTGTCGTTACATTTGATGTGAACGATTAACTAATAATATGCATGTCATGTAAATCCCACATACACTACAACATAGATTTATATATGGAACATGAGATCAACTAAATAAAAATATATTTTTTCTTATTTTATACAAGAAAAATTTTGTATACATTGTCTTTGTTCATTGCCTTTTTGTGAAGATGTCAAAAATATTTCATTGGAATTTTCCCATATGAAAAACTACAATATTTAACATATAATGTATAAGGTACATAGATCTACAAATCGTACATGTCATTGTAGAGAAATATTTTGTTTGAAGTATGAGTGCATGGTTATGGCCAAAGACCCGTTATGTGCATGAATAAAGTGGATGTGAATAGATCCATAGTCTTGGCTAACAAGTATGCCACTTGCATGCTTAACTTCATAACGTTTCACATGTAATGATTTCTCATTGTTCGTATTACCCTGGAATGTAACCCGAAGTTTCTACACATCATATAGATATTAGATAGGAGCATAATAAGATTTGGAGTCTTGAGGTGATGAGGAAACCATGAAGATCCAAGGAGCGCCCATGGGTCGATTGATCTTTGTATACACAAATGTAGACACATGTTGATGGTTCATATGAAGCATTTTGCTAGAAAAATACAGATTCACATGTTGATGGTGCATATGAAGCAACAGACCTTAGGTGGATAGTAATATTTTTAGCTTCACATTAATCCATTAGTCAAGACATAATCAATGTTATATGATTGTGGGTTTTAATTATGTTCTATTATTATATGTATATATGATACATATTATAAGTATATGGTGTTCAGATATGTATATGTATATAAATAAAAACCCTCAAATAAAATATTAAGTCTTAGATGCTTTCCAATATACAATACATATGAAAATCTTGATCAAATAAAGTGTGGGCATGCCAAATCATGGTGCACTATCTATCCTTAGAAGTGTGAGATTTAGATATTGAGATTGTCGAAGCAAGGTGCATATTCTATTTTATTGCCATTTGGTTCAAACTTAACTAGGTGACCTTAATTGGATTAAGCACCTAGAGGTATAAAGATGGTTATGAAAAAGGGTTGTGCAGCCATATATCAAGAGTTGGATTATATTCAAATGACAAATGTTGTCGACCTAAATAGTTAATTTCTGGGCGATTATCCAAAGCTAACTCATAATTTGGTGAAATATGGATCTTGGCTCACTAGAAGATTGTATGAAGTAAATCATTTCAATTTATAGTGAGGGTTATTAATTTAAAAAAATAGTTGAAGTAATATATAAGTAAAGTTCAAATTAAATGGATGACAAATTTTTGAAATCAAATATTAACTCTTGCAAATACTTCTTGTAGATCAAACAACAAGCATAAACGACAACCCCTTTTACTACAATAGGTCCTTGAGAATGAAAACGTAAATGAAAACTACTTTAACGAATGGTTCAGTTTATTGAGAATTGTTCTAAAAAATGAACCCATGATCTATTATTGTCCAAATGCACTAGGGAAAAAAGGGAAGCTTATAAGAAGCATTCTTGTGATGTCATGGACATAAAATGTCTTATGCTTTGCTCTATGTATCATGAGCTTCGGAAGAAACATGAGAATATGGATGTTATTGAGATGATAACCTATCTTAGGAACATGTAAAACAAGGTAAAAGTGGTATGATATCACCAAGGTGTTGTTTAAGTGAAAGATGGCAGAGTGTGATCCAGTTTTACCCCCATGTACTCAATCTAATTGAGTATGTGGAAAGTATAGCTATATTGAGATTTATTTTATACAAGAGTTGGCTACAAATGTGATTCTGCAATCATTGCTTGATTCATGTAAACAATTCGTCATGAACTACAACATGAAGAATTTTGTTAAACCGCTAATAGAGGTACTTGGCATGTTGAGAAAATATGAGGTGCAAATGAAAGACAATCCCAAATCAGTGCTTATGGTCATCAAAGGAAAAATAAAGTCTAGTGTAAAAGTCAAAGTCATGAAATGATCTAAGGTTGTCCAAAAGTCTTCTGCACATATGGAAAAAAGTGGAGTGTCTCAAGAAGGCAGTTGTCACCATTTTCACTAGGCTAGACATTAGAAGATAAATTGTTCTGTCTACCTAGAGGAACTAAAGAATAAGAACTAATGGAAGAGATCTCCACTTTAGGTATATATCTTATAGAAATAATCTTATCAACTTATTCAATATCAAAATTAAATATCGGATATGGATCTCAAATATGTAGAATTAAAAAGAAATAGACACTTGAAGAAAGGCATAGTGGAACTACATCTAGAAAATGGAGCAACAATTGTTTTCTCAATTGTATGAACCTATTGTTTACTCAATCTAGTTAGCTTAAAATAGAGTTGGAGAACTAATTTTTGATAACACTTAATTTTATGTACTTTTTATATATTATATATCTCTTTTAGTATATCTTTTATTAGCTTTCCCCAAAAAAATTACCATCTTTTTTCCTAAGACCTCACTTACACATCTTTCTTTGGTTTCAGGTACATTTATAGCCCAAGTCACAGTTGTTACCTAGACCGCGACCTACTTTTTCAACAATGACGGTCGAGGTCTTCAACTGCTTTAAGATCGAGGTCATTTTGCATTCAAGACAGACCGTGGTCAGACTGAAGCTGTGATCACTGCTAAACTTCAACCACAACGGAGGTCGCGATCAGTACAGGGGTACCAATCAAACCAGGGACCACGATCTATTTGGGGACCGTGGATGCCAAGTTCGATCGTGACTCAAAGAAGGTCGCAGTCCAAATGGGGTCGTGATCCCTGCCGACCGCGACCAAAGGGGATACCTCAACCTTGACCTCTTCAATGCAATGCACGAGTCGACCTCGACCACGAGCCACATATAGATCGTGAGCCACGTCTAGGTCGCGACCAAGTTTAATCGTGACGAAAGAAGGAATTAAGAGCAGACCATGACCGTGGTCTAGGCTAAAGTCGGTGGAATGTGCCTATAAATAGGCCACTCACCCATCTTATCAAATCATCAGATTCGAGATCAGATCTAGAAGGCCATGAAGTGTTGTTGCATCCCAGATCCATTCCATTCCATCCCATCCACTAGTCATAGATTTCCAAAGGCAGAAGCTGAGGAGAGAGAAGACTTAAGCCTCCTTCTTCGAGAGAAGAAGATTGCCCATGATATTGAGGTGCTAGATCCATATCTGAAGAAGTATCGTGTCGTATCACGTCCCTTCTCTCTCTATCTAGATCTATCACTCCATTCCGATGTACTTCCCTCCGCACTTCGTGGACTTCAAGTATCTATCTTTCTATAACGTCGTTATGTTGTCCGTAAGAATGAGTAGCTAAACACCTTAACTAGGGTTGGGAGTAGCCACTAAGGCTCTCCCAACATGTAGATTGTCTCTCTTTGTTGAATATATATACTCTTACCAAGGTTATCTCTATGCACTTGTTTTAATGCTTCACTTGTATGCTTAGCTACCATCTTGTGATGTTTGATAGTTGATAACTCGAGAGAGTAATATCACTTTTATCATGTGTTATGGAGTAGTATGAATGCATGAGAGTGTTGGAATGCTAAAGTTTTAACATGTATGTTTTGCCTTATGGTTTCCGGGTGGCCATCTCGAGAGAGAGGCTACCCTTAGACTTAGATCTATCCTCATCTGGAGAGAGAATGGAATAGACACTTTTGATGGTTGCTTTTAATCTTGATGAGAGTATACGAGAGAGAGAGATGATGTCGGATGTTGGAGAGAATTCTTAGTAGGTGAAACTCGATCCGAGTTTCCTTCCATATACTTGTTTCATCTTATTTTCATTTTTCTTTGTTTTTGTTTTTGTTACATTTGTTTTCTTGCTCTATCTTGGTTTGAGTGTCAAAGTTCCTTAGGGGAAACCTCTTTAATATACCATTTTTATCTGGAGTATAAGAGTGTTAGATTTTGTGTGCTTAACACTACCAACCTTGTCCCTGTGTTTGACCCCGGTCTCTACATCAGACCCTGTTTATCATTGTAGGGGCCTGAGAGTCGCGTTATCTCTTTAAAAGTCTGACTACTCTGAATCTGCTCCTTTTAGATGTGTGATTTAGGCCGATCAACGTTTTGGCGCCGTTGTCGGGGACAAGGCAAAATGACACTGTTAAGAACTTGAGTCCACCCACTATACTCCTGTCCCTCAAGCTTAGCAATAAGCTTGACTGCACTGTCACCTTAAGTCTGCTATGCCGTTGGAAGTCGATCTATGACAAGGTCGACACAAAAAAAGGTGTGGTAATCATTAACGAAACTGTCTTTATATGTCATGTAGATGATGTTACGTAATGTGTTATATGAATTTCCCCTGGTTCTCTGTAAAGGGTATTTTGGCAATGGAAAGCCCATTGGTTATTGCCAGCACAAGGACTATTAAGGATACACTGGATTTAAAGAGGAAGTGGAGTATAGAGAAGACAATGAGTTTAACACATCTATGTCGATATTACAGTTCTGAGGAAAATATGTTTAATAGATGCCTTGATATTAGGGTATTGTATTGTCTTTTTTATTATGTAAAGAAGATACAATACGACATACCGGAGAGAGAAAAAAATGGAGAGGATGTTGAAAAGGGAATGCCAGCTAATGCTGGCGCTAGGAAATTAACAGTTTGTACTGTCTTTGTTGGTGAAGCGCATGTATGGTTGTTACGATAGTATTGTTGTTTTTTATGTGGTTTGTATGGATAAAATATGAAAGGATTATTCTTTATTAAACATATTCGTTTAGATAGAAAAAGTGAATAACTGGATAATGTGTTTTTTTGTTACATAATCAAGATATTGTGTGCAGGTTAGTGAAGTTGTATGTAGTCGATCAGTAACAAGATCTTCCAGTAAAAAGGCTAATGAAGTACATATCATATGAATGCCTACATGTTAGTGGTGTTTGTCTTCTATTTGATTAGGTGGTGAATAATTAGACTAGTGTAGGTTGGTTACAAAACCCCTGGCTTGGTGCATCCTACTAGCGGGCGGGTCAACTCCTTGTCAGAAATGAGTATGGGAAGTGTCCTAAGACGGTAAATACAAAATCACCATTTCATGTATACAATTGTAACCTTTTATTCAATTTCAGTGTTCACTTAAAAATAAACTTTTGCTATAAACGGTTGTCCAAATTTGTAGATTGGTTATGATACGTCTTCCGTGCATGGGTCTGAGAAGTGTGATACGGTTGGTTTGAATGTAGGTGCAAGAATTCATTTTCAGCTTTGAAACAGAATATGTGTTGTTGAA
The DNA here is from genome assembly GCA_963693085.1 of Alisma plantago-aquatica. Taxonomy (NCBI): domain Eukaryota; kingdom Viridiplantae; phylum Streptophyta; class Magnoliopsida; order Alismatales; family Alismataceae; genus Alisma; species Alisma plantago-aquatica. The sequence continues at coordinate 803,025,327 of OY856411.1, forward strand.
TGTGTTTGTTTATATTAGAGAATACAATCATTTAATAAATATATTGCATGCAGGGTATCAAATTTGTTACTAGGTGGTCAGTATCTAGATCTGCTAGTAAAAAGGCAAATGATATGCGTATCGTATGATTCACATCATTGCAGTGGTATTTGTATTCTATTAGATCATGTAATGTACAATTAATGTGACAACAGGTTGGTTACGAAACCCCTGGCCCGGTGCAAAATACTAGTGGGCAGGTCAATGCCCTGACATGAATGAGTAGAGGGAGCATAGCTAAGACGGTAAATATGAAACAACCATTTCAATATACAATTATTAATATCTTATTCAATTTCGGGCCTTTTTTGCAATAGAACCTTTTTATAGATACAATTTTTTTCATTTGTAGATTTGTTATGATACGACTGTTAGGTCAAAAAATTGTGCAATGGTTTGTTTGGATGTTGGTGCAGGAGTTCATCACTCAATAGATTACCCACTTTTGATTGGCTCATGAATATGCCATATGCGTACCTATTAAAATGTTGAACATGATGTAATGAGTAATTGAACATGATATGTTTAATTTTGTGCGAACGAACCTTCTCTTTTTGGTTGCAGGAGAGTAGCAATGCCAAGACTTGTTAAAACAACCACTGCAAAGAAACCAACAACAAGGCTTGTCGGCATCTCTGTTGTAGAAAATCATGACGTCCATGGCCGGGTAGGTCATCTGTATTTACTATTGTAGTGTAATGTTAGACAAATTAATGATATTTTGTGTTATTTTGAATGTTGCACTAAAATAATTAGGAGTTGGGCATTCCCGTTGAAAAAACTGGTTACGTCACGCCAATCCCATGCAAGGCCCCTGTGTTAAATCAACTACCCCAGGAAAGCGCGACCATAATGGGGAATGCAAAATCTAGTAGTGGAGGGAAGAAGGTAATTGTAGGATCGAATATGTGATACACATTGAAAAGATAGTGTTATGTAAATCCGGTGTATCCTTAATAGTCCCTATTAATATTAGTGTATATGTAACCATAATGAATAATTATTTATGTTGTGTAGGTTGAAGATTGGTAGAATGAGACGGGCATTGAAGACCAGATTGAAAAGATCCTAAGTGAAGTGAGCACGTAGAATTTAATCACAATGGCTGTAACAAACAAAGGTAAGGCAAAGGCAATGGGAAAGCCTGAATGAATTTTTGTTGATGGACATAGGGCCGATGAAAAGGTGTGCCTACAACGACTTACATTGTAACATCCCTGACCTGGGTTATGCTTTAAACCTAGGTGTTTTGATTAAGTAAGATAATTATATGCTTAATCTTATTTTGTGGAAAGTAATTAAGGATCAAGAGGAACTTATATTTCAATTTTAGTCCTTTTTGAATAATGTTGAAACATTGTTTTGCTTGTTTTGGACTAAAATGCAAATTACCCAAGTTGAGGGGTTAAATTGCAAATTTTACATGATAAGATGTTCCTCATGTGTTGAAGCATAATGAGAATGAATATGATGCAGAGGTATGGCTTGTGGTAGCCTAAGTACTAAGAAAGAGCTGATAAAGCAATGTTTGTGCATTAAAACCTAGTTTTGGAGTAATGTGCAATTTACCCAAAACCTAGGGTTCAATATGCAAATTAACAACTCAATAAGGTCCCTAATGTATCTTGGCATCATGTTGAGGCAAGAAAATGAGAGGGGCACCTCATTAGAATCATTTTGGAGGAAAGAGAATCTTGATATTAAAATAATCAAGATTTAAGCATAATTGGAACTTTACTTCCATTTAATGCAAAAATAAATAAAATAATTGAAGGGCCTTCAACCAAAAACGATATGGTTGAATTTGTTCAAGTGTGAACACCTATGTGCCTTTTCTAGGCCATGAAAATATCCAAGGGAAGTGGATAACTCACTCACATTATTATAAGAAAAAGAAATATCCACTCACTTATGGATATTAGTATTATATGATTTAAGGTGCTTGATTTGCTTTTCTTTGAATCATGGATAATTGAGAGGAATAAGAGGAAACAAATATAGCCTCGGATCCAAGAAGTTGAGGGGGAAGAGGCGGCACTATTTTTGGGATTAAATGAATTTTTAAAAGGCATTTTCTCTCTCCTTGAATTTCTTATAAAAAGACCCTTTACAAGCCAAAATAAAGGCTTTTCCGTTTCCACTTCTTTCCCTTGCTTGGAAAACGATCAAAGGAGCTTAGGAGGATCAGGAGGACGACCCCCAACCTGTTGGTAACCTTCTTGACCTCCTTTCACCTTGAATCCATGGTGAAAATAAAAAATCAATGCATGAATTCTTCTTATCTTGATCCCCTCTTCAATTCTAACCATTCCTTTTCACTCAAAGCTTGAGGACGAGCCTTGGAATAGTGAAAGGAGTTGCATCCAAAATTTTGGACGTGATATTGAAGCTTTGGAGCTCAATTGGAGGTGGGTTTTATAACTTGAACCCTTAAAATTGTTATTGCATTCAATTCCTTATCAATTGTTGAGGTTTTCTTCATTTCCAAAATTTATTTTGGTTGATTGATGCAATCACCATGGAAATCACAAAAAACTTCATGGGTTTGGAGCTTGATGATGATGACATCACCATAATCACACACCTCCCCAAATATCTATGGCAAACGGTTTCAATGGTTTGGTCCAAACGATTTCACCAAACCGTTTTGAGACCAAACAATTTCCAAACTGTTTCGAGACTTGAACCCCAAATCATTTAGAGGATTTGACCATTTGGATGGGTTGAACATTTGAGGTCTGAACCCTAGTATGTGTTGTATGATGATCCAATGGCTCCGATTGATTAATTCAACATATGGACAATCCTTCAAATAGAAACCCTAATCGGCAAAGTGCTGATTTTGTAATTGATTAAGTTGATGTTTTGGGTTGATTGACCCAAACGGTTTCAAAACCATTTGGGAATCACCCAAACGGTCTCAAGACCATTTGGAGGTCAACCAAGACCGTTTGGAGGTCTAGGGCTGAGTATGGTTAAGTATTTGAAGACCCAAAGATATCAAATTGCATTACAATCAATAGCTCAAGTGATGATTGATTCAATGATGCAAACCCTAAGTGAATGTCATAGATTTCAATGATGGTTTGAGGCAAACGGTCTCAAGACTGTTTGGAGATCATCCAAATGACCTCAAGACCGTTTGGGGGTCATTCAAGACCGTTTGAGGTCAGGTCATATCATGTAATGATGATGGTTCACTGATTTCAATTGAATTGGTTCCACAATGTTAACCATTGATGGATCCTCGATTTCAAAATCCTAAGTGATGGTTTCTTAATTATCAAATCTAGTTAAATTGCATTCAAAACCGTAATTGGAGGTCCAATTGAAGGGTGATTCCATGGTTCAATTGAAGAATACATCAGTGGTCCAATTGATAGAAGGTTCATTGTTTGAAACCCTAAATTGACTAAGTGATGGAAGATCTTTTTGGTCCATTCGGTTTTGAGAGGGTTTGGACCAAAGGGTCTTAAGACCGTTTGAGTCCAAATGGTCTCAAGACTGTTTGGGACCAAATGTTCTCAAGACCGTTTGACTCCAAACAGTCTCAAACCGTTTGGAGACCCAAATCATTCGGTTTCAATATGTTTGGTCTAAACGGTTTCAAGTTCTAGCTTTGACAAATGGTTTCAAACTGTTTGAGCTATTTTTGGTCAAGACCGTTTGAGGTCTAAGTGACCAAGACCTTTTGAGGTTCAAATTGGTTAAATAATTTGGACACCTAATATGATCAAAGATCAAATAGCTACTTGGTTATTAATGATGTGGATCAATGATGACCTAGATCAATCTTCGTGTATTTAACATCCTAGAGAGGATGAGAGGGAGAGAGAATGGGAGAGATGATTGCTTACATAATAAGCTCTAATTCCCTCATTATGAATAAATATGTAATCAGGGTTTGATCCATAATGATGAGATCATGAAATCCTCATTGAAAAGATTGATGTACCTTGACCCTAATGTAGGGCAAGGCCATGTGAAACCCTAATTTAAGGGCAAAGCTCAGTGAAACCATAATCTAGGGTGATGATGTAACCCTAACTTAGTGTCACAATGTGAGAAACCCTAATATAATGGGAATTGTACATCCTAACCCTAATTTGGGTAATGAGGTATGTGAAACCCTACTTGGATGTGAATGGTGAACCTTAATCCCTAAAAGGGGGTAAAGGTACATGAAACCCTAATAAAGGGTAGTGCTACTAATCCTATGTGAAGCCCTATCACTGGGTGATGTGTTGTGAAATCTTAATTTCACATAATACTAGGTGAAACCCTGGTATAGAAGGATGATTATGTGAATCTCTAATAAAGAGCAATACTATGTGAAATCCATATAATATATGGAAAATGCTATGTGAATCCTCAAATTACAAATATGGAGAATCCTATTCCTAATAATGGAATAGTGATTAATTTATTGACAAATGTAATACCTAGATGGGTTGATAATGGATATCCTTACAATAATAATTCCTAATTCAAGGATGAGTCCATATCATTGGCAATGGTTGTATATTCTAAATAGGTGGATTATGACCAATACATTACATGATGAATGTGATGAACTGGTACATAAAATATTAGGATGGGGAATATCCTAATATAAGCTAAGTGGATGAACTCAAGTAAGATGAAGGTGTTAAGGGAAGTGATACATCAAGATATGATAGATATCACATCCAACACCCCAATACCGATATACCTTGATGTGTTTTAAGTCCAATATAATTGGATGAGTGACACATGAGATGTGTCATGTCAATTGTTACATTGAGATGTAATACACCTTGTTGAATGTAAGATAACATGCCTTATGAAAAGGTTAATCCAAACCTATAAACTATGATGTAATCATATTTTGGTAAACCTGAGAGAGAAACTCATATTGTGTGTTAATAATTCATTTAATGATGAATGATGAGAATAAATAAGTATGAATGAATACTTATGTTATCCATATTGATTCCGAGCTTTGTGAAGCAATGAGATAGGACTTCATCATTAATAATATGATCTTGAGAACCTATATGGTTATTTATGTGAAATCCTAATATAGGATAATGCTATGTGAGACCCTAATACAAGATGATGCTATGTGAAGTCTTAACACAGAGTAATCCTATGTGAAGTTCAAATACATATTAATGAATTATAAATCTAATAAGAAAAACCCTTGTATTGCATGGTACTGATATATGATTGTTATCATGAGTATTAATCATGTAGGAATATTGAGATGATGAGCATAGCCAGGTATGGACTATGATGCTCTGTATATTGAAACTGATTATGGGCTTTATAAGCCATAATATGCCTTATTGCCTATTAAGGGGTAATAAGAGGTGATATGAGCTTTGTGAACTATGTGCAATGCTTTATGTAGCAAGAATCATAATGTCCTTGGTCAGATGACTTGAAGGTATTAAATTACCTAATAAGTGGTAACAAGACTCTATGATGAGTTAAGGGTTCAAATACCCATATTCTATAGTTATGATGATGAACTTGTTAGGAAATGGAAATGTACTTGATGAGATGAGGGATGAAGATCCCAATACTTTGTGAAATGAGTATGGCTACAGGCCATGACTCCACAAGACAATGTCAGGCATTAGCTATGTGATCTAAGCCTAAAGAGAGTATATGCTGCAGTTATAACTCTACAATGATCAAATGTTATACATATTCTTTATATTCTTTAAATGGATAAGTGACATGATACTTTATCAAGTTATAGCTACAATGATTTAGATAAGAATAATGTTCTAAACTGTTGGACAATGAAATAACTGCTGTCAAACAATTATGATTACCTTGTTTAGTTTATTCTTATTAAACTGCAATAATAATGTTTCTGGCGGAGAGTTATAACTCTCGCTCAGGCAATTTACAATTGTCTCACCCTCGTTGGAACCACATTTTTAGGTGGACGCGGACGAGGAGGTAGGAATCCTTCAGTAGGTGGAGGACAACAACAACAGTAGTAGGGACAGCAGTGAAGTCTCAGGTGGAGACCCTGGCTGATATGCCTTGTATAGTTGTACATAGAGTCCTATGTGTTGTCTCTGTACTCTCAGGTCCTCGGAGTAGTAGTTAGTGCTTTCGAGATTTTGGCTCAGTGCCTCAAGATTTTATACTGTCTGTGTTTAGTATACCAAAGTAGTTGATGCTTGTAATTCTCAGAAAGAGATGATACAGGACATGTACCTTTAAACCAGAATGTAAATGTGTTACTTTGGTTCTCTGTGAGAAATTTTTCCTTTGATGGATCTTTTGATAAAAAGGTTTTAATTTTTAGTGATTTTCGATAATCCGCTGCTTAGTGAACGCTTTCGTATTAGTTAATCATGTTTTTGTGAATTGGATGTCACATACATTGTGGTCTTATATTCGTTGTGCGTATGTTTATATTGTGTTGTTTGATGGAAGAACCATGTAAAATACATGGTTGATGTGGTTAAATGTGAGGGTAGCAATGAGAAACCATCAAAGCAAGCAAAGAAGTTGATAATGGCTGGTAATAGCCCGAGTTCATTAGTTAGGAGAGTCAAAGATGAACACCGAGAACGTAATCTAAAGCTAATGTCTCCTACCAAAAAGATCAAGAATGGTGAGATTGCAAATTGGGATGATGAAGCAACCAGATTTAACATCAAAAAAGATTATTTGTTACTGAAGAAGGTATGTAAAATAGTAGATTTGTATAATGAGACTGTACCTTTCAATTTCTATGAAGCATAATTGAGGAGTGTTTGTTACTTTTTAGCTTACTAGCAAGGATAAGAGTGTGGGTGATGTTATTTTCAGGTTTGAGAATGCATGTATCCTGCGTCAAGATTTCAGAGATTTGTTGAAAAGGGTGGTAACATCATGAACCAGGTATGGCATCAGTTAAGGTTGTCGTTCCAGTTTGTTCCTTTAAGGATAACAAGTATTATGGCGTGTGACATACATTGTCCGCATAGTGTTGCCCTCAAAACCTACATTATATAGATTAAGAACTTGAATGTGTTGTTGATGCGTTAAATAAAATTAAGGCATCTGTTGCTATGAATAAACCTTAAAAGGATTGTGTACAATTGTAGTAGAGTGTTAGCTATGTGCGTCTAGTGTGAGGATACAACTGTAGTGATGGTCCTCTATTAGTGTTCCTTTGACCGATTTGTGATGGTTTCCTACAATGAGTGTTTGAGTGGTGAGAGTGTGTTGTTATTAGTGACATTCTGAAGGGTAGTATTGCATAGATGCAAATAGAATTCAATGGGTAAAGATGTTTCTGCAAATTGTTAGTTCCAGTTGTATAAATCAGATAAATGATTTCCAGTTTACCATATGTGGCATGTCTAGACTTGGACTAACAGTATGCATTTATTTCCTTAAGTTAATTTTTATGTTTTTACTTTACTACATGAATTGTACTGAACTGTAAGTAGTAAACGCTTTGTAGAATGAATTTGAATTTTGTTATAGACAAAATGTTACATATAGTTGGCACATTAATTGTTATACCTATTGATTTGTTGACCACCATAAATGACTTGGCTCTGCATTTTGACTGTAACAGATAAAAGATGGTTGGAGTGAAGTCATGTGAAAGGAATATGGAAACAAGTGGGGATGGAGGGTGTTCATTTTTAACACCGCAATGACACACACAATTAAGACAAAGAATGCACCCCTGATGCGAAAATATATTATGAGAAAAGGGAAGACATCAAGTCCGTAAATGTAATACTTATTCTGATTATTAGTTCACATCACTGGCACTTGCAAGTGGCTTCACATGAATACAAGAAGATACTTCACTACAATAGCCTACGCCCAGTGAGGAGATATAACAGGCCAGCGATGAGCCATCCATATGATAGTGATGCAGTTACCTTGGTAAGCATAAGTTGTGCATATCTTGTTATAGACCATTTTTCTGATCAAACTGGCAGTTACAAACTATTTGTTATATGATTTTGTGAAAATATAGGCAGACACGATTAAAAGCCTCACGAGCAAGTTAAGTGGTGTATCTGAAGAAGACTGGAATATCTTGTTCGATAACAAGGTAGTGCAACAACCTACAGAAACAAACGACTATGGTGTGTATGTTCTGAATTAAAAAAATAAGAATATGAAAGAATAAAGAAAACAGGTGGATGGAATGCATATGTGAAGGCCAGAGGATAGAAGAGTCATACCTTGAACCAGTGTGTCACCTGCGCTGCATCAATGCTATGCTTATACTATTAATAAAGGAGTATACTAATGAAGGGGTGTTCTGAAATGGAAGTGGTGAATTGAGTTACTGAAATAGAATTTTGTTGCTTCCATGTTGTTGTTGTATGTATGTATCGGGCCATATGGGTTTGTTGTAATGTTTACTGAACTTACTACAACATATAAATGGATGTGGGGGTTGATTTTGTCAAAAATATGTTAAGGTCCTAAAACGTGACAGTGGCCCTAAACTTAATTCAGTATATTGTGAAAATTTAGTATTTTGTTAACAAAACATTGATCTTTTGTCAGTTATATTTGATGGGATGGGAAAATGAAGTATTGCATCTAAATGATTGTGTTATTTTGTTTGATACGACATGACTATCGCTGGTTATCCACTTGTTATCGTTGGTTATCCACCTAGTATGATTTCTTGATTTTATTTGATACGACATGACTATGGAATGTGGTCGTGTAACAATGAGCAGATGTTACATATGACACCACATTGAATCTGGGGGGAAAACATGTTTGTAGAAAGGCGTTAGGAGTGGATGTGGTTGATTTTATTTGATATAAAATAATTGGTGAATGTTGTTTGCAGACAACAAGTATGTGTTATTTATAACGACACATTCCATTTGGGCCAAGTCAAGGTTGGCGTGTAGTGTTAGTAGCGGTATGGGATTGGTTATTCTTATTATGAGATAACATGTGAAGTCGGTTGGTATCGAATACCAGTTGTTGCATGTGTGAATGCATATTCCAGGTGTGGCGAAGTGAGACTGTAGCATGACATTTTGAGCGGATGGGATTGGCTTATTTAGTTTGAAAATTCTATGTGATGGCAGTTGTGCTGAAGCGAGTATGGTGTGTGTAACCAAGTCGTGAAGTCGGTTGTTAACCAAGACCAGTGGTTATGGATTCCTAGTATATAGCGGGCCATTAACAAGGATCAGATGGAAATGAACATTAGATGAAGATTGAACTTTAGGTGAAAAAATAAAAAAGGATTAATTGATGAATGTGGTTGTTAAAAGGGAGTTGTATTTAACAATATATCCTGACATAAATACAAAAATGTGCAGAACATTGTCTCAATTGTTGTAGGCTATTGGGGGGATCTAAAGAATGGTTTTTATGTTTGAATTGTCTTGTGGTGCACATTCGGCTGGAATTTTGTTTAGTCTGTAACAGAACAATTAGGCTGAGCGATGCGAGTGAAATGCAGTTATTCAGAGTGCTATAACATGTATGATACAACAATACTGACATGGTATTATGGACTCATCAATTAGTGAAACACATGGATACCTTGTGTTGGCTACAAAAAGAAACATATATTCCACCACTGTGGTCTAAATAGTGGGATAATATTTATGGGTTCACATGCATGTACAGATGTATTCTTCTTATAGACAGTTGCACTACAAAGATGTGCATGTGTTTTGCCAAAAAAGAAGAAAAAATGATGTATATTAGTATGAAGATAAAGCTAGTCTCCATGGGTAGTGAATCGTAACCATGTTGCAGCAAGAGGAGATGGTCTGCTGTAAGTTTGTCTGATGCTCGAGCTAGCTGTCGCAAATTGGTAGTGGTTGTTGACGAGATTTGCTGCGTTTGCATTTGTGTAAAAACTCCTTTGGTTACTTCCCACTCCAGACTGCATATATTGACATGGTGGTGTGGGAGATGATATGTTGTAGCTTTGGCCAATAATGTGTTCAGCAGGGATACTATTATATGTACTAAAACCTCTGTTTGCAGGGTTGCAAATATCATTCATGTTGTTGTGGGGGTGTCCACCCTTGCTGTTGATCATTTGGGAATTGGGGCACAGGGATTTGTTGATCCATTGTGGCTGGTTGAGTTGGCTTTTTCTTACTGCACTTTTTGGGTGTGGTGTTTTTTTTAGTTCATTTCTTGCCATCCCTTCTTCCGTAAGGATGGTGGTCTTCCAACCTTTCTGGCTGTGATAGGATCCTTGATAGTAGGAACAACTGCTAGTTTGGTCGTTTGGGCCTGCATTGAAACATCAATATTATTGGTACAAGTTCAATGAATTGACTGTATTCCAATAACTTGAAACAAATGTGCAAAGATGTAAAATCCTATAAACAATTATGTGCAAGACCAAAGGAAATATATTTCTTAAATGAGCTCACACTGGATTCATGCAGTATTTCCTTTTTGTATCAATAAGGCACGTTACAATGTGTCATCAAAATATATGTATACTGGTAGAACTTATTATGTAACTTAATAGCGAGTACAACTGACCTGCACCAAATATACTAAAAGGGAATTCACACAAATCAATAAACATGTAACTCATTCAAATCAGCATGTACTGCAGTAACAGAGAATAATGAATATCATTGTGCAACTATTTTTTTTTCAAATAGTACTGAGTATGTAACAAGGTGTCTTATCATGTACTGAATTAAAAGAAAAATCATTAATATAAATTTGGCGGAAAAAAATAGAGCTCACACTGGATTCGATCAGTTGTGCCTTTTTACATGTATGAATTGTTGTGATTAGTACATGCTTAACAACTTCATACTACTTATCTAAAACACGTGACATCTCTATGAAACGTTAAGAAATGTTTGAGACAACATCAGCTCTTTCAGCAGATTTTGTGAATAACCAAATGTTTTTTGTGTTGTTTCCATAATCCCGTACAATGTCCTTCCTCCATCTGTCTAGCACATACTACATTGGCAGTTTATCTATCCAGCAGTTGCGAGTAAGGATGCACAACGAGTGCCTACAAATAATCCCCTTGCACTCAAATGACTGACAACTGCATAACAAATTGTTCTGAACAGAGTCATGAGTGACAATGAACTTGTTTCCAAGTAAAATAGATTCAACATCTAGTAAGAAAACCCTGCGTTGTTCCTTAATTAAAAATTTATACAATGAATCGACCTTGTTCAACAATAGTGCTTCACAATACATCATACGTTGTAGTTTGATTTGAAATTTCTTGAATATATTTTGTGTGTACACCAATCTTGCATCGATTTCAATCTAAAACTCAGACCTTGGCTGAACAAGTTTATCCAGATCATCATAATCAGATTTCCACTTTGTCTCAATCCTTGCTTCATGTGCAACTTTGTATTGGTGAAAAAACTGTTTCAAAGATGTCTTGGAGTTAACGTAACGATCGAAGAATGAATTAATTGATTCACTATGATGGGTTGTTGTTATGTCTTCCCAAAAGAAGTCATCAACGTACGCAGGAACCCACATGTATCGTATTTGATACATTCTCACAAGCAAACCATCTTGATTTACCTCACAAGTCTAAATTGCAGTTTCCCAGTTCTATTCAAACGCATCTATTGATGGGCTCTCATATACTGCATTCCGGATAAGGTTGGACGTAATAGAATCTTTTCCCAGTTTTTTGGGTAATTATCTCATTATGTGCCATAGATAGAGCGTGAGCCTAACATCGGGAAATACTTGTCCGATCCCATTAATTATTGATTGATCTTGGTCATTTACTATACCTTTTGGTGGAGCTCCTGTTGAGTGCTAATTTTGTCACTAAATGTTTGTGTAAGAAATGGATTACAGTGCAGCACAACTCGGGGGAGGGGGATATTGCAGGTCGTCAAGTGTGAAGCACGTTATAATGAGTGAATATCTCAACATAAGTCATAAGAATATACATATACTGGCACACGGTATAATGTGAACAAATATCGAATACAACTGACCCGCACAAGATATACTAAAAGGAAATGCAAACCAGACAATAAACAATTAACTAATACAAATCAGTATATGTTACGTTTCAACTGGTGCAAGTTGAAAATTAGAATAAGTGTTGTTACAGGTTATTTATGATGTTGTTTCGTGTAAACTAAATTGTAAGTTTCTAAATGATGTTGTTGTTAATGCATTTTTTTAATATGACTGACCCGTAACAAATATAGTAAAAGGGAATGCACCCAAAATAGTATATAGGTAGCTAATTCGAACCAACATGTATTGCATTAATCGTAAAATAATGAATATCATTGTGCAATACATAGAATAAATCTAGAAGTCAATGCACTGGCAAAAAGGATGTTAAATGGAACCCACAATCAGAAGCCAATGAGTAACAAGTTTATTCAGCATGTACTGGAGTAAAAGAATACCATGGATATCATTGTGTAAGGAACAAAAAGCAGAGGTGATGGGTTACCCATGCATTGCAACCACATTGTAAACAACCACACCTAGTTATCTATTGTTTCTTTGCACAGTAGCCCACACCCCAAAAGAGTAGACTGGCCGTGATGGTTAACACAAAAAAATAGTGCAAACTACATCTCATACCTATTTGTCAGGTATGTTGTATCGAAGGTAACAACATCACCAAAATATTTGTATGCCATTTGAGATCTTGCGTCATCCCAAAACACGTTTCTGAGAATGCCTTCATCATTCAAGTCTAACACGTAGAAGAACTCTGGATCACTCTTTTGCATCCGTAAAAAGTATAAATGTATCGCAATTGCATCGCCTTCACCTAGACATAACTTCTAAGAACTCATGAGATGGTTGTTAAGGTCCTTCTGAGTGAATGTAAGACCATCGTAACCTCCAACTTCAGTTACTAAAGAAGTCATAGTTTTAGCTGCATCGATACCAGCTGCATCGTTCAGATCAATGTGCCATTGTATGGAAAATGATATTCACCTCTTGGATGGTAATAACCACATCATATCTTGCTACAACATCGGGTGATTGTGACTGAGTTTTACGTAGGAGATCTGATATTCTCTTGAGAAAGTGCATTTCAACTTAATATGGTTGGGGCATGTTGTTCGTGTAGTCAGTTTGTATCTGTATAATGTATCCTTACATTTGTTTGGTGGTATTCCTCCCTTGACACAGGTGAATGTGATCCTTGCAGTTGATTTATCATTTCATTCCTTAAAAGAATGGGTTGTTTTGATACCAAACCCAGCTTCATCTGCATATAGCTCGTAGAATTGTCTTGCTTGGTCGGTTGAACTAAATATAGTCCCAACCAGAGGCACTCCAACTTCTGATGAGGTAATGGGCACATGTAGAGAAGATGGTGTTCCTGGTTCTAAGTAAGATGTTTCTGAATGGCCACTAGCAGTTTTTGGTAACAAGGCATCCTGACATTCATCCATAATAGCACGAGCAAGTTCTAACACCAATACATCATCATCGACATCAATAACAACAGTGCAATGAGAATATTTCTGATGGGGGACTTCATTCAGATCTACGTCAATGACTTCAAAACCCTGAGTGAAATATTAAAAAATAAATGAAATATAAGATATGGGTAAACAACAATGAGCATGAAGATGAACTAGTACATGGTAATGTGATTGTTGTGACTAAATAAAAGTATAGTTAAGATGAATAGCAAATCAAAATTTAACATATGAATACATATCAGGATGAATAGCAAAAGTATAAATAGGATTATTGGATTGGTTGACTTGGTTTACATAAAGGATGTTCATTTATGGGATACATTGCAGTCATGAACGCTGATTAATTGGGATGTCACAAGTTTTCTATGTGAGAATGCATGGTTAGTAGAGTTGTTGGTGTTAGCATTGGGATACAGTTGCTATGTGTGAATAGAGTTGTTGTCTACAACTATGTGATACATCCCATTGCTATGTGTGAATGCACGATTTGTAGTATGTTCAAACAATTGTGTTCTATTTCACAAACACAGGTGTAGTCCATTGTGAATGCAAAACCAAATAGTTGGGGTTGTGCAATAATGTACCACTACCTAAAACCAATCTTGGAGAACAAATGGCAGGGATAGGATAACAAATCGTATGTACAGTTGTTATATAGGAAATTTAATACTATAAGAACAAAAAGGTTGTTAGCAAAACCACTATAGAAAATGGTTAAAGGGGGATTTAGTACTAAGAGAACAGACAAAACAACATAGAAAAACCACTATAACAAATTGTTTTTGTTGGATAACAGACTAAGTGAAGAGTTATTATCAAAAGAGTTTGTTATCAAGTGGTTTGTAGCAAAACCACTATAGCAAACAGTTAAAGGGGAATTTAGTACTAAGAGAAAAAACAAATATGATAGCAAAGTCACTATAGCAAATGGTTTTCGTTGGATAACAGACTGAGGGAAGAGTTGTTATCAAAAGAGTTTGTTATCAAGTGGTTTTGTATGTTGGATAAAAAAATGATTTTTATGTCTGATCAAAGGGATTACCATTAGGATTTCCTTGGATCACATTATTTTGGTAACAAATAAATTTTGTATACATCTGTCGGATAACATCTCAATAATTATATGTGATTACCAATGGGATTTGTACCAGATAGAGCGTAGTTTGGATGTGGTTATGTTCTTAATGAAGGGTTTAGAGTGTTTTAATGTTTTGTTGCTTAGAACTCATACATGTGTCTATACGTGGCTTGGTTTGTTGTGTGTTATTGAGCATGGTTAGTGGAAGAACAAACATTACTTCCTGAGCAAATGTTACATGTACCAGAGGGGATAAAACTCATTACTAAACGATCAAGAAATTGGCAAATAGAACCGCGCTAGGCTCAAAAATAGATTAGGGTTACTTGTAGTACTAGCCTGGTCATAAACATCTTGTGTAGTAGAACAATAGACCTACCTTTTTTTTTCTTTTATTGTAATCGTCGACCGATCTCCGGTTTGTTCTGCCAAATCCTGCTTCTCCACTGTCGGAGCTGTTTGTTGCGCCGATGCTGTCGTAGCATCTCTGGTATGTTCTGACGAGCCGTGCTTCTCTCGCACCACATCGCATGGTTCTGCCAATGTTTTCATTGTAATTGTTCTTTGCGGTGATATCGTCATACCACCACTGCTCAGTCACTCTTCCCGCCGATCGCTGCGGTGATATCGCCAGGGAGCCACGCCTGTCTTCTCGAGTCAAAGAGGGGGGAAATTTTGGTGAGAAATCAAACTGGGGAACCATCGTCGCCAAGCGCATGAAAGAGAGAGACAATGGGGAGCAGCAAGTGGGCAAGTCTTGGGAAAGGAAATGCTTGCGGAAGACTCTTCGGGTCGTCTCTAGGGTAAAACAACAAACTGGGTCTTGTTTCTGGGCTAAGATCTGGTCTCTATATCATTTTCCATATTGGAAAAGTTCCACTAGTAAGACGCAATCAATTGTTTTCACATTTTAACCTTAAAAATGATGTTGTCACATTAATGCATATATCTGTAGACATAAAGATCTATGTAGAACATGAAAGCCTTGTTATTAGTGGTGGTATTTCTATACATGTGCCTCAAAGAGATCGAGAGATCTTGTACCTATCCTTTTTTAGTAGAGTTATGCGTCACTATAGTGTCTCTTTCATGTCCTTAGGATTGCACGACCTTAATATATCCAATAATAACATGTACATTTTTATTTTGATTAATGTAATTTTAATGATAAGTAGAAAGTAACAGAATTTGGCCCATTTTATACCAATGTTCATAGGACATGCAATGAAAATGATAATGCATCAATGATTATTGATATATATATTATCCATGATAAGTAAAGGAAGGGAATACATATTTCTAAGAGTTTTGTGTGTATTCTTAGAATAGTTCTAGATGGCAGAAATCGGCCAAAAGTGCAATATGCTTGCAACAAAAACCTACACAATTGAGAGAAATAGAAAATAGATTAAACCAAACAACAAGCAATCTTTAAAGGTATCTTAAGATATATCATGACTAAATAAAGTGAAAGAGTTATAAAAGTAAAATATGTTTGTAATAGAAAGTGCTACTAGGAGGGAACTATTGATGAGTAGGGATGAATTCTATTAAGTTGTGATTACTATTCCACATACTAGAATTGATACACAAAATATATGAGTTTATTAGCTGAAGCAGATATATAAAACGAGATAATGTAAAGTAGTGAAGTAATTGAGCCATAATTAGGTTCCCTTGATGACACATAGTCTCCAGTCTTCACAAGCATCTTTGTCATGATCATAGATGGGTCTTTGGGAAAGTCTTTATGAACCAAAACCTGATTTGTTTTTGATATAGTGACATGGTAAGAAGAATTACAATCTTCAACTATAATAGTAAGTTAGACCGATATGAGTTTTTGTGTTGGTTTGTATCTGTTCTTGATCTTTGTGTGGTCTTTTAGTTTGTTTTTCTCCTCATGTAGATGCCGTATGGCCCCTCCATAATGAAATTTGTCTGTTTAACATTAAAAAAAGTAAGTTAGAAAAAAAACCATTGAGGGATACTTCATCTTTAATGCATGTATCATATTACTGAAACTGGTTGAGAAATCATGAAAAATTATTTTATTTCATTCATTCCGAATTTCCAGAAAATGTAAGAAGAGAGAGTAAGGTTGATATGTTAACTGGATCAAAGAGGAGTGTTATTGTCAGGTGAAATAGTAATTGTATGGATATCAAGAGGAGGTATGGAACAAGCACATGCAAGTTTGTGCTGGAGTATTTTGGCAAACCATACTTAAAGAAAGGCCAAGTAATGGTCTTCTGATTACATTGGTGGTAAAAGTATAGAAGGGGGTCATAGAATTTTCTGCCTGAGAACATGTTACTTGTGAGGATGTGTTTATTCCTTAAGAGATAGATTCAATTCCTTCACTACAATATCAACAACATTTAATTTACTACTTTCATCTATGTACACTCTAATCCAAATATCAAACATCTATTTTGGAATCATTTAGTTCAGATTAGTAGAAGTTTAATGAAGTGTTGATGTATGTGTGGGGATTTCAATACTATGAAAAATCCAACTAAGAAATAGGGCAACTCCATATTCAATTATGAGAAAGCTATTACATTTCAAAAAACACTTATAGAAGAAGGACTCACATATTTAGATTTTTTCAATCACACTTTACCTATGAACAATGCTTCATTCATGAACACTTGAATTGGGTAGTTGTCAACCATATCTAGATTCATTATAATATTTACTATTCTCTCACTCTGCTCCCAACCATATGCTCTGATCATAAGCTTCTCCTCCTATGTAAAATACAAATAGACCCTATAGATCTATATTTAAAACAAAGGCCTCATGGAATTCAAATGAGGATTTTAAAATATTTTGTTTGAATATCAGCCAACTACAGATCTTCCTTATCTACATCAATGTCACAAATAAACCCAATTCTTATGGCATGAGATTAAGCGGCTGATGATTATCTTAAATCCTTTTTTTTATTGTTAATGTACAAAAAAGATTGGATGAAGAATATTCTATATAGTTTGATGACATTATAACAAAATGCAGTACCAAAACATTTTTTCCACCAAAGATATTAATCTCCATGAAAAAAGTTATATACTTTGGATCCACAATGGAGAAAATAACTCTTAGTTTTATCATGATTTCAGTAAAGCATAGTATAAGCATAATATTGTCTCTTGTCTACAAGATAACCAATGTATTGGGTCATTCACCCCGTGGCTCAGAGTGTTTTAATTCTAAATTACTTTGAAATCCAATTTGTAGTGCAACTCCAACTCACTAGAATGATATGGGCACTATGCCTGCTAGTTTCTCACAATTATCATTCACTAAATTGAAAACATCAAGAAAAGTCTTACTAGTACAAAAATATTTATACGCTTGCATAAGATGATGAGAACAATGTTGCCCTGATGGAGTATCAACAAAGTTCTTATTATTACAGTATAACATATTCAAATAGTCAGTAATAAATTAAATACATCATGTTGTCCTTGGTTTGCATTTACCTTCAGAGCTATGTAATATAGTGCTTCTGTTAATACCTAAGACAAAGAACCTAATAACATACAATCAACTTCAACCAATTTCACTCAATAAATACATGTATAAAGCTTGTTTCCAAGATTTTGAATGAGATACTACAACCCTATATGCTTTCTAGAAATCTCCCGCTCAGAGTGCTTTTACTCTCAGATACACATTGTGGATAATATAATACTAGTGCAAGAATTTGTATATTATACAGGACGTCCTTGGATTGTGCCCTACATAACAATTATGATCTATCTTTCAAAGGCATATGAGTTCGACACCACACAAAAAGTTGGCTTTCCTATGTGAGTTTGCAATTATATTGTGAATTCCATGTCTAGTGGGAAATATAACATTATGTAGAATACTGATATGTTGCAAATTTTCAAAGCCTATCATGGGTTGATTCAAGGAGACCCACTATCTCCATTATTATTTTCATGCACCTTGATTTTCTCATCCATTTAATTGATAACAAAGTTCAAGAAGGAATATGGAAACCTTTAAATTAAACACTCCAAGGGCCAATGTTTCTCATGTTTCCTTCAGATGTGATCTTATACTATTTGAAAGAGTGGATATCAGTTAATAGTACTAACCTCCTGCTGCATCTCTTTCACAAAGATTTGGGGAAAAGTATATCTATTGAGAAGAATGTGGTGTATTTTTCAAAATTAGTTCCATTATCAACTAAAAATGATGTTTTTTCCATTGTTGGTTTCAAAAAAACTGATAATCTAGGATGATGTTTAGGTGTCCTAGTGCTTCATCAAAGGATCAATATATCTACATATCTGCATATCATGGAGGCTCGACTCCATTGAAAGCAAAATTAATGTTTTGATGGCCAAAACTCTATCAGTGGTTGGTTGCATATGCCTCAGAATATTTTTTCTATATACTATAATGACGTTCTCCATGCAAACCTATTGCTTCACTTTAAAGGTGTATACTACCATCAATAATCTTATCAGAAGTTTTATCTATAGGAAGACTCCTACTACTAAAGTTTTTTCACCAGTGGCTTGGGAACAACTAATATCTATGAAAGAAAATGGTGGACTATGTAATCCTATCCATGGAAGAATGGAATGTTTGTATGCTAACTTTGTATTTTTACATAGGCAGTCAGTCGACTTGGAGTATATGCCTTAAATAGAAATACCAATCCTACACTTCTAATCCATCAATGAAGCACTTCCTTCTATAGAGGAATTTACATGTAGCGTAAGATTTCAACTCTATACATTTGTAAAATTATATGTAATAGAGCTCAAATAAGAGTGTGGTATGATCGATGTGTCCCTAGTGAGCCACCTTTGAACAACAATATCATTGCCCCTATTGCTGCAAAGTTGGATGATGTCATGGTATCCTCTATGGCAACTCCAATTGGATCATACGATCTGCATTTTATGTATACTCATCCTTCCATTGTTATGGAGAACATTACAAGTATTCCCCTTCTTAATGATGATGAACAACCATATGTTTGGGCATGAGAACCTGACAACAAGGTTCTCAACTAAGTTTGCATAGTCAATTCTAATCCAAACAAAAGGAAGACATAAATAGGGTCACTAGAAGGATATTTGGGGCACTGGTCTGCATGAAAAGTACAAAACCTTCTTATATATTGTTGCACATGATGCCCTCGTGATGAATTTAATAAGAGTTCACTAACATTGCACAAATGTTCCCTCATTCCAGTCTGTCATACCTAGAATGAAACTGCACCTCATGTTCTTTGAGATTGCACAAGAACTACAAGTATGTGGTTGATGTTTAACATCTAAGATGATATTCAAAACTACTTAAACCAATAGCAACATGACTAGATAACATCACATCTACGTTTAGATAATGATATTATTGTTTATATGTGGTTTTTCATAGATTTTGTTAGCTAAAAATATTTTTTTATTCCAACACACTGTTCTTATCAACCTTAGTATTTTTATATTTACTACTGCAACTACATCCAATGTACATTAAGAAATTTATCAATATCAAGATTGACATTCTTTGTGATCACATGATTATATTACTTCTTCTTCTCTAGCTTGGACTAATCCTCCTTGGGGATGACTTAAGTTTAATGTGGATTCTACAATTAAGTCTAGAGGAAGTTCTTTTGTAGTGTTTGTAAGAGATCATGAAATTTAGACTCTATACTACTATATGAAACAACATAAATATTTCATGAATTACAACTAGCTTGGAACAGTGGTTGGAAAAAGCTAATAGTCGAATCTGATAGTACCACTGTTATTCAAGCTATTAGCATTGATATTGCCTTATACTCTGCTATTTCTTCCTATACCTTGAAGATTAAGAATATTATTAGCCATCAATTTACCTCGGTGCTTAGGAAAATTCGTTAATGTTAATCATTAAGTTGATAGATTAGCAAAAATACATTTTCATTCAACTGTGGAAAGTACATTGTATTACATTCTTCCTAGCCCTTTATTAAATGCAATAACAATGACCATCATAATAGGTTGCGTGACCCTATTGCTACTTCATAAATGTTGATACTTCTTATGTATCAATTAGCTAATAAAGGTTCTTCCTTAAGAAATATATAAAATGTGGTTTAGAAAGTGTGATATCATCCTTTAGTTTCAATGTATATCTTAATAGTAAACATGACTATGCATTTAAACAAAAAGGAAAATGATGTACATGATAAAAGATACATATTTATAATCAACATTGACACCACAATCTATAATAATTTGTAAGGATATATTTTATACCATGATTTCCAACAATGATCTCCATCAAATTTTACACTTCTAACAATCATACACATATTGTTAGCATATACTAAAAACAAGCGACACAAATGATTCAATGGGTTTGCTTTAATTGATTTTTTTGTTAAATAATGCACATAATAGTGTACGGGGCATGCAAGCTGATGACCTCACTAAAAGAAAGACAGGATATCCCCCTTAGCTAAACATACAATTTATGCTTTTTCATTGAGGAATCAACTCATTCAAGTAATAGTTTCTTTACTCCTTCATGTGTACATATTAAAGATGGTTAATTATTTATTGAGGTGAAGTGAAGTCTTTGTGATTAAACCTATTAATGACAATTTGATGTCTTCTTTTGTGAAGGTTTATTTTCTAAATTGAGGTGATAAAAATTTTCATCTACCTGTCAAATTGCTCAAAAATGATAAAAATGAGTGAATTGATCAACGTGACAACTTTTTGGTTTTTGTGAAACTGTATTTTTTAGTCATAATAGTTAATTTTCCTCTAGGTATTTTTTAACTCATGTAGACTAAAAGATTTAAAAAAAAATTGATATATATATAACTTCCATTTTATGCCTTCATATTAAGAAGGAAAACAACCAAATTTTCATCCTCTAAGTTTCCATGATGTCAGATTACTTCTTCTAGTAACTTGTATTTAACTGGGTTACAATACCTTTGGGGTCACTAGCGGAACCCCTATAGGTTTCTAGTGAACTTAAGGAAATTTAGGCTAATTCCAACCTCTTATTTGTATTAACTGGCCCTCTAGTAGAGAAACTAAATGATCCCTTAGAAACTAGGGAATCATTCCCATTGATACCAATTGAATATTAGTGGACTCAGTTAGCCACTCATTGGAATGACTAGTGGACTGATAATAGAGAGGGTCAAGGTCTGTAGTGATGTGTCTTTCACCATACCTCAAATTAACTAGGATAAAAATCCATAGCTTACCTTAACAATAGAGATGAAAGATCAACCTAAAGGATCTTATCACAATATAGTTTGGATCAAATCCCAAGGGAAACATGTTTATGAACTATAATGATCCATTTAACCAAAATATGATGAGTATTTATAACTAAGTTGAGCTTGTTTAATTAAACTAAAAGAAAGATTGGAAAGAGTAAAACAAAAGGTTGTATCTCAATTAAATGAAACACCAAGGTGAACATATCTTCCCACCACTACATATGCACATTCTCTCACTAAATCATCACATGCAAGAAAAGATTATCATTGACGCAGGGTAAATGCAATCCTTTCTGAATAAGGACTGACCCTAACAAATTATCACTCTAGGGTCATGGTCACATTATCCAGAGGCCATGTATCCCTCTCCTCACAAATAATTGATTTTAAGTACTTATCATGGTATTTACAAGAACCAAATGATATCTTAGATCTTGGGTTCAAGTATATATATATATATATATATATATATATATATATAAGACCTCACAAACATGCAAATATTTTAGACAAAGACATATCTGAAGCAATAAGTGATTGATTTAAAATGTAGCAACACTCATACAAGCTCAGATGCAAGATAAAATAACAAAAAGTTGTAGTAGTGATACTCCACACATCCTAGTAATAGGACTACTCACTCCTTAGAAACATTGAAATCAACTTGGAAAAGGATAGAGAATGTCATAAGCACTGAGGGAGGAAGCATTTCAATTGTGGTCTATGATGCTAGATTTTGTGCTCAATGAAGGGATCAATCTGACATAGTAGTATGATACACCTTGGATGCTCATCAAGGTGACCTTCTTCTCTAGTATCTCTTCTTCTTTTGTTTGGCCAAAGGTTAGTTGGAATTTTCATGGGCCAGATGAACAACGTTGACAGAGTTGAGGAAGGGTTCATCTAGCTCACCTCATTCAAGGTCATGCCTTTGAAACTTGGCAGGTGGATATTCTTAGTCATTATGGAAGTGGTGATTTCACATATAGTACCCTCCAACCATATTTTCTCCACATGAGAGCTATGGATTGATATTTATAAGCAAATGTTAAAATTTTAAACTCTAATTTTGTGGTGGAAATGCATAAGTCAAGACATGTCACAAATCAATTGATCTCTTTGAGATATAGGAAGGTGTTGACAACTCATGGCTTCATATGATACATCATTGGATGGAGTTCATTTGCTAATCTGGTTGATGACTACCATCAGGTTGTGGATCTTTGGGTGATGGAGGGGCATCAGTTGATGTGATGCCATGGGCGATGCACAATGTTAGACATCATCATACATTAGGAGAGGGGGATAAAGAGTTGGGGCTAGAGTAACATATCAGATGTGGACATCAGTCCCTAGATTATACTACACATAATCCTAGTGTTGAGATCACATGAAAAACAAGAAACATAATCCTTTTACTTATTATGAAAATTACAACTTTTTTGAAATAACCCCACTTGATAATAAAACCAACAATCACCTATCAACATAAAGTCCATGGGTATAACCACCTATCAACAAACACAATAATATACACTTGCATCAAATACATAAACCTACTAAAGCATTATATGTAACAAGTAGTTTAGAGCACGACTCAAAAGAACACGTACAATGTTAGAAAACCAAGTCGTCAAATAAACACGGGAAAGTACCACATCAAATTTCAAAACAATCCTAAATTCCCCTGGACTCTAAGATATTGTTGACGAATCCACTTTGAAGATTCATATTTGAGGTACATGTCTTGCTATTGAGAACCTAAAAGTATGTCAAACTACACACGTAAAGCAAAAGTCCCGCTGAGTGACAAAGCACCCAAAAAGAGATAGATATATGCCTAATTTTTAAACTAAACACTTATCGGTCAAGATTAACTTAAATAGAATACAAGATGATTCAGACATAAATAAAATTTCTAGGAACATTAAATGATATATGAAAAACTCAAATATAAGTACACCAATCTGAAAGAATAACAATAAAAACATAGAAGATACACTATCAATATGAATGTAATCAGTTGATTAACATATATTGATGTTTCCTTGAATATCTTAAGTTGCACCACCAACCAACAACTATGTGAAACCAATCCAAATAGCACATCACATGACTTTAGGGTTTATCATTACCTCTAAGATCATCCTACCTTGTCCTTTGTTAGCAATCACTATAGGGGCACAATGCCATGTGACCTACACAAATTGGGTCTTGCATCCTAGATACTTAGGACCAAACCCTAGAAAACACTATGAAGGGAAAAAATAGGGTTAGTGATGTTACACATTAGGCTCCCCAATGCAAATATACATAGAAAAATGAAATATAACATCACATGCCCACATATCATTGCATAACTATTTGAGTTGCAGTTCTTCCCACAAAATGGGAACCATACTCACACCCCGAGAATCTAACATGTTGTGGATCACTCCACCATGTGAATCTCCACAAACATCTATGTGAAGTTGCAACTCCACTATTTTGTAAACCTTCTAATATTTCTATATGCTCCACAAACCTATTTCCCTTTCTCATAGTCTAGACACTAGGCAAGTTCTATCGTGATTGCAGTATTCTTAAACTAAGTATTTAAGGTTGAAGTTTATTGGTAAGATGTATTAATCATGTTTGAAAATTCTACCATAAAGAGGTAACAAGAAAGATTGACTAGTCAATTGGTCATTTTCGAATGTGAAACACTAATTTCAGACATAAACTAGAAATATGTAGTGGCTTAATGCTAAACATGATATATCTGGGATACATTACCTTAAAACATTATTTTATACTAAATACGATTAAAAAACAACAAGAATAATTACCACATGAGAAAAAACTCTAGGTCATACCATAGGGTCTCATACATGTCTAAAAAGCCTAATCTTAGCCCATTTAAGATATTTGTAATCAATTCTCAAGTAAGACACGATTCAACCTATATACCAATGTGCAAAATTTATTATATATGAATAAATCAACATAACAAATTTCATGCCAAAATAACCTTATTTGAGTTCAGTCTAATAAGAATTGTCCAAAAAGTAGCCAAAATGAGTGAATTTTAACAAAGTAAGTGCTCTTAGATCTATATGTCTAAAATAAGAATAAGTAAAAGCCATTCTTTGTCATATACCACATTCGAGACTACTGTCAAAAAAATTAGCTCGTAATATGAAGTTGTAAGCTATATACCCTAAATGATCAAAAGCTGCCGAAGTAGGATAAAAACTGAAGAAGGTATATTATTTAATGAAAAATTATTCCATAACACAATTATTATGTAAAACTTGGTTTGATATCAGCATATTACCATAAAATATGCATGAATTCTAAAATGTGTAATAAAAATCCCATTTTACCACAAACCAACCAATTCCTTTAGAATATGGCTAACTTAGCATCAATAGCTTATACTGAGTTTAATTCATACCTATATATAATTCGAGTTAAGTCTCTCACCCTTCCTATAATAATTAGGTGATATACTTCATCCCCTATACCATGCAAGTGAATTTAAGAATTTTATAGAAGATTCCATTGAACTTCTCTAAAATTGAGAATCACCACAAAAACCCTAGCTTGAATCCTCCCACGATGAGAAAAGAGAGAGACGATGAAGAGATTATGATTTTTCTATGTTTTAGAAAATCTTCTAGACAAATCGATAGATCTTAATAAACTTAGAAGAATTAAAATGAGAATCAAAGGACTTACTAGATTCAACTTGAATGCAGAGATCAATTTGAGCTCGATCTACTCTAGGTCAAAGTCAACCCAAAATCCACTCGAAATCATTTCTCTAGAAATTTTAAAGATGAATTTTGGTTTTTGAAGTTTTTCAATTTGTATTAGTGTTATTTAACTATTTGAGGTACCTGTCAATTTTGCAAAAAGGCCCATAAATGAATTTTTCCTTTAAATTTTGTTTTCAAAAGTAATACATCTACATCACTTGAGAATTTGACTTACGTTTTTATTATAGAGTTCATTAATAACCAAATTTACTTGTAACTAATAAAAAATAATATTCTCTATTCATTACCATAACTCAATCATTTTAGGCATGTTTTGGGGTAATTTCAAGCTAAATACCTAATGTCATCCAATCCAGGGTTTTGTTTATCCAAATCTAATCTAATAAATCCAAATAAGTATCTAGAATGTTACTGAGGTATTAAACACAACAAATGTGATTTGAAACAATTTGGAAAAAGCACACTATTAAGCAGAGAAATGTGAATTAAAAGCTAATTGGGTTAAGATCTCACAAATCACCCCTCTTTTGAAAAATTTGCCACAAAATCCTAGAAAAGGGTAGGATAACAAAACCATATCTCTAATTCTAGCTCCCATCCGGCTTCGTAAACTCCACAGTGATGCCACATGACATCAAAAAGTGGTATCTCATGCTTCCTAAGCTTTTGGATCCTCCTATATAAAATCTGAACATGACCCTACTCATAAGAAACATTATCTTCTTCTAACTGTACATCTAAAATTTTCAATTGTCTATTCTGTTTTAGGATGAAATTTTCTCAAAATAGACCATGAAATATATCATGATGTATATCTAGCTAAGGTGGAAACTTCATACTGTACACCATCTATGGGTCCCATATATCTAGAGGATCAAACACATAATACCCCTAAAAAGTGATATTTTTATGTACATTACGTACTCAACTTACAAATCAGGTGGTTATCTATTTTTATCACCATAATTGTGTCTGTAAAATGCTACATTCAATTGTTTTTATGATTGGTGTCTTCTTTGTAGTCTATTATACAATCTCATGGCCTAAAAGCTGTCTCTCCCTTGTCTCATTCTAACACTCTATAGATATTCATCTTATATTATAATAAACCTCTTACAGTGCCATTTTAAAACTTTGGTGGTAGTTGTTGTCAGAAGAAAACTCAATCAAAATGACAAGCAAATCCCATATAATAGGAAACTAAAAGACACATGAACTCAACACATCTTCTAGTGTATGTATACTCATTTCTGACTGGTGTTGAAACATACATGTGTACGCATTACTTGGTCTAGTCTATCCTAGAATCTACTAGTAAACTATACCCTTTGTAATAAAAATTAAAAATAGGTATACCATGGAGACATACTATCTCATCCACATATATTTATACACACCTAACAACCAAAAAAGTAGTGTTCATCCATATGAATTGCACCAACTTTCTCTATCAGGTAAAAACTACCCAAATAATTCACCCTTGGTTGTCCTTAGCAATCCCACTACAAAATCCATATTTATAAGATCCCACTTCCATTCTGGAATAGGTAAAAGCTACAATTAACCTATAGGTCATAGACATTCTACCTTTACCTATTAACAAGATACACATATAGATATTGTGATGCATTGCTCCACACAAAGGTGAGATTACTCAAAACAAAACATGAAACTAATACTAAACCACTAGGTTATTGGGAAACATAGGAAATTGAAACTGATTTCACATAAATACAAAGCAAAAACTTATTACACCTGAGTCCACATGAAGCCACTAGTATTACATGTCTCACACCAAAAGATGTACACATATCACTGTTTACTGGATAACTTGTCACAACTGGTTACCATGGCCTACTGCCAAAACTCGTATCAATATACATAACAACAAAAACCTCCCCCAAGGACCTGAGAGTACAGGGATGACATAAAGGACTGTACTACAAAACACTAGTAGCATGTCCAACCTTTAACAACTACTGCTCCTCTTGTTGCTCAGCCTCAACCTCACGATCTCTACCTCGTCATGCACGACCACCTAAAAGATGTGGTACCCACGGGGTGAGACCAAATGTCCCAGCGTGAGATATAACTCTCTTCCAGTCACTACTACAGAAATGGCTTATAAAGTCACTTTTCAAGGTGTCGGTTGTATAAATAAACCGACACCTAAACTCTACAGTGTCGGTTGATAACATAAACCGACATCCAATCTATGAAGGGCGACCAGAC
Source organism: Alisma plantago-aquatica (assembly GCA_963693085.1). NCBI lineage: Eukaryota > Viridiplantae > Streptophyta > Magnoliopsida > Alismatales > Alismataceae > Alisma > Alisma plantago-aquatica. The sequence continues at coordinate 803,053,122 of OY856411.1, forward strand.
ATGGGTACCTCTTTTATTAAGTGTCGGTTACTTAATAAAAAACCGACACCTAAAATTTACCGCCAAATCCAAAATTTCCAGCGAAAAAAATTACCTCCAAAATTTGACATATGGCGTCGGTTGATAATTGAAAAACCGACGACTAAAGGTTATTCGCGAGACAGAAATTGGGCACATTTTGGTTGTCAGTTTTACTACAACTACCGACGCTTATGAGTTTTCCCGCGCTGTCTGCGGGGAATTTTTCACACCCTTTAAGCGTCAGTTTTAGGTAGAAACTGACGACTATGGTCATAAATCGAGAACGATTTTTTTTTATCGGCATATGAATATAGACGTCGGTTTTTTTGTAGTTAAAAACCGACGAATATAATCAAGTATTGGTGTCGGTTGTCGTGCAGAACCGACACTATTAGTGTTAGTTGTCGGTTTTTTTGAATAACCGACGCCTATGGTACAATTAATAGCCCCGCAAACAGAACTTTTCCCCATTGTCTCTGTTTCATTGTGACGTGCACTAGGTCTGGCGATTTCCCCCGATTGCTCCCCGCCGTTGTTGTCGGTTGGCTAGCCCGCGCCGCCATTCGTCTCCTCACGCGCCGCTCGCCGCCGTTGTCGTCGCCGCCGCTCGTTGTCATCGCCGCTCGCCGCCGTCGCCGCATTTCTCCTCTGATCCTTGCCGTCGGTGCTGCCAGCTTCACCTCCAGCTACTCTCCTCTGCTCCGGCACTGCCAGCTTCACCTTCAGCTACTCTCCTCTGCTCCGGCCGGGCCTTCTTCCTCTTCCCTCAAGGTACGCCGGTTTCTTCCTCCTTTCTTCCTCCACCTAGGCTAGGTCAAGCCCTACAGGTTCCCTAGAGAAAAATCGTCAGGTGCCCTACTGGGCGTTTTTTTATTTATTTTTAAGTTATTTACTTATTGGTAACTTGATAAGTGTTGAAACAGTCAATAACTATATTCTGTTACGTGATTTATGATTGTATACGTGTGCTAGCTAGCAACAGACCTGGTCTTGAGGATCTATAAATACATTCTTACATTCTATAAACTGTGTAATCGTACATTCTATAAATAGAGATATAACACATCATTGTTGTGTGTGCTTGACAACCCAAATTACTTCTCGTTATTATTCTTTTAATAAGTAACTCATATCCATTGATGTTAAAGTAAGTTAGGAAGCCAGTTTGTTGATAGTGATATCTGATTATCCATCTTATATTTTAATGTGATAGGGTGATTAATATGGTAGATAAAAAATGATTATGTCTTTGTTAGAAAAACCTTGGCTATGACTCCTATGGACATTCCATACTAATGAATAGTTTAACTATGAAATTGGTAACTTGTTTCATTGTTGAGTATATTGAGAATCCTAATCACCCTTCTTAATTAATGATGAACTGTAATGCACACATGTGACATGCTTGGAATGTAAATGATGAAATTTTCCCTAAATTGCCAATCATGCTTTTAAAGACATCAATAATCACCCTAACTTGAAGAACTAGGATTTTAGGTATAAGAATGACTACACATTATTTGTTGGCCTAGAAACTCGTCCAAGATTTACTCATTAGGAGTAAATCTTGGATAGTCCCTGGTTTGGGACTATTCTTGAACACCTAATCTCACTTAGGATGTAAGTGTATAATGTGTATTTGGTTTTCAAGAAAATTTCGACAGCATTTCCCCGTTTGTTCTCTAAGTACATATGTACTTAGAGAACAACGGGGAAATGCTGCCAAAATTTTCTTGAAAACCCAATACACATTATACACTTACTAGTGAAATTAGGTGTTCAAGAATGGGATAGGTGGTACACATTTATTATATATAAGAATGACAACACATGTATTTGTTGGCCTAAAGTTTTAACCATGCAAAAACTCTAATCTGTTAACCCTAGACCCTAATCTTGTTGTAATGTATATTTGATTTCTCTTTGATCATAGAATGGATAGATCATGGATGTCCATTCGCAATCGCTGCACCCCAGAGTTTATTTCTGGTCTTGACCAGTTTATTAGATTTTCCGAGGAACATAGGAAAAAACCTGGAGATAGGTTCTACTGTCCATGTAGGCATTGCGGTAACAACTTGAAAGTCAGTACTGGTGACGAAATCAAAAGTCATGTCATGTGCAACGGGATTATACAAGGCTATACAGAATGGCACTGACATGGAGAGATTTCAAACCCGAAACCAGTGGATGTCGATAGTAGTGCTTGTGTGGAAGAAGAAATTGCCTACGATGACGTAGATGTGAATGAACCAGTTCCAGTAGACATCGTTGATGCGATGTTGGATAGTTGTGGGGTAGAGCATACCGATCCACCTCCAATTTTTAGAAACATTGTGCATGATGCTGAGATATCGTTATACACAGGTTGTACTAAGTTTATGAAGCTTAGCACTGTGTTGAGATTGTATAAGTTGAAAGCTAACAATAGATGGAGCGACAAAAGCTTCACTTCATTGTTGACTTTGTTGAAAGAAATACTTCCTGAAGGAAACGAGCTGCCAATCTCAACATACCAGGTAAAGAAATTGTTGTGCCCAATGGGAATGGATGCCAAGAAGATACACGCATGCCCGAATGATTGGGTATTATTTCAAAAGGACTATGTGGATTTGAAAGATTGTCCAAAATGTGGTGCGTCACGGTATAAATTGACGACTTCGGGGGAGTCCAAAACTGGTTCTCCTGCCAAGGTGATGTGGTATCTACCTATAATATCACGGTTTCAACACTTGTTTGCCAATCTGATAGATGCGAAGAATTTGAGGTGGCATGCAGATGCTAAGAAAAATAATGACGGGATCCTACGACATGCGTCTGATTCCCCACAGTGGAAGAAGATTGATCTATTGTACCCTGAATTTGGTGAAGAAGTCAAGAATCTAAGACTTGGGCTTTGTACAGATGGGATGAATCCGTACGGGACATTGAGCAGCCAACATAGCACTTGGCCAGTCATGCTTGTTATATACAATCTTCCTCCCTGGCTGTGTATGAAAAATAAGTACGTAATGTTGTCGTTGTTGATATCGGGCCCTAAACAACCTGGAAATGACATCGATGTTTATCTTGAACCTCTAATTGATGACTTAAAGAAACTCTGGGGTGAAGGTGTGATGACCTATGATGCTTCACGAAGAGAGACATTTCGTTTGCATGCTATGTTGTTTTGCACTATTAATTACTTTCCAGCATATGGGAATTTGTCTGGATATAGTGTCAAAGGAGCTAAAGCGTGTCCTATATGTGAAGAGAACACTGATTCAACAAGACTAAAACATGGCGGTAAGACTGTATATCTCAGTCATCGAAGGTTTCTTACAAAATTTCATCCGTATCGTAGGAAGCGCAAAGCATTCAATGGATTGAATGAGGAACGGAGTGCACCTAAACCTATACCAGGGGAGGTTGTTTATGAAAGAGTAAAAGACTTTGTCAATGAATTTGGTAAAAGATCACAATGTACTATGGCCACACGGAGTGACAAATCTTTATTCAAGAAGAAGTCAATATTTTGGGATCTTCCTTATTGGAGTTCTTTGACAGTCAGGCATTGTATCAATGTCATGCACGTTGAGAAAAATGTCTGTGATAGTGTCATTGGTACTTTGTTCAATATACCAGGTAAGACTAAAGAAGGGATAAAATCCAGACTGGACCTACGTGAAATGGGAATAAGGTCAGAATTAATAGAATTTCATGAAATGGGAAATCAGAGAACATACTTACCTCCCGCTTGTTACACATTGTCTAGAAAGGAGAAGAAAGCTTTTTGTGAATGTTTGGTAAATGTTAAGGTGCCACAGGGTTACTCATCCAACATCCGTAGATTGGTATCAATGAAAGATCTGAAGTTGATAGGTCTTAAATCTCATGATTGTCACACTCTAATGCAACACATATTGTCTGTCGCAATTAGATCTATATTGCTGAAGCATGTAAGGTTTGCAATCACCAGACTTTGTTTCTTTTTGAACAGTCTGTGCAGCAAAGTTATTGACCCTGATACTCTCAATAAATTGCAAAGAGAAGTGGTTGTTACCCTATGTCAGCTTGAGATGTATTTTCCTCCGTCGTTCTTTGATATCATGGTACATCTTGTTGTCCACTTGACTAGGGAAGTGAAAATGTTGGGACCAATTTTCTTGCATTGGATGTATCCCTTTGAACGATACATGAGCATTTTTAAAAGTGATGTTCGAAACCGTTATCGGCCTGAAGGGAGTATTATTGAGGGTTATGTGGCGAGAGAGGTTATGGATTTTTGCAATGACTTTCTCAGTGGTAATGACACTCCTGATAATGACAAGAATATTGACGAGCAATTTGGCAAAGGACTTTTGGGATCACGTGTGAAAGTAATCAGCCGTGAGCAGTTGGAACAAGGTCACTTGTATATTTTACACAACATGGATGAAGTGAACGTTTATATCGAGGAACATACCAATTTCATCAAGAGACAATATCCTCGAGCCAATACAATGTGGCTTGCTAGAGAGCATAACAAGACATTTATTAAGTGGTTTGAAAATAAAGTCTTACATCAACTATCTCAAACACCAGATGATATTACTGAAACTATCAAATGCCTCGCCTTTAAACCAAAATTGACTGTTATGTCTTATGAAGGGTATGACATTAATGGATTCACATATTACACAAAGCGCCAAGATGATAAGAGTGTCGTCCAAAACAGTGGGGTCACCCTTCAAGCATCGACTATGTTTTTTGCAAGTACAAAGGATAAGAGTCCACGTGAAGCTAAAATGTCATATTACGGTGTCATTGAAGACATATGGGAGTTTGACTACATAGATTTCAGAATTCCGCTCTTCAAATGTAATTGGGTTGATAACACCAAAGGAATTATAGTGGATGAATTAGGTTTCAATTTAGTGAACTTTGAAAAGATTGGCGAGAAGGATGAACCATTCATATTGGCATCACATGCAAAACAAGTATTTTATATCGATGATCCTGCAAATGATAAATGGTCGATTGTTTTTCATGGTAAAAGACAGTTCATTGAAGATCCTATAGATGAGGAACAATACTATGATAAGTATGATGACTCCAGTCCATTCTCAGTTGGGTTGCCAACACCAGAAAATATTGAAGCTAATGATGACTTGTATGTGCGCGGAGATCACAATGAAGGATTGTTAATTCATAAAAAAATCACAATATTAGAGGCATGTTTATATTTTTTTATATGTTTTATTTTTCTGAATGTGAACTTTACAATGTGAATGTGAACTTTACAATGTGAATTACTTTATAATGTGAATGTGAACTTTACAATGTGAATTACTTTATAATGTGAATTACTTTACAATGTGAATTACTTTATAATGTGAATGTGAACTTTACAATGTGAATTACTTTATAATGTGAATTACTTTACAATGTGAATTTTCAGATGGCTGAGCATTCTCCTGATGACCATGCTAATGATTACCGTGAGGGTGAGGACATCAATGCGCCGCCTCACAATGTAAGTTTTAACAATATATCATATATTTATATCTATATGTCCATTTATAGTTATATCTTGTAAATGTGTTTATTTTGTCAAATTTTAGGTTGATGATGCACATGTACCATCTGAAGCACTTGAGGCACTTGATCAGCAACACCAAAAAGTTGACAGGAGAAGGGGCATCACTATGATGAAGAAGTTAATAGCACAAAAGGGCAATGGACCCAAACTTGTTGTGGATTTTGATAATGCAGGAAATGCATCTGGTGTGAATCACAATTCATTTGTTTCATATCTTGGGTATGTTACTCGTAGCCATTGCGGTTGTAAGATAGATTCTTGGCATAAAGTCTCTAAGGAGAAAAAAGACGTAATATGAACGGATTTATGCGTGAGTTATTATTAATTTGCAATTATATTTTGTAGATTACTAATTTTTTGGATACTAGTTAATAGCAATTCTAATTTGCAGAGTATATTTGAATTGGATGAAAAGCTACATTGTAAATGCGTGATGCAACGCTGTGGGAGAGTCCTAAGGAACTATAGGACAAATCTCACCTGAGAATACATAAAAGAAGCTAACAAGAGGAAGAAGACAACCATTGAACAATGGAACTTCCTGGACAAAGAAGAATGGGACGTGTTTGTTTCTTCAAGACAAACGGATGAATTCAAGGTATTAGGCGTCAGTCCCAATCTCATTAATATATGTTGTATTCACCTATTCAAGATTAACATTTACTGTTACTAACCAAATCATTAATGTGCATACTAACTAGGCCCTCAGTGAGGCACAAAGATCAAGGCGTGCACTAAATGTGCATGTCCACACAATGGGTCCAAAGGGGTATGCAAGCATTCGCCAAAGACTACAGTATGAGGCTACTTCTTAGTCTACTGCTACTCAGGAGTCCTCCACTATAGGTAGCACACCTTTGCCTCGCCATGATATCTGGATAGCTGGGAGGCAAAATAAGAAGGGAGAAATAAGGAAGCCCGCAACTACTGAGGCGGCTGCAAAAATGGTAAAATACAACTCTTACAGTAATCGTTCGAATATTGATTATTTGTGTGTTTACTTAATTACAAATTTTTGTTTTGGCGATTAGCGGGAGCTGCAAAAGCTAAGGAAACAAGGCAAGTTCATCCCTGAGGGCACAAGGGATGAATTGACAGTTGCTCTGGGTAACCCAGAGCATCCTGGACGTGTTAGGGCTGCATGCGCTGGTGTGGGCATCAAAGCTTTTTTTGGGTCATCCCAGCACAAACATGTCCCAAAAGTGGGACTTTCACAAGAAGAGGTAACATATTTTTTCCTTGTAGATGTTACTGTAAAAGAGAATTCAATAATTAGAATTTGACGTTTCTTTTATCCATGTATAAGTAGATAAGCTATTTGATAGAAAACTCAAAGAAGCAATGAAAAAGTGGCAGGCATCTCAGACTGCCACTTACCAGACAGTACCTATGGTGTCTCCTACTGCAGGCTCTACTCCTACTGTAGAGGTTGGGAGTAATCCTATAGACCCACCACCTAGCAAATCCGTTGTAAGTATTTTTATGACATAGTAACTATTTTTTTAATTCAAGATGATATGTATATATGAAATTGTAGTCGTTTCAAAAAAAAGATGATATGTATATATGTATATAACATTCTTTACACAAATATTTGTAGGGGTTGAAGCCATGCCGTCTAAAAGTTAATGAATATGTCGTTGTAGAGGCGTCGGCTTACCCATCCCTACCAGGGGATATGTTTCACGGGTCTCCATTACCAGCTGGTTGGATTCGTGTGAGCCCGGTACATATATTCCCCAAGTGGATGGATCTTCCATTGCCATATGCCACCCAGATTGTGAAACGCTTGGTGAGGCAGAAGGCAGAGTGATATTGTGGCTAAAAGCGGATGTCATCTTTACTGAAATTGTATGGTAAATTTACATTACGTTAAATTGTTAGTGTGTGTATATGATGTCAGTTGATCTGAAATTATTATATATATATACAGGTTAAAAAGAAGACACCCACAGCATCTAGGCCTCCACTTCCACCTCCTACATTACCCAATTGGGTTCCACAGGACCTACCTGTCCCGTTAGGTCCTAACTGTAGGGGTATGGTAATATGGTTAGGCGAACATGATATAAATTGCCCTATAACTGTTTCTATAGATTCAGATGTTACAGGTCAATCATACGAAAGCAAACTATTTATATAAGATATTTTGGAGTTGTTTCGATATGATTGGCTAAATACATCTGTGATAGAGCTATGGATAAGGTGAGATCTTCTTTATACATCCATATACCTTGTGTAGGATCTGGTGATCTAGTTTCTTATTTATTAATGCATGCGTAATTAATACATATTTTGCAGCTACTTAGACAAGATATGTGCAGATTTTGCATTCGAACATGTAGGTTTTTTGATTCCATCTTTGATTAGTCTTGTAGCTAAAGACCCTCCGTCAGTTCAACAATACTGCTGTGAGGCTTTTACAATTTTTGCTCAAAATAAGAAGACGATGATAATGGCTCCATTAAATGTAGAGTAAGTTTACTTTGCTTATTATAATTTGGACTTAAGAAAATTACATTTTTATTATGGATTTTGAGTTATTAATTTTTAACTTTTTTACCTCTAGTGGTATGGATTGGGAGTTACTGGTTATAGTCCCCGAGACGTTCACTGTCTATTATCTAGATCCTAAGGGGAGTAAATTGAATACAAAATATGGACACATAATGAAAATGGCATTATTCCGGTGAGAAATATTTCATTTTCATATCTGTTAACATATGTTATTACATTACTATTTAATTATGCAATGTACTTTCTTACATTAACATGTAGGGGTTTTGATGAGTTCAAAAAGGCTGGAGGAAAGGTCCCCACGAAAAAGAACCAGCCAATAATTTGGAAGAACGTGAAAGTAAGTTCCCGACTACAATATATGTATATATTATTTATGTGAACAATGCTTAATTAGTTGTATTTTTTAATATTTTGTATGTTTGAATTTATAGTGTGCTACACAAGACAACAGATGGGCATGTGGATACTATGTGATGCGATTTATGCACATGATTATCAAATATGTCGCAATGGACATTGATTGTATTGCTGAGGTATTATATAGTCTCATTAGATATATAATATGAAATATATCAATCTTATTTATAGCTCATTAATTATATATATACATCATTCTCTTTACAGGTGTTTAAAACTGACCACACTACAGGAACGGCCTTACCAGATGTACATGCTCCCTATACAACGGGAGAATTAAATGAAGTAAGCGAAGAATGGGCAACAGCCATACAAGTAGTGGGGGATTTAAGATATAATTGGGATGTTGATAGCGAATAATGACTAAAGAATGATATTTTGTAAATGAATTTCTGAATTATAATATATGTGTGAATGTTTCTACATGTCTGGATGTTTCTACATGTGTCTGAGTGAAAATGAATGAAACTGTTGGTTGCTATATGAATGATTCTATATGTGTGAATGTGAAAATGAATGGAACTACAGATTGCTAGCTACATGAATGTTTCTAAATGTGTGAAAATCAAATGGAACTGCAGGTTGCATTGCTAAATGTGTGAATATTTTTGTTGTTAATTTTGCAGGTTTGTGGCTTGTTGTTGGCTGATATCAATGGATGTCGTAAAACCTGCAGTTCATAACTGAACTGCAGGTTTCTCATCCTGCGACCAGCCATATAGCAGGTCTGCAGACTGACAGAAAAAAAACAAAAAATAGGTGTCAGTTATTTGTACTAAACCGACGCCACATCGTTACAGTGTCGGTTTCTAATAGTAACCGATGTCTATGTCCTTAACACCACGGCCGTGTTGGGAGTGCACGGCCGTGGCAGCGAACCAAACACCACGATCGTGCTGGCCAGGACGGCCGTGTTGGGGTTTATATGACATTGGTTCTTATTTAATAACCAACGCTGATAGTGGCCAAGATGGCGCCCTTCTGTGGCGCGAAGGTATATGGCGTCAGTTTCTTACCTAATAACCGACGTTGATAGTTCCCAAGATGGCACCCTTCTGTGGCGTGAAGGTATATGGCGTCGGTTTGTTATCTAATAACCGATGCTGATAGTGCCCTGCTGGCGCATTTTCGGTGGCGCGCGAAGGGTTTTGGCGTCGGTTTTTGAACCGACACGTAACGACTGGGTTTTTAGCGTCGCCCACATAGGTGTCTCTTAGAAACTTACACGAAAGGCCTTAAATAACCGACACTAAATGTCGGTTATGTACTAGTGAGTAACTATTATAAGCAGAAAGAAACTAAAATAGGTAGATAATCATAATATCAAGTTGAGTAGATTCAGCTAAATGATATGAATAAATTAGTTACTATTGTCTAAGCAATCTAGGCATCTACAACTGAGCAGGAGACCATCTTATATTTTAAGAAGGAATATGAAGAACATGTATAACAACTAATTTATGTTACTGCATTATAGTTCAAGAAATCTGTACAAGAAATAAGGCATAGAGTCATTGAATACTAGTCATATTTAACCCTTAATAAATACACTACATGGATATATTACGTATTTTATTTTCTGTAAAGATTTGAGTTGTACCACCCTAAATCCAACTGATCACTATAGAGTCAAATTAGTGCCCTACAAGATCAATGGAAGAGCTAGAATCCATGATCGCACCACACATCTTCCAGTCAGCATGAGAGACGACGTGGAGACATAGCAGTCAACTACCAATAATGACATATGGTCAAGCTAAAAAGAAAGAAATCATCCGACCTTGGTACAAGTCATGACACTAGAGAACAGGCTCATGCATGGCAATTGAAAAGGAGGCAATCACGTAGTTACACTTCTTCCTTTCATAAATCACATATTCACAAGTCATGACCGCAATCATCCTCCAAACTTGTAATTGTGGATGTAAGGATGTATCATCAATTTGCACCCCCTGCATATTCAAAAATATGTGCTCTGAGTTTCCCATAGGAATGAATCATTTCACCACCCAATAAGTTATGACACTGGAATGGATCTATGGCACAGGGTATCTACATGATTAGGGTTCCACTTGATTAATTATGCCAATTAAGTGTCTTTTAGTGCATCAATCAAGTTACAACGTACAAACCCTAAACAAGTACTATAAAATAGGGGTAAATGTACAACTCCAGAAGATATAAAACATATGAAATGAAACTTTTCACTTCATCCCATGATGCTTGTCACACTGCCATTCACAAGTCCATCGCCAACATCACATGTTACAAATGTCATATAAGTCCAACATCAATATCACATGACTATGGGATATCAATCTATCAATCACATCTCTAGAGAATTTCACCTCAAACTAGGCACAAGGCACTTGTCAGATCATTAGACCCAATCACATAATTTCTACACATTCAATATCACAGTATGCCTCAACAATGCTCATAATCACCACTGTATATTATACAAGGATCACCATATCATTCACATATTTATGAAATTCCTTCCACCTGCAAGGTTATGGTTACACAAGTAGGAGAGAGAAAGTACCATAATCATGCTAACCACTTAAAGAAATATAAGAAAATACATCATATGTTCCAAAATTAGGGTTAGGGTTTCATGTATAACCGATTAGGGTTTCATATTATCATTCAACCATCAAACCCTTGTTTCATCACTTCCCACATGTTTGGAGTGTATTAGGGTTAAGCACTATTAATAAGATTAATAATTCAACCTTACATCATCATGTATAGACCAACCATAAAATCTTGTGGTCGATTGGATGATAGGTGTAGCGACCTACATGAGTGTATGTGCATGTAGCGGCCATAAGTGTAGCGACCATAGATGAAGCGACCATAGGTGTAGCAACTATAGAGGTAGAGGCCATACGTGTAGCGACCATAGTTGAGTGTAGTGGTCGAAGGCACTCATGTATAGCGACCTACATGCTTGAAACATTATGTTGTGACTGCTAGAGAGAATGTGTAGCAACCTCAAGTCATCCACATAACTACCTTCAAAATAGAACCAAACCATGGTTGAAACAGAAGATTAACCTCAAAAAAACCAATCATAGTCTAAGTGGAAAACTCCACACAAAGGTGTCCACCGAAACACTAGAACATGTGTCATGGAAAGTCACCATAAAGACCATGATTAAATAGATGAAAACCAAGTTTCTCATGCATATGAATAGAACGAAAACCTCTATTTATCCAAGGTAGACAAACCATAATCAAGATAATATAGTTCCATATCAAAGTGCAAAAAGGAAAACATACATTACATAATCACCACCAAAATAGGGTACCAAAAATTAAGGTTTAGGAGTAGAAGTAAACCACATGTGTTTTGACTAAGAATTAAACCTAGATTATGATAACTCCATCCAGCACATTAGGGTTACATTTTAAAAATGAAAAAAGCAACATGCATTTAAGAACATAGTGCAATAATGGCAGGGAGAAGAGTTATATAACCCAACATAAGTAGAGGAACAAGCTCCAAGACCACAATCTCGAAGATAGAAGATGAAACTCAAACCAAGATCAACTTTCACCCACAAGATCACATCAAGAAGGAGAAAACATATCAAGGTCAAAAGATGGCTCAAGAAAGAGGGTGTAAACCCTAGGCTGAACAAGAGAGAAGAAAGAGGAGACTTCTTCTCACATAGGCACCACCATGGTAAATCCATAGTCTCCAACCATAGTGAAGAGAATATCCTCAAAGAATAGCCACCATGGTTGCACCACAGTCTCATGACCAAGAAGGAAGAGGAAGTTAGGGTTTAGATCAAAAGAAAATGTAACCAAGGAAAGATATCAACTTACCAAGAAGGAATGTCATGAACGATCACCACAAGGAAGGCGACCAAGCTCAAGATCACTACATGCAAGGTTGGTCGGTCACCAAAGCTCCAAGATCAATCCTTCTTTGCTCCACAAAGCTCTAAGGATAAACACAAGGGAGTAAAAAAGAAGGAGGGCCGAAAAGGATACTTGCATGTAAAGGAGAGGGGTTATATATACAAGGTAGGAAGGAAGTAAGGGGGTTATGAGGTTTTAACACAAAAGAACATCAAAAGGACACTTGTCCACCAAGGAAACAACCATACAACCACTTAACATATGAATGCATCAAAGGGTGATACAACCTAAGAAGTGTAGCGAAAACCTAGGTCACTAACCACACGTGTTGCAGTTGCAACACATCATGGTACCCATGTAGCTACTGCAACACTAGGTCACCCACACCACAACATGGTTGAAGCACTCCACTAGAGGACAAACCTTAGCGATAAAACCTCAACTAGAGCACCAAGGTCGAAGCAACGACACCTAGGGTAAGTGTTACAGTTACAAAACTTATACAAGAGTGGTGTTGTGGTTCCAACACACACAAACCCCATCATGGTTGACACACATCAATAGGGCAAACGCAAGAAACCCTAATCTCACCATGTGATGTCACATTATCAACGATGGTCCATACAAAGTACCCCTATGCTTCTTTCTATGTCTTTTGATGCCAAGACGTTGAGGGAGCACTTACATGTGACAAATTGCAAGATAACTCTCCACCCTGGGTAAATTGCAATTTGGCCCAAAAGAAGCATACGTTGCTCAAACATCATCCAAATAGGACCAAATTGAAAACATAAGTTTGTCACATGTTATATAAGTATTGCAAAGGATTAGATTCAGGTGTAAGCATCTTGTCAAGTAAAGAAAACAAGGTTAGCCCAAAATCTAGGTCAGGGGTCTTACAACCATAAACCCCTAACAAGGTTTTCGCCCCTGAAATCCTACACAAAAAGTGATGGGTACTTCCTATACATCTCTTTCTAAAGCTCCTACATGGATTCCTATATGACACAGTGATGCCACTTAACCAAAATAATATCCTTCTTCTTCAACTTCTTGATCCTTCTATCTCGGATCAACACATGACCCTCCATATGCAACATGCCCTCATCCATGGGGCTACAAATCTGACTCAGTGTTGAGGTGACACTTCCTCAACATCAAAACATGGAACACTCGATGCATCATGTGCAACTAAGGTGGAAACTCCAACTTATAGGAAACCTTCCCAACACACACGTGCCACTATAAGGTAAGGTCTCATATACCTAGGATCCAACTTACCCTTATTCCCAAACCTCATCACACCTTTTAAAGGTGATACCTTGAGATACACTAAGAAGGGACATGTTTCTATTCACTCGGCATACCAGTTAATTCATCAAGGGAAGGAAATTCACTCTCTTGGGAACTATAAACTCATATAGAAGAACGCTCTACCTACCAGGTATAGAACATTCTTGTGGCTGATTCAACACTAGGGACTGATGAAAAACACCAATGTGTCTCCCACTTGGAACTCCAAAGGCCTACCACAGTTATCAGCATATGACTTATGCCTATCCTGGGTAGCCTTCAACTATTGTTGCATCATCTTTATATTCTTTGTGGTCTGCTGCACAAGCTCAAGACCTAGAAGTTGATATTTACCAGTCTCATACCAACATAACGGGGATCTACAACGTATCCCATACAAAGCTTTGTATGGGGTTATATCAATACTTCTATGATACCTCTTATTATATGCAAACTCTATCAGGTTGAGGTGGACATCCCAAATACCAAAACACTATAGGACACAAGCTCTCAACAGATCTTCCAAAGTTTGTATATTCCTTTCAGACTGACCTTCTGTCTATGGGTAAAACATTGTGTTGAACCTCAACTAAGTTCCCATATCTGAGCAGATACATTCCCAAAAGAGAATGGTAAATTGATGACATTGATCTCATTCAATGGTAGTTGGGGTACCATGCAAATGAACAATCTCATCAACATATATATGAGCAAGCTTCTCTGGTGTGTATTTTGTCTTCATAGTAAGAAAATGTGATGACTTTGTCAACCTACCAATGATCACCCAAATGGAATCATCACCTTTGGCTATCCTAGGGAGACCAACCACAAAGCCCATTATAGCATGATCTGATTTCCACTATGGTATAGGCAACGATTTCAATGTCCCTGTAGGCTTCTAATGTTGTACCTTAACTTGTTGCTACATAAGACACCTAGCAACAAACTCAGCCACATCACGCTTCAAGATAGGCCACCAATACAATTTTTTAAAATTATGGTGTATCTTGTTGCTACCTAGATGTATAGTATACATTGAAGTGTGAGCCTCTTCTAGAAATAACTTCCTTAGATCATCAACATCAGGTACCCGTGCTCGATCATGGTAACACACTGTCCCATCATCTACCTCATAGAATTCATCACGCTTCTTGCTGCCAAACTTTGTTCGGATTTGCTGTATCAGATTATCACCCTACTTTGGATCTCTGATCTACTACCTCAACATAGGCTTCACCTATAATGGTGCCAATAGTCTTGTTAACAAGGAAACTTCCAGTTTCATATTCATATGACACATGGAGACTAACATGTCTCTCTAATGGCATACCAAAAAGTAAAACTACACCTTATCCGTAGATGACGACAAAGAAGACTTCATACTCAAAGCATATTCCAACACATTTGCCTTCCCTGGATGGTAGACTATGGTTCAATTATAGTCTTTAATCAACTCCATCCAGCATCTCTACCATGTGTTCAACTCTTGCTACCAAAAGATGTATTTGAGATTCCTGTAGTCGATGAAGATCTAACACTTCTCACCATAAAGGTAGTGTCTTCATATCTTCAATGCATGGACCAACACTACAAGCTCCAGATCATGCTTTGAGTGTCTCGCCTTGTATTTCTTAAGCTGTCACGAAGTAAAAGAAATCATGTTCTTATCCTGCATCAACACACAACCCAAACCATTCCTTGAAGCATCACATTAGACGATATATCCTTTCCCTTGCTCAGGTAGAACCAACACTGGCACACTAGTCAGCTTCTCCTTTAACTACTGGAAGGCATGCTGACACTTGTTATCCCAGATGAAAGGCACACCTTTCCTTGTCAGCTTCTCTAGGGTTAACTCTATAACACTAAAGTTCTTGATGAACCTCCTATAGCAGCCTGCCAGACCTAGAAAACTACAAACTTTTGTCGACGTCTTCGGCTGATCCCACTCTATCATAGATTCGACCTTATTAGGTTCCACTCGAACACTCTTCGAAGATATCACGTGCCCTAAGAAGGACACCTCCTTCAACCAAAACTCACACTTGTTGAACTTAGCATACAACTAATGTTGTCAGAACACTGTCAATGCCTAACGCAGGTGTTGCTCATGTTGTTGGAGGTCACGGGAGTATATAAAGATATCATCTATGAACACAATCACAAATTGATCAAGATATGGCTAGAACACTTTGTTCATCAAGTCCATGATCACTATCAATGCATTGGTTAGCCCAAACGACATAACTAGAAACTTATAGTAACCATACCAAGTCCTGAAAGCTAACTTGGGTATGTCATCTGGCTTGATCTGTAATTGATGATATCATGACATCATATCTATCTTTGAAAATACTACAACACCCCTCAACTAATCTAATAGGTCATATGTGCGCGGTAAGGGATACATGTTCTTGATCATCACCTTGTTCAACTTTCTGTAATCGATGCACAACATCATAGATCCGTCCTTCTTCACAAACAACATAGGAGCACCCCAAGGAGATGTGCTCGATCTGTTGAAACCCTTATCAAGCAACTCTTACAATTATTTCTTCAACTCTGACATCTCAGTTGGCTCCATCATGTACAGTGTTTGTGCTATCAGCTACGTGTCGAGTACCGAATTGATCTAAAAATCAATCTTTTAGGGTAAGGGAACACCAGGGATCTCATTAGGAAACACATGCACGAACTCACAAACAACTGGAAACTCCTAGATACTAGGACTCCTTACCTTAGTATCTATGACATGTACCAAAAATGCCTCACAACCCTATTTCATCAGCTTATCTGCTACCATTTTCGATACCAGACACATCAGAAGAATCTTCCTATCACCTTGGAAGATCCACGAAACATCACCATCGACAAACGTCACCACTTTGGGATTACAATCCAAGAATACTCAATGCTTCTCCAAAGTATCCATTCGAAGGATCACATCAAATCCATGCATATCAAGTGGTATAAGATCCACTTGTATGATGTGTCTAGAGAAAGAAAGAATGCAAGAAGGACACACCTCCTACAACTCGGCAGAACCAACCAAAGGGGTTTCTAAGTGAAGACTATTGGCTCTAGGACTAATAAGCAAAAAACAACTAGCTATCACTTATCTAGTGACAAAAGAGCGTATCACACATGTGTCAACCAAAATAGATATAAAGCAAGATGTAGACATATCAGAGTGAAATAATTCCATTTGACCTATCACGACTCGTGGGTTGACCACTCCTTCGAACTGACTCATAGCATTGAATCGAGTTTTTTCCTATTGTTTCCCATGTACTCTATTGGCTTGTCCAGATGAACCAACTTGTGACGTCTGGCCATGTCCTCATCCTCCACCACTACTGAACTGTTGTTGTTGCGACCCTTGCTGACTTTGTTGCAGATGTTGCATCGCCTCTTCATTCTTTATTGGGCAATATGGCCTTATATGCCATGTCTATCCATACTTGAAATAGGTCTTTATCTAATACCACAGCCTAGACATCCCTATCACTGGTACTGATGTGGCACTATGAGCTCCTATCAGCAAAAAGTTATGGCCTCCACCTTTGCTTGGCAACCACTGAGACTGAACCGCCAACTTCTACTGTGACTGAGCTGTTGAAAACCTAAGCTTCTTGAAGCCACCAGACGACTATCCTTGATTCTGTGCATGCCTCTTCTTGGCTTTTGCCTCACATTTTTCTATGACTAACTACTCTATCCATCTCACAAACTCCACAAAAGTGGTAAATCATTCTTTGTTCTTTAAGGCTGCCACTTTCATCGTCAACTCGGAATTCAAACCCTTCTCAAAATGTCTGATCCTCTCCATATCTAAAGCATCCATATGTGAGTAGAACCTAAGAGGTTCCATGAACATCATCTCATACTCGTTGATGGTCATAGATCCCTACCAGATCTTCTCAAACTGGGTGATCTTCTCATCCAGGTAGGTCTTCGGGAAGTATCGACCCATGAAATCCTGTTGACCACTCCTGTCCTTTTCTCCTCTTTAATGCCCCACCAATAGCCAACACTTCCTTTCAACAAGTACACAACATGCTTCACCTTACCTTCTTTAGGGATATTGTGAATCTTGAAGGTCTTCTCCAGCTCTGTCAACCATAGGTCAACATCTATTGGAACTCCCATACCAACGTACTCTAATGCCCCCACACACCTCAACCTCTCAAAGGTCTTCCCAGAACCACATGATTCCACATTGGGGGCTACCTATCTAGATTGAGGTATGGGCATCCTATCTTCCATATGCATCATCGTGGCCATGAACTGTTCAAACATGAACTAAAAAGTGGTATTGGCCATAGTTGTTGGGTCGAATCGAGGCTCCTCGGGCACTCCATCAACCCTCTCTTGCCTCCCGGCACCACCACTTGGTGTGGAAACACTACCCTTAGTAGCACATTCTTCGTGTTCTCTAGACATCTTCTCTTCTCTTCTTCTTCTTCTACATAAGTAGAAGTTACCATAAGATATACTACAACACACTAGAACAAACACAAACGCTAGTCCTATCTCCCTATAGACTCAATGAAACTAGAGCTCTGATATTAACCAAACTGTGATGTCTCATGCCACACAAAGGCGAGATTACTCAAAGGAAAACATGGAACTAATACTAATCCACCAGGTTACTAGAAAACACAGGAAATTAAAACCCATTTAACATAAGTACAATGCCAAAACTTATTACACCTGAGTCCACAAGAAACCACCAGTATTACATATAACACGCCAAAAGATGTACACATATCAATGTTCACTGCCTAACTTGCCACAACCTGTTACAAGAGGTAATATATATATATATATATATATATATATATATATATATATATATATATATATATATATATATATATATATATATATTTGCAAACCATGTTTGTACAACCATAGGACTCTACTACAAAACACTAGCAGAATGTCCAACCTTTAATAGATACTACTCCTCTAGCTGCTCAGCCTCAATCGCATGATCGGTACCTCATCGTGAACGGCCACCTAAAAGATGTGGTAACCCACGAGGTGAGACCAAACACCCAAGTGAGAGATATAACTCTCCGCTAGAAACTATTATAATCATAGAGAAAGTAAAATAGGTAGATAATCATAACATCAAATTGAGCAGATTCAGCAAAATGATATGAATAAAGTAGTTACCATTGTCTAAGCAATTCAGACATCTACAATTGGAGTATAACATCTTATTTTTTAAGAAGGAATATGAAGAACATGTATAACAGTTGATTTATATTACCACATTATAATGCAAGAAATTAGTACAAGAAATAAGGCATAGAGTCATATAATTTAATTCATATTTAACCCTAAAAAAAATATACAACATGGTCATATTACATCTTTTATTTGCCCTAAGGATTTGATTTATACCACCCCAAATCCAATTGATCATTATCGAATCGAAATCAATTCCATATAAGATCAATGGTAGAGCCAAAATCCATGATCTTACCACAAAACTCCCGGTCAGTACGAGAGACAACACAGAGACATAACAGTCACTGCCAACAACAACATATGGTCAAGCTGAAAAGAAACCACTAGTCTGACCTTGGTACAAATCACAACACTAGAGAACAAGCTCACACATGGCCTTTCAGAAAGAGGTAATCACGTAGTTACACTACTGCCTTTCACAATTCACATCATCACAAGGCATGACCACAGTCATCCTCCAAACCTATAATTGTGTATGCAAAGATGTATCATCAAATTGCACCCCCTCATATTCAAAACTATGGGCTCTGAGTTTCCCGTAGGAATGACTCATTTCACCACCCAGTAAGTTCTGATACTAGAATGGATCTATGGCACAGGGAATCTACACGATAGGGTTTTACTTGATTAATTATGCCAACTAAGCATCTTTTATAGCACCAATCAAGTAACAATGTACAAACCGTAAACAAATTTTATAAAAATAGGGGTAAAGGTACAACTCCAGAAGATATAGAACGTATGAAATGGAACTTGTCACTTCATCACATGATACTTGTCTCACTTCCATTCACAAGGCCATCACCAACATCACATGTTACAACTGCCATACAAGGCCAACATCAATATCACATCACTATAGGATATCGATACCTCAAACACATCTCTAGAGGATTTCACCTCAAACTAGGCACAAGGCACTTGTCAAATTATTACACCCGATCACATAATCCCTGCACATTCAATATCACAGTATGCCTAAACAATGCACATAATCATGACCATATATTATACAAGGATCACCATAACATTCACAAAGCTATGACATTCATTCCACCTACAAGGTTATGGTTACACAAGCAGGAGACAGAAAATACCATAATCATGCTAACCACTTAAGCAATATAAGAAAATACTAATATGTTCCAAAATTAGGATTAGGGTTTCATGTATAGCCGACTAGGGTTTCATGTTATCATTCAACTACAAAACCCTTGTTTCATCACTTCCCACATGTTTGAGTGTATTAGGGTTAATCACTATTAAAATGATTAATCATTCAACCTTACCTCATCATGTATAGACCAACTACCAAGTGTTGTGGTTGATTGGATGATAGGTGTAGCGGCCAACATGACTGTATGTGTATGTAGTAACCATAAGTGTAGCGACCATAGATGTAGCAACCATAGGTGTAGTGACCATAGGTGTAGTGACCATAGATGTAGAGACCAAAGGTGTAGCGACCATAGGTTGAGAGTAGAGGTCAAAGGAACTCATGTGTAGCGACCTACATGCTTGAAACATTATGTTGCGACCGCTAGAGAGCATGTGTAGTGACCACAGAGGAATACCAAGAGGTGTAGCAAACTCAAGTGATCCACACAACCAACTTCAAAAAAGAACCAAAACTTGGTCAAAATAGAATATTAACCTCAAGGAAACCAAGCGTCATCTAAGTGGAAAACTCCACACAAAGATGTCCATATAAACCCTAGAACATGTGTCATGGAAAGTCACCATAAAGATCTTTATTAAAGAGATGAAAACCAAGTTTCTCATGCATATAAACATAACCAAAACCTCCTATTATCCAAGGTATATGAACCATAATCTAGATAATACATTTCCATAATCAAAGTGCAAAAAGGTAAACATACATTCCATAATCACCACCAAAATCGAGTACAAGAAATTGAGGTTTAGGAGTAGAAGCAAACCACATGTGATTATTACCAAAACTTAAACCTAGATTATGATAACTCCATCTACAACATTAGGGTTACATTTTAAAAATGAAAAAAGAAACATGCATGTAAGAACATAGTGCAATAATAGCAGGTAGAAGAGTTATATAACCCGCCTTATGTAGAGGATCAAGATCCAAGACCACAATCTCTAAGAGAGAAGATGAAACTCCAACCAAGATAAACTTTCAGCCACAAGATTACCTCAAGAAGGATTAAACATTTAAAGGTCAAAACGTGGCTCAAGAAGAGGGTGAAACCCCTAGACCGAACAAGAGAGAAGAAAGAGGAGGCTTCTTCTCAGATATGTTCCACCAGGTTAACTCCATAGTCTCCAAACTTAGTGAAGAGAAGATCCTCGAAGAATAACCGCCATGGTTGCACCATAGTCTCATGGCCAATAAGGAAGAAGAAGATAGGGTAGAGATCAAAAGATAACAACTTACTAAGAAGGAAGGTCACCAAGGATCACCACAAAGAAGGTGATCAAGCTCAAGATCACTACATGCAAGGTTGGTCGGCTGCCAAAGCTCCAAGATCAGTCCATTGCTCCACAAATATCCAAGGAAGAACCCAAGAGAGTGGAGAAGAAGAAGGGACAAAAAGGATACTTTCATGTGAAGGAGAGGGGTTATCTACACAAGGTAGGAGGGAAGTAAGGGGATTATGGGGTGTTGACACAAGAGAGCATCAAAATGACACTTGTCCACCAAGGAAACAACCATGCAACCACTTAACACATGCATGCATCGAAGGGTGATACAACCTAGGAAGTGTAGCGACCACGTAGGTCACTAACCACCCTTGTTGCAGTCACAACACATCATGGTACCCATGTAGCGACCGCAACACTAGGTCACCCACACCACAACATGTTCGAAGCACTCCACTAGAGGAGAAAGCTTAGCGAACAAACCTCAACTAGAGCACCAAGGTCTAAGAAAAGGCAACTAGGGTAAGTCGTGTGGTCTCAACACTCATCTAAGAGTAGTGTTGCGGTCGCAACACACACAAACCCCAGCATGGTCGACACACATCAACATGGAAAACCCTAGAAATCCTAATCTCACCATGTGATTTCACATTATCAACCATGGTCCAAGCAAAGCTCCCCTATGCTTGTTCCTCTCTCTTTTGATGCTAAGACATAGAGGGCACACTCTACACGTGAAAAATTGCAAGATAACCCTCCATCCTAAGTAAATTTTAGTTTGACCCAAAATAAGCATACATTGCTCAAACATCATCCAAATAGGACCAAACTAAAAAAATAAGCTCGTCACATGTTATAAAAGCATGTCAAAGGATTACATTAAGGTTTAAGCATCTTAGTAAGCAAAGAAAACAAAGTTAGCCTAAAATCCAGGTTAGAGGTCTTACAGATATGTTCTTTGCAATATATTTCTTCAAACATGGACACCAATATAATTCTTTAAGATTCTTATACATTTTTGTACTTCTAGGGTGCATAGCATACATATATCAATGGCCTTCCCTAATAACCACTATTCTTAGATTAAATTGCTTAGGTACATAGGACATGGCATGGAAATACACAACATCATCATTAGAAATTGGAAGCCTTCAAACTTCCCCTTAGTCATATTTGCTAAATATATTGTATTAGTTGGTCTTCCCTTTACTTCTCTCTCATCTTTTGTATTTTAATATGCATTATAAATTGTTTTACAAGCAAATCACTAAGATGGGAAACATCTATTTGCACATGCATATGTCTAAGGGACAACAATATCTCTCCTAACATAGTCTAAAGGGTAAAACTATGTTGAATCTACCAAAGAAGAGGAAGTTGACTTTATTCTCAAAACATAAAAAAATACATTTTTCTTCCATGTGTGATATCCAATAGTTCATTCATAATCCTTTACAAACTTTATCTATTGTCTTTGTCTCATATTCAACACCTTATGTGTAAAGATATACTTCAAGATCTTGTTATCTGCGGAGATATGTCACTTTTACCAATATAGATAGTGCATCCATGTCTTAGATCTAATACATAGTTACAAGATATGGATCATGTGTATAATATCTCTCCTCATTTTTCTTGAGTTCTCTAGAAGTGTAGGAAATTACTTTCATGGTCTGCATCAACACACAACCTTATCCTCTTCTTGAGTCATCATAACATACCACATAACTTTTACTTGTCTCTAGTAAGGTCTAAACAAGAGTAGATGTCAACTTCTCATTTCAATGTTGAACAAATTTCTTACATTGATCGTCCCAAATAAGGCTTCTTTTCTAGTCAACCTATTTAATGAAAAGCAATAGAACTAAACCCTACAATGAATCCTCTATAGTAGCCCAAGGAAGCTGTAAACCTTAGTGGGTCTCCTTGGATTCTCCCACTATAAGTCTGACTCTACCCTTTTGTGATCTACACAAATTCCATTATAAAAAATAACGTAGACTAGGAATGTCACTTCATATAACCAAAATGAACATCTATTTTAGAGTTCATCTTAAATAATGTTCATGATGCCTTATATCAATATAATATGTTACGATATCATCCATTAAATCCACGATGAATTGACCTAGAAGATACCTAAAACTATATTCATGAGATTCATAGAAGTTATACGTGCATTGGTTAGCTCTAATGGCATAACCAGAAATTCATAGTGCTAGTATCGTGTTCAAAAGGGTAACTTGGACACATCATCAACCTTGATCCTCACTTGCTGATACCCAAATCTCAGTTCTATCTTTGATAAAACTTTAGAATTCCTTAGTTGGTCAGAAAAATAATCTATACACGCTAATGGAGATATTTCCTCTATTGTTACTTAATTCAACTGTTGATAGTCACACAACCACATTGACCCGTACATCTTCTTAATGATTTGGATTGGAGCACACAAAGGTGACATGATCCACTACATAATACTCTTATCCACCTACTACCACAATTGCTTCTTAATCTCCCTTAACTAAGCTAGAGGCATTCTATATGGATCTTGTACAAGAGGATATGTATATGGAATCAGGTTGTTATGAAGTGAACCTCTAGGATTCTTGGATATCCTTTTAGATAGATAGATGTAGCATGGGGAGAAAAATAGATCTGATCACATATACATGTATGTTGATGATGATGCATTTTTGCATTGTTTTGTGTACTTATAGAACTTGAGGATAAGTGGGCAATTACAGCTTATAAAGATACATGAAGTGTTACAGGATCATACCAATATATTTCAATCACTTTGATGAAATTTGAAATCATAGGATATGGATTTTATCTTTAATGTTCATAAGTACATGTGCCACTTCGAATGGATTGATTGAATGATCTTTTGGTGGTGTTTTGGCACCAAACTTTGGTTTAGTGTAACTTGTACAATGAGGAAACTATGTCCAAAATTAGGTGACGTTTGAATGCTCCTAATAGGAGATACATATGATTGAATATGGTGAAATTATTGGTATTTTTGGTGATTGATGAACAAGGTTTTACCATCTTAGAGACCAAGTTGTTAATCATATATATGTCACGGACATGTATTGCACTGTCTTCCTTGTGGGTTGAGGAGTGTCGCGGATTAACCTAGTTAGTACTCTTTCATGCCCTTGGATGGGAATGTTCGTACGGCAGAAAGATCATCTCATCCTTTAAACTGCCCCGAGGACATGGAGCAGGAAACGACCACGTTCCAGACATCCACGACCACTGATCGTGTGATGGTAGGAATGGGAGACAGGGTGGTTACATTCTGTATCACATAGACATGAGAATGTAATACGAAGTCAAATGCAACGAGTGTGAGGACTGCCTCCCTCTCCATTATCTCTCCACTACAGACTGTAGGTGGCATTGTCGGTAAGAAGAAGAGGTGGAATAGAGGTTGAAGGACAATCACTGTGACGTCCCCATATTTTCTAAAACTTAATCTGATGTGTGACGTCCAAATTGAAACCTCACCTCAGCGAGAATCCCAATTTAAACACCCCACACTAGGCTAAGAAGAAGAAAATCAGAGGAAGTCAAAAGGAAACAATCAATAGTACATGTACATGAACAATAATAAAACCATACACACATGTTCACCATTCAACGTATAATTACAACATGAATTGTTACAACATTTGATATTACATATTGAACAACAAACTTAAACATATACATGTACTACCACTAAACTACAGGATCTTAAGACAACAGGTCTACATGTACATTAGCTCGCCACACAACTCTCACTATCCTGGATCTTCAAAAGCATAACCGCAACCTAAACAAAAGATTACATGCGGTACACGTCAGCACAATATTCAAGAATATTGTACTGAGTATGCCTATGTGTCTTTTATATACCTCTCATCATATCTTGGCAATAAGTTAAAAGTAATACTTGGCAGAGACAGAAGAATATAAGAAAAGTGTATTCTTGCACAAGGATATTCATTAACAAAATAGAACACATATTTTAAGCTTATTTTCCATTATATCTCAAGGCCTTTATGATCACTACCAAAGAGTTGGATCATATGTACATTGTGACCACTACCAAAGAGTTAGGTCTGGCCACCACCAAAGAGTTAGGTCATATGTACAATGTGACCACTACCAAAGAGTTAGGTCACTTCCAAGCACACTGCCAAAGAGTTAGTGCTTCCAATATAATGGAACATATATATCATGTTTGATATGTTCATAGCAGTAATCATGGAAAATCATGCAACATATCATATAAGAACAATCATTTCATCCAATATCATATGCCAAGTATTTTACTACACATATAACACAAGCATATTGTATAATAAGCCAAGTAAGAGGTAATGGCGTACCTTGATCAAGAACAAACCTAATCATCATATCCTATATTCCTGATGTCATCTATATCCTTGGTCAACCCTGATTAAGACAAGATCACATACTATCATCAGGTTCTCATCATCTTACATCTCGTCTTAACCCTAATCGTATTCACATTAGGGTTTGCTTATCTCATTATGATATATACATTATTACTTTCCTTATCTTCATCCTTATGTGGGATTTATGTTACTGATGTTATTTTCCAGATTACATCTCATTATCAAAGTTCATCATCTAAACATTAGGTTCCATATCCTTTTTGTGCAAATATTAACCCTAGGTTACATCATTAACCTAAATTAGGGTTTTATAACATGCATTAAGATTCATCTTCATATAACATAGATTCTATTCATCATGATGATCTCATAATTAAATCTGAGGTTCAATATACTGATATGAGCTTTCTCTGTAAATTTCATCATTTATAGAGCACGTATGTATTTATTGCATTTTATTAGGGTTATTAGCCCTAATTAGACATATTAAGCAAATTACATAACTTCGTACATCATCATGACCATAACTGACATCATATGTATTATGAACATGAAATATGATTTACAGGTATTTTCTCATAATTTTAGGGCATCGTTTGATATTTATTATCCATCATGTGAGTATTTCACATCTTACATGATATCTCTATTATTAATGCATCAAAAGCAGGATATTATGCTTCCATCTTGTTCTATGCATTTTTCTGAGAATTTTGGTACCTTATTTGTATTTTTCTGGTAAGCGGACTAATATCTACGAATTATTGAAGATCTGGACATTTTCTGAGATATTACCTCAATCAACCAATCCGGAGGCGACACGTGGCAGAGGCATTGCTCCCTTTCTTCCCGCTGGGACCCGGTCCAGGTCCAGAGTTGTGTTGGGTCGACTGGTTCTGCCTGTGGATCAGTCGGCTCAACCCACTCCCTTTTTCATCCTCGTGAGTCCGAGATGCGAGCGTGAGCCCGCCTCTGTCCTGCGGAGACGCCGCTGCACGGTCCTCAGCCGGCGAGGAAACAAGGCAGATCAGTGGCTCCTTACAGATAGAAAATGGATCCCCCAGCTTTTTTGAGATCTTGCAGACCTCCTCGGCTCCTCTCTTTCTAGTCCGCAGCTCCAGGGATCTACATCCACGAGCCTGTCGTCAAGGGCGCCGTCGCGGCAGAGCAAGGAGATGGGTGAAGGGCATTTGACTTGGGAAGGCTCTCAGGCTTCGAAATCACTTCTACGAGCTCTGCAAGAGCATACGCAACTCAATGTGTCCCCCAATTCTGGAGATGAGTGATCATCACACTCCCCCAAACCCTACCTCCAACTCTGGCCATGAGGAGCTCGTCAACCATGATAACCTCACAGAAGCCTACGAAGAGATTGTGGTCAAACTCCACCAACCCTGAGCTCTATCGTCCCCTTATTTCTTCTCCTTTGAACTCATTCTGCCTCTGCTACCTTCTTTATCCTATTCCTTTCTACGACATGTACATTTCGGTGGAGAGGCAGGATAGGGGATAAGGTGATGCTCCCAGCACTGGTCATGGGAAGACTATTGTAAGGGGTCAGTCTATTCTTCTCGACAAGGCAAAGATAACTGCTCAGTTGCTTCCTCTTTTAGATGCACATCTGGAGATCGTGGTGGCATGGATTCTCGCACGCCATTCTGCTCCCATGACTCCTCCAGATCCGGAGCTTGGAGGAGATCTCAGGGTCGTCCGATCTACATCCAACAGTTATAAAAGGACCATTAAAGGACCGAATCCGAGGCTCACTTAAGCGATGGGAAAGTAGCCACTGGATCTGGGATCAACGGCTAGAGATAGGATCGCATGGAAGCCAAGGGTGCGTGACACCTATTTAATCAGTAACTTAGACTAATCAAACACCAATAAAGCATATTATTTCCCAAATTTCAAACTCTCATAACTTCCTATAGGAACATCCAAATGCCACCAAAATTTAACCATAGTGTTACAACCTCTAAAGATACCTTGCACTCAAATTTGGTGACAAAACTCAACTATTTGATCATCCAACTTTATACTTCAAAAAGGCATAAAGTTAAGAAACTTAATCATAATATACTTATCATTTTCCATCCAAACTTCGACAAAACACTTGGGACTCCCAAAATAACTCAACATGCAAGAATTCACTTATGTCCTTGATATTTAAGGATTCTAAAAGTCCACTCCATCACATCCTACACACCTTAAAAGAGATATCGTCCTCAGAATTAAGCTAGAAATCCAGTCTTTTACATCATATACATCTTAAAAGAACTTTTGTCCTCGAAAGTAAACCATACTCATACTTCCAGAGAAAAAATTCTCTTGCCTTCATCCACATGTAGGCACCATTCTATGTACAACATAGACAAGAGCTCCAGAACTATATCCAATCTACTAGGGATGTTTTTAAAACATCTAGGGTAAAACATCACTTCAAGGAAGCTCAAACAAGGGTTTAGAAACTCAGGTTAAGTTGTTACATATCTCTTATGTTAGATTTGTTTCCTTATCTTAACTCATGCATTAATATTCGACATCATACTATCACGTTCCAAAGAAGTTAACTAAAGTTAACTGATTATGTCAAGGTGTCATCAACATTATGTTGTGCTAACTATCAAACTATATTTTCCATCTTTGTTAAGCACTCAGATTAACACCTTGTGTGACATTTTCATTCATATGATCTTATTTCATTACTCATAATAAATTGCATCATTTACTAGTGAATTCATCACAAAATTAAACAATAGTTTCACAGTAATCATCATTATTCATGTACATGATTAACCATTTATGCATTTCTATCTATTAAACCATCTCTAAGTTTCCATCATATCATGTCTATATATCATGTCATCGATATTAGATCACATCTTACATATATTATATCATGGTTGTGCTAAAAAACTTATACAAGTGGCTCGTGAAATGTATATCAAAGCTTTATATAGTCCAAATGAGGTTCCTCTAACCCATACCACGAGGGTAGTGCCATGCTCAATCTCTCTGAGCGAACTCATCTCTATGAGTATCTCATATGCACATGCTTTATCTTCCCTCTCTTAGTCTAGGGTTCTCAGATTACCTCATTGGCACTAGTGATAGCTTTCCAAGCTCTAGCCACTTAAGAACAAACCAAACCATGACATTCTATGATATCCTCTTCATATGTCTCTACTCATGAGACATGCTTACCCAAAACTCTCTTATACATGCAACCACTAGATTCCTATGCGGGAAACCACCAACCCTAGCATGAGCCTTCACAGAAACTAACATAGCTACCTCCTCCAGGGTCTTGGGCTCTCTCCCTCACCCATATGGTAGGAACTCATATTCATGTTCATATGTACATATAACCAGCCTCTCTTTGACTCTAGGGTTTGGTCTTCCCAAGGACATCTAGAGTTCAAGAAACTATAGGAATCATACATAGAGAGACTCAACTCAATCACTCAGGAGTAGTCTAGTTTAGGACATATCATATCACATATCTCATATTTCTCATATCGTGTAATCTAGGTTCTCTGACCTTCTCCCTGTGGGTCTCGCTCTCTTGAGCTAACCCCAAAACTGGTCCTAACACTAGAGGTCCTCCTTTGTAAAAGAGATTGAGGCTCTTGCTGACTCACAACCTTGTCTTAACTTAGCTTATATTATCTCATAAAAGCCTAGTTACTTGCATCATCAAAACTTATCTCAAATCCTCAAAACTAAACTTGAGTCCTCAAATACAAACATATATCATCATAAACTGTCTTATATCATCTATATAAGACTTACATCACATCATCAAAACTTATTTCATCTATTCCATCTATCATATATTCCAACAAGGCTCTAGACATCTAATCTAGAGCTACTCTCTTCTAGACTGATGTCATTCACTTTCACTTAGGTTGCATGATCACCTCCTACTCGTACATGTGTGGGGACACATTTTTGTAATACATATACATAATAAAATATTATATAGTTTTTCTCCGATAAAACAAGCGTCAGAGAAAACTATCGAGGTTCGATCCGTTTGGAATCAAAACCAAATCCTGAAAACGAGTGTCCCACACATAGTAGAGAGTCCAGTGTCATGAAAACTAGTGAAAAGGGTGAGAACATGATGTAGACTAGCGTAGCTACTCTAGACAACGTGCATAATATGTCTAGGGTTTCTTTTCCCTTGATGCACGTCATTTGCAAATAGTGCAACGTTCCATACCACTGCACTACAAGGAAATAACGATATCTAAGAACTTGCTATGCAACAAGCACTAGTCTAGACCTAGTTCTCAGACATCTAGGTGATAACCTAGAGGCTAGGTCAGATCTAGTCTCTAAAAGACGACTAATCTAACCCTAAAGATTATTAAGTTCAAGGTTCTTTAGTTTTGTGTTGCATAATGAGCAAATGTCAGGCTTTGCTATTATTCATGCTCTAATACCACCTGTCACGTCCATCACTGGTCATGGGTAGACTGTTGTAAGGGGTCAGTCTATTCTTCTCGACAAGGCAAAGATAACTGCTCAGTTGCTTCCTCTTTTAGATGCACGTCTGGAGATCGTGGTGGCGTGGATTCTTGCACGCCACTCTGCTCCCATGACTCCTCCAGATCCGGAGCTTGGAGGAGATCTCAGGGTCATCCGATCTACATCCAACATCTATAAAAGGCCCATTAAAGGACCGAATCTGAGGCTCACTTAAGCGCTGGGAAACTAGCCACTGGATCTGGGATCCACAGCTAGAGATAGGATCACATGGAAGCCAAGGGTGCGTGACACCTATTTAATCAGTAACTTAGACTAATCAAACATCAATAAAGCATATTATTTCCCAAATTTCAAACTCTCATAACTTCCTCTAGGAACATCCAAATGCCACCAAAATTTAACCATAGCGTTACTACCTCTAAAGATACCTTGCACTCAAATTTGGTGACAAAACTCAACTATTTGATCATCCAACTTTATACTTCAAAAAGGCATAAAGTTAAGAAACTTAATCATAATATACTTATCATTTTCCATGCAAACTTCGACAAAACACTTAGGACTCCCAAAATAACTCAACATGTAAGAATTCACTTATGTCCTTGATATTTAAGGATTCTAAAAGTCCACTCCATCACATCCTACACACCTTAAGAGATTTCGTCCTCAGAATTAAGCCAGAAATCTAGTCTTTTACAATCACGGGGAGGATCCACCACACTGAGGATGCCTATAGTTCCTCACAGTCAACCAGACAAAACCAGATGGCCGTCAACCTTGTGAAGAACGAGCTCTAAAGCCGAATCATAGGAGATGATCTGCTACCAGAGGAAAGCGGAAGTCTTGCTGCTTAGAACCTCTAGGATCCTAACCGGAAATATGGTTCACAGCTACGGTGTCATGAGGTAGAGCACCTAAGCAGGAACGACGACCTTGTGGAGATGGAGATTGACCACTCACCGGAGTAGACCCAGCCACAACGGTAGCATAGGTCGGGGAGACGACGCACACAGGCGTCAGGTTTCTACTTTCTAGGGGGAAAAGAAGACCTAAATCCTTGCTGCTCCTAACCGATCTATTGAGTTTTTTTTGCTGGTAAGCACTGCTTCGACGGCGCCGTGCACAATAGGGGAGATAGTGCATGGAGATCAGGCGGAGAATGACACCAGGGGCATCGGTCTCGTGGGAAGCCAGTGAAAGAAAGAGAGGGTCAGATCGGCCTAAAACTAGGAAGATCAAATCCAAATAAACCGGCCCAATACCAGCTCAAACCAACCAGCCCAAAGCTAAACCAGGCGGGTCCAGAGAAGGAGACGCACCTCTTGTGGGGTGACGTGGTAAAATTTGATTGGCCACAAACAGGTAAATGCCCAAAAAAGTTCAAATCTTAGAAAATGTATAGTAAATAGCCTGCTTATCAGAAAAATACAAATAATACACATAAATTCTCAAAAAAATGCGTAGAATAACATGACACCATCATATCAATGTTTTTATTCTTAAATCACAATGATATCATGAAAGATGTATTATACTCATTTGATGTATAATAAATACCAAACAATGAACTAAAATTATGAAAATGTTCCAGTAACTCTTAAATGTGACTTATAATCCATCTAATGTCAGTAATTATAATGTTCATGCATGAAATTATTTCTTTGCTTGATATGGCTAATTAGGGTTGATAACACTAATTAATGTGCAATACTTATAAATATTCTCACAAAATTCTAAAAATTACAGTATGAGCTCAGATCAGCAATTTGAAGTTAATAAATAACTATGAGATCATATTTATACGTATAAGTAATGTTACATGTTAAATTATCCTAATATGATGAGAAAACCCTAACATGATTAATACATGTAACCTGGGGTTAATATGTGTACACAATTTTATGTAATCAAATAATCATATTATGTATCCTAATCTGGAATATAAGATCCATAACCTAATTATAAGAAGATAATACAAGTAATGATGCACATATCTTAATGAGCTAAGCTAAACCCTAATGGACATAACTAGGGTTAAGATGATGAGAATCTGATGGTGATATGTGATCTTGTCTTAACCAGAGGTGTGACCAAGATATAGTTGACATGAGGGAAAAAATCTGATATCAAGAATGTGATTCGTATATCTGTGATCAAGGTAT
Source organism: Alisma plantago-aquatica (assembly GCA_963693085.1). Classification (NCBI taxonomy): domain Eukaryota; kingdom Viridiplantae; phylum Streptophyta; class Magnoliopsida; order Alismatales; family Alismataceae; genus Alisma; species Alisma plantago-aquatica. Next base: position 803,085,533 of record OY856411.1, read on the forward strand.
GTCCTTACCTTTTACTTGGCCTACTATTCAGTATGGTTGTATTATGTGTGTACAAATACTTGGCATATGATATTGGATGAAATGATTGCTCTTGTATGATATCTTGCTTGATTTTCCATACTTTTGGCTATGAAGACATGAAACATAAGATATATGATCCATTATATGATAGCACTGAATCTCTTTGGAAGAATAGTGCATTGATGAAAGTACTAAATCTCTTTGGCATAATAGTACATGTGAGCACTAAATCTCTTTGGTAGAATAGTGCATTTATGAAAGTACTAAATCTCTTTGGAAGAATAGTACATGTGAGCACTAAATCTCTTTGGTAGAATGGTGCATGTGGTTGATCAACTTTACATATAATGGAAATTCATGCTAAAACATCTGTTCTCTTTTGTTAATAAATATCTTTGTTCGAGTATATGCCTTTTGTTATATTTTTTTATTACTGCCAAGTATTAGTTTTATCTTATTTCCAAGCCTAGTAATGAGAGGTATATAAAAAGACACATAAGCATACTCAGTACAATATTCTTGAATATTGTGCTGACGTGTACCACATGTAATCTTTTGTTTAGGTTGTGGACATATGATCTTGAAGAACTAGGATAGTTGTGAGTTGTGTAGCGAGCTGATGTACAGGTGGACTTGTTGTCTTAAGATCCTATTGTTTAGTGCAGGTAGTACATGTATATGTAGAAATGTGTTGTTCAATATGTAATATCAAATGTTATAACAATTCATTATGTAATTATATGTTGAATGGTTAACATGTGTTGTATGGTTTTATTATTATTTATGTGCATGTGCTACTGTTGTTTCCTTCTGACTTCCTCTAATTTTCTTCTTCTTAGCCTAGTGTGTGGTGTTTAAATTGGGAATCTCACTGAGGTGAGGGTTTCAATTTATGCTTCACACATCAGATTAAATTTTAGAATATCTGAGAACATCACACATGTTGATATGAAATTCCATCTCTCTAGTAGGTGGTAACTTAGAAAGTCCTCTAGAAAAATATCTTGGTACTCATGTACCATAGGTATATCTACAAGTTAAATAATTTTAACCTTTGTGTCAATAACATGTTCAAGATAAGTGATGTAACTATTTTGCATTATCTTCTACACTACCACTACAATAAAAGGACATGTAGGAAGAATATTTGAATCTCCTCCAAAGATCCAAGAAATACCAACATTAGAAAATCCCACTTCCTTAGACAAACAATCCATCTTCAATTTGAAGTGATCTAGATAATCCATCCCAAGGGTGACTTCAAAGCCAAGCATATCTAGTAGAAGATATTGACTAAATTTTATGTCCATTAAAATATAGTATATAGTTTGGACACCCGATGAACTGTATTTTAGTTGTTTTTCACAGGCTATATTCCATCATTTTTGCATAATCCTTCATTTTGATATTAATGCATTGTTTATCCTTATTAGTTTGTGAAACACTATTGCATCAATTAATAAGTATTCATACCAAATTATGTTAGATTATCAATTTTTCATTGGATTTATGTTGGTTTTTTCTTGTTTTAGGAAATTTGAACACTTTCAACACAAATCGGTGCTACCAACATAGAAGTTAGTGGTACTAAATTTATGCAAAATCTAACAGGTAATATCGGTCATTTTGGTGCTATCAAGACACTGTTTGGTGCTACAGAGATGACATGATGCTAGCAAAAAGAGGAGTCAATGCTACCGACTCACTGCCCAGAAAGCATCATGAACAAGATTTTAATGGCTTCGGTGCCACCTACATGCAAGTGGGTGGTACTGACTTTTGTATGCAGAGCAAGTTAGAAATCAAATAGCAACCTAGTGCTACCAACGTACCTATTTGTAGTACCAAAACTTATCAAGGGTTTCAAGTCTGTCGACAACTCGATGCCATTATCATCCAATCTGCGGTACCGACTCTGCGCACCCAGTGCATATTACACATAACGACATATCCAATGACTATGAATTAATGACAGCGTGAGTCCCACTTATGACCTAAGAGGAGTTTTGCCAAAATGGGACATCATGTTCTTTCTCATTACAGTGGAGTGGGGAGTCGAGAGAGGAAGAGACAAAATAGATAGCCATGTACCAAAATCTCGAGGCACTTTTGGGAGGGAGATTTGTAGACGAAATGTTGCTGATCGAGGTGTCTACCTGAGGGGATCACCAAGACCACTTCTCTGAGGGTTTTCATTGGTTATTCTAATGTTTACCTCATTTTCTCTCTCTTCCTCTTTGTATTTGATGGTAGAAATCATGTGGGGCTAATCCCCCAATTCCTTATGACCCGAGAGTAGCCCAATTTTTCTTTGTATTTTGATTTCAAGGATTAATAATATATTTTCCTTTAATGCAGGATGTAAAACTATGATTGCTTGATGAATTGTTTGTGCTTGATGACCACAATCAATGTTTTAGATCGTGAATTACTTGAGGAGAAGGATTAGGATCGGAAATTTTGTAGATTTAGACAGATAATATCGTGCCTCGGAGAGGGCCTATGATTGTGAAGGCAATAACCTAGAGTTATCATTTATGCACCTAGATAATTCCTAAATTTCTATGAATGTGGGATTTGTCTTAGTATATGTAGTGTATTGTGTTGTAGGAGTGGGTAGGACTTACTACAGGTCCTTAGTCCAGGGTTGAGGGTAAGCAGTTATTGATGAAATACATTTAAATGCAATTCATACTGTGGCAAAACTGTAATAAGGAATCCATCAATTGTTCATTACAATCATTTAATTTAAATTTTAATTCCTCTTATTAGTCATAAAAAAAACCAACCAATCACATTATCTAGGCCTAGTTGTTTAGGTTATAGTTAGTAGTGGTTTCTGGAGAACGTTTCCCTGAGTTAAATATTTGGGCCTCATAGGCCTATACTACTTGATGCACACACTTGCATTTTGCACACATTGTAAGGCATGTCAAGTTTTTGGCACCATTTCCAGTAAAATGACAACTCAAGAACAATAAGTGTTGTGACCAGCTACTCTAGGCCAGTTCTTTTTAGTTTATATGCATTTCTAATATTTTCTTAAAAATTGCACACAATTGAAAATCTTTCTCTAGCAACAATTTATTAGTATTAATTCTCTCAAACTTTTATTTTATTTTTAGGTATTAGTGTCAATTCATACGAGAACCATAGATTACATAAAATCTACTTCAACATGTACAAGAACAGAGGAGATTTTTCATAAATCAAGAGAGTTTGGAGCTTCAGCTAAGAAGCTCATCAAAACCCCACCAACACAGGGAGAGAAAACACACACATTAGACATGAACCCAAACGGTGAAGATCATGTTGAGGAAGAGACTGAGGAACAAATTGTCTAGGATAAGATTAAAGCATATCCAACCACAATGCAACTAGGATCAATGATGCATCAAGCATTCAACATGGGTAGTTACAAGATAGATCCTAGATTGGTGTCACTAATCAGATCTCAGTCTTTTCACAACCGCAACATGGAGGACCATATGGATCATAAAAATTGCTTCATAGACAGTTGTGATATGCTAAAACTCAATAGGGTGCCAACTACAATGATCTACTTGAAGTTGTTTTTGTATTTAGTGTCAAATAAAGCCAAGGCATGGTTCCTTAGCCTTGCATCATAATCAATAGAGACTTGTGATGAAATGATTGATGTTTTTTTAGCAATACTTTCCACCTCATAAGACTAATGCGCTAGTGGGGAAGATTCAAAACTTCAATAAATTTGTCGAGGCATCCTATTTTGAAGCCCAAGAGTGATTTCAAAACATACTCAGGAAGGTCCCTCATGACGGGATTAACCTATATGGACATGCAAAGAAATTCTCTCTACAAGGCGCTCAATGAGGCCTTCAAGCCCACTACAAAAAGATATATCTAAGTGTCAATACAAACACTACACTACAAAATCCTAGAACCTTTTAGTTTGCAAATCAAGGAATGTGTTGATGTAGTTGTTCGATTTGGAAGTCCAAGTAACCTCCTTAGATATCCTTTCTAACATCTTCATCTCATCATTTGCCACCTTATCATGAGTTCTACCATTTCATTCCAACAAGGTATCATAGAAAAGAACTATGAAGCAAAGGCTTTAAAACCTTCTCATGGCTATTGGTCCCTTATACAAGACCCAATCGATTGTGTCTACAATATTGCAAGGTGGATTTCCTCCCCAACCATTCTTCAAAGATATACAACACCAATTGTATCTGACGGTCTAACATCTAAAGAGATGTGTTGATGGGATTCACCAAAGTTGTTCATAGGACACATATGGGATTCACATCAATAACCCAGATATCATCCTATTAAAGGTGGTGAGTTGACTCTATATCGATCTATAAGTAGGGGTCAAATGACAATCCTTTGTACCAAAGGCACTCATAATGACCTCTCATTATTATTACACCCCTATCTCACAATTACCACTAATCATGAGATTGGGGCATAAATTGAGGATTTAGCATAATACAAAGATCACCCTTAACTTTTTCTTTTCTTAATCACCTAAAATGAATTTAAAGGAAAATCTTATAACTTGGAATAAAATAAAATTTTACTAAACTACAGAAGCAACTAATATTGACCTTACTATGTAGGTAAAGTAGATTTACACAACTTATTACATTTTTCATGCAGAATTTAAAGCACAACATATAACTTAAAACTAAATTACATATTACATTACATTCTCTCTCTACCACACCACATGCCCAAAGGATCGAGGGGAAAGGACTAAGAGACATATATTCTAACTATAAACTACCTTCTAAGATCTTAGATGATAAGATCCTTCAGCTTCCTCATGTTGACGCTGACCTAAAAATGTTTCAGTAGGTTCGTGAGCTACTGGATCAGTGAATAGAATTTCACCCAACCATCACATATAACTCATTTTATGTTTATTAAACTGAAATAAAATATAGGATTTACTACACTGAGCAGATTTAAACAATTCAGTTAAATACCACAAGGAATGTAAATATTACATTAAAAGAACAACTGCTTTGAAACTATACCTGAATCTTTCTTAACCTTTCTTACTTATAAGAAACTCTTTAAACCTATATGAACATATTTTAGCTTATGCCCTGATCATATGCAGTGTACTCTACATATGAAGACTCATAAAGAACTACGATCTCACCGTATAAGACTTAGCTGACACACCCGGGAATGTTAAGCCTGACTACGTCACTAGTCTGCAACAGGAAAATGGCTATTTGGCCTTGGCACACCTATTATGTAGTAAAAACTGGACTCCTCCTCTAACCTGAGGACACAGGTGGAGAGTCAAGCCACCTATTGGCTTTGTTGTACTCTAGTGCCACCAGGACCTCTGGTTGATGTTGGACACTACATAATGTATTTTAAGGAGATTTCCACTAGGTCTTCATCCCATGTACCACCTGTTAGTACGTTCCGACCTCTGTATACTAGATACTGCCAGGGTTAGGTCGTTTCATCCCTACGGTGCATACCTCTCATAGGGAATCTACGGTGTTCAGGGCCCTTAAGTCTATTATTTTATTATTCTTAGAAAGCTCTTACTATATTGTATTGTTTCCTTACTTATACTTGACTATGATATCTCTATGGTACCACATATATTTATTTGAAGTTTATGATACAACATGTATATCATTCTAAACTTTCCAGAGCAGTATATTTAAAACATTATGATTTACTAAGAAATCAACATATTGTAAATGCAGGTAGACTAAAATTCTTAAATAAATTGAATACATGTCAACCTGGAACATAAACATTGAAATCATGCAATAGTGCTTCTTCATACACTGATAAAAGTTAACTGCTTGATATATGAGAAATCATCATAAACACATGTAAATTAATTGTACTTTCTTAGAAAATGTGCACATCAACCCAAATCCTGAGTTGTGCATTACATAACTCAATTAAGAGTTAATTACTTATCATGGCACAAATTATTGTTAATAACTGAGAATTTCTAATAATATTCTTAATAAATGTGCCAATTTGCGTAAATACTAAATCACACACATTAACTATAACAGAGAGCGTGGAACAAATTTATATTGAGACATTGTGTGTCATCGTCTATTTCTTTAAATTGTGCAACTAATTAATTACTAAAATTGTACAGCCTGAGTTTATACCCAAACCATACAACTACTATAAATATAGGGTCGTGTGCTACTATCTTTAAATCTTAAACTGAGCAATTTGTAATTTAATCAACCATCTACTTCCAGTAATCCAAATCACACTAAACAGTTAAATAATTAGGATTGTGCAAATGTGAAGATGAAAAGTGTGCAACAAAAAGTCGAGCGATGCCAAGACTGCCTGACACTTGGGTAATCGTTATTACCCATGAAAAACATAGGTCTAACAAAAAAATATCCATTTCACGGAGTTAATACTTGCTTAGTGAGTTAAATTCTACTCATAGTGGTTTGAGATGGCCGAATTCGACCGGAAACACGTCCAAAGCCTATTTTCGGGCATCAGTAGGGTCATCTTCAACCTTGGGCACCCTGGTTCAGACCTTCTGCTGCAAGCAAGTAGCTTCTTCCCCGTGTACAGGTTGGAAATGAGCTTGATTAAGTGCTAATAGCGAGCTGGGAGCTGTGGATTTGAGCCTAGGCCTCAAGACTGAACTCAAGGGCACTGTTACCTTAGTGTTTCCCGCACTAAAATGGCCCCTGGCTGTGCGCCGCTTCTGGCCGACCGATTCCCAAGTAGGTTAGGGTTGCGGATAGGGGCGAGGAAGGGAGGAAGAAGGAAGGTGGAAGAAGAAGGAAGAAGCAAGACGATCGCTAGATCGAAGCTAGGAGCCCAAAATCGCCCCTCTGTTGTCCGATCGGATGCTACTCTGGGCCTGCTATTTAAGAGGTGCTTAGCACTGATCCGAAGGAAGGGGATAAGGGAAAGGGTTATAACTTATGGGCAAATTTTTGTATAGGTCCAAAGAAATAAAAAATGCCATAAATTCTGCCTCGAAGGTACGATTCGAATGATTTCTTTTGCAAAATTTCAAGAAAGAGATCCACTACAACCTCAAAGCATAAAAACACAATAACTAAACCATATTAGCAAGGTTAATCATCTTAGTTAATTAACTTAACAATTAACACTACAGTTAACATTAATTACATCAGATGAATCAATCTCGACTAATGATTCACATCTTAGCTCATCTTGATTAACCATGATGTTTAACAAGGTACTTCATGCTAATCGAGGTACTTACTGACTAACCTCAATGTGGGTTGTAACAATCTCCCTCCCTTATAAGAATTTCATCCTGAAATTCCTAAAAGAGAAAAGGAAACTTGTTAAGCATCTCTGACTCAAGCTCCCACGTGGCTTCCTCTAAGTTGTGGTTCCTCCACAAGACTTTCACTAACAATATCTCACGATTCTTGAGATTCTTAATTCTTTGATCAACTATCTGTACTGGTCCTTCAACATAGGACACATCATTTCTGAGTTGTGCAGGTTCTAGGTTCACTATCTTCTCTGAACCAGGGTAACACTTCTTCAGCATCGATACATGAAACACATCATGTAAATTAGCCAACTTGGATGGCAAATCCAACCTGTAGGCCACAGGTCCAATCCTCTCAATGACAGGATATGGGCCCATAAACCTAGGAGTCAGTTTTCCTGTCTTGCCAAACCTCAACACTCCTTTCCATGGTGAAACTTTCAGATACACTACATCACCAACCTCAAACTCAAGAGTTCTATGCCTCTTCTCAACATAACTCTTCTGCATGTCCTATGCAGCTTTCAACTATTCTCTGATCACTGTAATCTTTTTTGTAGTCAAATTCACTATCTCTGGTCCAAGAATCTCTTTTTCACCCACCTCGTACCAACATACGGGTGATCTACACTTTCTGCAATACAGAGCTTCATACGGAGCCATACTAAGACTGGAATGGTGACTATTGTTGTATACAAACTCTATAAGGCTCAAGTGTTCTTCCCAACTTCCACTGAAATGTAAGACACATGCTCTCAACATGTCCTCAAGAGTCTGAATCATCCTCTTTGACTGACCATCTGTCTGCGGGTGAAAAGTTGTACTAAATCTTAACTTTGTGCCTAGAGCATGATGCAACTGATTCCAAAACCTGGATGTGAACTTAGGATCTCTATATGATATTATTGAAACTGGGATACCATGTAACCTGACTATCTCATCCACATATATCTTAGCCAACTTCGGGATATCAAAGGTTGACTTAACAGGAAGAAAGTGAGAAGACTTAGTCAGTCTATCCATAATCACCCATATCGAGTCACAACCTCTAGATGTCCTGGGAAACCCTACCATAAAATACATTGTGATATGTTCCCACTTCCACTCTGGTATAGGAAGAGATTGCAAGGTACCTGCAGGTTTCCGATGCTCAACCTTAACCTATTGACACACACTACACCTAGCTACATACTCAGCTACATCCTTTTTCATAACTGACCACCAGTACAACTCCTTAAGATTCTTGTACATCTTAGTCTTTCCTGGATGCATAACATACATCGATGCATGCGCTTCCTCAAGAATTTGTTCTTTCAAATCACTGTCTCCAGGTACACACAACCTGTCATGCTGATACAACAAACCATCATCTGAAAACCTAAATTCTGGTCTTTTTCTCCCTATCATGTCCTGCATGATCTGTTGTAACTCACTTTCACTCTTCTGTAGTTCCTTGATCTGGTCATAAAAGGTAGGCTTGACTTGCATCTGTGCAATCAAACCACTCTGTTCTGTTACCCCTAGGTCTAAGTTCAACTTCTGCATCTCTACTATAAGGTCTCTCATGAAACATGCCATAGAGAATACATCAGCTATTGAACTTGACTTCCTGCTCAGGGCATCTGCTACCACATTTTCTTTTCTAGGATGATAATCCATCGTCACTTCATAATCCTTGCTCAATTCTAACCATCTCTTTTGTCTTAGATTCAAATCCTTTTGGGTGAAGATATATTTCAAGCTCTTATGATCTATAAACACCTGGCACACCTCACCATAAAGAGAGTGGTACCATGTCTTGAGAGCATGAACTACTATAGCTAACTCCAGATCATGTGTCGGGTAATTCTCCTCATTTTTCTTAAGTTTTCTAGGTGCATAAGCTACTACTTTGCCTTCTTGCATCAACACACAGCCTAAACCTCTCCTTGAAGCATCACAAAACACTGTGTACCCTTTATCTGCCTCGGGCAGGATCAACACTAGTGTTGTAGTCAACCTCTTCTTCAAGATATGAAAACTCTTCTCACAGTTGTCTGACCAGACAAACATTGCATTATATCTCGTTAAGTGTGTCAGAGGTGACACTACAACACTAAAGTTTTGGATGAACCTCCTGTAGTAACCTGCCAATCCTAAGAAGCATCTGATCTCAGTAGGAGTCTTAGATTGCTCCCATTGTAGAACATATTCGACTTTCTTAGGGTCAACACTTACTCCATCTCCTGAGATGACATGTCCAAGAAAAGACACCTCAGTTAACCAGAACTCACACTTACTGAACTTAGCAAATAACTAGTGTTGTCTCAACAACTGTAACACTATCCTCATATGCTTCTCATCATCTCTGGAGTGAATCAGAATGTCATCTATGAAAACCACTATGAACTGATCCCAGAACGGCTTGAAAATTCGGTTCATCATATCCATGAAAGTTGTTGGGGCATTAGTCAGTCAAAACGACATGACCAGAAACTCATAATGCATGTATCTTGTTCTAAAAGCCGCCTTAGGAATATCTGAAGCCTTTATCCTCAACTGATGATATCTAGATCTCAAATCTATCTTAGAAAAGATTGTCGCTCCATGTAATTGATCAAAAAGATCATCTATCGTTGGCAACATGTACTTATTCTTGAAGGTGATCTTATTCAACTATCTGTAGTCTATGCATAACCTCATAGTACCATCTTTCTTTTTCACAAACAAGATTGGAGCTCCCCATGGCAAAGAACTAGGTCGAATGAAACCCTTATCTAGTAACTCCTTGATGCAAGGATTTTGAGTCGCTCATATAGACTAGTTTTACATGTGTTTTATGTGTTTATTAGTCACTTTTGTGGTTAGTATCGCATGATTCGTTCGCTTTAGTCTATAATCTCATTTTGTATCAAATCTCTCATATTTTATCTTTTTGATCATATTGATATGTTTTAGCATAGCTGATTCGGCTTTATCTTGAAATTTCAGGAAGAACAGATATATATAGCTGTCGATACCATTGACATCCGTTGATAGTATCGACACAGTCACAGGGAGACAGCCGCAAGGAGCCAAGCAGAGTCGATACCATCGACTGGGAAGTCGATGGTAGCGAGATACCTACAGCGAGCCAGTAATCAACCTGTCGATACTATCGACATAAAAGTCGATACTATCGACGTTGCACAGCTTCAGTGTCAGAAGGGTGATAAAACTGATGCCTAAAGGTGTCGATACCATCAACCCGTGTCGATGGTATCGAGTCTGCATCAGGCGGAACGTCAGAGAAAAAAGAAATCTTGCCTATATTATGACAGGTTGATACCATCAACCCACGTCGATGATATCGACGCCATCAGGATATGTTTTGTTTCAGATCGATCTTAATCGGATGGTGGTGATCTTTTAGGGACCTAAAGTGGTCCATATACCTAATTTTGGCGGCCCTAAGCAGGGTATCACATCATTAGTCATTGCATAAGTCCCAAGGAGAGAAGAAGAGAAGAACGGTGCCGAGAATCACGCCCCGATCATTCTGTGAGCCGCAGAAGATGTTTTCCACTGCCGGAAGGCTATAGATTGTGCTCTCTACATCAAGGAACACCCGGATCTCCTACGTTCAGGGTTTTACATTACTTTCATTCACGTTTCTCCATGGTTTCCCTTCTCCCATCATGTCTTTCATTGAGATGAACATGCGGGGCTAATCCCCTTTGTCTTTAGGATTGGGAGTAGCCCGGGTAATCGTTGTATGACATTCTTACCATAGTAATTCATATTTTGTCTCTTAAATCCATGGTATGATTTCATTTTCTCCAATATATCATTATGATTGATCACCCTAATGATAATCTAATGCCTTTAATTGCTTTGAAAGAAGAATTAACGGTTGAAAAGAGACAAAATTCACATTAACTAATAAATCCTTTGAACAAGGTGATGTACGGTTAATGGTGGAAACCCAGAGTTTGGTCTTCATGCACCTGGTTTAGGGTATAGGTTACTATGACTGTAGAACCGGCCTAGATTTAGGTAGTGAATTGTATCACAACAGTGAACAATTCTGAATACAGTCCACTACCCGGAATGAGAGATGAATTTGATTAACTATGTAGGAATTAATACAACGAGACCCGCGGTGAAACTGCAATCCTAAAGATTCCCATCTAGATTGATTAAACTAAACATTTAATCGATTGCTTTGTTTTCTTTTATTTTTATTTTCCTTTTCAATCAACCCTCAAAACCTTTTAATTGGTCTAGCTGATCGCGAGTAGTTAGTAAGTATCCTACCGACATTTCAGTGTCCCTGTGTTCGACTCGGGCCTCACAAAGGCCTATATTACTCTAACGTGTGCACGTGTGTTATACGCATGGTAAAATCATGTCATGTTTTTGGCGCCGTTGCCGGGGACACGACAATTGTCGGCACTACGAGTGCTGCAAGCGGCCACTCTAGGCCACATTTTATTTTATTATTTTTATTTTTCAAATTCATCGTTTATCTTTCATATTTAGCAATCGTCTAGCATTGTACTGAATCAAATTTATTACCTTGTAGGTACCAGTGCATGGTGAAGACACGTAGCACAGACTACATGCTGCCATCACCAAAGGTTCCACTGTTGGGATCAAACGACGAGGAGAACAATATTCATGATCAACCTGAGGATATAGATTCAGACTCTGAACCAGAAGCCATGGTTGAGGAACAGACAATATGGGAGAAGATAAAGGCTTCTTCCTCATCAGCATCAAAGGGGCTGATAAAAAGGCAGGTAGTTAACATTCCACCCTATAAGATTGATCTCGCACTGATAAACTTGGTCAAGTCTCAAGCATTTCACGGGCTGAAGAATGAAGACCCAGTTGCACACATCAGCACTTTCATGGAAAATTGTGATATGATCAAGATAGATAGGTTTCCGCAGGAGACACTGTATCTGAAGTTGTTCCCCATCTCTCTTGCAGGTAATGCACGTGAATGGATACATAACCTAGATGATGAGACCGTTGAGACTTGGGATCAAATGACCGAGATTTTCTTCGAGAGATTCTTTCCACCGGAGAAAACTAATGACCTAGTACGGAAGATCCACAATTTCTGTCAAAGGGCTAGCGAGACATATTCTGAGATGTGGGAGCGCTTCCAGATAATGTTGTGGAAGTGTCCACATCACGGGCCGGATAAAGAAAAAACAAGTGAAGATCTTCTATTTTGCTTTAAATGAACATGACAGGAGAAATCTAGACTCCGTAGGTTCCAGTTTCTTCTTGATCAACACTGGCACTAGGGGTTGGGAAATCCTGAAGAATATGGCTAGAAAGCAATCCTGGGGCAACAGAGAGACATCAGAGCAGGTTCGAGTCGCAGGTGAGTCAAAGGCCATCAAGGAGCTGAATGAGAAGATGGACTTATTAGCAAGAAATTGCTAGCAAAGGAAGACGGTGAATCTGATGATGAGGCGCAAGTGAAATTTATGCGCCAGCAACAAGGGTACAGAAACAATGATTATTCTTGGAGGAAAGATAAAAAAAAATTCATGGAAGGACCCAAACAATTTCCTGCAGGACCCCGATGCCAAACCACAACTGTCGGCAGAGGACAAGAGTAATGAGTTTCTCAATCAAGTAATGAAGCAGAATCAAGAACTCATGAGCACGTTTGGCCAACAAATTAAGCAACAAGGAGAATTTATGAATCAATTTGGGCAAACTTTACAAAGTCATGGAGATCAGATGAGGTCACTCGAGACATCTTTAGCGCAGATGGCGGCAGAGATTTCAAGCTTGAAAAAGCCAACACAGCAAGGTTTTCTGGGAAATACCAACATTCCAGGAGAAAATCAACAAGCCAAGGCAATTCTGTTGCGGAGTGGAAAGAAGATTTTAAACTCTAAGGAACCAAACACACCCCAACCAGAAACCACAGGTGAGGCCACACAGGAGGTTACAATCATAGAGCTGATAAAGGATGAGGTAGAGGATGCCACACCAGAACCCATTGTTGAGGAAGAGACCCAAAAGAGGACACCCTATGTGCTGCCACATCAGAGGGCATAGACTATCCCAGTCCCGTATCCAAACATCTTGAAGGCTAAGAAAGTGGACGCTCAGTTCAAAAAGATCCAAGATAGTTTTAGGAAACTTTCTTTCAACATTCCGCTATTAGAGGCAATAGAGCAGATACCCTCTTATGACAAGTTTCTGAAAGATATAATTACGAAGAAGAGGAAGATTTCTGATACTGAAGTGGTGGTTCTTAAAGAGCAAGTGAGTGCCTTCATTTTGGGCACATTGCCACCAAAAAGACAAGATCCGGGCTGCTTCAATATTTCATGCTACATTGGCAAGGTGAAATTCGGTGAAGCATTGCCTCTTTCTACTTTCAAGAAGCTGGGACTTAAAGAATCGAGATAAAGCAACATGACGATTCAGCTAGCAGATAATTTTGTGGTTAAGTCGTATGGTATTTGTGAGGATGTACTGGTTAAAGTTGACATGTTTGTATTTCCAGCAGATTTTGTGGTAATGGAAATGCAAGATGACCAAGGGAATGAGCTACTCCTTGGAAGACCCTTCCAAGATACTGCAGATATGATACTCAAAATGGTGAAACATTTTGATCAAAACATCTCTCTTTGCTTAGGGAAGCCATTTCTATATATGGATCATGTGATGACCAAGGTAGATAAGGGGACACTAGATGTAGATATTATGGAATAAACCAAACTTGTTTCTCTTTGTAGAGCTGTGGGTTATTGAAATGATGAAGAGCAGGAAATTCCTCTTTCTACTGAAGATGATGCAATAGCAAGTTCAATCCTTGATGCATATCCAGAACTGCCCCTTGAAGCTTGCCTTGTCAACATAATGCATGACTGGATGAGAAGCAAGTTGTTACAAGAATGTGTCAAGATGCTTCAAGTGATTCTGTGTTACTATGTCAAGCATTATGAAGATCTTGGGCCACTCCCACAACCGCTTCAATCATCATTTATTAGTCCACCAGAGTTAGAACTGAAGCCACTGCCTCCTCATTTGAAGTATGCATTCTTAGCCGATGGTGAAAGACTACTGGTGATTATTTCAGCATATCTGAGTGTCGGTGAAGAAGAGAAGTTGATGATTGTGATGAAGAACCACCGTGGCACATTTGGGTGGTCAGTTGCTGATATCAAGGGGATTTCCCCTACACTTTTCCAGCACAAAATCCAGCTCGAGGAAGGAGCTAAACCTATAATTCATCAACAACGTAGACTCAATCCGAGCATGATGGAGGTCGTCAAGAAGGAGGTGATCAAGCTCCTTTCTACATGCATCATTTACGCTATCTCGGATTCGACGTGGGTAAGCCCCCACACAGGTAGTCCCTAAAAAGGGGGGAATCACCGTCACTCATAACCTGTTAAACGAACCGGTCACGACCCGATTGGTAACCGGGTGGCGTGTGTGCATTGACTACCGTCGCTTGAACTCCGCTACGTTAAAAGATCATTTTCCTCTTCCATTCATCGATCAAATTTTAGAGTAACTAGCTGGTCGATGTCATTTTTGTTTTCTAGATGGCTACTCTGGCTACAATCATATCTCCATTGATCCTAAGGACCAAGAGAAGTCTACCTTCACTTGTCCTAACGGAACATTCGCATATCACCGTATGCCTTTTGGCTTGTGCAACGCACCAGCAACCTTTCAGCGCTGCATGCTCACTATTTTTTCTGATATGGTTGAGCGTTGTCTAGAGGTTTTCATGGATGATTTTTCTGTCTATGGTGTGTCGTTCGATGAGTGCTTGTACAATTTGGACAAAGTTTTACGAAGATGTGAGGACACACATTTAGTTCTCAATTGGGAAAAGTGTCACATGATGGTTAGTGAAGGAATTGTGCTTGGAGACAAGGTGTCTAGCAAGGGGCTGGAGGTGGATCCAGTCAAGATTGAGGTTATTTCAAAATTACCCCCACCTAATTCGGTTAAAGGGGTAAGAAGTTTTCTCGGTCATGTAGGATTTTATCGCCGCTTTATCAAAGATTTCTCGAAAATTGCTAAACCAGTGTCTGAATTGCTTGAGAAAGATGTGATGTTTAATTTCAATGAAAAATGCTTGCATGCTTTTAATGTACTTAAGGAAAAGCTAATTTCTGCACCGGTTGTTCAAACGCTAGATTGCACTAAGCCTTTCAAGCTCATGTGCTATGCTTTGGAATTTGGAGTAGGGGCTATTCTTGGGCAGCGTTTTGAGAACAAACCCGCGGTGATTTTCTATGCATCAAAGACCTTAAATGAGGTACAACTTAACTACACCACAACTGAAAAGGAACTTCTTGCCGTGGTTTTCGCATTCGAAAAATTTCGGCAATATCTAGTAGGGTCAAAAGGTGTGGTGTGGACGGACCATGCCACCATAAAATACTTGATGGAAAAGAAAGATGCCAAACCTAGATTGATTAGGTGGATCTTATTGTTACAAGAATTTGACATTGAAATCAAGGATAAGGCAGGAAGTGAGAATGTGGTTGCAGACCACTTGTCTAGGCTAGAGCGGGTAGATGAGAAGGATATTAATATACCCATTACCGAGACATTTCTTGATGAGCAAATCCTTTCTTTAAAAACCAATGATCCATGGTTTTCATATATTTTTAATTATCTTGCATGTAAAATAATCCCAGATGATTGGACTTATCAAGAGAAAAAGAAAATTTTCCATTCTTTGAGTTATTATTTCTGGGATGATCCCATCTTGTTGAAGCAATGCAGGGACGACGTTGTACGCAGGTGTGTACCGGAGATAGAATATGACAACGTACTTAGTCACTGTCATACAATGCCAACTGGTGGTCATCATGAGAGTTCAAGAACGATGACCAAGGTGCTAGAGAGTGGTCTTTATTGGCCTACACTCTTCCGGGACACCTACGACTATGTGTGAAGATGTGATTCCTGTCAAAGAGCAGGTAATATTTCCAAGAGGAAAGAGATGCCCCTCAACGTGTTTCAAGAAGTTGAGGTATTTGATCTGTGGGGCATCGATTTTATGGGACCCTTTGTGTCCTCGAATTCTAATTTATATATTTTACTTGATCTTGATTATGTGTCGAAGTGGGTAGAGGCAATACCCACAAGGACTAACGACGTTGTTGTAGTGTGCAGGTTTGTAAAAGATCACATTTACTGCAGATTTGGTGTGCTAAGGATGATTATTAGCGATGGAGGCACCCACTTCAAGAATCAAAAGTTTGCTGCGTTGTTGAGAAAGTACGGGGTGAAGTAAAATGTTGGTATACCGTACCACCCGCAGACACAAGGGCAAGTCGAAGTGTCAAATAGATAAATTAAGAAAATTTTGGAGTGCACAGTGGCTTCGACAAGAAAGAATTGGAGTACACTACTACCAGATGCATTATGGGCATATAGGACCGCATTTAAGACACCTATAGGCACTATGCCTTTTAGGTTGGTTTATGGGTGGGCATGCCATTTACCAGTAGAGCCGGAACACAAGGCGCATTGGGCGCTAAGGAATCTTAATTTGACTTATGATGAGGCAGGGAAGAAGCGAATGCTAG